>OZ035838.1:15117143-15717143 GCA_964034765.1 Knipowitschia caucasica
TTTAGCCTCTCTCTGGTCTTTCTATCTCTGGTCTCTTCCCCCTGGTTTCTCTCTGGTCCCTCTCTCTGTTATTCAATTATAACCTCTGGAGCTATGTTAGGCGTGTAAACTTTAAAGAACATATGTGTAATATTACCCCTCCCTCACCTGTGGCCCCTCCCTCAGATATGTGATGGGGACCTTGGAACTGATGGTGTCTCAGGACTATGTGATCATCTACCTTTGTGCAGGAGCTCAGAGGAACCAGGTCCCAGGCCTGAGCTGGCTGCGGGACTGCTACACCGCCATCGACCGCCGGTGAGCTCACAACAAGCTAATGCCAATGGTGCTCACTTCCCGTCCGACCTTTCACTTCCTGCCTGACCACTCACTTCCTGGACATATATGGACATTGATCAACATTTATTTGTATGGGACAGTGCGTATTCTTGAACACCAGATTGTAGTTGTGTAGCTAATTTCCAAATGTAGTCCCACAGTCACACTCACACACACTCATTCAGCCATCACCTACTGTACATGTTTTTGGTCCACCCTGGACATTGGTCATCTGCCCCTTGTGGACCAATGGCTCTATGTGTTTGTTATCATTGCATTTCTTGTGTTTGAACTGTTTGATTATCGGTTCTGTGTTGGCGAATTCAACGGTTTAGTAAAGTCCTCCGAGATAACTACTGTGGTGATTGTGAGACAATACAAAAATGCATTGAATTGAATTGACTGTGTGATCGTTGATTTCCTGTGTCTCAGTCTGAGGAAGAATCTAAAGTCGTTCTTCGTTGTTCACCCGACCTGGTTCATCAAAGCTCTCATCACCATTGTCAAACCGTTCATCAGGTCAGAAATACTGTCCCCATCTCTGGCCTCTCCTGTTCCCTCTGTCCTCTCTGTCCCTTCTGTACTCTTCTATTCCCTCTGTCTCTCTGTCCCCTGTCCTCACTGTCCCCTGTCCTCACTGTCCCCTGTCCTCACTGTCCCCTGTCCTCACTGTCCCCTGTCCTCACTGTCCCCGCTTACAAATGAATGGCGCACAAATGCCCATACAAAGACATTGACTCCAGCTAGCTAATGTTCATATCGGCGTCTTCCACATTAAAGCTAACACTGTGGTGATGGCACACTTGGTCAGTTCACTCCTACGGACTATGGATTCAAGTTTGACATGAGTTTAAACACTGTGTTTTGTTTCAGTTCTAAATTCAGTCGTAAACTTGTCTTTGTCGACTCGCTGCAGCAGCTGAGTGACCTGGTGCCTACTGAGCACGCTCAGATCCCCAACTGTGTTACAATGTGAGAGACACACACAGACACAAACACTTTCTCTCTCTCTGGTAAATTCACAGTATGTAAACATAAACTTTGATTTCAGGTTTGATCAGAGTTTGCCCCGATGACGTTTCCATGATGACCACCCTCACAGCCACAGACCAAAGAAACTAATTTATTCAGTATCAGCAGAATTATGTCATAATGATGTTATGATGTGTGACATCACATAAATTGCACTTTTCTCTTTGAGTTGTGTTTATGGCCTGTTTTTTATCTCTTTGATGATAAATGCACAGAGCCCAGCACTGTGGTGCAGTGGTTAGCACTCATACCTCACAGCAAGAAGCTCCTGGGTGTGATTCCAGGTCCAGACCATTCTGTGTGGCGTTTGCGTGCGTGCGTACATGCGTGTGTGCGTGCGTATTTACACACAATCAATCCACATTGATTCCAAATAAATAAAAACAGCTCCTGAGGGAATACTCTCTTTATTTACATGAACAAAACATGAAATAAACGTATCAGAATCCAATAGATTCAGTCAAATTTAGTGAAATATATAAAAATATACAAAACACGAACAAAGTGCTGTTGGCGGAGGTCTTTAACGTTAAAGCTCGGGTCTGTAACTTTCAGACCACACCAACAGAACTCTAATAACACTTGTCTCTCGTTCCTGGTTTTAACACATTTTTCTCTATCACTAGTTTTCACATCATATGTTTCCGTCACTTTTTTCTCAGACAGGAAAGTGTAAAAGAGGACCACCCTCACTCACCCAATCTGCTCTCAGCCCAAAGAGTCAGATAGTGACTCTAAGGGCTTTTTCTTACACACACAAAAAAAATTCCAAGGAGATGAAGAGCGTATCTTGTGGTCTGACATTTTACTTTAGGATTCTTTTAGTTCAAACTACATGTGAGACTAAAGTTACGTTCCCCAGCTTTAACTCAACAAAATAAAAACATTTTCATTTGTCAAATCAGAACGTTTCCTTGTGTAATGTCAGCAGGAGTAATAATAAAGTCCAGGCTGTCAATCAAACATTATTTTGAAATGGCGACCGCAGCGCCCATACAAGGGCACGAGGGAGAGGTGCTTGATGGGAGCTGTAGTCTATGCAGGTCATGGCTTCCTGAGAGACTCTTGGAATAATTAAAATAAACTGGGTCAGACTGGTGTTCATCGGAGCCAAAACGTCCTGGTCATCTGAGCCAAAATGTCAGCAGTGCTCCGCTGTAGAGACAGGAGAACAATATGTGGTCTGAGCGGAGACTGCAGGACCATAGGGGGCGCTAGAGAGTAAAGCCTCACCTGCTGCTAAGAAAACCCTCTGGTCCTCATCTGGTCCTGGACCGACCCCATCTGCAACAACAACATCTTCAATCACAACAAGAACATCAGCCCAATTACAGGTCAGAGGTCACAGCCCCTGGTGGCACACACGGGTATTACAGCTCAGAGTTCATTACCGGCTGGATGCGCTCGGCCGCGTCCCCGGAGCCAACGTGCGTGAGGTGGATGAAGTTGGTTGGCTCTCCAATCATACTGCGGTCAATTCTCCGCCTTTTCTTCTGAAACACAAACATATCATGTGACCTGTTGAAGAAAATCAGCCCCACAACATGATGTTGCTCTTCGCAGATCTGTGCAGAGTGTGACTCATGTTTGTCTCATGTAGTGACTCTCCCCAGATGAGCTGTGAATGTGTCCAGCAAAGTACCATGGGCCATGGGTCATCTGATACATCTCTTAGTTGGATGGACAATTGTGTGCTGGTAATTTTGCAGTGGTCCATACTCTACATTTCTGAATAATGTATGGAAAAGAGCCTTGAGATGTTCAAAGTTTGAGAAATGTTTGTATAACTTAACTCCCTGACCACTGACCTCTATGGTGTGCTCCTTGGACACTCACCGGAGGCGGTTTGGTGCTGACACAGCAGCTCATCTTGTGCCAGAAGTCGCTCATGTGACCACGCTCCGGCGAGAGAGGTGCACCCTGGGCACTGTAATGCGGCATCAGAAGGAAGACTCCAAATATGGGCAAAAGAACACAATATGGGCAGTATCTTCTCAGTCACAGCTCAGAGCACTGAGTCCAGTTCAACATTACAACTTCCAGCAGTGAGAGGCTGGCCCACTTCCTGGTCCACTTTCTGGTCCACTTTCTGGTCCCGGATCCAGATCTGAGGAGACCAGAACAAATTAATGAAACACGTCATGTGGTTTTTTTAGACAATTATGGTGTTACTATGGTTATGCTGTATGACTGTGATACACACTGTTGCTATGGAGACACTGCCATTACTCTTATACATTCCTGGTTCAGACCTGGTTCAGTTCTGGTTCAGACCTGGTTCAGACCTGGTTCAGACCTGGTTCAGACCTGGTTCAGACCTGGTTCAGTCCTGGTTCAGTCCTGGTTCAGTCCTGGTTCAGTCCTGGTTCAGTCCTGGTTCAGTCCTGGTTCAGACCTGGTCTAGTCCTGGTATGTTGTGACTTGTTAGATTCCTGTGTTGTTGCATCACTGTCACATTATTAAAGTGTAAAGATTTTAAATGAAACCCTACAGACTGTGTATAACGGACAGAGGCCCCCACCCCCCATTCTCAAACTAAGTATGAGGTCACACATTTATTATTAAGTTATTAGATTCAGTCTGGAGACATCTGTGTGTAATGACCACATGTAAGAACCAAAAACATAGATCAAAACATGTGTGAGTCCAGCCTTATTAGTCCTACTTTAGAGCGGCTTTAGACCTACTTTTGGCCTATTTTAGTCCTGCTATAGATCTGCTTTAGATCTGCTTTAAACCTGCTTTAGTCCTGCTTTAGACCTACTATAGACCAACTTTACTACTTATTAAGTCCTTTTTTAGACCTACTTTAATCCTGCTTTAGACCTGCTTTAATCCTGCTTTAGTCCTGCTTTAGACCCACTTTAAACCCACTTTAGACCCACTTTCGACCCGTTTTAGTCCAGCTTTAGTCCTAGTTTAATTAGACCAACTTTTGACCTGCTTTAGTCCTGCTTTAGTCCTACTTTAGTCCTACTTTAGTCCCGCTTTAGTCCTACTTTAGTCCTGCTTTAGTCCTGCTTTAGACTTGCTTTACTGCTGTTTTAGGCCTACCGTCCTGTTCTAGACGTGCTTCAAACCTACTTCAGTCTTGCTTTAGGCTTAGTTAAGAACTAGTTTATTACCTGGTTCAGACCTGGTCCAAACCTAGTTTAGACCTGATTTGGTCTTGGTTTAGTACTGGTTTAGTCCTGGTTTAGTCCTGGTTTAGTCCTGGTTTAGACCTGGTTTAGACCTGGTTTAGACCTGGTCCAGACTTGGTTCAGACCTGGTTTGTAAATCACTAAGTTTCTTCACTAAACTCGCCTCGTTCGTTCGAACGATCGTTTTTTTCTTAAGCTTCATTTATGTCAAATTAAAACGGGTCAACACTCACCCACGTTTGTCCTGCTTAGTCCTGGTTTAGACCCTTTTTAGACCCTCGTTACTCCTGGTCCAGATGATGGATTTGGGTTCTGGTTCAGACCCCAGTTTGGGGTCCTGGTTTAGGCCTGGTTCAGACCCCGGTTGTGGGTCCTGGTTTAGTCTCGGTTCAGACCTGGATTAGACCGGGTTTGGGGTCCTGGTTTAGTCCTGGTTTAGACCCGGGTTTGGCGTATTGAGGTGTGTCTCGAGTCTTTTCCTGTTTCCTCTGTTCTGAGGATGCAGTGACTCAGATCCCCCGCGAGATGGCGTTAGAGACACGTCACAAGGCGAGTCCGAATTCAAATGATTACAATCGATTATATAATTATATAATGCATAGATTGCATGTGGCATTAGGAGAAGGTGCTTAACAGTTCTATCTACTCCTTTTGAGCAGAAAATATGCCTTTTTATTGCCATACATTAATTAATTTAAAAAAGATAATAAACATATTGTTTGACATTATGTATTTATTTCAGCATCATATTGAACTAATGCAAGGAGACATGTCCGGTTTGATCCTATAGATATGTTTTAAGGATTCAGTCTTATTCTCTAATTCTCGATTGTGTTTTAATCATAGACTGTATTGTTTTAATGAAGGGCGTTGGTCTGAACGACTGCAAAAAGTGACAATACGCAAGCAGCAGAGACCGGAAACCTAATTCTACAAAACAAGAGCAGAGTTCACGCCGCTGTAAGAGATGTTGCTCTTTTACACTGAACTGTCTGAGGATACGTTCAGATAATGATTGATTACAGAGAGGATGCATACATCTGCTGACGAAACAGGTGTCAAATGAATTACATGAAAAGTAGAATTTGTTAGTTTTAATCTGAAACAAGAACCCGGAAACAAGCGCTGTAGCTACAGAGAAGCTGATGCAGGCGCAGTTAGAGTGAACCTGCCGCAGAATAAAATCCCAAATTAGCACATAAACCCGAAACCAGGTCTAACTCAGGTCTACATCAGGTTTAAAGAATCTGGATCTGGATTTACGGTAAATGCGTTTTTTTCTTGCGTTTGAATGACAGGCCTTGGTTTATTATGGGAGCGACATGACACCAAGACTGGAGCCGGAATAAACCTGGGTCTCGACCTGGACTGGACCAGGACTGGACCAGGACTGGACCAGGACTGAACCTCGTCCCGTTAGAAAACCATAAACCATGTGTAGGTTCTTTCCTGCTCTGGTTAATGCTGCACACATGATATTATTAACATATATATATATATTGTAGATGATGTCAGAGCTCATATTGATGATATCACAGCTTGTGTTGATGATGTCACAGCTTGTGTTGATGATGTCACAGCTTGTGTTGATGATGTCACAGCTTGTGTTGATGATGTCATGTTGTGTTTCAGATGCAGAGCTCTGAGTACAACTCCTTCCTGTTCTGGAGACAGCCAATTGCAGAGCTGGATCTGTGTGAGCTAAGTGAGCTGGGCCTTATGAACAGCTCAGAGATCAATGTGAGGGCAGAGGAGGCAGAGCTACAGGACGACCAGGTGATGTCATTCCTCATGTCAAACAGCAGGAAGATTAGGAAGATTTTCACACAGGCTCAGTGAGGATTAGAACTGACCTAAACAGTTGTTTCCTCTTGTGTGCAGGAATTAGCTGAGTTCTCTGCTTTCCACTTTTGGAGACCCCCTCTGGTTTGCGTGGACGCTCTGATCCAGGACCTGGAGCTGCTGCTGTGAAGAGACCACCCCCAAAGAGATCATCCCTGACCCCTGACCCTAACCATGTCCCATAAACTGCAGGGGGAGTGGACGTATAGCCACAGCTGCCCTGGCCAGCACCTACAGAAACACACAGGGGATACTCTTGCAGCAGCTTCATGAGAAACGAGGAGGAGAAAGAAGAGGAAGAGGACGAGGAGGACAAGGAGGACAAGAACAGAGCAAGCTTATGGGAAAGAAGAGAAAGAAATGTCATGTTTGTTCTGAAATTAACCAGTGATCCTCGATGAGTTGTTTAAAGGGATTGTCTGTGAATTTCACCAAAACAAAGTCACGTCTTCAGAGAGGCAGATTAGTGCTGTAGCCGTTAGCATCTGACTATGTCCACTCTCCTACACCCCACACCCCCAGGACCCAGAACACCCCAGCACTCCCCCCAGAGCCAGGACCAGGACCCAGGCTCGACCCCTCCCTGTCCCTTTTTAGTTTAACGGGTTTGAAATTTCCAAACTCATATAAAAGTGGCAGATCTGTTGTGTGTTTTTGAAGTTTTCTGTTGGTGCCTTTGTCTGAAACAATTTGTTCAAACAATAAAAAACAAACTTTGAGTCATCTTTTTCTGAATGTATTGAGAGGGAGACCAGAGAGAGATTAGAGAAACTGCCCAGAAAGACCAGAAAAAGAGACCAGAGTGAGAGACCAGAGAGAGGATTAATTAGAAAATAAGGAGACCATAGCTGATACCATGTCTCCTGTCCCTCTTGCTCTCTCCTCCTCTCTCCCTATGTCTGTGTCAACTTTCTGTGTGCAGTTTGCATGGTCTCCCTCCCCATATCTGCATAGTCTCCCTCCATTTACACTGAGCTCTGTGAGGTTTAAGGCAAAGACACAGATTCTGCGTGAGGCAGCTCAAAGTCGTGTGTATTAGTTCTTTCCCCTCCCCTTCTCCGCTCCTCCTGCTCTCGCCCCTCGTCTCATTACGTCTGCATCTGTTCAAACGTTGGTCCAAATGTCAACCTGTCGTCTGATCGTATCAATAAATGAGTAAAGTCAGAGTCACAGACACCGTGCTCTGATTGGTCCAAACTCAACACGCACTTTATCAAAGGCTCCAGACGACGTCATCAATATTTAACATATACCTCTTCATACCCCAGGACCAGACATCCGAGGTCAGGGAGGAAGTCCAAGGAGCACACCAGAGAGGTCAAAGGTTGGGTTAAGTTACACAAACGTTTGCCAAACTTTTCACCCGTTGTCCCATTGTCTGTTTCATGGCGTAACAATAGGACTTCTGAATCCAGCCCCTCCATCTGCACCTGCAGACTGCGCTACTACCCGAACTGCCTGGGAGCTGCTTCAGTCCTGCACCAGACCTGTCTCAATGTGGATCTCCCCGAGGTTTCTCACTTTTCTCCTGCTGGGTTTTTTTCCTTGCCGATGCAGGAGGAGGTTGAGTCTCTGATCTGTGTTGACGATTTCAACAGGTCTGTTAAGTCCTCTGAGATGACTAATTTTGTAATTTAGGACTGTTGTAATTTAGAATATTAAAACAAAAAAAATGGAACATGTCCCACCTCTTTGTCTATTGTTCAATCCATTATTCAGAAAAGGAAAGAGTCTGGACCAATGCAAACTTACCAAAACACAAGACAAATCTAAATTAAACAAGAACAAGCAGAGACAGTCAATATGCTTTTCTTCACACATCAACAGGGGACAAATATGAGTTGCACTCTCCACAGAATTGGAAGGGGGCGCATCATGCTGTGTAAGAGTCCAGAACTTTTTAATTATTAATTCATTAACATCTGCTTTTTTAGTCCACTTCTTGGTCGGGGGTGGCAATTAGAGCTGCCACAAAACTTCATATCACCGGCCCCTCACTGATCCTCCTGCAGGTGGTGGATCCACGGAAAAATGGCTGCTCCGTCATCAAAGATCAAAGACACAGCCTTGTGTTTCAGTGGGAGCTTCAGGCAAAGTGGGGTTAAGTGTCTTGTCCAAGGACACAACAACAGCAGACATCAATGGGAGGAGATGACAGATCAAACCCACGCCCATTAGGTTCAAAGACCAATGCTTTACCAACGGAGCAACTTTTGCCCCCAAGAGAGTCCCGACCTTAGAATCAATTTTAGTTAAGTGTCATGCACACATATGCCCAGCCCACATGGGCTTATATGACACTAATACAAAAAGGAAATATGGTACAAGCAACAACAATCATTTAAGCTCTGGATAGTGTTCCCTGTCTCTGTGTCCAGGCCTTATCCTCAAAAGTAACCAAACAAACAAACATTTCACCTTCAGACAGCAAAAACAATCAAGATTTTTCTTCCGAATGATTTCAATGATTACAAATTAGTTTGTAACTCGTGATACAAAGAGCAGTAAAACAAAAAGTGAAATTCATCTTCAACCACACATAAGTCACACTCCTCTGGGATGCTCTTGTAACAACCCACCTCTGGGGGCAGCACTTTTCCCGGTGAAGCACCATGGTCTCAGATTTGAAGGTGTTGATTCTCATCCCAGCCTCTTCACACTGCAAACCATCCCAGTGAATGTTGCAGGTCCTGGTTTCGTTGAGACAGGATAACATTTTCCCCCAAACAGCAGAGATCAAATCCTGTGGTCTCTGAACCGGACCCCTCCGGCCCCTGGCTGTGCTTAGAAATTCTGTAAAGACAGTGAACAGAACTGGTGACAAAGGGCAGCCTTGGCGGAGGCCAACAGGCACCGGGAACAAGTCGGACTTACTGCCAGCGATGCAAACGCTGCTCTGGCTCCAGTCATACAGGGGATGTACGGCCCTCAGCAGAGCACCCCGGTCCCCGAACTCCCGGAAAACCCCCCAAAGGACACCCCGGGGAACATGGTTGAACGCCTTCTCCCAATCCACAAAGCACATGTGGAGAGATTGGGCGAACTCCCATGATCCCCCAAGTATCAGATGGAGAGTAAAGAGTTGGTCCCGTCTTCCATGGCCGGGACGAAAGCCACACTGCTCCTCCTGATTCCGAGATTCAACCATCGGTCTCGGTCGTAGTGTCCTCTCCAGTACCTTGGAGTAGACCTTGCCAAGGAGGCTGAGGAGTGTGATCCCACAATAATAAGAACACCCCCTCCGGCCCCCCTTCTTGCAGAGAGGGACACCCACCCCAGTCTGCCACTCCATTGGCATTGCCCCCGATCGCCACGCAATCTTTAGACTTTAGATAGTCAGGGCAGATCATCCACTCCCGGCGCCTTGCCACCAAGGAGGCTGCCAACCACCTTGGTGACTGTGGCACGGTGGCTGAGTGGATAGCACTCTTGCTTCTCAGCAAGAAGGTCCTGGGTTCGAATCCCGGTCAGAACAGGGCCTTTCCGAGTGGAGTTTGCATGTTCTCCCCGTGTCTGCGTAGGTTTCCTCCCGGTACTCTGGTTTCCCCTGACACTAAAAACAAAATAGGTCCGGCAAACCAATTGTAAACCGCTTTGTGACTCTGGTCTGGCGGTATATAAATAAAGATTACTCACTTACTTACTGCAGCCAGGGAGACAGAAGAATTCGCTTGGCCTGCTGGTTCTGGACAGTTGCCTCAGGAGTGCCACGAACCATCATGGCTTGAAAGACTCCTTCAGCCTTACTGCGACCACAGCTACGAGCCACCGCATTGGCGAGAAGAGGTGGAAAACATAGTCCACTCAGACTCGATGTCCCCCTCCTCCCCGGAACCTGGAAGAAGCTCTCCCGGAGGTGTGAGTTGAAAGTCCACTTGACAAGGGGCTCAGCGAGAAGTTCCCAGCCGACCCTCACTACACACTTGGGTCTGCCAGGTCTGACCGGCTTCTTCCCCTGCCAGTGGATCCAACTCACGACCAGGTGGTGATCGGTTGACAGCTCCACCCCTCTCTTCACCCCAGTGTCCGAGACACGCGGCCGAAGGTCAGATAATACAACAAAAAAGGCCGATCATCGCCCAGGGTGTCCTGGTGCCACGTGCACTGGTGGACACCCTTGTGCATGGTGTTCGTGATGGACAAACTGTGACTAGCAACTGAACAACAACTGAACACCACTCGAATTCAGATCAGGGGGGCCGTTCTTACCAATCATTCCTCTCCAAGTGTCACTGGCATTTCCCACATGAGCATGAAAGTCCCACCGGAGAAAAACGTCCCCAGTTGGTGCACCGTCCAGTACCCCTCCCAGGGGCTCCAAGAAGGCCGAGCACTCTGCAGTGCATAACAGTGAGAGATTTGTCCCCCCACCCGGAGGCGGAGGGACGTGACCCAGGGAGATCTCCAACACGTGGCGGCCGAGATGCGGGGGGAATGAGAATGGCCAGCCCTGCTCGCCGCCTCCCCCCGCGAGAAATACCATAAAAGTAGAGCATCCAACATCTCTCAAGGAGTTGGGTTCCAGAGCCCAAGCTGTATGTAGAGGGGAGGCCGACTATCTCTAGTCGGTATTGCTCAACCTCCCCTTCGAGCTCAGGCTCATTCCCCCTCAGTGAAAGGGGGGGGGGGGGGGGGCCAGTTGTTGTGTGTGTCGACTGGGTCGTTGAGGTCTCCGCCTTTGACTGCTGCCCAGTCCTCTCAGCACCATGCCACCACAGATCCCTCTGTGGGTGGTGGGTCCACAGGAGGGTCTGCCCACGTCATCCGTTTGAGCTGAGCCACAGCCTGGCCCTGTGGGCTAAGGGCCGGCCACCAGGGCCGGCGCCAACCGCAGGCCTGGTTCCAGGGACAAATTTGCGCATGCATTAGCCGGCACGAGCCTGACACATGCCATTAATTTAACAAGTGCATTCAAAATTCCACAGCGTGATAGTTTCTGGAACTTGCCGTTGAGCCAAGAACTGACTTTTAGACAAGGCTGTAAAGCTGTTGTCAAGAGGAAAAATGGCGGCAAAAAACTTCGATGGATAATTCTGTTTCCGGGTACAACACCACCAGCAAGGAGTCAGATTACAAGCGTGTCAGCGCACATGCTCATGGACCCTTTTGAGCAGGTGCAGCAGGCCAGTTTAACCCCCGGCCAGATTATCCCGGGGTATACGGGGTATTATCCCGGGGTATACGGGGTATCCCCCCGGCTCGATAGGCTGATTAGGAAATGTGTCCCTGTGATGGAGAGAAGTGTGGACTCTGTGGGAGTTGTGCTAGAGAGAAGGATGAAGGCTCTAAGGCAGGGCATCCTGGGTAACCCCAGGGTAACCTCCCTGACTGTGGCTGGAGCCACAGTCAGGGACAAGCAGAGACTATAGCGCATCGTGAGCGCTGCAGGGAAGGTGAGCGGCCGCAGCCTCCCATTGCTGCAGGACCTGTACGTCGCCCGAGCTCGAGGCCGGGCTGGTCGTATCACAGCCGATCCCGCTCACCCTGCACATGGTATGTTCCAACCTCCCCCCTCGGGCAGGGGGCTACGGTCCATCAGGACCAAAACTGTCCCCTCTGTTGGACTCTAACCTGGCAAGAGCCAGATTGATGATTGTGTAGAACTCGCGTTCTCCACGATATCAATCTGGGATTTCTCCCGGAGAATCCTCTCGGGGAAAGGAGGGATAAGCAGCAGAATACTTGAAGCTGATTGGGCGAAGTGACGCTGTGTGCCCGCCTACCAAGGTTGCCGTCCAGAAATGCACAAAGCGCCTCTCGCTGTTCATCTTTTGGAGATTCTGCTAAAACTGACTTGATAGCCTCAGCTACGCGTCCGTCCTCCTGCGTAGCCATGTTTGTTTTGCTTCGGCCCGGCACTTCTTGCTTTCGTCAAACCCGGATATCCCGCCCTAAACCCCCAGACTGGCGCGTGATTGGCTCGCACACCCAGTGGTTCGACTCGAAAAGTGTAAGCGGGAGCGGTACAAGATGTATTCTCGAGTGTTTGTGAACTCACAAATACCGCGAGAATTCAGCTTGCAGGCAAGGTTATTGGACTCTTGAACACTTCATAACCTGTCCACCCGCCCTTTAGAAGTCACCTTCTAAAGGGCCTTACTGTTATAAAGTCACCTTACTGTCCCTTATCAAGTCACTTTAATACCCATCATACAACCCCACCTTATTGCACTGCCTACTGCATATAGTGTGCACCTTGTGCACTTGCATATTGTACATAGTAATTGTAATTGTAATAATTCTATTTTAATTTTTTTCCTTAGAACTGTATGCTGATTTTTATTATGCCTTACTCTATTCTCTATTCTGTACCTCTCTTTCTGACTGTTGCACCGAGCCAAAGCAATTTCCAAGTCTGGGACTTCCTATTACTTACGTGGAAAGAAAAATGATTCTGATTCTAAGCTCCTCAGACGTCAGTTTAAAATACACTTAAATACTTAAAAGTTCTATCAGTTTCATGTAAAAAGTAAGTAGATACATTGACTCATCACATCTAGTTCTACTTCTACTACAGAGTAGTTCTATGTGACGAGTAAGTAAGTACAGTAGATACATTGACTCATCACATCTAGTTCTACTTCTACAACAGAGTAATTCTATGTGACGAGTACAGTAAGTAAGTAGATACAGTACATTGACTCATCACCTAACAAAGTTTGAAAAGCAATCACTCGAATTAGGGCGACAGAGTATTTAACAAACAAACTACTTCTAAATGATTTACAATAATTTTGAAGTATAAAAGAAATATTGAATAACTTATATTTTTGTATTATTATTATATAAAATAAAAATTAATCTGGCCTACGGGGGTTAAAATAGGGATATATTCTGGCCTAGGCCAGTTTATACCCGGGGTATAAACTGGCCTAGGCTGTATAAAACAGCCTGTTACACTGGGACCCGCCACACTGATCCAGACCTAACTCTGTGAAACTGCTGTGCACAAGCGCTCTCACCTCATCTGACAGAGTTGTTGTTTTGTAAAAAGGAATGGGAAAACGTGTCAGTCTCTAGATGGGCAGAGCTTGTAGCATCAGACCCCAAAAGGGGGCTCCACAGACTGAGGATGCGGTCTCCATGGAGACGGGAGTGGTCAGATGCTGCAGAGCTAACGCACAGGGACAGGTGCTGACGTGTCCTCAGGGACAACCCAGAATACACTGGACTCATGTGGGGATCTGACCATCATTATCATCCAGACAGCATTACAGCAGGAGGAGACGGGAGGCACACGAGAGAGGAGGAGGAGGCACAGGAGAGAGGAGGAGGCACAGGATAAAGGAGGAAGAGAGAGGAGATCTGACCATCATTATCCAGATAAAGGCCATGTGCTAGTTCATGAGAGAGGTCTAGAATTTGACTCTCGTTCCAGGATGTGTGTTAAGGCTAAATAGCTACGTATAGCCGTGAAAAAGTTCCACTGATAGAATCCCTGTCGTTAATGAAAAAAAATGTCAAGGTTGTGATTTTGATCGCAATTTTGACATTTTGATGTACCATGTTTGAAGGTTTCTAATTGCAGAACTACCTATTTAATCAAAAACCAAATTACCTGGCCATAGAGATCACACCAAAAATTATGTATTCCTGGAATATTACAATTATTGAAGACATATTTTAATATCAAAAATTATTATGAAAAACTATGAAATTCAAATTTGGACACTAAACTGGAAAAACTACCATAAATGGATTTTATATCTAATGATTGTTGACTTTCCGTCAAACACCTCAAAGATTTTGTCCGTAAAAACTTTATGTATTATGTTTACACTCTCTTTCCATTTTATGTAATCTTTAGTAATCTTTTATTTATATACCGCCTTTTTCACTGCAGATCGGAGTCTCAAAGCGGTTTACAATTGTTAATTTTGGGCATTTGTCTCCCACTCCACACAGAGATGGGAGCGGGGTCGCCAGTACAGGAAGCGCATGCCAGAACTATTGGACATATTTTTAGTGGTAGGGGAAACCGGAGTACCCGGAGGAAACCTACGCAGACACGGGGAGAACATGCAAACTCCACTCAGAAAGGCCCTGGTCCGACCGGGATTCGAACCCAGGACCTTCTTGCTGAGAGGCAAAAGTGCTATCCACTCAGCTATGTTCCCTGTACTACCTCAACAGAATCCCTGGATTTCTCTGAAAGGAAAATTAAAACTACAATACTATTATGACTATTTATATTTATCCGTCATTGCCATGTATATGTAATCATATTAATTACATATTAAGCTTATATATAGTATGTAGACATTTATAGCAATCCAGCACTAGTCATTATATTTACATTAGACTGCCTTTGACTATTTATGTCATTGTTAATGTCATGCTTTTTTCTATAGCACATTTACAACATCAAACGCTGCCCAAAGTGCTGCAAGAAGAATTAAATACACCTCAAGGCGATACTTAGACACGTCATCAGTGATGGACCTGGGGTCATAGGGTGCCTCATAGGGTGCCAAGTCTTTAATCATCGACGCCCTCGCCCGGGCGACCTTTGTGTCCAAGTAGCGCACAACGGATCCACAGCCACCAGGAAGCCTTTTCTGCGGCCTCAAGGATGTTCTTGGTGGCTCTTCTTGACTGCCTCCTCTAAAGCCAAGGATTTTGATCACTCACTGGAGTGAGTGACTTGTGAAACCCCTACATTGTTACCTACATTGTTACCCCAACTGTTAGCTCCACTAGTACCACTTGCTTGGTTGACTCAGATGTTAACACCATGTCTGGGCGGAGTACAGTGGTGGCGATCATTGCTGGGAATTTAAGTTGCCTTCCCAGATCCACTTGGAGCTGCCAGTCACGAGCAGTGGCGAGGAGCCCTCCTGAAGAGTGTGAGTGGAGGTCGGCTTTCTGTCCTTCTCTGACGAAGGTGATTGCCTGCTTTCGGGCAACCTGGGACTTGCCGTTTTGTATCACTGCACAGATGGAATCTGCCAGGGTCTGTAAGATTTGGTCATGGCACCAGCGATACTGCTCCTCGAGCTTTGGGGCAACCGCTCAGTATGTGCTCAAAGGAGCCCCTTCTCTGGCACAATTTGCAATCCGGGGTGTCTGCCAGGCCCCAGGTGTGTAGGTTGGCCGAACTTGGGAGGACATCATACACAGACTGTATGAGGAATTTTGTGCGCAGAGGTTCTGTGTGTTCTCACCTTTCCACGCCCCTTGCTTGGACATGCCGACCATCCTGCTGCAACGTTCTTCCTCCACCTCTGCACGGATCTCGTCTTGTACCAGTTGGCGCTTCTCCTTACCGCGGCCCCATCCATAGGTTAGCTTGGTTGGGAAAGCTCCCAAGACCTGCCCCGTCCATAGGTTAGCTTGGTTGGGAAAGCTCCCAAGACCTGCCCTCCCAATTGCCACAGTTTCCACCAGGGTCTTGTGCCACTTTCTTCCAGTCTTGAGGATAATCCCTGCTGAGGCGACCTTGACATACAGAGTCCCTGTACATCATTTCTTCTCTGGCGCGGATGACTTGGAATTCCTCCGACAGTCCCCTGAGAGGGAGGTGCAGCATGGTGGATTGACCATAAAGGGCTGCTCAAGGACCGAGGGATACCCACTCATTTCCTCAAAAACTGGCCGATGGTCTTCTCCAGTACCTGAATTGTTGTTTTTGGTACCTCATAGATTAATAGGGGCCAGAGTATTCTCGGCAGGACTCCATGCTGGTACATCCATGCTTTGAAATACGCCTGGTTCCTGTCAGCAAATGGGCAGCCGAATTTTGCACAAGCTGCAAACGGTTAAGAGACGACTGGTCCAGACCACAGTACAAAGAATTGCAATAGTTGAGACGGGACGATATGAACATGTGCAAAACATGCTCTAACTTATAAAAGGGAAGACAGGCTTTCACTTTGCAAAGATACAGTAGACCTGTAGTTGAAAATTGCTGGTTTTCACAACAGAAGTGATTTGTTTGTCCATTAGAACACACACAGTCTGAGAGTGTGGAGCTAATGGGCCAAGAACCTCAGCCTCCTCAGAAGGTGGAGGCGGCTTTGGCCCTTCTTGTAGAGGGCGTTGGTTTCTTTCATTGTGGCGCGGCTTTGCTCAACAGCTACTTTACCAACAACTATCGTAATGCATCATGGGATCACCCTGGTCTTTAAGGGTGTGAGGGCCCTCGCCTCTCCTCCCTAAGTATTGGGACACTCTACAACCCCCGCGGGCACGCTCAAAATCTAGGGAGAGAATTGGGACGGGGCTTAACACCGCTACCACAGCTGAAACAGCTAACTCTGCCAACACCTCTAACACTTCTCACACTGTTAATATACTTATATACTTGCTCTGGCACGTTTGCAATAACAAGCTAATGTGACCGCGGGCTGTATTCACACCCCTGTGGCGATGATGCGGGCCACTTCGGGCCTAGTTTGTTTGTAAAAACCAAGCCCCGGTGATCCAAGATGGCGCCCTATTCAAATGAATGGCTTGTGCTCAGTAGCGCATGGGACTTACAGGAGGGCCGATAGATTAGCGGAGCTCGCCTATATTTGGGCATTGTCTGGTCCTCCTGGTTCTGCGCAGTGGATGAGTTTCCATGATGTGTTGCGCCAAATACGTGTGTGTGGTTCTCATGCACATGCACAGAGGGGCTCGGCTGCGTTATGACTAATCAAAGCTGCTCAGGATGACAAGGGACACTAAAATCCCCGTCCCATCTTCAATAAATCTGTAGGTTCTCTGTCAGCTGAGGTCGAGCTGTTTTAGTTTACATTGAGTTCTATGGGACTTTTTTCTGGGTAGCCCACAAAAATGTAGTCTGCAGTACCATGGCCCCCCCTGTGCCCATGAGTGGGACAGCTATAAGCTAGTAATACCCTATCAACTTATTATAGATCCATAGTATAAACCTATGTGACTGTGCCCTTAGACTGCTAAACGTATGAAGCAGAAGAAAATGAATGGATGGATGGATTATCATATTTTATGTTAAACACAGACAACTATCACAATGTTTTCTTAATATTTATTGGTCTTAAAGTTCAGTTTATGTTAAATGGAACTTTTTATTTTCAATGTTATATAACATGTGTCAGCGTCAGGGGTCAGAGTTAGAGATTAGAGGTCAGAGGGTTCAGTCTGGTCCAAAGTCCGGACTCTGTGACTGATGTTTATTTGATCTTAAACATAAATACACAACATAAATTATAAGTTGTTACACGTTCATAAGATTTTTTTATGACTGCACGAACAAAGCTGACGGCTAAAGGAGCTAATACGTCAGCAGCAACCTTCACTCGCACCAATCTGTTGCTCTAAAAAAAACAAAATACGGAAAACACAGTGTTTAACAGATAGACTGTACAAAGATGGCGTCCGTGGTGTTGACAGTGCAAAGATGGCATCAGTAGACAGTGAAAAGATGGTGTTTGTAGACAGTACAAACATGACGTCCGTGGACCGTACAAAGTTGGTGTCAGTAGCAACGCAAGAAGAAACTGTTGCAGGCTGCTCCTCGGAGACAATCGCAGAGTCGACCAATTCTGGGGCCGTGTTTGAGCGCACAGCGTTCGCCCACGTCGCACTAGAGACAAACAAAACAAACACGATTGGAAAAAAGATAAACACAAATTGTAGCTTGGGTCAACAGAGAGGGGATAGAGGCTAGCAGTAACAGTAGTGGTAGTAGCACCAGTAGAAGGAGTTGTAGCGTTAGCAACAGTTGGATTATTAGCAGTAATGGTAGCAGCAGCAGTAGTAGTAGCAGTACGAGCAATACAGGTAAAGATAGTAGTAGTAGTAGCAGCAGCAGTAGTCGCAGCAGCACCAGTAGTCGCAGCAGTAGTAGTAGCAGCAGCAGCAGTAGTCGCAGCAGCACCAGTAGCAGCAGCAACTGTAGTCGCAGCAGCAGCAGTAGTCGCAGCAGTAGTAGCAGCAGCAGTAGTAGTAGCAGCAGCAGTAGTAGTCGCAGCAGTAGTAGTAGCAGCAGCAGTAGTCGCAGCAGTAGCAGTAGTCGCAGCAGTAGTAGTAGCAGCAGCAGTAGTCGCAGCAGCACCAGTAGTCGCAGCAGTAGTCGCAGCAGTAGTAGCAGCAGCAGCAGTAGTAGTAGCAGCAGCAGTAGTCGCAGCAGTTACCCGGGGGATCACACTGGCCTTCTTCTCCACACTCAAAGCTCTGTTTCCTTCATCCAGGAACTCGTCAAGAACATCGTCGACCTGAAGAAACAAATGTTTAAAGCTGGGGTGTGTGACTTTAGTCTCATAAATAACATGTAGTTTCCACATAATGCTGTCTTCTTTTTCTTTTAGAAAACATGTTATGTGGAAGAAAGAGCACTGTGAGTCACTATTTGACTCTTTGGGCTGAGAGCTGATTGTCTGAATGAGGATGGACCTCAGCAAGAGGAGGAGAAGAAGATTCATCCCACAGTGGGGAAATTTCAGTTTGATGAATACACATACACATTAACACATCAAAGCATGCAGCAAACATTACTTCTGCGCTCCTTATTGGTCAAAGTGGGTTAAGTGTCTTGCCCAAGGACACAACAACAGCAGCCATCAGTGGAGTCAGAGAAGTAGGTCTTGTGGGGGGGTTAAACCCACAACCTTCAGACCCAAAGGCCAATGCTCTACCAACTGAGCCATTGTCGCCCAGATGAGGGGGACAGATGTGCAGATCCATGAGACCAGAGAGAGACCAGAGAGAAACCACAGACCTGAGATAGACCATCGAGAGACTAGAGAGAAAGACCAGAGAGAAACGAGAGAGAAAGACCAGAAAAAAACGAGAGAGAAAGAGAGAGCAGAGACGGACCAAGAGAGACACTCGAAAGTATTGTGTATGATGAAACTCACCAGTCCCAGGGCGGACGCGACTGCGCTCTCGTCCCGGGACCTCTGCCCCAGACACAGCACACACGCACACAGCAGCAGCATCACGGCCACACGCACCGTCTCCATGGCAACACACACAATCACAGAAACCGCAAAAATGTTTTTAAGAAAGTTCAAAGATTACAAAAGATATCAATTAATCTATTTTAAATATGGGAAAATTTTGAGCAAGACTCAAGTTAACGTAAAATCAAATGGAACGAGACAGCTGGACTTTGGGTCTGGATTCATGGTCCAGTCCTTATATGGACGGACTGAGGAGGCAGGGCTTCAGAGGAGAGAGAGGGAAGCGTCTGGGGAGGGGGAGGTGTGACATATAAAGCATTTGCCGAATCACTGATCACTATCCTGCAATGTACTATATGTGTATCTCCCACTGTGATGCCATCAGTCTCTCTGTGATGTCATCAGTCTCTCTATGATGTCTTCAGCTATTATTATATTATATACAGGAGTGGTTTCAGTGGAGCAGTTTAAATGTAAATATAAAACACTGCTCTTTTCTCTCTCTGGCCTCTCTAGAGAGAGACCAGAAAGTGACCAGAGAAAGATGAGACAATTTGCGTTTTTCTTATTCAATCCTTCTGTTTGTGTAGATCTTGGACTTTTGTCTGTGATTTGAAACCTCTAGCTGCGTATAGTCGAGCCGCCGCTCACGTGTTCTTCTTTGACTCTAATGAACTCAGAGCTCTTTGTTTAATGTTCGGGACGTTCAGAACTTTATTGATCCCGACGACAAACGCCGCTCTCATTAAGGGGCCCTCTAACCTCACTATTCTATTCACCTGATGCTGTAGCGGTGTGTGAGGCTTTGTAACAACATCTACATAATAATATTTATAACATTAACAATCGCACTTCCATAATGAAACTACCAGAACACCCTGAGCAGTCATTTTGACGTCTCTCATTCTAATAAATAGAAAAAAATAATAATTTGCTTTCACAAAAAATTATTGATTTACTATAACTGGTGAATGTAACTGAAATACAGATGAAAAACAATTTGTTGAAAGGCTAAGGCAAACTGCTGTCAACTAAATAGTGTGTTACTATGGTAACTAGCACTGAGATTGCTCTGAACCAGAGACTAGTACAGGACCAGTCTTGGGCCAGTCCAGGCTCATTTCAGATAATGGCTCTTATTTATGAAACTTGCGTACGGCCAAATGAGGTGTACAGTAAATGAGGCGTACGCAAAAAAGTACACTTTTTGGCATTTATCAATCTGGACGTGGGCGTACGGTATGCACAGAATATACGCCAAGTCCGTAGGTGGTGTAAATGTGTACGCTCATCTCAACACGCCAAAACACGCATTAAATTCAATATTTGGACAAAAATAAACAAATTCTCAGTTCTGCGGATCAGAAAATTTCTAATGGAAACACACAAACTGGGAATAAATCCCAGTTCATGATACGTTCATGATGAGGACCCTCTTCTGTTTCTCCGTTTAAAAATCTGACTTGTATGTGTATAATTTTCATCTGTATGTTTTTTAAATGTGAAGCGCTGTGATCCTGGTCTGTGAAAGGCGCTATACAAAAACACTTGACTCACTTACTAACTTAATGTGTGACCCATTGTAAATCTGTGGCAGAACCTGCGCTGGCAAAAGCCATTTATTTTTTCATTAGTTTTGTGAAAGCCTCACATACCCCATAAACGCACTTGGTCTTGCTCACTCCAAATGTCTCACTGCCCTGTCCACATGTAGCAGTTAGGATGGGCAGTGCTCCCTTGAGCAGTGCACAGCAGGTGGTCCCGCCGCAAAACTTCTCAACTGTGGTGCACGTCATTTAGAAGTTTTGGATCCAGAGTTTCTCTGTGAAATAATCTACCTCAACTTTCCAAAAGCTTCTCATCCTCTCTCAAGTGTACAGAGATAGCTCCATTGCATTTACAATAAGGGGCTGCAGACGCTTCCCTGAGGTCAAGATATTAATTTCCATGAATTCTTTCATTCATTCATTCATTATTTATTTACTTCTTAAGTTCAAGAGAGATTATTGCAATGTATCAAAAGGTTTTACAATTTTGTTCAAAGGAAACACAGAATATAGCGTATATATATATACATGCTGACCTGTCGTAAAAACGGGGCGTGAAACAGGAAGTTGCTGCATATTTATAGGCGTGACATTCATAAATACGTTGGTTTTCACCTCACCCGTGGCATTTATGAGCAGCACAGGTGTGTACGCTCAGATCTGGGCGGATCTCACACGTTCATAAATACCACGTTGGATCTTGCATATTTGGAATCTACTGTACACCCAAAATTTAAACTGGTGTTTTTTTGAATGCACTGGAAACGGCAGAAAGTCCTAAGTAGCTCTGAAACAGTTGTTGTTTTGTGCTTTACCATTTTTATTTTTCCTGCTTTTTTCTACCTGAGATGTTGCTGCAGTACAGTGTTCATGGTTTTTGACAGGTCCAGACCGAAGCAGAGGATTCTTGGTCCGAACCAAGCGAATCAGGTGAAAATCCACCGCAGGAACGCAACCTTTTTGAAAAATGCTCACGAAACATTCAGCATTTTAGAGAAAATGGTCCTAACCAAGCGGCTACTCCACCTTGTTTCTCGTTCTGCTCCACCCAGCGGCTACTTCATCTCTACTGCTGTGACCTCAAGGGCTGCTATACTGGCCACCTGAATTTCTCCTACGGGGGATCAATAAAGTATCTATCTATCCATCTATCCCAGAGGTCTCCCTTCACAGCACTAACCAGGCTCTGCCCTGCTTAGATTCAGAGGTCTGCTCCACAGACATACAGAAGTTTGTATGGAACCACAGGGGTGTGAAGGGGTCAGAAGGGTTTACTTTTTCAACCATGCCAGACCAAATGCAGGTGTTTTACAACACTTCAGTAACTATTGTCCAAGTTAAGTTTCCTTTTATTTTCCTGTTTATACAAGGCTACTGTGGCCAATGATGTGAGATGTGCCTTTCTCCAATGTGCATCAGCTTAGTGGGTAATGAGAATGAAATAATGAAAAGTGTGGCGTACGAGCAGACCAGGGCTGGACTGGGACCAAAAAACGGCCCGGGCATTTTTGCCTTCTTGACAACCCAGGCATGTTTTTTTACAGTTTGTTTATACAGTATGTGGAAGCAAATACTGTAGAGGATCAGGATATGTGCAGTTTTAACAATAAAATAAAGTACAATAGTCTACATTACAAGAGGGTAATAAACATGTCTCAGAGTGAGGGAGGTGGACACAGACAACACTATTGTTTGTTACAGATATGAAAATTGCTCAAAAAAGTCTGAAATGCATATTGTCAGCCATTTGCTGGCTCTAAATCTGTTTAATTTGTTCACAACATATTACTTTTGAGCTCAAACATGAACTTTTAATGCAATGGAAAATGTAGGTACCTGATCTTTAATTTAGGGCGTTTAATCGCGCTTCGAGAGGAGAGGGGAGACGCGGACTGTTTCCTGCAGCAGTGTATTTATTGGGTGCACAGATTACTCATAGACACGCACACAACAAGCAGAGAATGGTCCTGTGCACGTTTATGGTCTTGGGTACATGGCCACGTTGAGGCTGAGCGCTGGTGGAGCGGCTGGACGCGGGAACCGCTCATTACAAAGCGGCCGCAGCTGCCCAGGAAAACTGCGGCCCCTGAGGTGGTGGAATCCCGTTCGAGTACATACTCGATTTAAACAGATTTAAACTTTTCACAAACATGTTTTTTGTATGAGGCAGACAGGCCGGCCCAAATATGGGCATTGCCCGTTACGCTCCAATGGCCAGTCCAGCCCTGGAGCAGACCGATTGGAGCCAGGCAGGACACAAGGGTATGTTGGTGTGTTTTTGTGAGAAAATAAAGTCTGACTCTTCCGTCCGAAGTTTAATTGGAATGATATGACACAGTGACCGCGAGGGTCAAAACAGAGGGTTGTTATCCCCTGGGAACTCATCCTTTCGGCCCTGGAGCTACAAATCTCCCCTGCGCCCCTCGACCATGGTCCGGGGCCTTACGTAAAATGTGTAACACAAGCAGGGAGAATGCAAAAGTATGTGACTACAGGTACAAACGTGTGTGAGAAAATGTGTATGTGCACGTCACAGCGGGCGCAGCAGGAAGACATAATGTGACGCACAATATCACGTCCCCACCACATCAAACACCCTCCTCTGGGCTCAACAACCACGCTCAGGCCCGGTCACATGGCAGCTAATGCCTGGATCTTATCGCCATCTGGGCCTAGGCCCACTTTCATTGAGCTTTAGGTTGAGCTTGTGACCGCAACCTTAGTGTGTATTGCTCATGTGTACATGTATGGCACAGACTGTGTGGTCTGAGCGGAGCCTGCAGGATTCAAACATATTTAACATATTTTCCTCTCACTCTGAGAACTGTTTTATTCATGTTCATCACAAGGACAAGACCAACTCTGCATAAGTCAGTGGCCCTGAGGGGGGTCCTGCGTCACTCGACTCAAACTCGAGGTCTGCCTTTGACACGTCATTCATCACTGTCAACAAAAGCCACAAGTGGCTGTGAAGGCCCTGCTCTGTCAGAAAACACTTTTCAGTGTTAAAAAGGAATTAAAAAGGAGTTAACAACAAAAAGACGTGGATCCAAACCACAGACTATACAGATGGAAAATGCTAACCAGCTAGCTCAGTGCTAACCCTCCAGCTAAATGCAAGCTAACCCACTAGCTCAAAAAAGCTCTATAAAGAAATGCTCAGGGGAAGTTTGGATCTCTGTGATCCTCGTGTTTATGTTGTGATATTGTCTTGTAAATCCACATATGAGCCATGTAAGGATTGACCAATCAGAGGCCTTCATTCACAAAAGAAACTCCAGCTTGCCTTAGGAACCGTCTTAGCAACACGTCTGCCCCTGATAAGCTAACACAATCAGCCTCTTCTGCAATAAGGCTAACACTGTGGTGATGTCACACTTTAAGGATGAGATCTGGTGCTGAAGCTGCTGTCCGTCTCCATGGCGAGGATGATTGGCGGCTCGTTCATCATCATTACTGTGAAGCCTCCTGTTGTGAGTGACTCTCCAAACACGGGGCTGACTCGTCACATCAGTGTCAGACTGACAGAGGCCAGCAGGGTGCGCTGCTCTGCTCCAGGGCCACACACACAGACAGGTTTTGTGCAAACACTAACAGGTATTAGGACGTGTTCATAAATCCCATGGATCTATTACAATAAATCCCTCCACCCCAGGTCCAGCAGCATGATGCTGCCACCCCTATGCTTCACTTTAGATGTGGTGTTATTTTAGTGATAAGCACTAAATTAGAGATTAGTCAAAGCAAAGGAAGGTTTCTCACCCATTACCTGTACTTCTTAACAGGTTTTCCCCGATGTCTTGTCTGTAATCCAAAGGACTTTTTCAAGGGAATGAAATCTCGGACCGCGCGTTGGAGATTTATAACCTATGGGTGTGGTTAGACACACCCTAATCCTGATACTAACTCATAAACACATCTAAGGTGAGTTAAGATGTGGTAGGTCTAACGACCCTGCTAGGGCTAACAATCCTAACTCACACAGACCTATTGTCAGCTGAGATTGCTCGAGTGGAGCAGCTCTCAAACCTTTCAACACTTTAAAGACAGAAATTGGTGCATCCCAAAGACAAAACACCCAGATACAAACAGAGCAATGTGGTGTATTCAATTAAATGTAGTGAAGAAGAGTGCACTGACCACTATATTGGAAAAAACTAAAACTCTATAGAAGGGACTTTACCAACATCGTAGAGAAAACTTTAATGGGCCACAACTGGCTGTTCATCTCCACCTCAAGGCCTCCAACCAAACCGTGAACAACACATAGGCTAAAATTCTGGTTTGAGACAAAAATTGGTTTGAGAGAGGGGTGAAAGAAGCCATTTTTGTGAGGAAAAACAAACCTTCTCTTAAAAGAGGAGGCGGGTTAATATTTGTTTTGCCTGGCATCTATGATGATGTCCTAAAAACAATGCCATAACAATAGATAAGGTCAGTGACGTGCTAATGAGTTAGGAGAGGTTAAACCTGCACTCCACTAGAGCACTCTCAGCAGACAATAGGTCTGTGACATGCTAATGAGTTAGGGTCGTTAGCCTCAGCAGGGTTGTTAGACCTGCTCCCTTCCACATCTTAACAGAGCTTAGATGTGTTTATGCTTTAGCCTCAGGATTGGGGTGTGTCTAACCACACCCATAAATGATAAATCTCCAACGTGCGGCCTGAGATTTCATTCACTTGAAAAAGACGAAACGTCTGGAAATCCTGCTAAGAAGTACAGATGATGGGTGAGAAATCTTCCTTTGCTTTAGTTCTCTAGTATGTACACACACTTTAATATATTCTTCTCTATGTTAAACAGAGTTGTATCACCTGTAAGACAATTGGATCCATGTGTTTGTTATCCATCCAATCATTGCAGGGGCAGCAGTCTAAGCTGAGACTTTCTTCTCTACACACTTCCTCCAGCTCATCTGGGGGAATTCTGAGGTGTTCCCAGGCCAGCTGAGGGACACAGTCCCTCTGTGTCCTGAGTCTTCCCCTGGTCTCCTTCTGGTGGGAAATGCCCAGAATCTCCCCAGGGAGGTGTCCAGGAGGCATCCTAAACAGAGGCCCGAGCCACCTCAACTGGCTCCTCTCCATGTGGAGGAGTAGCGGCTTTACTCTGAACTCCTTCCATGTGATTTTAGGGCATAAAAAGTCACAACAACTTTTAAACTCTTTATTCACAAGAAGAGACATTTGGTTGATTTATCTGCAGATGTATACAAAAGCGTATATATTTCTTGCACTCGAGGATGCAGTAATTCAAAATCGTCAAAGGATAGATATATTAATGTGTTTTTGCAGATAAGCCCGGCCAATCATCTCTCAACTAAAATAACTCTTTGGTGCCAGAGTTGTGCTGTACTTCATTCTTAGCATTCACTTATCTTGTGTGCTCCTCATTCCTACTGTTCTGTAGCTGGTGATCCAAGTTGCAACACTGAAATTTCCCCACTGTGGGAATAAAGGATCACTTCAGTTATTTAAACCATTAAAACATCATCAAGACTCTTAGTGCAAATGTGTTCAAACATATCTGAACCAGGACTAAACCAGGTCAGAACCAGGTCTGAACCAGGAATGAACCAGAAATGAATCAGGACTGAACCAGTCTTTAGTTGTTCATCAGAACCATGATCTGACTGCACCCTCTGCTGGAGACAGGGGGAAATTACAGCTCTATGGCTGAAAGAGAAAACGTTGTTCACTCCTTGTTCAGTCCCGATTAAGACCTGCTTCAGTCCTTATTAAGACCTGCTTTAGTCCTGGTCCAGACCTGATTCAGTCAAAGTCCTGGTGCAGATGCTGAGTTCAGTAAAACCCCAGCGAGACACCACAGCACAGAGCAGACCTGCAAACACAGAGTCATATTAAAGGAGAATATCACACATTGATTTAGTCTTTTAAACATAATTAAACTTTACTTTGTGTCATGTTTTAGTGAAAATATATGAGAAACAAATATATCTCTCTCTGGCCTCTCTCTCTCTCTGGCCTCTCACTCTCTGGCCTCTCTCTCTCTGGCCTCTCTCTCTCTCTGGCCTCTCTCTCTCTCTGGCCTCTCTCTCTCTCTCTGGCCTCTCTCTCTCTCTGGCCTCTCTCTCTCTCTGGCCTCTCTCTCTCTCTGGCCTCTCTCTCTCTCTGGCCTCTCTCTCTCTCTGGCCTCTCTCTCTCTCTCTGGCCTCTCTCTCTCTCTCTGGCCTCTCTCTCTCTCTGGCTCTCTCTCTCTCTCTGGCCTCTCTCTGGCCTCTTTCTCTCTCTGGCCTCTTTCTCTCTCTGGCCTCTTTCTCTCTCTGGCCTCTCTCTCTCTCTCTGGCCCTCTCTCTCTCTCTCTGGCCTCTCTCTCTCTGGCCTCTCTCTCTCTCTGGCCTCTCTCTCTCTCTGGCCTCTCTCTCTCTCTGGCCTCTCTCTCTCTCTGGCCTCTCTCTCTCTCTCTGGCCTCTCTCTCTCTCTCTGGCCTCTCTCTCTCTCTGGCCTCTCTCTCTCTCTGGCCTCTCTCTCTCTCTGGCCTCTCTCTCTCTCTGGCCTCTCTCTCTCTCTGGCCTCTCTCTCTCTCTGGCTTCTCTCTCTCTCTGGCCTCTCTCTCTCTGGCCTCTCTCTCTCTGGCCTCTCTCTCAGTGGTCTCCCTCTCTGATGTGTCATGTGACTCACCAAGCAGAGAGGAAGTGACGCGGCTGCTCTGGCTCCGGCCCCGGCTCTGGTAGCTATAGTAAATGTTGGCGAAGGCATTTCGCTTTCACTACGAGAATCTAGGAACTCATCCAACTCCAGATCCGACGCATTACCTGTAACCATGACAACAAGACCATGAAGAGGCAGGCCGAGACGAGGGTCAGGGTACAGGTCGCACTCACTGTAGAAGCTGTAGTAGATGGTGTGGTTGTCCTCCTGGTTGTCCTCCTGGTTGTCCTCCTGGTTGTATTCAAGATCTGGACTCCTCCCCTCACCTCCTGAACATAAAGAGAACCTCATGGACTCCAGCTGTGTGTGTGTGTTTCTATACGTGTCTCCCTTTGTGTCGCAGTGTGCGTTTGTCCCTCTCTGTGCGTGTCTCTCCCTCTCTGTCACTGTGTGTGTGTTTCTCTGTGTGTCTGTGTACGTTTCCACCCGAGTTTGATCCAAGAAACATCTGTTTACACTTCCGGCTCCATACAGACTCCAAAAGCCTCTCATGGAGCATGAGTGAGTTAGCTCGAATCCTCGTGGAGCATGTGTGGGTCAGCTCTAATCAGCTCCTTCCACACCAGTCTTCCTGGATCTACACCTTTGATTGACAGCTATGAGGATTTAGTTTGCCGCACTGTGATTGAACCATGTTTATAATGGTTTAAGATACAGGAAGTAATGATGTAATCTACGCCCACAGGTTTCCCACCTACCACTACCACTACTGCTACTACTACACAGCATGATGCTGCCACACCTGTATGTGACACTGGGGATGGAGCACTGAAGGAGAGCAGTGTTAGTATGTACACACACAAACACACACAAGATGAAGTTTAAAACTTACCAGAGAGAAGAGACAGGAGACAGAGGAGTCCAACCGCACAGAGAGACATGATGAGATTGAAGGAGTAAGGAAAAGAGAGGAGGAGGACCATGGGGGAGGTGGGAGGGGCGAGAGCAGGGAGGAGACACAGGGACATGATGAGATGGACACAAGTCTGTTCAACCATGGGAGTGTGAGACCAGAGGGGGGGGGGGGGGGGGGGGGGGGGTGTGAGGGGTGTTCATAAGAGCCAAAATGTCTTGTCCTCAGTTCCATGCTCTAGTTCAGCAGAGCATGGCATGAAGGGGCCAAGCTCAGAGCCATACGGAGGGACAGCTCCGTGAGGTCTTCAGTCCGACATCTGGACACAGTCACAACAAAAGACATATTTATAGTGTGAGAAAGAGTTTGGATCTGCAGCTGTTTCCACTTAGAGCGGGAGAGAGCGGGGAGAGGGCAAAGTGGGAGAGAGGAGGGAAAGGACAGGGGAGAGGGGGGGAATGAGAGCAGAGGATGATAGATGCGTGCGACCAACAAAACACATGAATAACAATAAACTGAAAACCCAGACAGGTGACACCGCTGCATAGAGCCCTAGAAGTCACTATTTTACTCTTTAAGCTGATAGGCTGTGTGAGGGTTGTCCTCCATTTTTCCATTTTCTGTCTGAAAAAGCTGATTAAAGATGTGACAGAGGCCAGAAATACATTATGTGGATAATAGTGATAGAAGCAAATGTTTAATGCAGAGTTTTGTTGGTGTGGTCTGAAAGTTACAGACCTCAGATTTATTGTGACGTACCCCTACCGTGATCCTGATCCCAGCAGACATGGGCAGAACATGCAAAATACTGCAGGCGCCTGACGTCCTGATCCTTTAATCTGAGCGGCATCACCGGTGCATTGTGGGAATTGTAGCGTTTTCAGTAATCACAGTTTACACTTTATTCACTGGAGACCAAACTGGAGAGACCAGAGAGAGAAACGAGACAGAACAAAGAGACCAGGGAGAGAGAGACCAGAAAGAAGGACCAGAGATAAAAAGAGTGACCAAAGAAGACCAGATAGAAAGACCAGACAGATCAGAGACCAGAGATAGAGAGAGAATGACTCTGCCTGACTACAGGGTCTATATTTGATTAAAAACAACTCTTTCACGTTTATATTTTCCATCATTTATTTTTTCCAAATCCTCAAACTCAAAATTCATTCACAGTTTATCAGAGCATTCAGCTCTCTGATGGGCCCACAGTTCATAGTCCTGCTTCTCTTCACTCTAATAGTCTGTTTAGCTCCGCCTCCTTAGAACCATTTAAAAGTTCTGATTGGTCGACCTCCATCTCTGTGTCCTCCAATCGGAGAGCGAACTCACTCAGTGTCTCCTCCTCTGATTGGTCCGTACACTCTAGCGGGGAAGTCGTAAGCGTCCCCTCTTCTGATTGGCCTGTACAGTGTGTAGTGGGCTTGGCCAGTGTCCTCTCCTCTGATTGGTCCGTACACTCTAGCGGGGAAGTCGTAAGCGTCCCCTCTTCTGATTGGCCTGTACAGTGTGTAGTGGGATTGGCCAGTGTCCTCTCCTCTGATTGGTCCGTACACTCTAGCGGGGAAGTCGTAAGCGTCCCCTCTTCTGATTGGCCTGTACAGTGTGTAGTGGGCTTGGCCAGTGTCCTCTCCTCTGATTGGTCCGTACACTCTAGCGGGGAAGTCGTAAGCGTCCCCTCTTCTGATTGGCCTGTACAGTGTGTAGTGGGATTGGCCAGTGTCCTCTCCTCTGATTGACTCGTACAGTGTGTAGTGGCCGTTGTCAGGGCATGGTACAGTTTCTGGTTCAAACTTTCCAAACTTTCCATACAAAATTCAGAATTTTTAAATTTAGAGCCGACGCCGAGAAATGATCTGAAACAAGAGAAGAAGAAAATACTGGAATTTATGTGTAGAAGCACAGACTGTTTAAAGAAGATGCTAATCCACAAGCTCAATAAGGCCCATTAGGGAAGTCCTCATGGTAACGTTTGGCTCCAACTTGCTCTGGCTAAGCTTCTCTAGCTCAGTCACCGTTATGTCACACTCACCATTTCGGGCTTTAATCTGTGGTTTAGTGCTCTCTGTTATCCTGGTGTTTATATCATGATATTGTCTTGGTCAATACTTTTATGACATATCAATACTGGTTGAAAAGCTCAACCAGGGACAGGAGTTGAAAATTAGCATTAGCTATACACTCTGTGTGTGTCGCATCAGCTGCATTTTCATAATGTAACTATGTATGACTACATTGTCCCTGTCAAATGAATAAATAAAAAAAAACAACAAAAAAACAATGACTCATCTGGATTGTCACTCACCCTCAACCACTTCCGCTCATGATAAAGAAAGGCAGGACAAAACATATGCTGCTAAGTATTTACTGCTAAAGTTGGAGGTAAAGCTGTGTGTTTAGTTTGCAGGGAGCAGACCGTGTTTATTGAGTATAATGCGGGATTGCATCAGCCGAAGCAGAGAAATACAAAATAGCACTTTGTTATCTACGCTGAAAAAATAAGACTTTCACTAAGCGTTAGCATCCAGGAATGCAGCAAACTAGTCCAGCTTTGTGATATCCCACACAATTAGCACAGATTACTATTTGTGCTGCTCCCTACCACATCTCAACACACCTTAGATGTGTTTATGGGGTCGTTTACACGGAGACAATGTGGCAGTAAAACGCTATAGTTGGATGTCGGTTGCTACCAACCGTTCATACGAAGACTGTGTTCCAGGGGGGTGAAAACGTAAGTGTTCAGATCCAGCCTGCAGAGTGGGACAACTCAAACGCTGCACAGCGCTCCCCGCGTGAGGGAAAAAGGTGTGAATTATCTGCTGCTGCTCCCTGCATGTAAATTTGGACATGCGCAGTAGCGGAGAACAAACGTAAACAACAATGGCGGCGGGTACACTAACTTGCTTCGTGGGCTTCGAGGGCTGCCCAGAGGAGGATTGTACTCCTTCGTTTGTCCAAACGAGACCACGCAAAGCTCTAGGTTCAGTTTCCATTTTCACAGCTGCTGTTAAAATGCAAAATGATGTTGGTGCGTTCTTCCAGTCTGGCAGAGGAAGTGAGTATACTGCCGGTAGGGGCTGGGCATGGAGCTGGGGGTCGTGTGTGTGTGTTGTAAAGTTCCTCTGCCCACTAGGGTTTAATCCCGGGAGACGGTATTCTCGGGAAATGTGATCAAAACTATTTCCCGATTCCCGGGAAATGAAAGTTTTTTAAAAATCCAGTGCGCTCCTATTGGAGCGCGCGTCTATTGTTGTTGTCGGTAACGTTGCATTCATTAGCTTACGCACGCAGCAGCGGGAGTATCTATCTGCCGCCTGAGGAGTGAGGATGTCTACGGCCAGCTTTGTATGGGAGCATTTTACAAAACTTTATAATGAACACGCAAAGTGCATGTTGTGTGACCGGATTGTCAGGTGTTCTGGGGGGTCGACAAGTGGTTTGCGCAGACATTTAGAGTCTCAGCATCGTAACGTTTGTGAAGAAAGCCCATCATCAAAACGTGTAAAAACGCTAGATGGCTACTTTAGCAAAGCTAGCAACAAGACGCTTGGTGAAATACTAGCGGGGATGACTTTTAATAGTATGGCAAAAAGCGACTATCTCAGATCAGCACTTAAGAGAGATGGACATATTCTCCCCAAGAATCCCTCTGAAATCTCCCAACAGGTTAGGGGTTTTGCTAATGAAAAAAAACAACAACTGGCCGATATATTCCAAGACATGGTGAAGCGAGGGATGCGTTTTTCTTTGACCATTGACGAATATACATCTTCACAACGTAAAAGGTTCATGAGCATAAACGTGCATGGCGCACACACATACTGGAATCTAAGTGTCGTTAACATTAATGGAACAATGCCAGCTGAGAAAATAAGAGTTGGTTGACTCTCATCTTCATAGATTCAAGCTTAACATGGAGCAAAATATTGTGTGCTGCACTACTGATGGAGATATGCTGTTCACCTGGCTGTCACAGATGTGCTCTACCCGCGTGTTCACCGAGAAGAGCTGGCTGTCCCTGAGAGAGTGATGAAGACTGAAAGCGAGGAAGAGGAGGACAGTGGCCCAGAGTCTGATGAAGATTCTGCCGAGTGTGTGGATGGTGGCTATCGGTCAGTCAGGGTGAGAGAAGAAATGTTCATGAGTGTGGAGCGAGTCCGAAAAATTGCCAGGCATTTCCACAAGTCACCTGTCAGTAATGACAAGCTGAGAGAATGCACCAAACGAGATCATGGGAAAGAGTTAGTGCTCATTTTGGATTGCCGTACCCGCTGGAACAGCCTGGCTGATATGTTGGATCGCTACATTGCACTCCATAAAACAGTGTCCAAGACACTCATTGACATTAATCCTGCTTTAATAATTACCAACGAGCAGCTCGCGCTTATAAAACAACTGAGCTCCTGCTTGAAACCGGTGAGGATGGGAGTCGAATCTCTGTGTAAGCGAGACACCACTCTCATTAAGGCAGATGGGATTTTTATTTTCATGATTGATCAGCTGAGAAAGCAGGAGACTCGACTGAGCCAAGAGATGAGAGATGCAATTGAGAGCAGGTCCACCCAGCGAAGACAGAAGAACCTAGTGTCTTTGTACAGGTAGGCCTTCTACGGAATGTAGCCTTAATTATTAATTGAATTGTAATTTTCAATATGCTCATTTTACAATTAACATTAACAATATTTCTATCAGGTACCTTCTGGATCCTGGTGCTTTAGTCGCACATGCACCAAGGCCCAATGAAATCTTTTCCATGCCATCAAGACAGATGCTGTTGAGGAGACCCGCAAGGGACTTGCGGAGTCGGACTCTTTGTCACCCGCTGCCATGTATGAGGAGAGAGATGTAAATATAAATTTAACTTTAAATCTCACCTCTTCAATGTAAGACCTTAAGTGTTATGTATTTTTTTGTCCACAGTTGCGTAGTGGTGCATTTGATTCACCTCGAGCCTTCGAACATGGGCCTATAATAGGCTGCAAAACCCTCATGCATCATTGGGCTTCCTATTGCCTATCACTAATATTTATATTATAATATATCTTAATATACAATAAACATATAAAACCTTATTATCAAACAACTTAGTGTTTTGTCCTCACACAATTTTTATTCAGGAGTCGTCTCTTTTTAAACTGTTTCGTCCACTAACAGCGCCTCCCAACGTCGTGAAGCGCTTTATGAGGATTTTTTTTTGTTTTTACTTTGGCCAGGAGGCCAGACCGAGGTTTTGTCCACAGCCTAGAGCTCAGCAGGCGATGGGACTCAGACTGGGACTCAGAATGGGACTCAGGCAGGAGACTGGAGACTGCGAGCCGTCTGCAACCTCTGTACGACGTCTGGAACAGAGACAGAGAAGATCAGCTGAACATGTGTCAGGACCAAGCACGGTGATCCAAGATGGCGCCCTATAATTGAATGGCTTGTGCTCAGTGGTTAATGGGAGGTAACGGAGAATGGGAGATTACTGAAATCGCCTATATTTGGGCATCGTTGGGCCATCCCTGGTCTGCTCAGTGGACGTGCTCCCATGATGCTTTGTGCCAAATACGCGTGTGTGGCTCTCATGAACGTGCACAGAGGGCTCGGCCGCGCTCTGACCAATCAGAGTGTGATCAAGAGCAGCGCAGTGCGGAGTCTGAGCGGGAAGGAAAGGGAAAGCATTGTTTGTGGCACTAAAAGTGGGGATTTAAAAGAATACGACGGATTTAAGACGAAAAAAGTTCAGGATGACAAGGAACACTAAAAATCCCCACATAATCTGACCTTTTTGAAAGCTGTAGGTCCTCTGTCAGGTCCTCTGTAGGTCCTCTGTTCAGGTCCTCTGTCGGTTCCTCTGTCGTCCTCATAAGGTTCTCTGTCAGGTCCTTGTCAGGGTTTCTTCAGGTTCTCTGTCAGGTGAGTGTGGAGCTGTTTTAGTTTACATTTGCATCTATGGGACTTTTTTCTGGGTTGCCTACGTTTGAATTTACTGCAACACACAGCGCACCCTGTGCCATGGGTGGACAAGCTCTAGATAGTAATACTCTATCCAGTCTACTATTTTAATCCATGGTTAGGACTCACAGGAATCAGAGCCATTGGACTGCTCCATGTATTAAAAGACTTGTACATAGTATTACCAGGTACTCACTTTCTATAAAGGGCAAAAACGTGATTACAACAAAGGCCAGAAGCTAAGCAGGGCAGGCACTGCGGCCAATGGCATAGTACTTGCCTTACTTCTGTCTGGGGTGCCCGGGGCAGCTGTTAGTCTGCTGTAATAGGTTATCACCACTGATCTATGGTGTGAATGAATTGATGTGAAGCCGAGTCTTTGAGTGTCTAAAATGTGGCAATATTATAACCTATGCTTGTTATTATGATAGAAATGAATGACTTTGTGTAGTAAATTTACAGTATTGCGTCCGTCCTGTGTCTCGGATTTTTAATGTATCTTGTACATAATTATTTAATTTAATTATATACAATTATACATGACTGAAAGTACTATTAAGTTTGTTGTTACAAACAAAATACCACTTGCGTTAGGGACCATAAAGATACGATTCCTTTAAAAAACATAAAAATACCAGAGTACATCAATCCATTTAAATCCAGATATGAGTGTTTTTAGGCGTTAAAAACAGTCCATAATGTGTATTATTATAGAGCCCTGTGGTGAACTCACCGATGTGGGGAGCCGCCATTTTGGATTAATAAGGGGGAGTCACGAGGGGCAAACCTGAGTCTTTCGCTTTTTTCTGAAATAGTTCTGTTTCTTCACCAGGGGGCACTGCGCTTCCATCGCTTTCTGGATGAACCCTAAAACAGACCCACCGCCTGTAAAATAGCCACAAAGGATATTTTTTAGCAGCAAAGTGAAAATCTAAATACAGCCGCTCACGACGTTTAAAGCATCGATGTTTTGTTCAGTTAATTCTGCATTTTAAAACTGATTTTCTCCCATCTGATGCTGTAACGACCCAACTGGACCTACCTTGATTTATTGTTCAACCTTTTTTTGAGAGAAGGGGCTCAGCTGGAATTGAATACATTATTGTGTATTTACTATCTCTGTTAGCGTGAATACCATTATTGTTTAAATCATGACTCTGTTAGTGTGAAGACTATTGTTAAATTCTGAAATGTGCTTACAGTACTTTTTCCTGTGGCCTGTTGAGGAAACTGAGAGAACATTTTTACTTGGGTTTTGTGAAGGAACGGGTTTGAGTTTTGGTCTTGTGGAAAAAGCCAATGTAATTATGTATTGTTTTGTTTATTGAGACTTTATTATTTCAAGTACAGCAAGTTTGTGGGTGGAATAAGATGTGGATAAGTTTATTAAGTAAGTCTTGTATGTTTCATAAAGCACTTCCCTCTGACCATCTCAGTGTTTAGGCCTCATTTATATTCATTAACATTTCACGAATTTCCACATACACTTTGATCAGACTCTAAAACCAGTCACTGTTTCCCCTGTGGACATGTCAACGCACCCCACTTTGAACAACAGCCTTTGGAGCTTCAGGACCCAGTGCGTTCACTTTTACCTTTTGAAAAGTTGGCATTCTTAACACACAAAACAGTCGGAACTCTTGTAATGATGATGATTTTTCCACATTTATACAGTAGATGTTAATGTGAGACACAGAGCTCTCCTCTGATTGGCTGATGAATGTGATGGTGTTAGAACTTATGAACAAGCAGTCCAAAAAACAGTGTTTACCTCAGACTGGGATTTACCAAAGTGCAAACACAGATTGAAACGTAGTACATGTGGCCTCTGAAGCTAATCAGGACAGGCCTGGTTAGTGCTGTGTTGGGAGACCTCTGGGAACACCCGGTGCCCACATGTGGGGCGGCTGCGGCTGTAAAGTGCCAAACTGTGGTTTGTGTCCTTAGGAAGACACTTCCCCACAGCGGAGGGTGTTCCAGGGATCCGCTGTAACATACTCCAGCTTCGGGGTCACTGCCCCGAGTGCACCATCACACGGGCACTACTGCTCTCCTTTACCTTCGACGCGTCCACTACCGTTCCTTTTCAATTCAATTCAATTTTATTAGGTATGCCGCTAAGTCACAACAGAGTAAATCTAGAGGAATTAACAAAACCATTGAAAATCATCCAACACAGTTCAGAGATTCAACAATTAAAACACATGAAAATAGATAAAAGCACACTCACAAAAATCGTCCCAATACATGTTGTCGAATGTTAATGTGTCCTGGATCGATACCACATCTTTTGTTGGACACCAACTGTCCAACCTAGACCCTCCTGCATCGGCAAGGAAAAACTCTTAAAAAAACCCAGTGGGAAAAGTGAAGAAAAATAAAAACCCCCCCCCCCATGGAGACCCAGTTGAGAAAGGTTCCGCTCCTCCGGACGGACAGGCTAATGGAACCAGGACTAAGTTGGGCTACAGAACGTGGACCGTGGCCGTGACAGTGGGACAGGTCCGGTGCAGTTTTGAAGCACTCCGAGGCGGGTAGGGCGGGGCAGTACGCAGGTGTAGATGAGGAGGCCAGGTCCGGAGGTCCCGTCATTGTACCATGAACAGACATTGGGACACGGGTGAATAGCAATGAACAAACTACAGTCAAAAATCTATAATGCTAAACAGGTTAAAGTAGGAAGGAGGAGAGGTAGTGCTCAAGTTACCATACTTCTCCCAGAAACTGACTCAATATGCTGCTTGACTGACTAGTATGAAGAGTTTAGTCCTGCACAGAGGCGTTACCATTCCTAGCCATATTGCTAAACTAAGATGGACAGTTTTAAGCCGAGTGTTAGCATGTTGGCTACGCTAATCTATTACAGGTAGGTATTATTTGGACACACACACTACGAGTTCGGGGCTAAAAATCAGAAGTCCCTGTTCGGCTCTAAGAGTGGGGAGAGACACACTGAAACACCGTTGAAAAAATTTGCAGATGTACCACCACATGTATTGAATTTAAAGAGACTTTGACGAACAATGACATACAACAAATTTGACATAATTAGCAAGGCTATAAGTTCTGTTTGGCTTCGAAGTGTCCACTTCAAACGGTTGACACAAATGTCAGAGTTCCGCGAAGCGCACAAAACACCAAATATAATCCAAGTGCGTCGTTCGCCGTGAGCGGTTGTTTGGTTGGGCTCAGATATTCCAAAGCGAGTGAGTTTTAATATAACGGGTGTTTTGGGGAAAATGTGAGTCAATTATGAAGTGAGCCACTCACTTCGAACACCGAGGACAATCAAAAACAGGAAAAAGGGCGCTACAGGAGCCTACTACACCGACCGGAGCGGAGATGCAGTTTGTCTGACTGGACTGAGTTCATCTTGCTCAACTCTAGTTCGGTCTAAGCTCACATCCGAATCACCTGGCAAAAGTACTAGAGCCAAGGTTCAATTAAAAGGGCAGCGTGCCCTAAAGCCTCTTTGAAGAGCTTCCAGCTCGTTCAGAATACAGCAGCTAGGATCTTAACAGGTACCAAAAGGAGGGAGCACATAACTCCGGTGTTAAAATCACTCCACTGGCTCCCTGTGGAGTACAGAATAAAGTTTAAAATCCTACTCTTAACATATAAAGCCATAAATGGCTTGGCTCCCTCTTATCTCCAAGACACGTTAGTGTCGTATCAACCAGGTCGAGCGTTGCGCTCACAAAACGCCAGACGTCTGGTGGTCCCTAAGGTCTCAAAGGAGACTGTTGGTGGCAGAGCATTTAGCTACCAAGCTCCTTTACTGTGGAATCAGCTTCCCATTTATGTTAAGGAAGCAGATACGGTCTCCACATTCAAGGCCAGGCTTAAAGCACTTTACTTTAATTTAGCATATAATTAGGTATATATATATATGTAGTGTATATATTATATATATATGCTGTATTATGTTATATATTATGTTATATATTATTCAATAATGTATTGTGTTATGTTGTATATTATGTTATATATTATGCTGTATGTTATTCTTTATTCAAGGCTAGGTTTAAAACAGTCCTCTTTAGTTTAGCATATGGCTAGAAAGGTAAGACTCTGAGAAGGTTAAACTCCTCACACTGTCAGTCAAGCTGCATAGGGAGTCAGTTTGCTGGGAGAAGTATGGTAACTTGAGCACTATCCTCTCCTCCTTCCTACTTTATCTGTTTAGCATTTTTAGGATTCTGACTGTAGTTTGTTCATTGCTATTCACCCGTTGTCCCATTGTCTGTTTCATGGTACGATGACGGGATCTCTGAGCCTGGCCTCTTCCATCTACACCTGCGGACTGCCCCGCCCGACCCGCCTGGGAGTGCTTTGGTCCTGCACCGGACCTGTCCACGTTCAGCGGCCACTGGTCCACGTTCTGTAGCTAGCTTAGGTCCTAGATCATTAGCCTGTCCGTCCGGAGGAGCGGATCCCTTTCTCATATGGGTCTCCCTCCCTGTGGGTTTCCCTAGTGCTCCCCAAGGTTTCTCACGTTTTCCCACTGGGTTTTTTAAGAGTTTTTCCTTGTCGATGCAGGAGGGTCTTGTTGGACAGTTAGTGTCCAACAGAAAGGATTGGTGATGATCAGGACACTTTAGCATTCTACAACATGTATGGACATTTTCTTCTGTGTGTGCTTTATATTCTTCATGTGTTTTAACTGTTGATTCTCTGACCTGTGTTGGTGATTTCAATGGTTTTGTTAAGTCCTCTGAGATGACTTCTGTTGTGACCTAGGGCTATACAAGAATAAATTGTTTTGTATTGTATTGTAGTCGTTGAGTCATGTGATCCTGGGCTTCTTCGGGACGGGGACAATGATGGAGGATTTGAAGCAGGCCGGGACATGGCAGGACTGCAGAGAGGTGTTGAAAATGTCAGTGAACACAGGAGTAAGCTCACTGGCGCAGTATCTCAGAGTGGCCGGAGACACGTGGTCCGGGCCAGGAGCTTTGCGGGGGTGCAGCCTCAAGAAGAGTTGTTTAATATCTTTAGAGGCTATTGTCAGGGTGGGGGCAGGGCTGATGGGTGGGTCGTTAGAGTAGTGGGGGGTGGGGGAGGTGTCAGGGGCAGCATCAAAGCGACTGAAAAATAAGTTCAGTTCGTCAGCTAGCTTGTGGTCGTCAGCACAGGGGGGGGCTTTGGGTTTGTAGTTGGTGATCTCCCGTAGGCCCCTCCAGACAGAAGCAGTATCGTTGTGTTAGTATTAGATAGCAATATGGCCTACGTGCAGGACTCTACAAGGACTCTACAAGGACTCCATGTTATGACTATGATGTGACTGTCTCTTTGTGACACGTATGTCTTTCGATGTGTGACGTGACAATGACTATATAAACTGTATACTGCCTTTATTCTGTCTGGGAGAAAGAAACAGAGGAAACCAGTGGAACTTGAGAGAAACTTAAATAAACTTCCAGAGTTTGGCGCACCACGATCCGTCTCTGTCTGCTTGAATCCTGACAGATTTGGTGGAGAATGCGCGGCTCAGTGTGTGCCATTCTCTGGATTGTTTTGAGGGAGTTTTTTTTGTTTCTTTTTCTCGGCGTGGGAGAGCTGAGAGTATCTGGGGCCTGGGAGCGGTCCAGCAGGCTGGAGAGGCGACCGGCTCCGGGACTCTTTTTCGCTGTCTCACTATATTTTTTTGTGTCCTGTTTTTTGGACTTAGCGTTTCAAATTGTTTTCCCATGTCCACATTCCGGGGATTTTTGACGTGCGATTGGTCTCTGCCGATGGAAACTAGTTCCCGGTACTAGTGAGCGCTGGTTCATGATCTGGAGACCTGGTTGGACGTGGAAAAGCTGATATTTGGTGGACTTCTGACGGTGCCTGGGCCCTGTTCGACAAAAGGTAAGAGCGGACACCTGTTTATTCAAAGTCTGCTAATTGAGTGAACTAAATTATGGTCTGTTTTGAGGTCCACCAAATGTCTAATATCTATAGATAAGATTAGAGAGAAAAAGGAACCCCTGACGTATCGGGGTCCCTGTCCTTTGAAGTAGTCAGGACAGAGAGAAAAAGGAACCCCTGACGTATCGGGGTCCCTGTCCTTTGAAGTAGTCAGGACAGAGAGAAAAAGGAACCCCTGACGTATCGGGGTCCCTGTCCTTTGAAGTAGTCAGGACAGAGAGAAAAAGGAACCCCTGACGTATCGGGGTCCCTGCCTTTGGAGTAGCCGGGGCAGAGAATAGAGAATAGAAAATAGTTAGTGAAACCATGGTGTAAAATTAAAAGTTATAATAAAAAGGGAAACGTTAAACACAGAAGAGTGCCTTTTGTTACTAGTGTGGAAAGTGGCCATTTCTAGACTTGGATGACAAAAGTATAAAGAACAACATCAGTTATATTCGCTTAACAAAGTAATCTTGAAAGTTATTCTTCTTTCTGTTTTGGCATTTTTTGCTAAAACACTACTTTCTGCCTGTGTGAGGTGCGCGTCTGTGTGAAAGGAACCCCCCCCCCCCCCGCCCTCGCTCTGCTGCTGCTGCTGCTCTGATTTAAAGGGGAGCTACTGCTTTAGGATTCTGGCTTTTCATAGTTTTTATTCCGTTAAATTTGCGAAATTTGCCATTTGAACATTGTGTTATGACACAGTTAAAACGTTTTTAAACACCATTAGTGAATAAGTTTTGAATATTATATGTTTTTGAAACCCAAATATTAGTGCTAAAGATTTTGCTTTTCTTTTTAAATCTGCTGCTTATTTTTTGAGTCCATTATTGTATCTGATATTTCATAGCTGTTAGTGAGAATTTTTTCATGTATTTTTTATTTTAGTTACAAAAGCCGTTTTTCAAACATTTAAATTAGAATCTGTGTTAAAAAGTGATTATTGATTATAGACTTCGTCTAAAAAAGAAAGAGGGAATTAGGCTGTAAAAGTATTATATTATTAAGTTAAACTACCCAATTCACCCATTGCAAGCGGTGACTTTTTGTTTTTGTTTTGACTACACGCGTGACCTTGCTGCTGCTCAGAGACAGGAGGAGGCAGCTCCGACGCACAATTGAGTTTTATTGAACCAAATCCAGTTTAGCTGGAGCTAAATCTTTTGTTTGATTTCAAGTTTTGTTTTAAATGTTTTTACAAATTAATGTTCATTTTTATAGAGATTTTTCATAATTTCATTTCATGGCGTCTTTCAAGAAACCCAAGGATGCATAGATAATTAATCACACAGTGCAAAAGTACATAATACATATTTTAAAGTTTGAAGGTTCAAGAGATTTGAGTCTTGTTTTTTATTAAGAAAGAGTTTCTGGTTTTAAAAATGTCATCATTAGTAAGATAATAAGTAATCTTTTATTTACATAGCGCTTGGGAAAGCCAACAGCGCTCCAAAATTGTTTTGACTTTAGGGAGAAAAACAATCTCATTCACAATCTCTGTTGTTTTTTAAATTGGCCATTTCAAGGATTGTTTTTCAGACTCTGCCACACTGTACAAGGGTCACTGGACTGCTGGAGTGGACACAGAGGGATCAGAACAGTGGAGCCCAGAGCAGACACCATCCAACCAGCCGCAGATCGTAAAGGCGACATAGCTACCTCCGTGTGCCCCTCCCCCACTACAGACCGATGGTCGTAGGTGGCAGTGAGACCGGGGCCACAAAGTGGGGTTTTCTGTAGGCAGTGGTGGGTGAGTTGTTTTGCAATCTGGAAGTGTGCCCACTTTGCTTGTTTACATCACCACAGTGTGACCTTTGACCTGCAGGTGGTTTGAGGAGTCTGTCTGGAGAGACAACCCCAAAATTCCCACCATACACACACACATACACACACATACATCCATACACTCACACATTCACATTTACATATAGATACATGAAAAAGCAGAACATGAGAAAAAAGCATTTTAAAAGTTTACTCCAATGTAAACACATATTTTTAATTGTCTATCACTTGAATCTTTAGTTGAATCAGTATTTTTTGAGACCAGAAATGTTCATTTGAATTCTATATTGTCATGGACTTAATTGACCTCTGTCCTGACACTTTTGATTTGTTGATTTTGTACTGTGTGAAGTAATTACATTGATGAGAATTAGATCTGATAAAAACACAAATTAGAGAAGTAAACTGAATCATTGCGCTTGCTTTTGTCTAAGGGACATTAGCAACAGCATGAATAGAAATTGTGTTAAAGTAGAATCAAAGTGACTTAACCATAGAAAGTAACTACTGCATGACAAGCTGTGTACAGGAACTGAGACACTGCACCATTGACCAGAAGTGCATCGCAAATGACCTGATGTGCTTCAAGTGAAAAGACTGTATCTGGAGATCCTGATGTGCATCTGGAGAGACCAGAACCATGGCTTGGACCCTACTGATGTCCAAGATGACATCTCTCTATGACCTGACCTGATGACGACTGAGACTCACCCTCAGAGGACCCTGAGGACCTGAGGACCTGAGGACCTGAGAGAGAAAAACTGGGGAGTGATGTTTATATTATTGAAATAATGCCATTGATGAGTGCTAAATGAGAGAGATACTCATGATTCTTTCTTTTGTTTTTGTTTGTCCCTAGCTTCTGGACATCTGATGATCTATTGGACACAGACATTTGCAGAACAAGAACCAGCCAATGAAAACGTCTATTGCTGATGCTATTGCTACAACCAGAACCACAACTGTGACAAATGCAATATACATGTTAAGTATTCAGACATCTGACAGACAAAAACTTTGACTTTTTTAGTCTGGGAGACTGAGCAACAGTTAAAATGTTTTAAAATGATAAAGTATAAGTATTGTAGCGTTTTAGTAGATGTTAAATAGTAGTAAAAAAGTAGAATTTGACTTCCTTTGTTGTTCATAAACACATTTCCACGTAAGAGTTAAAATAGTACCCTACAATGTTATCCTTTTGATAGATCAGCTATAATATTAGAATCAGAGTTACTGTATTTTAGAGATATTAAAAGTGACAGAAGTCACAAATTAGAAATATGCCTTTGCTCAAACTGCAGCCAAACTTTGGAGTCACAATAGCGTAAAAATAGGAATAGATAAATGCATCAACCATAGATGCTTTCAAAAATAGAGATTATTTGTAGCCAGTGCTAATATCAAATGGTAAAGGGACCATTTCACAAGCATTTGCTTCAAAAGTAGATAAAGTTAATTACAGTTTATGTACAGTTTTATTAGATACTTGCCAAATTCACTTGTGTTCAAACATTGGTGAATGTTGACAATACAAAAAGTTCATATGAGTGTAGTCTAGATTAATGCCTAGATCAATGAGATAGATTAGCACCAACAGAGATTCAAAAGCATTTAAAAGCATTTTGATGTATTTGGGTGTAGCCCAAAAACACAATAGTAGATATTTAGATATTGAGAAGTTTCCAGAACAGATTAGAGAATCAAACGCCATTGTAGAATAACTGACCCCAACCCCAAACCCAATTAGATACTATTAGGATAATACTAATTTGATTAATGATGTACATTCATCCCAAACTGCCTGACAATAATATCTTTAGATAATAAAAAGTAATAAATCACTGACCACTATAGAAGTGTAAATGTTGACCATTTGCCTTACTGTGTTCACAGTTTTATTCCTGAGAATGTAGAAGAGAGATAGAACAAAATCCCACTAACAATAAGCCACTGATAATGAGAGTGTAATACCACAGAGAGATTTATTAGATTAAAATATATGTTTAAGAATATGGCTCAATAGAAGCAAATATGCAAACATATTTGTAAATAGATTAGAATAGTTTTAAACTATAGTGATAATGAAAGTAAAGTACACAGTCTAAGATTAAATAGTGAAAATAATACAGTGAAATAAGTGTAGTGTAAACAATCAGCATTAGAATAAAAGTATAGAGTAATAAAAGTGAAATTAGCTTCTAAATTGAGACTCAGCTCGCTTTTGTCTGTGTTTTGACTGAATCTGCTGAGTTCTTGTGTGTCCAATAGTGTTTGTTTGTTTTTATATTTGATTTGTTTTTATTTTTGATTTGTTTTTTGTTTGTTTATTTACTTTATTTTTGTTTTTTGTTTTTTCCCAGGATAGAGGATAAAATCCACTGATATTGATTTGATGATTATGAGTTTAATGCATACATTTTCTTTGTTTTTAATAATTTTTGAAAGTTTTTTTTTTTTTGAATTTTTTTTTTTCTTTTTCCACTTTATTGATTGATCGATTTGAGTGATCACATGTGATTATGTGATCAAAGGGGAGGGTGTTAGTATTAGATAGCAATATGGCCTACGTGCAGGACTCTACAAGGACTCTACAAGGACTCCATGTTATGACTATGATGTGACTGTCTCTTTGTGACACGTATGTCTTTCGATGTGTGACGTGACAATGACTATATAAACTGTGCACTGCCTTTATTCTGTCTGGGAGAAAGAAACAGAGTAAACCAGTGGAACTTGAGAGAAACTTAAATAAACTTCCAGAGTTTGGCACACCACGATCCGTCTCTGTCTGCTTAAATCCTGACAGTTGTTACCAAACTGCTCCTGTAGTCGTTCTCTGTGCCGGGACTTGGCTGCTTTCAGTTCTTTCCTGATCTGATATTTAGCTGCTTTGTAGCCGCTGCGGTCCCCCTCCCTGAAAGCAGACTCCTTTGCTTTCCTGAGCTACCGGAGTTTAGCAGTGAACCAGGGTTTGTCATTGTTATAGATGACCCTGGTCCTTGTTGGAATGATGCTATCCTCACAGAAGTGAATGTATGACGTCACAGTGTCCGTGTATTCATCCAAACTATCTGTGGCAGCTCTGAAAAGGTCCCAGTCTGTAGATTCCATGCATGCGCACAGCTCTTCCACAGCTTCATCAGACCACACTACAGGTTTCGAGAGCTTTATATTTTATATTGCTCTCTGCTGTTGAATAACTGTCATAAAGAGCGCGATGTATTACACTGCCAGCCTTGATTTTTATTTATTGAACTGAATTTCTCCATTGTGAGATAATAAAGTATAGCTCATCTCATAAAGAAAGGTACAGTATTTTCACCTGGTCCTGACTAGGAGTAAACTAGGTCTTGTTTTCCTCTGTTGGAGATGTGTTAAATCTTGTCATTAAAATATTATTTTGAGCAAAGTTAAGCCTTTAGAAAAACAGCAGAAGTCCAAAGGTGGACCCCTGTGGGACTCCAGGTTAAAGCCTCAGGTTAGGCCTCACACCTCCAGGTAGGGGCGGCTGTAAAGTGCCAAACTGTGGTTATGTCCTTAGTAGGGCTGTCGAACGATACATTTTTTTTGTTGATTAATCGCACAGTAATGGTGAGTTAACTCACAATTAATCACATTTTTAACATTCTATTTCTAATCCACTCCAGTTGAAGTTAAATGAGATGATAAAATGTAATGACACATTGTCATTCAGACCAAATGTACTTAAATCTGTTTGATTCAAAACCTTTGACTCTTGGGCACAACCAACAAGAGCTGTTAATGAGGGAAAAAAACGGAGAATTTAGTACCCCAGCGTTGATTTGGTTGCGTTTCAGGGTCCGGTTTCAGCGGTGTGATTGTTGCGTGTGGGGGGACGCGCACACGGCGTGCGGAGAGTGGTTCTGTGCGTGTGTGGTCTTGTATGGCCGCGTTGCCGTGGCGCCATTCGCCGTGTTGTTGTTGGGGGGCATAATAATGACAAATGTGAATCGTCTGAGTATCCAAAAAAGCATTATATAAAAACAATGCATTATTATTATTACCTCCTTCCAAAGGTGGACCCCTGTGGAACTCCAGGTCCAAGCCTCAAAGACCTCCTTCCAAATCGCACTAAACCACAACAGCAGTTGTGTTAGAGGTCTTTACAAAGTTGTCCATTAGCCAACAACAGATCAGAGAATTAAACAGTTTAGGCAAGTGCAAATGACCAAATTATGAACCCGGATGCAAGAGGACGCGGGCGCGTTTTTGCTGCCGCTTCTCACTCCGGACGAAAAAGTTTGTTTTTGCTAAAAGTAAACGGTTTAACGTACCGATTTTTGTCTGATGCCTCGGCGCCTGGACTGTTTCCTTGACTGATTGCCCGCGTCTGCCGCCTGTTACAGCCTGTCACGGTGTGACCCTGCTGTGCCCACCATCACGCTTGCTCCCGGGGCTGCCTCCGGCCAAGCCGCGCTGTGCTCTTCTCAATCAGCGGATTACAACCCGGTTACTGGCCGGCCTGCACCCCGGAGCAGCCAGCCAGCTATGCGGCTACTGTTCGTGGCTTTCCTGCTTGCCTCTCTGCGGCTCCTGTCAACACCGGCTCCGTCCATGGCGCTTCGTTACACGTCCTCACAGCTCATCAGACTCAACCACCGCGCACCTCCTTCACTGGACATCACCTCAACTCTGCAACAACACTGTCTGGTCCGCCGTCGCCCCTACATCCACCGAGGTCCCGTCGCAATCTTGTCTTCAATTTCACAGGCAAAAGCAATATTCCCTCTGTCTGGTCCGCCTGCAGATCCATGCGCAGCTCACACCGGCTTGGTTCCAACAACATCCGCATACGTCATCCGAGCACTCATCACGTGACTACATCAAACCTTCTGTCTGTCCCTATTTCTGCCACACAGACTTCACAACCAAAGCCTCTAAAAACAGCACTATTCAATACACGGTCACTCAGCAATAAAAGCCTGCTCCTCTGTGAATTCATCATTGACAATAAACTGGGCATACTTTGTCTCACTGAAACCTGGCACAAACCCATGGAATACACCACATTAAATCAGACCACCCCACCTGGATATTCCTACATCGATAACCCGCACCTAGACCGGAGAGGAGGTGGCATTGCAGTCATCCAACGCAGCAACATCTCCCTCCGCCCCATCTCCATCCCGGCTGTATCTTCATTCGAACACCTGGCCTTTAGACTTCCCGGCTCCCAATCACTCATTGCTGCAGTCATCTACCGCCCTCCCAAAACCTGCTCATCATTTCTCTCAGATTTTACTGATTTTGTAACTCAGCTGTCCCCCATTTCTCCATCCGTTCTCCTCCTTGGTGACTTCAACATTCATATTGACTCCCCTACAGTTAAATTTACATCTGACTTTTTGGACATTTTAAACTGCCTCAACCTTACCCAGCACGTCACTTCACCCACACACAACCATGGGCACATCCTGGACCTGGTCTGTTCCACCCTCTCCCTCACCATACACAACCTGTCACTCACCGACCTGACCATTTCTGATCATCTGGCCATCACCCTGGACATCATTACCCCCTCTCCCACCACCAAACAGACACGAACAATTACTTTCCGAAATCTGAAGTCCATTTGTCCCATATCTCTCTCCTCCTCCATATCCCATGCCCTATCCAGCTCTTCCCTCCCTTCAGATCCATCTGCCTCCGATCTAGTCACTTTCTATAACCTCACACTCTCCTCCTGCCTCAACCAAATTGCCCCCATGAAAACTGCCTCAGTCTCCTTCTCTACCTCCTCCCCTTGGTATACCCCAGATCTCCACAGTCTCAAAAAACAAAAGAGACAACTCGAAAGGCTCCATATCAAAACTGCCCGGTCCAACTACTATTCACAACTCATCCACTCAAATTCTTCCAACCCCCGCACCCTATTCTCAACTTTTGCAAATCTGACAAAACCCAAGGTCAATATAACCTCCACTTTCACTACAGACAAATGCAATAACTACCTGTCATTCTACCATACCATACACTGTTCACTTGCATCCACTTCCTCCTCTTCTCCCTACTCCGAACTTGAACCCACTGCACTCACAGTCCATTGCCTTCCCTCCTTCTCCCCCCGCTCTCCCTCTGACACCACCAAACTTCTCTCAACCATGACATTTTCCAACTGCCAGCTTGACCCAATCCCATCTTCCTTCCTCAAAACCTGTCAACTAACTCTCATCCCTCTCATCACCTGCATCATCAACACTTCCCTGACCTCTGGTTCTGTCCCTTCCCCGCTCAAACTAGCCTCCATCACACCCCTCCTGAAAAAACCCGGCCTCAACCCTGACAACTTGGACAACTTTCAACGCATCTCCAACCTCCCGTTACTGTCAAAAATCCTGGAACGCGCCGTCATCAACCAACTCCACCAACATCTCCACTCCTCCCATCTCTTCGAAACATTTCAATCTGGATTCCGTTCACACCACAGCACAGAAACAGCACTTCTTAAAGTTACTAACAACCTCCTCCTCGCTGCCGACTCTGGTTCCTTATCCATCCTCCTTCTCCTCGATCTCTCCGCTGCATTTGACATAATAGACCATTCCATCCTCCTCCACCGTCTGCAATCCATTGGAATTTCTGGCACAGCACTCCTCTGGTTCACCTCTTACCTCTCCAATTGTCTCCACTTTGTGTCTGTCAACAACTGCAAGTCCCACACTTCCCCCGTCACCCATGGTGTCCCCCAAGGTTCCGTGCTCGGCCCTCTCCTCTTCACCATCTACATGCTTCCCCTCGGTCAGATCATCCGCCATCATGGACTCCATTTCCACTGTTATGCTGACGACACGCAACTCTACATCTCCACCAAATCCATCACATGCATTAAGGTTATAGTTCTGGTGAACTTACTCAGTCCAGTCCTAATATTCTATTTGGTCAAAATACACAAAGAAAATGTGAAATACCGCAGCAGATAAAATGAATTGGCCTTTGAGCCTGAAGAACATGGGTTCGAGCCCACCTGTAACGGAGGGCGTGATGGGGGGATTGAGGAGAACCTCAAAGTATTCCTTCCACCGCCCGACAATATCCCCAGTCGAGGTCAGCAGCCCTCCACCCGCACCGTACATGGTGTTGGCAAAGAACTGCTGTGTATATGTGTGAACGACTATTCATGGAACCGAATTGTCCATTGTGAGATCAATAAAGTATATCTTCTTCTTCTCAATCTTCTTTGTCTCAATCCTAATCTTGTTAGATCTAAGTGCAGCTTTTGACACTGTCGACCGTGACTAGAGGACTGGGTTGGCGTCGCTGGCACCGCCTTAAGTTGGTTTAGGTCTTACCTTGAAGACAGGAAGTACTTTGCATCTGCCTTAAGACATGAGCCTGCGCAGAGCGTTCAGCCGTTGAAAGAGAGGAGGATGCAAAGGGCGAGACCCTCTCCACGGAACCCAGAGGTCTCGGCACCTCCACCGCCTCAAAAGAACTCAACACGTCCACCAGCATCATCAGCAGCAGCGGATACAGCACCAGCGTCATCAGCGCCTTCAGCATGCATCAGCGCCACCAGCACCAGCTCTGCCTGCTGCAACATCTTCAGCAGCACCTTCCCCACCTACAGCTCCCGTGAAGCCCCCCCCCTTTGCTCCAGACTACAGACCGGCCTGTACTGGGGGCCTCTCAACCACCTCCATCTCCACCAAAGACTACCTCATCACCTTCCATGGACCCGGTTTGGGTCCCCCCCGCCACATCCACTCCATCTAAGGAACATGAGGACGACCTTTCCCTGTGTTTTCCATCACTATTGGATTTACCGGAACACTCTGCAGGCATGATAAGATCGGCGATGAAGACTATTCCTCTCACACCCACTGTAGCCAGATCAAGGGTCCTATCTAACATTCATAACTACTCCCCATACGTACCTTCAAAGCCACCTAGGGGGTCCAACTCAAATTCTCCCACAAAATACACTCGTCCCTCAAATTCTATCTCAAATTCACCCGCAAAATCCACCGGTCCCCCTCGTTCCACTTCACGATTGTGTCCCACTTGTTGTTGATTCTTGACAAAAAATAGAAATTTTATGTCTTTATGTTTGAAGCCTGAAATGTGGCGAAATGTTGAAAGGTTCAATACTTTCGCAAGGCACTGTATTTTGGTGCGAGACCACGGAGAGACTTATATACAAGGAGAGCTGATTTAAAATCTATTCTCTGAGCCACAGGAAGCCAGTGCAGAGACCTGAGGACTGGACTAATGTGGTCGTACTTCCTGGTTCCTGTCAGGACTCGAGCTGCAGCATTTTGAATATACTGTAGGGAGCTAGTGGAGTGATTTTAACACCGGAGTTATGTGCTCCCTCCTTTTGGTACCTGTTAAGATCCTAGCTGCTGTATTCTGAACGAGCTGGAAGCTCTTCAAAGAGGTTTTAGGGCATGCTGCCAATAAAGCGTTACAGTAGTCAAGTCTTGAGGTGACAAAAGCGTGGTTAAGTTTTTCCGCGTCACTTTTAGGAAGGAAATTCCTGATTTTAGCGATGTTCCGCAAGTGGAAGTACGCCGTTTTAGTTGCTTGGCTTATATAAGCCTTAAGGGAGAGCTCTTCGTCGAAAATGACTACAAGATTCCTCACAGTGTTACTGGGTATGTTGTATCTTCTTCTCCGCAGAAGATGGGGTTTCCCGCACAAACCAGTATAGTGTTGGAGAAGGAATGCACTCTGAGTTATGTATTAAAGAAAGAGTTTAATGGCATAATTCCCACCTCTGCACCTTCTCCATCGACTCCCACTGATGACTGCTCTCGTTGTGTCCTTGGGCAAGACACTTAACCCCAATTTTCCCAAAGCCCCCACTGAAAGATCAAGGCTATGCTCACACTCAGAGAGTAGCTGTCCTCCTGTGGACTCACCACCTGCAGAGGGTCAGTGAGGGGCTGGTGCTATGAGACTTGGGTGGCATCTCTGACTGCCACCCCCCTGACCCAGAAATGGATTAAAGGGTAGAAAATGGATGGATGGATGGCATAATCAGAATACATCAAGTCCAATTCAGGCTTAGCGCGTTCAGCCTGGGTCAGCTCCGAGAATGAGGATGGTATGACTGACAAAGAACACATTAAGCACAGAGCTCTTATAGAGATAGAATAGATAGATAGAATACTGACATTATCGAGAGTAATTATCTGGTTAGTGAGGGAGTCACGCAGGCGCTTCGGACCGAGTTGGATCACTTCTGTCTTCTCCGGGTTGAGAAGTAGGAAGTTTTTATATTTATATTTTTTTATATTTATTGTGTTTATTTGAACATAGAATAAATGTATAAGAAAGAAAAAAAACAGTAAGAACAAAACAAAGAAAATAAAGAAAACTTATTCACGTTCAAAAGGAGTAGGAAGAAGCCAAGCTTATTTAATCCTACCCCTCTTCCCTATGTCAATTCAATATATTGAATATTGAAGCAAAATATACTAATATCTATACACATACATGTATATACATACATGCATACATACATGTATCCATACATACACACATATACATACATATATATATAATTACAGTTAATTAAAAAAATATTAACTTAAATGAACAGTAACAATAATTGCACCATGTATCACCTAGTGTCTTTTTGTACCCCAGATTCATCCCTGTATCTATTCAAAACATGCTCTTTATATTTTACTTTGAACTCCTTTATATTTAGACATTGTTTCAATTCTTCACACAACCTGTTCCATATTTGTACTCCACTGAATGAAATACAAAATCTCTTTTTGTTTGTTCGTATTCTGATGACTTTAAAGTTATTTAACCCCCTTAATTGATAACCCCCCTCTCGACCCGTAAAGATGTTTTGTATATTATATGGTAGTAGCTTATTAGCTGCTTTATACATTATCTGTGCTGTTTTAAATTCAACTATGTCTGTGAGTTTTAATAGTTTTGACTGCAAGAAAAGTGAGTGAGTGTGATCCAAATAGCCTGCGTTATGTATTATCCGAATTGCCCTTTTTTGTAGAATAAGTAATGGTTTTAATGAACTCGTATAATTATTTCCCCAAATCTCTGAACAGTAACTGAAATATGGTAAGACAATAGTACAGTATATGTTGCGAAGTGACTTAGCGTCTAGTACCGGTTTTGCTCTATTTAATATTGCAATGCTTCTTGACAGTTTAGTCTGTATATATTTGATGTGTGGTTTCCAGGTGATTTGATCATCTATTATAATCCCCAGGAACTTGTTTTCATTAACCCTTTCTATTTGCACCCCATCTAACCTTAGTTGTAATTTCTCTTCAGATCGGTTGTTCCCAAATAACATAATTTTTGTTTTGTTAAGATTAAGTGATAATTTATTCCTGTCAAACCATAATTTCACTTTGTTCATTTCATGAGTAACCTCTTTAAGAAGCTCTTTTAAATTGTCCCCAGAACAAAAAATATTAGTGTCATCAGCAAACAACACCAGCTTCAGTTTCTGTGAGACAACACAAACATCATTAATATACAAAATAAACAATTTAGGACCCACTACTGACCCCTGGGGGACGCCACAGGAAATGTCCAACCATGCTGAACAAACATCACCCATCTTCACAAACTGCTGCCTGTTCTTTAAATAACTTGTGACCCAGTTCAACACAATGCCTCTGACACCATATCTTCCTAGTTTTTTTATCAACAAATCATGGTTGATTGTATCAAAAGCTTTTTTAATATCAATAAATATTCCAACAGCATATTGTTTTTTTTCAAGAGCATTTGTTATATCTTCAATAGCTTCAGTTATCGCTAGTGCTGTTGATCTTTCCGACCTAAACCCATACTGGCTGTCAGAAAGCATTTTATGTTTTGTGATGAATGTATCCAGTCTATTACTAAAAAGTTTTTCTAATATTTTGGAAAATTGTGGGAGTAAGGAGACAGGTCTGTAGTTGTTGAAGTGATGTTTGTTCCCGCCTTTGTACAATGGGATAACCTTGGCTATTTTCATGCTGTTTGGAAAGACACCAGTGTGAAATGACAAGTTACAGATGTGCGTTAGCGGCTTCAGAATTCCCTCAATCACATCTTTCACCAGAGTCATGTCAATGTCATTATAGTCAGTGGATTTCTTGTTGTGACACTTTTTAACAATGTCAAGTATTTCCTTTTCTTCCACTTTATTAAGAAACATTGAGTGGGGATTTCTTTCTATTAACGCATCCATGTTTTTACCAGCTGCCCCTGGATCAGGTATGTTTTTTGACAGGTCAGGCCCCACATTCACAAAAAATGTATTAAATTTATCCGCCACATCACTCGTGTTTTCAAATATATTGTCTTTATCAATAAAGTAATCAGGATACTCATTTCGCTTCGAGCCACTTCTTATAATACTGTTTAATATATCCCACACTCCTTTCATATTGTTTATGTTGTCATCTAATCTTTTCCTGAAATAGTCTTTCTTGTTCATTCGTATAATGTGTGTTAACTTATTTTTATATATTTTATATCTATTTTCAGCCTCAGTGGTCTTTATTCTTATGAACTCTCTGTACAACGTATTCTTCTTTTTGCAAGCGTTTTGTAACCCTTTTGTTAACCATGGACAGTTGCTGTATTTTAGTTTTTTTGTATATTCCTTATTTGGACAGTTTTTAAAATACAATTGTGTAAAAACATTCAAAAATAAATCATATGCATTGTCCACATTGTTTTCCTGATAGACTGTCTCCCAGTTGTGTGCCAGTAATTCATTCTTGAGTGTGTTTACCGACTTCTCTGTCCTTAACCGCCTATATTGTGTTTTCTTATCTGTTACTTTTTTCCTGTAGTTATGATCATAGACAATGAAGACTGGCAGATGATCACTGATGTCATTAATCAGAATGCCACTTGATGTTTTGTTTTCAATGTCATTACTGTATATGTTGTCTATCAGAGTGGCACAATTTGATGTAATTCTGGTGGGTCTTGTGATTCTTGGAAACAAACTCAGACTGTACATTGTGTTAATGAATTCATCCGTTGCTTTATGATTATTAGGATTTAAGATATTAATGTTAAAATCACCACATATGTATACCACTTTGTTGTTAGTTTTCAAAAACATGTCCTCCATCCATTCTCTGAACCTGTCAATATCTGTACCTGGTGCCCTATATATGCAGCTAATAATCACATTCTTTTCTTTTTCTTTACATAATTCAATTGTTATACATTCCAATAGATTGTCGACCACAGTTGTCATACTCTCTATTACTTTGAACTGTAGATTGATTTGCACATATATGGCAACGCCGCCACCACCCTTGTTTTTTCTGTTAGTGTACCTCAGTTCATATCCTTCCAACTCAAAGTCCATCCCTTTTTCATCAGTACTCCAAGTTTCTGATATTGCGATTATGTTGAATGACTGTGAAAACGACTGTAAATATTCTTTAATGTTATTGAAGTTCGCGTAGAGACTTCTGGCGTTGAAGTGAACAATTGCAAGCTTATCTTTTAATCTAATATGTTGGTTGAATTGTTCTTCGCTGTAGTAACGGCAATTGCTATCAACATGCAGAAAAATTATTATCTGGGTCAATATTCCATTCGATATCCTGTGAGTTATGCTCAGTAAATTCAAAGGTGCTCAGTTCCACGTAATCTGTGTTATTTATCCTCTCAGTTAAGTGCAGTGCATTGTTTTCCATCTTCAGAGGTGTAGTCATCCAAATGTTCCGGGAGTTTGCGTGCAGTAAATCAAATCCATAATAGACAAATCGAAAGTAATTATCCATTTTGAATCAAAGGGTCTCCAAGTTAAAGTGCAGTCATTCAATAGAAGATAATCCATACGAAACCAATACGTAGAGTCCGTGGATGAGTCTGTTTGTGGTAAAAGTTCCAGATTGTAGACAGTTTCATCTTCTTCATAAAAGATGTTTGAAGCATCACTTGAACTGATCAAGATCTTTGAGTTCTCTCACCAACAAAACTTTAGCTTGTTCAGGACCTTGGCCATTAAGCTGAATGAACACCTTACAGTTCCTTGTCCACGTTGCTTTGATCTTGTTGTTTTTCCTCATGATGCGAGCTTCACGAGCGATCTGGGCCGTTTTTTGAGTGAGATGTTCATTCAAATACACCGCTGTGCCTTTCAGCTTTTTCCCTTGGCGCAATAGCTCCGTTTTAAACTTACGGCTCACCAGACGCAGTATAATAGCGGGCTGCGCCTTATCCCTTCTCGGAAGAGTATGACACGCGGCAATATTTTCCGCGGCCAGGTGTATATCCTTATCGGAGAGAAACGCAGTACTTGCCGTTCCAATGTCAGCGAGTCCGCGGTCTCTGCATTCTCGTCAACACTTCTCCCGTTTGCAGCGGCTTTCGCGTAGGAGCGGGGTTTAACACTAAGCCCACTGATAATAACATCATCCATTCTGGTGTATTGCTCTAAGTTGTCGATTCGTATTTCGAGATCCGTGATAATCTTATCCTTTTCCACAATAGTCTGTTTTAGCGTTTTGACTTCCTCGAAAAGTTGAGTGAGTTTAGACAGCTGTAGGGTTACCTTAGCCAGTTCCTCTGACATGCTGTTCAGCGACTTGCGAATTTCCTCCATGTCGGTCTCCACCGGTGTTCCTTTCTTTGGCGGCATCGCCTCCGATACTTCCAATTTTACCGTCAAGTAACTCTTTTGATAAGTGGAAACTTTAATTTTTACCTAAGCCAAAAGACGCCGGTAGCACTGGGTCATCCACATTTTAAGGTCCTTTATGCAGCACTGAGCTTTTCTAGCTGATCTGTCTGATTTGGCTTCATCGACAGATAAAGCTGTGTGTCATCTGCAGCAGTGGAAATTAATTCCATGCTTTTTAATAATGTTTCCCAACGGCAGCATGTAGAGAGTGAAAAGAATCGGTTCGAGTACCGAACCCTGCGGCACACCGAATTCTACTCCAGAATAAGGCGACGAGTTCTGATTTACGTTGACGAAGTGATACCGATCTGATAAATAGGATTTAAACCAGCCAAGGGCTGTTCCTCTAAGACCTATATCACATTCTAGCCTCTGCAGTAGAATGCTGTGGTCTATTGTGTCAAATGCAGCACTAAGGTCCAGTAGGACCAGCAGACACTTGTCCATTATCAGCAGCTAGTAGTAAGTCATTTGTGACTTTGACTAGTGCCGTTTCAGTCTATGATGAGCTCTGAATCCTGATTGAAAGACTTCAAACATATTATTTTCCTGCAGGTGGCAGCAAAGCTGCTCAGCTATAAGTTTTTCCAGAATTTTAGATATGAAAGTGAGGTTCGAGATCGGTCTGTAGTTTGTAAGTATTTCTGGGTCCAGCTTTGTTTCCTTCAGAAGGGGTTTGATTACTGTGGTTTTAAAAGCTTGTGGGACATAGCCACATTGTATGGATGCGTTTATTATATTTACGATAGGCTCAATTATCAAAGGAAGTATGTCTTTGAAGAGCCATGTCGGGACTGCGTCTAACATGCAAGTTGAGGCTTTTGAGGATGTGACCACAGAGATCACCTCTGCTTGGCTCACAGCCATGAATTTATCGAGGCCCACTGAAGAGTCTAAGTGGGAAGTCACGTATGCCGCTTCAGCCTGTCCACTACCAACAGCAGGAGTAACCTCCTCCAGTTTGTCACGGATGGATGTCATTTTATTATTAAAGAAGTGGAGAGAGTCGACACTGCTCAGTGAGCTTGGAATTTTAGGCTCGATTGCGCTATGGCAGTTTGTGAGTTTAGCGACGGTGCTAAACAAAAATCTACTGTTATTTTTATTGGCTTCTATTAAAGTTGAATAGTATTGAGTTCGAGCTTTGACGCTGGATGTCAACATTGGAGACATCACAGCCGTAGGTCAGGACAAGGTCCAAGGTGTGGTTATGAATGTGAGTAGGTTCCTCAACATTCTGAGTAAAACCAACACCATCTAGTACGGCGCTGAAAGCTTTGTTTAAGCTGTCAGTGCTGTCGTCCACATGTATATTGAAGTCTCCAGTTATAACTATGTTTTCCCATTCCAAAACTAGGTTTGAAATGAAGTCAGAGAATTCTGTTAGGAACTCGCTGTAAGGACCAGGAGGTCGGTATAAAACTATAAATAACACAGCTTTTTGTTTTCTCCACCCAGGACAGGTGATTGAAAGTGTTAAGTTTTCAAACGAGTGAAAAGCATTGTTGGTTTTGGGACTAAGAACCAAGTTGGTGTGTGATATAATCGCAACACCACCGCCGCGACCTGTAGTTCTGGCTTTCTGGTAGTTAACATGCGTCGGAGGAGTGCACTCATTCAATCTAACGTAGTCGTCCTGTTGGAGCCAAGTCCGAGAGCGCAAACAAATCCAAGCCCTTGTCTATAATAAGTTTGTTTATGAGAAGCGATTTAGACGAGATTGATCTGACGTTCATTAATCCACATTTAACAACCCTACTTTTAGAACTATTTCTGTCTGTCTAAACTTTTATTAAGTTACTGTGTCTGACACCCATGTCAGATTTCCTGACATATAGTTGATAATGCCTTAAGGCCAGAAGGTCGTGGGTTCAATTCCCACCTCTGCACCTTCTCCATCGACTCCCACTGATGACTGCTGTTGTTGTGTCCTTGGGCAAGACACTTAACCCCACTTTGCCCAAAGCCCCCACTGAAAGATCAAGGCTATGCTCACACTCAGAGAGCAGCCGTCCTCCTGTGGACTCACCACCTGCAGAGGGTCAGTGAGGGGCTGGTGCTATGAGACTTGGGTGGCATCTCTGATTGCCACCCCCCTGACCCAGAAATGGATTAAAGGGTAGAAAATGGATGGATGGATGGATAGTTGATAATGCTGTTTCAGCTACAGTTGAACCTGATGAAATCTCACACAACAAAGAGACAAAGTTAATCTTTTACTTGTTACATTGTCACAAGGAGAATGTCTTGACAGAGGCAAGGCACAGACCCCAGCCTCTCTCAGGACAAGTCTGAAGATTCACAGTCTGCAAGCCCCTTTTGGTAGAGCAAGACACACCTTCGTATGCAGAATAGGAAAGGAAGAAACCAACACAACAAAAGACACTCCGAATTAGCGTATACAAAGACTGCTTCCTCTGGTGTTTAACATATGAGCTCTCCAGACCTCCCGGAGTCTTGCTGGAGCTAAAGTGAATTACAATACAGAGCATTCAGCACATAGCCACATATGATTTACCAAAATGATAACTTAAGTTACATTCCAATATCAATAGTGCTTTAGACTTCAAGCGAGGAACACACACACTTTCAATCTGACTAGGTTCTGAGGCTAGTAACTGAACAGATGGGGGCTCAGAGGTTGTGGCAGAGCAGCTCTGCACCCGAGCCTCAGTTCTGCACCGTCACTTGAGCCGGCAGAGGAATTTAGAGCCAGGGTCAAATTCTTAGCCAAAAGGGATGTACCCGCCAACGTTGGGTGGATATCATCCGAGCGGATGAGACCGGGCTTTCCCCAAAAGGCACTTCAATTGTCAACATGAACAACACCACTTCGAGGGCACCAGCCAGACAGCCAGCGGTTGAAAGCCGAGTGTCTGCTGAATGCTTCTGCACTGCTAGTGCTAGGTAGGGGCCCGGAGAAGATGACAGTGTCGGCCATTGTGCTAGCCAGCTTGCACACCGCGGCGACTTGCAGCTTCAACACCTCGGACTGTTTCCGCCGAACGTCATTACCACCCGCGTGAATAACAATTCGACGGAAACGCTGCTTGTGGGTCATCATGAGCCTCAGATTCCCTTCAATATCACCAAGCCTGGCCCCAGGGAAGCACCGAACAGTGGCTCCTGGGATCTTAACACCTCTAACAATAGAGGAGCCAATTACCAGCGCATCAGCGACTCCATCGGCTCTCTCAGCAGCTCTCTCAGCGGCTCTCTCAGTGGGGCCTTCTTCCCCGCCCGGCCGCTCGGGGGCGCAGCCGGACAGAGCGTCCCAGCGATTGTAAATGCTAACAGGAGGAGGCCCAATGGGGAAACTACCAACAACACGTGGCCCTCTCCGAACAGTCACAAAGCCATCACTATCCTGGTCTTGTCCCAGCTGCGGAGGACGGGCTGGGAGGCTAGGCTCGCTAGTTCTCCTCTGCCTTTCCCTAATAGCGCTTTTCCACAGCACCGGCACTACACCACTCTACACAACACGGCGCGTTACTTTTGCATTTCCACTAGCGTTGAAGCTAGGTATTGTGTTCTATTTTCGGACCACCTCGGGAGCGGTTCCAAAAAACAACACTGACGTGACGTAAGCGGACTGCCTACACTATTGGCCAACGACTGTCGTCACTGGAAGCTTCATAAGTGCGACGTCTGACCGTATTGAGAGACAAGATTCAACCCCGCCATTTTAAAAACTGCCTGTGAGCATACGCACTGCACTCCGCTTCGAGAAATGGAATCCAGCAAGCCGCAAAAGTACACACCGTGGTCTGTTGATGAGGTCCAAACATTTCTGTCTTTACTGGCCGAAGACAGAATACAGAAGGAGCTCGATGGCAGTACACGAAATGAGAAGGTCTATAAAGAGATCGCCCAGCTCTTGCTCACACACGGTTACCACCGTACGCATCAGCAGTGCAGGGACAAGATTAAAAAGATGAAGTGTGATTACCGGGCCATAAAGGACCACAACGGCCGAAGTGGGGTCAATCGGAAGACCTGGAGGTGGTATGCCGAGATGGATGCCATTTATGGCCACAGGCCTGCAAACAATGGACGGGAGTGTGCTCTGGACTCTTCTTCCACGTGGAGAATGGGCGATAATGGTAAGTGCTTTGTAACTTTTATCTGTAGTTATTGTGAAAATGCATTTTTCACGTAACCTGTGGCTCAATGCCCACTGGAATGTATTTATTCATTTAAACGTTTGATTGTTGTCTGCTGTACAAAGTGAGCTAGCTACTTTAAGCTATCGATAGCAAGCTGCTAACACGTGCTACATCTTGCCATTTCACGTGTTGCCATTCAGTTTTGTGCTTTTACTTAAGTCGTTGTGTGTGTTTGTCTTAGAATCCCTTGTCGCAAGTGAAGCGTCGAACGACCCCCAAAGGTCCCCGTCCCCAATCCCTCCAGAACCAGCTGCAGCTCCAGAACCAGCTGCAGCTCCAGAACCAGCTGCAGCTTCGACGCCTGGAGATGCGTTCCCTTCGATGGCGAGCGACACGTCTAGCAGCGCACAGCGTGTGGTCACGGCTAAGGCGCAGGGCAGACATAATACATGATCGATAGATATTTTATTCATCACCCTGGGAGAAATTCATGTTCTATAGCAGCAAATAAAAAATACAACTGCATTGATACTGTGCCGCAACAGTGCAGCTCTATACCGACACCTGGTGGATCTCAGAAGTAATTGCATTCAACTCGGTGAAGTATGTCCAATTAATGCATATTTTGGACACTATCTCCCTAGCTTTAGAGAATGTCAATAAAAAAGGAATCGGACCACCTGTCAGTGATCTTTTTCCAAATAAAAAATCTAATTTGTGATAAAATACCACTTTACTTTGCTGTGAAAAACAAATGCAGCATTAAAATGTAATTTTAGCTGCACTGACTGATTTGATTAATCTGGGTGTATTTAAGTCATGCTCATGCTTTGTCCTAAAATGCCTAAACATTGACCATTAAATATTGTTTATTGACAAAGCGTGAAACATGACATACAAACATTACCCGATTTGCAATTAAGTCAAATGATCCCACACGTAACACTTTCTTTTAGTGGAGGTTTTTCCTCTTTGAAAGGGTAGTTGTTGCAACATCTCGGGTAGTGTGATATATACTGGTCTGAAACGTAATCATCTTTTTGCCTACATAAAAGTATGTCTCCAGAAATGTCACTGCTTTGGATAATTACCAACTGTTAATACTTTTTTTATTGTTGTACAGGGAAGAGAAAAAGGGGGCTCTTCCAGACGGAGACAGTAGAAATGATGAGGCAGATCCAAGCTGAAGATGTGGTGCAGCAGGAGATGAACCGGACACAGCGACTCCAGCTCGTCAGAGAGTCGCAAGAGTTGGAAGCGACATTGAGGAGGAAGGAGAATGCACAGGCGGCTGCATTTAACCAATCGTTTCTTAATCTCCTGGGCCAGCTGGTGGAAGCCATGAGTGGCCGCCGAAACTGACACTCTTCACCAAGACACTTTGTAAATAATTTTATTGGTGCACTTTAAAATTTTGATTTTTTTAAATAAATGTGTGATTTTTTCCAAGACAGGTTTAATTTCTCGGTACACATGACAGTTAACATGCAAACCAAAGTTTTTACATTATTTGTTGTCAGTAAATCCTTAATTGTGGTAAATTTAGGAATAGAAGGTTTATTTATTCCCAGTCATGAAGTGAGGAGCCTACAGGGAACAATACAGAATACTGATAATGTACAGTGTTGGTTACAATACAATAAGCTAGGAAAGTGGGTAAGAAAGGCACAATAAAGAGTGTGCACGTGCGAGTGACTGATCCAAGTCTGAAAGGGAATAAAGGTTGTGGTAATGGTGGGAATGGTTTTGTTGTATTTTATTTATTTAAAAAGGGACAGTGTACAATTAGAACATAAATGCCTCCATTTGATGCATTGTACCGGAGTTAGCCTTAGGCTAATTTGCATCCGTAGTCCCCCGGCAGGGAAGAACACTCCACATACAGGTGGGTATAAAATAACACAAGCACATACCATAAAATACACATTTGTATACAGTCAGCAGATACACACAGAGCAGACGCACAAACGCACAATCACAGACGTATTCCAACACACAAGCGCACAATTACACACAGTTACACACGCACACAAACACACACACTCAGGTGGCGTCAGTACCTTTGGGCCTATGGATAATGATCACATCTTTGCTCACTCTTTAAGTGTCTTTTCAATTCCATCTTAAAGCCTTTCAGTGTAGCACATGACTTAATAGAGTTAGGAAGAGCATTCCACTGCGTAGAGGCCTTCACAGAGAAGGCGGAGAGACCAAACGCAGAGCGACGGAAGGGGATCATACAATCGCGTACCGAGGCTATTCTCGTGGATCTAATTGAGTGTATTGCCCTATAGTTCACAAATGATTTTAAACAGTCAGGAGCCAGGCCATTTAGAACTTTGAAAACGAGACACAGGTTAGAAAAGCGTCTGAAGTTTTCAAGACTCAAAAAATTATATTTTTTACTAAGATATTACAGTGAAATATGAATGATTGGACAGAAAGTGGTCATCTGCACCCTGTGCCACTGCTACCACAGGCTGAACTGTTGCTACAGGTGTGTCCCATTCTGTCACCTCAGAGGCTTTTTTGTGTCAGAAAAGATCTTTTTAAGCCTGCCGAAAGCAATTTTCAACAACCACCCGCCCTCTGCTGAATTTTCTGTTGAATAGTTGCTGTTCGTCTGTCAGTCGTCCGGTGTCCTGAAAAGGTTTTAGGAGCCAGTTCCGCAGGGGGTAAGCGGAGTCCCCTAGGAGGTAATAGCCAGCAGTCACCCCACCAATTTCTCTTGTGTGAGCTGGGAAGAGGCTTCCCCGGCAGGCTAACTCCCACAAGTTAGAGAGTCTCAAGACCCTGGCATCATGCAAGCTCCCAGGCAATCCGGCAAACACGTTCCAAAACAACCCCTTTCCATCAACCACACCTTGGAGAATAATGGAATGCCACCCTTTGCGGTTGAAATAGTCACAATGACATTCCTGTGGAGCCATGATAGGGATGTGGGATCCATCAATGGCACCAACACAGTGTGGGACCCCCCATCTGTTCTCGTTGTAGGCAGCAATCTCCCTGAATTTCTCCTCAGTAGGACAACGGATCTGCGCTGGGACCATCACCGCATTTGCTGCAGCACAAAAGTCTTGCACACAGCGGCACACCGTTGTTATACTGACTCCAAAAAGGTGACCAATGCTTCGGTACTCAGAGCCAGTAGCAAGTTTCCAGAGTGCGATAGCCACTCTCTTCTTTAGGGGCACACATACCCGGTAAGTAGTGTCTTGTCGCTCCATAATCAAGCGCAGCTTTGTGCAGAGGTAATCAAACGTTTCTTTGGACATGCGGAAATTCTGCACCCACTGCGTGTTGCTGAAGCTTGGGACTACAATATCCCACCACTCGGAGGCTCGGTTTAAGGCCCACACCGATGGCTTCCGGCGGCGACGCAACCCGAGAAGCATCTGAAACACACACATACAGCATACACATATTAATGATTTACAGAGACAGCCAGCAGCCATTTTGTTCAGGACGGCTGCTACAAAGCTAGCGATAGCAATATTAGCTTACCCACAAACGTCGTCTTTTTTCAGCTCGTTGTCTCCTGTCCTCAACTGCAAACTCCTGCAAGGTTTTCAATAACTTCGTCATTCTTTGGCGTCTCGCCGCCTGGATTCTTCTCAGGCTTTTCAGTCTATTTGTGACTAGTAGCCACAGAGAGAGCAGCAACACCACGATCGTCTCGGAGTCCTCCATTGTTTGAGGATGTAATGTTTTTCCTGGTTTCATGCTCGTGAGTCGCGCGGAAATGGCGTAACGGTAGCGGAAATGACGTAACGGTAGCGGTGGTATGAAAAGCCCACCCACTTGAAGATGTCCGATGGAGATATGTGGAAAAGCACGCGTACTCGACCGGGTTGTGACGTGTCGTGTAGAGTGGTGTAGTGCCGGTGCTGTGGAAAAGCGCCATATTACATCCATTTTGATTTGATCTGCCGTTGAAACTATTGCACATTTACTTTTGCCTTCTATGGGGCTTTTTCAAAATGGCTGGAGGGCAGCCCCTCCCACAGGATAATGTGAAAAAACGCATCTGCGCTCAAAAGTCCACAAAGGCTAACCCCTAACCCTAACCCAAAAAATATACTCCTCAGGATTGAAATGCATCTGGAAGGTAGCTTTGGGCCAGGAAGCGACTTTTGGACCATCTTGTAAAGACGTTTTTGAGAGGAAAGAAGACTGCATACAAAAGTAAGGAAATGAAAAACATTTCCATTTCTTAACCCTCCTCCTCTGTTAAGAGAAGGTTTTTCTCTTAACAGAGGAGGAGGGTTAAGATTTGTTTTGCCTCGCATCTATGACGACATCCTAAAAACAACGCCCTAACTTGGGACAAGGTCAGTGACATGCTAATGAGTTAGGAGGGGTGAGACCTGCACTGCACTTGAGCATCCCAGCAGACAATAGGGTCGTTAGATCTGCTCCCTTCTACATCAGACTTTAGATTGTTTACGAGTTAGTATCAGGATTAGGGTGTGGCTAACCACACCCATAGGTTATAAATCTCCAACGCGCGGTCCAAGAATTCATTCCCTGAAGAAGTCCGCTAGGTTGAGGACGAAACGTCGGGAAAACTTGCTAAGAAGTACAGATGATGGGTGAGAAACCTTCCTTTGCTTTTATTTAGGAGTAATTCTTGACCCAAATTTAAATTTCAAAAAACATATTAAAAAACTAACCAATACGTTGAATTTTAATATAGCAAATTTTAGATATATTAGGAACTCTCTGACTATAGATGCTTCTAATTTATATCTAAATGCGATGATAGTTCCACACTTCCGTTATTGCATGACGAGTTGGTCGCAGGCATGTAAAACAGCATTAAGGCCCCTGGAATCATTGTACAAAAGTTCTCTTAAGGTTCATGACAAGAAATCTCGGCTCTATCACCACTGTCATATTCTTAAAAAGCATAGTGTATTAAGTTTTGAAAATATAATCATATATTCAAATCTCTGTCTGTTGTTCAAGATAATTAATGGTACTGCAGCTCCTCCATTAAAAAAGTTTATTTCACTGAGCTCAGAAATTTCATCTCGAGCCACTCGGTCGACTGTTCGGGGCGAGTGTAGGATTCCTCAGTGTAAAACAGCGTTCGGCAGCTCAGCCTTCTCCAGTGTGGCCATCAGACAGTGGAATATGTTGCCAACAGAGCTGACCACATGTGTACATTTTAACACTTTTTCACACCAGGCCAAAAAATGGCTTCTTTTAAAACAAACCTGTTCCCATAAAGTACTGTAAATTGGTTTCATTTTAATGCTGTTTAGGGGGAAATGTATTTTTAACATGTGTAATTTTCTAAAACTTTGTATGTTGACATCAGTCTGCCCAGGGACTGCAGGTGGAAATTAGCGCAAGTGCTACAACCTGGTACAATGCATCTCTCCTTTCTGAGGTTAATATATATTGTACACTGTCCCTGTTCAAATAAATAAATAAATGAAAAAAAAAAGTGAATAATTCTCTTTCTGGGTCCACTAGGGATGTAAATCAGTGACCGTTTAACCGGTGGTTGACCGTCACAGCGTTAACCGGTCAAAGATCTCGGTTAAAAAAGATAAAAAGGTGAGAGGGGACGTCTCTTAATAACGCTTTTTTAAGCCCCATTTGCACGGGGTGACAAGCGGGTCTGTATCTAGCTGTGCGCTGCAATGTATCAGTAAACTCCGGGCCGACTCTCACGCCGCACGCGCCACATATGCACGCACACATGCATACGCACACACGCATGCACACCCACACACACTTTCCCCCCCTCCATTGAAACGTAACATCCACACGCATCTTCTCTCCCCTCTGTTAAGATAAATAAAGCACATCTTATCTTATCTCACATAGGAGAAATTTACCGCCTGCTAGTTGCACACTGGTGTGGGTCAGAACTACATTGGAGCTTATATTTACACACACATACATACATATACACACACACAGATATATACACACATACATGTATTGTACACACACACATACCGGTCTGTCGCGCTCCTCTGTGTCACGCAGCCCAAAGAATCCTCGCAAATACGTGGCTCCAGTCAAACCACATGAAACATGTTTGTGCTGCTGGTCCTTATCAGCTCCACACACATCACGTATTTAAACTTTAGCAGAGACCTGCGAGACGCGGCGCGTCACTCGCTGCCCTGACCATGTGAACGAGCTGTCTTTTGCTTAAAATGCTTTAACCCGCAGCACAGAAGAATAGGAAGATTACAACAGCAGTTCTCTGTGCGCAAAAGTGCCGAAGCTGTTGCAGGTTTTGGCGCCGCTGTCTCTGCTCTGACCCAGTAGAACGCTCAGCTGCACTTATGAGAAGTACGCGGCTCGAAATGGCTGTTATTTCAAAGAACGTGGAATATTTGTAACTACGCGATTAACCGGTTTCTACTGGTTAATGAGGCTCGGTGGTCGGTCATGAAAATTCATAGTTTTTTACATCCCTAGGGTCCACCCCCACCAGCCCGGGGTGGTATTGCAAGTATGTCGGCACACAAGCTTATGGAAGTTTTTGAGTTGGGACCCGCCCACAGACACACAGATAAAGACACACACACCTGTGCTCAGCTCCTCGCTCACTAACAGACAGACATGTTTAGGACTCTTCATCAGGTGCAGCGCCATCGTGTCTCCAGTGTGTGAAGAGAATCCACACGTTACACACTCCAGCAGGCCCCCAGACCTGACAAACACACACACATCAATGGCCTGGGACAGGAAGTGTGTACACCTGGGAAAGGACGTGTGTACACCTGGGAAAGGACATGTGTACACCTGGGAAAGGACGTGTGTACACCTGGGAAAGGACGTGTGTACACCTGGGAAAGGACGTGTGTACACCTGGGACAGGACGTGTGTACACCTGGGAAAGGACGTGTGTACACCTGGGACAGGACGTGTGTACACCTGGGACAGGACGTGTGTACACCTGGGACAGGACGTGTGTACACCTGGGACAGGACGTGTGTTTACCTGGGACAGGACGTGTGTTTACCTGGGACAGGACGTGTGTTTACCTGGGACAGGACGTGTGTTTACCTGGGACAGGTCGTGTATTTACCTGGGACAGGACGTGTGTTTACCTGGGACAGGACGTGTGTTTACCTGGGACAGGACGTGTGTTTACCTGGGACAGGACGTGTGTTTACCTGGGACAGGACGTGTGTTTACCTGGGACAGGTCGTGTATTTACCTGGGACAGGACGTGTGTTTACCTGGGACAGGTCGTGTATTTACCTGGGACAGGTCGTGTATTTACCTGGGACAGGTCGTGTATTTACCTGGGACAGGACGTGTGTCTACCTGGGACAGGACGTGTGTTTACCTGGGACAGGACGTGTGTTTACCTGGGACAGGACGTGTGTTTACCTGGGACAGGACGTGTGTCTACCTGGGACAGGACGTGTGTTTACCTGGGACAGGTCGTGTATTTACCTGGGACAGGAAGTGAAGACACAGGGGTAGAGCAGCTTTCGGTTTACGCTGGAATGGTTACTATGGAAACAGGGAGGTCACAATTTAGAGCCGTAGAAGAAGAGCTTCGCAGCAACCCCTGTAGTCAGCATGTATACACTACTTATTGATCTCAGTACTGGAATATGTGGAGTCAGTCTATGGTCTCAGTACTTGATCATGCGGTGTCAGTTGATGGTCTAAGTACTTGATCATGTGGTGTCAGTTGATGGTCTCAGTACTTGATCATGCGGTGTCAGTTGATGGTCTAAGTCAGCCATTCCCAAACTCAGTAACACCGAGGCCCCCTTAAAAATCTGACGGGTCTGCGTGGCCCCCCAAAATAATAACCAAGAAGACAACATTAAGAATAGGCTCTTCTGGTTATTTTATTTTGGGGAAATAGCCTCTGCTACAAACATTGTAATACAAAAATGATTACAGTGGATTATTCAAGTCAAATAATGAACACAAATATTTTAATATTTCAAACAAAACATTATAAATTTAACATTAAATAATTATATATATATATATATATATATTCTTTTTTATGACCTCCCGCGGCCCCCCTGCAGTACCCTCGCGGCCCACCAGGGGGCCGCGGACCCCACTTTGGGAGACACTGGTCTAAGTACTTGATCATGCGGTGTCAGTTGATGGTCTAAGTACTTGATCATGTGGTTGGCGTAGGCTCTGGAGCAGCACGTTTGAAAAACACATCTTGAACATCGCACCAATGCCGGGAAGTGATTCTGGAAGTTCTGTACTGGAGTCAGGCATTCAACACAGGATCCAGAAGAACTGTGGAGAGATGGGTGAGAGAGACGGGTGAAGGAGACAGGTGAGAGACAAGTGAGAGAAAGACGAGTGGGAGAGAGGATGGGTGAGAGAGAGGAGAGAAAGGCTGTGTTTACACCACTGTCGCTTGTCCATGTGCACCCAAAACACAGGTCGGAAGTAGTGGGCGAGCTTTGAGGCTAACAGGGTTAAGCTAGCAGCTTTTTGTGTAAAATTCTTCTCCATGAATAACAGCTGCATCTGTTCACGAAGCTGCATCAGCCAACACCTGTTTACATTCACAGGAGAATCGGAACTCAGGTTGGAGGCATATGTTCACAAGCGCCGTGTCTCCCATTGTCAATCCTGGTTTAGTCCTGGTTTAATTCTGGCATAGCTCCTGTTTTGGCTGTTTGAGTGTTTTCGTCTTCTTGCACCGACAGGTTAGTCGGCGTACCCACCACCTCTGCTGCGCTGCGACGCACATGCCATTTCTTTCACGAACGGATGTCACCATTGACTTTGCATTGAAACTGGACGCAACGCATGATCCGGTGTGAACGTACTTAAAGATAGGTGAGAGACAGACAGGTGAGAGAGAAACAGGCATGTGAGAAAGACATACATGTAAGAGAGCGAGAGGTGAGAGATTGCTACAAATACAGAAATATCACCTCTGGAGATGATCCAGCAGTTTTCCCAGACTTTCCACAGCTTCCTTCTTACAGGTCTTCCCCCTCCTTTTCATCACTGTAGTACTCCTCCTCTGCTCCTCCTCCAGGATCAGAGGAGCTTCAGGAGAAACCTCTTGAAAGGTCCTCACAGTGACCTGTAAAAACAAAACCACAAACATCTCTCTCTGGCGTGCCTCTCTGGCGTGCCTCTCTGGCGTGCCTCTCTGGCGTGCCTCTCTGGCGTGCCTCTCTGGCGTGCCTCTCTGGCGTGCCTCTCTGGCGTGCCTCTCTGGCGTGCCTCTCTGGCGTGCCTCTCTGGCGTGCCTCTCTGGCGTGTTTGTGTTCTCACCACAGTTCCTGGTCTCAGTCCGCTCAGCTGGTCTGGTTTCACACGAGTCCCGTGCAGAAGTTCCAGATGATCTTGTCGATCTTTGGCCGTCAGGAAATGGAGTCTGCATCGGTAACAGTTGTAGATCTGATTCTTCTGAAAACACACACACACACACAGGGGGGCTGTCACTTCCACAGAGCTGCAGGAGGACTGTGGTACAGACCTTGTGATGAGCCACATGAGCATATGGACTGAAATAATAAAGTGATATATATAGTCTGATATAGACTGGTACAGACCTGGTGGCGGGCCACATGGGCCTGATAAGCACAGTGGTTCTTCATCACTCTCAGACAGAAGTGACAAAGGAAGTTCAGAGTATTGGAGTGAACCTCCTCAAAGTGTGTCCAGAGGAGAGAGAAGAAAGAGGAGCGGAACCCACACAACTGCAACACAATTACACAACTGTAACATACACAAAATACAAATGCAGCAGCAGCAGCAGCAGTAGAAGTAAGAGTAGCAGCAGTAGAAGTAGAAGCAGCACTAGCAGTAGAAGCAGCAGCAGTAGCAGTACCTCGCAGCAGTAGGGCATCTCCCCAGGCTTGTGTGTACTCTTCATATGCAGCAGCAGAGCGATCTCCGTCTCGAAGACTCGTTCACAGATCTGACAAACCACTGAACAAAGACCTTAGAATGGACCCCTGTCATGTGACATCACAACCTTCTGCAAGACCAAACTATAGGCACTTAAAGCTGGGGTATGGTACGGAACTTTAGTCTCATAAAAAAACACATAGTTTGAACAGAAGGAGTCTAAAAGTATCATGACCTCAACATATATTTTGTGTAAGAAATAGCCCTGTGAGCTGAGTGTCAGACATCAAAAAAACATGAACTACATGAAACACAAGAGTTCTATAGGTCCGTTCTGAGGTCCAGTTAAAGGACAACTCACCCTCAAATCCACTTTTTTTTGCTGATAAACGGTATAAATGAGTGTCCAATAGTGTTGTCTACATATCCTGGTCATAATCTTGTCACTTTGGTGCAAATTAGTTGAAAGTTAGATTTTCTGCCTAAAACCGTCTGTGAGGCGCCATCTGCTGGCGACCTGTATTACTACATTTGAATTTTGAATCTGGCGCCAACACTGGCACAGAAGATGGACCTGACGTCTGCAAGTTGGACCTGACGTCAGCAGCCCCCCGCCCAGAGCAATGTAAACGGCCCAGTCTCGTTCACGCCCCCTTTAGTCCTCCAGGCTACGCCCATTTAGAGGAAGATTTGAACAGGAAATGTGAGTAACGTAAGCTCCGAGGAGCGGGGGTGAGAACCACTTTAAAATGCTAGTGGACCTGTTGAATTGGCCTTCTGAAAGTACAATGGGTGGAATACAAACAGACCTGTAGAGTGGCTGCTGTTGGGACCATGCACAGCCTGCAAGTGGCGCTCCAAGTTAGCAAGGGGCACAATCTGCCGTAAACAGTACGGACACATCAGTTCTTGAAGGTCGCTCACATGGTCGATCATGTGATGCATCAGTCTGAAACACACGCAAACCAGGAAGACTAGTGGTGATGGTCAAAGTAGTAGCAGTAACAGTAGTAGTGATGGTCAGAGTATCAGCAGTAAGAATATAGTAGCAGTAACAGTAGCAGTAGTATCAGCAGTAAAAGTAGTAGTAGTAGTAGTAGTAATGGTAATAGTATCAGTATCAGCAGTAGTAGTAGTAGCAGTAGAGCCCTGCACTTGAACCCTTGGCCCGAGGACCGGGCTTAGATAATAGGCCCGTGCAGGGCTCTAAGTAGCAGTAGTAGTAGTGGTAGTAACAGTAGTAGTACTAACAGTAGCATAAGCAGGAATAGTAGCAGTAGCAGTTACAGTAGTTGTAGTAGCAGCAGTAAGAGTAGTAGTATTAGTAGCAGTAGCAGTCGTATTACCTGATATTGCCACGAAGATGCTTCGGGCAGTTCAAACACTTGTGCCTCATGACGAGTCGCTTCTGTTCTCCCACGTATCCCTCCGAGCTCCCGTAATAAAAATCCTCCAATCGAATGACCAGGCGCCCTGTAGCCCCGCCCACTGAAAGGCCCGAAGCTTCGCCCACAATACTGCCCCCGGAGGGGCCGGCTGAGCTCCCCTGTTGAGGGGGGAGGGGCCTAAGCACACCTGCATTCAAAGACAAAAAACAGTGATTTCAAGAACCCAATTTTCCTTCAGCTCGGGAGGACTGTCACTTCCGTATAGGGTACTGCTGCTTAACCCTGTCTGAATTGAACTGAATGTTTTAGGCCCGACTTTAAATGTAGAGACTGTACTTACCTCAGAGAAATTCTGGATACGCAAAAAATTAATGAATGCCACAATCTTCGTAAAATCCTCGTAAGTAGGATTTACGTACAAATTTGTTCCTAAGAATGGTTCGAGAATGAGGCCCGTTGTGAGGAGAGAGTTCTTGAACTGGTTGAAGTAGCTTTTTTAAAACTTTTTGTTAGGACTCTGTGGCGGCTGTATTTTAACACTGTTAAAGTTAAGAGTTATGGGTTCCCTCCCTTAAGTCCCTTTAGTGCCCAAAGCCTTGCTTTTGTAGTTTGCTGAAAAGTTTTCAAAACCAACCTGTGCTTTGCGGACAAGAACAGTTTTCAGAGGTCAAAGGTCAGCTTTGTGATCATGAACTGTTCTCTTCTATAAAACCACAATTCTGACTATTCAGAGCTGCTGATCAGAGTGAAGCTAGAGCAGGAGGAAAACGAGCAGAGTTTGTTGCACTTAAGTGTGGATCTAAGGTCTAGAGTCATTTTGGGGAACTTTCCTCGCCTGGTTTTCTTTGTGTAAAATTGCTCATAAAACAGTCATCTTTTGATGCAGAGTCAAGCAGTATACTTTGTTTTTTTCAGTACAACCTGGGGTTTTAGAATATTCATATTTTGGAGCTGTCATATTAATTATATAATGATTATGGAATCATGAAGACAAAGAAAAAAATGAAACGGAAAATCAATTTCACAAAATTGTATTGAAAAAACACTGAAATGCTATAAACAACTTTTTAGACTCCATAGAAATGATATTTATGGTCTTGGGGATAATGGGGAAAAATATTGAACCAGTGACTATTATAATTTTTACAAAATTCCACTATAAAAGCCAAAAACGCTGTACTCCTGATGCCCTTCCTCAAGCAGTTTGTCTATGAGGCTGTGGTTGCTTCTGTATCACAGCTGTAAAATACGTAAAACAAAACAAACTAAGACAAAAAAAAAATAAAAAAAACATCTAATTTATATATACAAATACATTATATACACATAATATCATTTTACTGTATTTATTATTGTCTATTCTCAATAATGTGCACTCCTGGCTCCTCTGAGCGCTACTGCCTGTGCAGCAACAAGTACACACAGAGGAGTGAGAGATCCTACTCTCTGACGATCTTTGTGCGAGTCCCCGTTTGAGTAAACAACTTTACAGTTGGCTGTGTGAAGCTCACGGGGCACTGCTCGAAGATCCGATTGGGGGACTGACTTTCATACACACGTAGTTTATCTTCCGTGCATCGCACAGGCAAATCGAAGCCCGTTTCGGAAAGGCTGGAATGTGTACTTCACGGAGAAAAAAAAGTAAGTTGCTAGCTTTTACGGTTTGCGAGTAAATTGATCACTTGTAAAACATGTGCGCAACCATCGTCGGCGATGGCATCGTCTTTTAAGGGTTAAAGAAAACAGATTTAACAAGAAAAAAAGTTCAGGATGACAAGGGACACTAAAATCCCCACTGAATCCGACCTTTACGAAAGCTGTAGGTTCCTTGTCAGCTGAGGTCGAGCAGTACCACAGGAAGCCCCCGAGCCCATGCGTGTTTCAACGATAAGTTAATATTACCCTATCCACTTAACATTATAGATCCATGAGAAAAACACATACCTGGGCCAACAAAGGGGCGAGGCCTTGTTGTTGCTGGGCTAACAGACGGGCGAGGCCTTGTTGTTGCTGGGCTAACAGACGGACGAGGCCTTGTTGTTGCTGGGCTAACAGACGGACGAGGCCTTGTTGCTGGGCTAACAGACGGACGAGGCCTTGTTGTTGCTGGGCTAACAGACGGGCGAGGCCTTGTCATTGCTGGGCTAGCAGGGAGGTGGGGCCTCATGACACCTGGGCTCACAGGGGGGCGGGGCTTAGACAGAAAGTGAATTGAATTTCCCAGTGGCTTCAGCAAAGAGGAAGGGCTTTTACTCTGAAAGGATAGGAAGCAGTGTGTGAAAACACAAGACGTGTCTGTGTGTCTGAGTGCGTGTACTCACGGCTGCAGGGCTGTACCCCTCAGGTCTGGTGGCTCTCAGTCTCTGGTTCAGAACGTTGAGTTTCTTGAGTTTGATCCTGAGTCTGTCCTCTTTCCTCTTCAGCCGCAGAGACGCGAGTCCCTCAGACAGGTCCTGACTGCACAACTGTGGGAGACATGAGGTCCAGGTCTGAGCCAGGCGCAGGTCTGAGCCAGGTCCAGGTCTGAACCAGATTCAGGTCTACTCCAGGTCCAAGTCTTCCCCAGGTCCACGCCAGGTCCAGGTCCACCCCAGGTCTATTACAGGTCAAAGTCTACACCAGGTCCAGCTGGTCTCTAACAGCTGCTTCAGGACACTCACACAGACGAACCCTCGCAGCTCGGGTGCAGGTCTAAAGTGGCTATGACATCGATAGCAGTCTGGAGGAGGTTGAACCAACACGTCTGAAACATACATTGAAGCGTTATGTGACTCCAATCGTAGAGGACTACTTTTAATTACTTTTAATTTTAGTCATAACATTTGATGTACAGTGCCTTGCGAAAGTATTCGGCCCCCTCGAACCTTTCAACATATCGCCACATTTCAGGCTTCAAACATAAAGATATAAAATTAAAAATTTAACAAATACATTTTTAACAAATAAAAAACTGAAAAGTGGGGCGTGCAATATTATTCGGCCCATTTACTTTCAGTGCAGCAAACTCACTCCAGAAGTTCAGTGAGGATCTTTGAATGATCCAATGTTGTCCTAAATGACTGATGATGATAAATAGAATGCACCTGTGTGTAATCAAGTCTCCGTATAAATGCACCTGCTCTTTGATAGTCTCAGGGTTCTGTTTAAAGCGCAGAGAGAACCATGAAGACAAAGGAACACACCAGGCAGGTCCAAGATACTGTTGTAGAGAAGTTTAAAGCCGGATTTGGATACAAAAAGATTTCCCAAGCTTTAAACATCTCAAGGAGCACTGTGCAAGCAATTATATTGAAATGGAAGGAGTATCAGACCACTGCAAATCTACCAAGACCCGGCCGTCCCTCCAATCTTTCATCTGAAACAAGGAGAAGACTGATCAGAGATGCAGCCAAGAGGCCCATGATCACTCTGGATGAACTGCAGATAACTACAGCTGAGGTGAGAGAGTCTGTCCATAGGACAACAATCAGTCGTGCACTGCACAAATCTGGCCTTTATGGAAGAGTGGCAAGCAGAAAGCCATTTCTCAAAGACATCCATAAAAAGTCTTGTTTAAAGTTTGCCACAAGCCACCTGGGAGACACACCAAACATGTGGAAGAAGGTGCTCTGGTCAGATGAAACCAAAATCGAACTTTTTGGCCACAATGCAAAACGATATGTTTGGCGTAAAAGCAACACAGCTCATCACCCTGAACACACCATCCCCACTGTCAAACATGGTGGTGGCAGCATCATGGTTTGGGCCTGCTTTTCTTCAGCAGGGACAGGGAAGATGGCTAAAATTGATGGGAAGATGGATGGAGCCAAATACAGGACCATTCTGGAAGAAAACCTGTTGGAGTCTGCAAAAGACCTGAGACTGGGACGGAGATTTATCTTCCAACAGGACAATGATCCAAAACATAAAGCCAAATCTACAATGGAATGGTTCACAAATGGACGTATCCAGGTGTTAGAATGGCCAAGTCAAAGTCCAGACCTGAATCCAATCGAGAATCTGTGGAAAGAGCTGAAGACTGCTGTTCACAAACGTCTCCATCCAACCTCACTGAGCTAGAGCTGTTTTGCAAGGAAGAATGGGAAAGAATTCCAGTCTCTCGATGTGCAAAACTGATAGAGACATACCCCAAGCAAATTGCAGCAAAAGGTGGCGCTACAAAGTATTAGCGCAAGTAATATTATTACCGAATAATATTGCACGCCCCACTTTTCAGTTTTTTATTTGTCAAAAAAGTTTAAATTATCCAATAAATTTCTTTCCACTTCACGATTGTGTCCCACTTGTTGATTTTTGACAAAAAATTGATTTTTTATATCTTTATGTTTGAAGCCTGAAATGTGGCGAAATGTTGAAAGGTTCAATGGGGCCGAATACTTTCACGAGGCACTGTATATATACTTTTACTCAACTAAAATATATGTAATGTAATATGTTTATGTAACATATAACAAGAAGGCTCTGGGTTTACCAAATTTTCTGCGGTACTACTGGGCTGTAAATATACGCACAATGCTATTTTGGTGCAGCAACAGCAATGATAAACCACTCTGGCTGTCGGTGGAGGAGACCTCTTGTCACTCTGGCTCTTTGTTTTCTCTCCTATGTCTCCCTCTTAAATCATCACTTACATCATACTCTGATAATTTTATAGTGAAAAACAGCCTTAAAATTTGGAACCAATTTAAAGAACATTTCATTATTCAGGTAATCCCTCTTCTCTCCCCGCTTCACTCCAATCCCCTGTTTCCTCTATCTCTGACTGATGGAACCTTTACCATATGGAGGAACCAGGGACTCGCCTCAGTTAGAGAATTTTACATAGAGGGTATTCTGGCATCCTTTGCCCAGTTATCTTCCAAATTTAACCTGCCAAATACCCACTTTTTCCGCTTCCTACAGGCCCGACATTTTATTAGTAAACATTTCTCAAGTGCTCCTATCATTCCCAATACCACCACAATTGATGCACTTATGACACTCAAGCCTTCAGCAAAAGGTACAATTTCTAAAATATATAGTCTTTTGTTTTCTTTACTTAATGTTTCATCAAGCAATCTGCGAGTAGCATGGTCTGAGGAACTTGGAGTGGAGATTAATGATGAACAGTGGGGTCTTGCTCTTAAACGTGTTCATTCTTCATCTATTTGTGCGCGACACTGTATCATTCAATGTAAAGTGGTCCACAGGGTCCATTGGTCGAAGAGTAGACTAGCTCGAGTCTTTCCAGGCTCTGATGATAAGTGTGTGAGATGCCATTTAAGCCCAGCAAATCTTTCTCATATGTTCTTGACCTGTCCTTCACTGACTACATACTGGGACACTGTTTTTGATTCCCTGTCCTTTATTTGTAATGCCAGAGTTCAGAGGTCCCCATTGACAGCCCTCTTTGGCACACTGCCTCCCGGCCACACCTTACAACCCTACTGTGAACGTCTTGTGGCCTTTCTAACACTGTTGGCTAGGCGCTGTATTTTGATGCATTGGAAGGACCCTCACCCACCAACTCATTCTCTATGGATTAAGGACGCTCTTTCATTCATGAGACTGGAGAAAATTAGGCACTCCCTCAAAGGCACTCTCTCTGAATTTTCAAAAATATGGATTCCTTTTATAGACCATGTTATGTCTTTGACATTGAATGTGGCTCCTTGACTGGTATCTTCTTAAATAGTCTGTTGAAACTAAGTGGTTGACAGATTTACACATTTCCTATTTACTTAATAGCATGTTAAAGTCCTATTTACTTTAACAGCATGCACAGATCTTACATTCGCCTCGATGAAGTCTGCTTTAAAGAGGATATTTAGCGGTAAAATGAGTGCTGCATCAGAGGGAATCAGTCAAGAGTCTGTGTTTGCCAAGGAGCAGCATCAGCGGGAAAAAGGCAAAACCTGGCAACAAAGAGGCAGACCCAGAACTCCACAACCCGGTACGAACCCGTTGGACAAGTTTGGACGCCGATCAAAGTGTGCAGTGTGTCAAAGCACGTTTCAAAAGTGTTAGGACGTGCTGGTAAAGCCAAAGAAAAATACAAGAACTGGTACAACTTGGAGCTACTTGAGCCTGCTGAGAGGGCAGGTACCAGTGAAGCTGTTGATTTGTCACAATTGGATGATCTTCAAGTGCAAGATCAGAGGCAAAACACAGAGCCATCTGAAGATGTTTTTATCACAAAGGATGTCTCATTTGATGAAGCTAAAATCAGTTAAATAAAAAGCTGGATATAAAATTATGTGTATGAAGAGGTTGAAGACAATGGACAAAAGTGCATCTCCACTCAGTGGGTGTGCACTCTGAAAGAGACAGAGAATGGATTAGTTCCTAAAGCCAGGCTTGTTGCACGAGGATTTGAAGAACTACAAGTTTCGGAACTACAAAATGACTCTCCAACCTGTGCTTCGGAGTCTCTGAGGCTCCTTGTGGCAGTGAGTTGCCAGAAACAATGGCAACTTCATTCAATGGACATCAAATCTGCTTTTTTACAAGGACTAGAACTGTCTCGAGTCATTTTCATCAAACCGCCTCCAGAGGCCAATAGTACAGGCATAGTTTGCAAACTGAGAAAATGTGTGTATGGTTTAGCTGACGCTTCACTGTATTGGTATAACAGAGTAAAAGGCATAATGATTGAAGCCGGAGCTGTCATATCTAAAGTAGACCCTTCAGTTTTATACTGGTTAGATAAGGAAAGAAATGTAACTGGTATACTAGCAGGTCATGTGGATGATTTCATTTGGGCGGGTACAAACATTTTCTCTATGAACGTCATACCTGAAATAAGATCCAAATTCAATGTAGGTCGTGAAGCTCAAGATAGCTTCTCTTATGTGGGTGTTGATTTTGTTACTTTAAGCAAAAAAGTCCAAATTCAACAAGAGACAAATATTCAGCATTTACCTGTTGCTCCTTGACGGGCTGCCGAGCCAAGCTCGTTGCTCACAGAAACTGAGAGAGACCTTCTAAGATCTAAGATAGGGCAACTGTTGTGGGTTGCCAGACAAAGCAGACCTGATGTCATGTTTGATGCCAGTAACTTAGCATCAAATCTCAAGCAGGCTACTATACAAACCACCAATGAAGCAAACAGAGTTGTGTGCAAACTTAAAGCCAAATCAGTTGAGTTGAATTTCCAGCACCTTGGTAAAGACAGTAGCTTAAAGATTGTTACTTTCACTGATGCTTCTTTCGCTAACCTATCAGATGGGGGTACTCAAGGTGGGCACCTTATTGTTTTATTGGGTGACAATGGACACTTCTCTCCAATATCATGGCAGTCAAAGAGGATCAAGAGAGTTGTCAGAAGTACACTTGCAGGTGAAACGCTAGCGATGTCTGAAGGAGTTGACAATGCCATTTTTCTTTCTACATTGTTTTCTGAGCTGAGTGCAGGTTGTACAGATCACAGTGTGCCAATAATCTGTGTTACTGATAACTTTTCTCTTGTTGATGCACTGAAGTCTACAAAGCTCACTAGAGGGCTACAAACGCTTGGAAATTAGTTCTATAAAAGAACTGATCCAAAACAAAATGGTTCAACAGGTGGTGTGGTCAGAAACTCAAGACCAACTTGCAGACTGCCTAACAAAAAATTGTGCGTCTTCAGCTAGGCTGCTAAAGGCTCTTCATGAAGGACAGTAGGCAGTTGGATGACCATCTGAATGTTATAAAATGTTTTTTTTATTTTTTATTTTTATAAAGAGAGTGAGTTTGTTAGCTCTTGGTCTATGTTCAACTTCTATGCCCTACAGCCAGGGGGCTCTAGCGCTCTTGGTACAGCGCACATGTTCCTTTTCTATGCAGACCGTGAGAGGCCAGTTTGTATGTTGAACCTGTGTATGGTTGTACGGAAATCAATGTAACGAACTACAAGTGGAGTTTAAAGACCTTATGACGGGGGAGTGCTTCCGGGGCACGTATGAAAGTGGCTGCGTAAAACTACCTGCTCTCGGCAAATTTTAAAAAAAAAACCCTTAAAACTCGAAAAACAACGGGAAACTTGGTGAATACGTTTGTTGTAAGAAGGGGTGAAGATGAAAGGAAATAAAAAGACCAAAACGAGGAGACTGACGGTAAAGGAGGTCGAAGAAAATGAAGCTAGCGCTAGCGGAGATGACACGTCGAGCAATGCTAACGATGACACCGTGACTGAAGCTAACTGTGAAGAAGTCATGGCAGAGGAAGATATTAATCTAAAGATGATATTTAAGGAAATCAAGGATTTCAGGAAAGACAATGCGCAACAACTTAAAGAAGTGAAAGAAGAGATACAGACGATTAACGCTAGACTGGAGGAGGTGGAGGATCGGGTTTCGGGCTCGGAGCAGCGGATCCAAACAATGGAGGACGTGATGGGAGAGTTATTAAAACTACAGGCAAAACTGGAATCCCAACTCATTGACCAAGAAGGACGTTCGCGGCGGAACAATGTTCGGATATACGGTGTAATTGAAGGCGAAGAAAATAATTCCCCATCTATGATTGACTTTGTTGAAAAACTTTTGAAAGAAAATCTACAGCTTCCCCCGACACTGAACCTGCATGTGGAACGAGCACACCGGGCCTTGGCAGCCGTGCCTCCGGATGGTGCACCACCGCGATCAATAATTGCTCGCTTTTTGAATTACAAGATAAAAGATGAAGTTCTCAGAAAAGCTTGGCAATCAAAGGGATTCCTCTGGAAGGGTAAGCAGATCAGCTTTGACAATGATTATGCACCAGAGGTACTCAAACAGAGGCAGTCCTATATGGAGGCGAAGAAGATGTTAAAACAGCGAGGGATACGGTTCCAGACCCCGTTCCCTGCAAAACTTAGAGTCTTTTACCAAGACGGAGTAAAGCTTTATAACTCAGCTGAAGATGCAACTAAAGACATGAGAGAAAGAGGCTTCCCGGTTACAGTCTATAAACCACCCGAGACTTTGCTGTCGCGGATCAAAAAGCTAACTTGGGACACCGTCGAGAGGAAAAGAGGGACACCGCTGCACCCCGAGACCACGAGACAAGCGGCACCTTCATCTGTCAAGGAAAGACTGCAACAATACCGATGGGAGCAAGCTTAAAGGCAGGACGCCTGATTCAGGTCTGAAAGTTAAAATAAGTAACACGTGGACACTAGATTATATAATAAGTTGACTCTCTTCAATATATCCGTCATGTAAATGTTACACAATGTTTATTTCCAATATTTTTATTTTTATTGTTTTCAATATGCCGGGAGGACAGAGGCTAACATGTTCATAGCAGTGCTTAAGGACACTCCACCAGAGAGCCCGCCCCTCACTGGGGGGGACAACTCTCCAAAAGACTGAACAACATCAAGTCTTACAGGGTTTATTACCTAAAACCCCACTAAAGGAGGTTTTTCTTACCTCGTTTTTATGTTTATTTGTTATGTTTTCCGCTGTGGTTCAGTACAGCGTTGTTCAGGCAAGGTGTTTGGGTGTGAAAAGAGAATTTTCTTACCATAAAAATGCCACATATTAATCCTAACTTAAATATCCTCTCCTTTAATGTAAATGGAATTGTGAATCCACAAAAAAGGTCAAAAATATTATCTAAACTTAAAAAGGAAAACATTCATATTGCCCTCCTGCAAGAAACCCACCTGTCGGACCTGGAGCATAAAAACCTAGAAAAAGGTCTTTATAAATATGTATATGCATCATCATACAAATCAGGCCATCGGAGAGGGGTCGTTATTTTGATTTTGAATATAGTTCAGTCAAAAGGGATAAAGAGCGGCGTTATATAATGGTGAAAGGGAAAATAGACGGCTTCCCTGTAACAATCTTTAATATTTATGCACCACCAGGAAGTGATTATTCTTTCTATAAGAACATTATTGAATTGATGGTCTCTGAAACAGAAGGAATGCTAATATGCGGTGGGGATATGAATGTGAGATTATCCAAACTAGACAGTTCAAAGGTCAACACAATACAAACAAAATCATTGACAAAGAAGTTGAAAGGTGTTATGGAGGAAACTGGTATTATTGACATATGGAGGGACTTTTACCCATCAGGACGGGACTATACACATTTCTCTGCTCCCCACTCAACTTATTCGAGAATTGATTATATGTTTACCTTTAAGAAAGACCGACATAGAGTTAAAACGTGTGATATAGGTACAATTGATTTATCAGACCACGCCCCAATATACTTATCGATTCATCTTAACGAAGTATACAAATTAACAAATTGGAGACTCAATTCCAACATTTTAAATTACCCTGAAATTCGAGATCAATTTAAGGAGGAAATTAGGTTGTATTTTCAAGAAAATGACAATGAAGAAGTGACACCAGCTGTGCTATGGGATGCCTACAAGGCTGTTATTCGGGGGAAACTGATCCAATGCACTTCAAGGCTTAAGAGACAAAGAATTGAGCGATTAAATAATCTTCAAGTTAAGCTAAAGAACATGCAAAGACAACATAAAAATACGATTGACAAAGACAAAACATTGGAAATAAAAAGAATACAGAATGAAATTGAGGCTTTATACTCAGAAGAAATAAAGAAAAAAATACTATTTACAAAACAAAGCTTCTACGAAACCAGTGGTAAGTCAACTAAATGGCTAGCTTTCAGATTAAAAAAACAGCAAGCAGACTGTACAGTTTATAAAATAAAACACCCAAAAACGAACGCTCTTCATAGCGACACTCTGGAAATACAAAAAAGTTTTGAGACTTACTATCAAGACTTATACTCCCAACCTAAATTAAATAATGACCATCAAATTGATGCATTTCTGCATTCACTGAACCTCCCTAGGGTCTCAAAACCGGAAAATGACACACTGATAAAAGAAATTACTGACAACGAAATTAAGGCTGCCATTTCTAGATTAAAACCACGTAAAATCCCAGGTTCAGATGGTTTTACATGTGAATGGTATAAAACCTATAGAGAGGAATTAACTCCGAGACTGACGAAGGTGTGTAACTGGGTACTCGGGGGGTGGTGAAGTTCCTCCCTCTTGGAGGGAGGCAGTAATCAGTCATTCCAAAAGAAGGGAAAGACAAATACAATTGCAGCCAATATCGTCCAATATCGGTCTTAAATCTGGACTACAAAATATTCACATCCATTATAACTAAACGACTGGACAAAATCATGCCTAAACTTATAAATTTGGACCAAACAGGTTTCATCAGTCAAAGACAGACTCAAGATAGTATAAGACGGACGCTCCATGTCATGAACCATATTAAAAATAATAACACTGAGGCTATGCTGATGGGGTTAGACGCTGAAAAAGCGTTCCACTCTGTCAGATGGACATACCTATATAAAGTGATGGAGAAATTCGGATTTCACAACACTATTATCAAGACAATACAATCATTATACAACAAACCAACAGCAAGGATCAAAATCAATGGAAATTTATCAAATTCATTTACACTAGAACGCTCCTGTCGCCAGGGTTGTGCTCTTTCACCGAGCCTATTTGCTTTGTTTATGGAACCTCTTAGCCAGAGCATCCGGCAAAGCAATCTTATCAAAGGTATCAACATGAAAGCTGGAGTGCAAAAATTGTCTCTTTTTTCAGACGATGTCCTGATATATTTGGGAAAGCCCAGCACATCTCTACCTGCCCTGATGACAAAATTAGAAGAATTTGGAGCCCTGTCAGGTTATAAACTAAATGTTCAGAAAACTCAGATTATGACGTTCAACTTTGATCCCTCAAAAGAACTTAGAACTAAGTACAACTTTAAGTGGAACCAGGACTCCATGAAGTATCTGGGTGTTGTTATAAGTAGAGATCTTGAAAAACTCTTTGAAAAGAATTACAACCCAACAATTTCAAAAATAAAACTAGACATATCAAGATGGAGTCTCATACCAACTCTTGGTCTGATGAACAGGATAGAATCTATTAAGATCAGTATCCTTCCACGTTTACTTTACCTCTTCCAAACACTGCCCATCCCCATCTCAAAACAACAGTTTGCAGAACTTGATAAATTAATCTCTCGTTACATATGGTACATATGAAAAAAACCCAGGATAAGATATAGTACACTCCAAATGGGGAAAGAAAAAGGGGGACTATCCCTGCCATGTCTGAAGAACTACTACTATGCGGCACAATTGAGACCACTAATTTGCTTATGTAATCCAGCTTTCAAAGCAAAATGGAAAGAGATTGAAGAGGGACTGAGTGATGGTCCTCCAGTGCAAGCCATGATAGCAGACCAGACACTGCAGTCTCACCTGGAGGAACCAATAAATCCTTGGGTAAAATTTACTCTAAATATCTGGAAGGAAGTTTGTAAGGAGAACAAGTTAAACAGAGCAGATCAGATTTTAAGATGGTGTGCTTATGACACAAACTTACTACCTAATCGTAATGACAAACGATATAGAATATGGGTAAATGCAGGTCTTACCTCATATCTAACCTTGTTACATAAGGGGCAGCTATCTGATTTCCAAACTCTGAAGCTGAAATATGGACTTGGAAATGAAGATTTCTTTCGGTATCTACAAATGAGGAATCGATTCAATGAGATTATCTGTGCCAATAAGGACAAAAATGATAGCAAGTTATTAACAGTATTTAATTTAGCATACAACACTAATATGATTACAAAAGTTATTTCAAGGATATACCAGGGGCTTCAGGAAAATGCAGCTGATAATACTTTATATGTCAAACAAAAGTGGGAGATGGAGATGGGCTTAGGTGTGGCTGATGAGGACTGGGATTTAATTTGCAAAATACAATGGAAAACAACATTTTCCATGACTCTGAGAGAATTCGGCTGGAAAACTATGATACGTTTTTTTATGACCCCAGCCCAAAAAAGGCACCTAAATGTAGGAACGGGATGTTGGAGACTGTGTGGCAGCCAGGTGGCCAATCATCATCATATATTCTGGGCATGCCCAAAAGTGATGCCCTTTTGGCAACAGATTCATACATGTGTGACTGAAATTTTTAAATTCAATTTTCCATTTGAGTTCCTATATCTATATTTAGGGAAAGACACCCCAAATCTTAAAACAGCAGACAAATATCTACTGAGAATAATACTATTATCTGCCAAGAAAACTATTACAAGGAAATGGCTCCAAGTAGAAGTACCAGAAATGGATGATCTGTATGATACAATTCACCAGATATTTGTGATGGAGAGACTTACAATGTCTCTGCGACTTCAGAAGGAAAAATGTGACATGTTCTGGAGGGGGTGGTTACAGTACATAAAAGGACAGGAGACCAGACTTTGTCTGAAACAAGAGAGGGGGTAGGGGATACTTTACCAAAGTAAATAATGATATGAACACACTTGTCAATGTTATGTTTTTTTTTTTTGTTTTTTTTTTTCTTTGTTTTTATTTTTAGTATGTCTTGCTTTTACATGTCGAATTTTTATTTCTACACCCATGTTTTGGGGAGGAAAAAAAAAAAAAATTTAACAAATAATTGTTATAGCTCATTATGACAGACTTTTCATTGTCTCATTGTTATCCCAACTGTTTGTATTCCGTCACCAAACTAGATGAGAACCTTGTTTTTTCTATTTTTATTTTTGTACTGAAAGTTAAAAAAAGGGGCGACAGTAGCTCAGTTGGTAGAGCATTGGCCTTAAGCCCAGAAGGTCGTGGGTTCAATTCCCACCTCTGCACCTTCTCCACCGACTCCCACTGATGACTGCTGTCGTTGTGTCCTTGGGCAAGACACTTAACCCCACTTTGCCCAAAGCCCCCACTGAAAGATCAAGGCTATGCTCACACTCAGAGAGCAGCCGTCCTCCTGTGGACTCACCACCTGCAGAGGATCAGTGAGGGGCTGGTGCTATGAGACTTGGGTGGCATCTCTGATTGCCACCCCCCTGACCCAGAAATGGATTAAAGGGTAGAAAATGGATGGATGGATGGAAGTTAAAAAAAATAAAATTATATAAAAAAAAAAAAGACCTTATGACGGGTTTGAGTTTTTAGAAATACAGTTTTAATACCATTTTATATTAGAAGAGAACTACTAAAGGTTTCAAAATCAGTTGTTTTTTTTGTCTGATCCCCCCAAATCGAAATAACCCCATAGCAACGCCCTTAGAAACGAAAAAACTTCACAGCCCTTGGTGACGTCAGAGTGGGTACGTTTCAACGCTGTAAGTTGTTTACAATTTGGTATTCGTTCTTTTTTCGCGGATATTCAAGATGACAAGGCCGTGTACAGCGAGTCTAAGATAACTACTAGAATGTATCATTTCGTTGTCACTGAGATAGTCCAGGGGTTGTGTCGATGGACTGCCAATCCAGATACTTGGGTTCAAATCCCACCTAGGACACTTTTTCACACTCAAAACGGCAATTTATGTGTAATGAGCAATTGTCACCTGTAGAGTGCAGTATTGTGTTGGGCATCAGTGGAGAGAAGAGAGTAAAGGCAGTCCTGTGGCATAGATCCATGGTTTTCAATGCATGGGCGTTACCCGCTGTGACGTCACACACAGGTTAGAGCATAGACAGCTTAAATTCATGAAAAACACGTTCTTTTTATAAAATATAGGATTTTTTTTTGCCGGAATCTCTTTCAAATTGACATTGTCATGCAATTTTGATATCCACTATTTTTTTTTTAAAAACCCGTCATAAGGTCTTTAACTTAATTTAACAGCCTCTTCTAGCCCATGCCCAGTAGTACTAGAATTGAATATGCTGCTATCCAGAATATATAACTACAATATTTCATTTCATTTCATTTCATTTTCAACCCCTTTGTCCATTTCTGGGTCGGGGGGTGGCAATGAGAGCTGCCACCCAACGCTCATAGCACCAGTCCCTCGCTGATCTTCTGCAGGGGGTGAGTCCACAGGAAGATGGCTGCTCCGTCAATTGTGAAACAGCCTTGATCTTTCAGCGGGGGGCTTCAGGCAATGTGGGGTTAAGTGTCTTGCCCAAGGACACAACGACAGCAGTCATCAGTGGGAGCAGTTGGAGTAGGTCCCATGGTGGGAATCGAACTCACGACCTCCAGGCCCAAAGGCCAATGCTCTACCAACTGAGCTACTGCCGCCCCGAGTACAATATGTGTTTATAATATTTTGGGTGTTCATTTTGACATTTTCAGATGAATTATGTAAAAAAAACGTCACCTTTTCACTTCCGCATAGAAACGCTAGGGGAGCCAAAATGGCGGCGATGACGTAGGAGAAGGCCCTCTCACAGCAGCAGCAGCAGTCTGGGCTGAATCTGTAGGAGGTTTCAATGTCATCTGAACAAGGTATAAACATATTTTCATCAGTTTTGTACATAATAGTGTGCAACTCTTTTAACCTTTTAGCCTTATTTGTGAGATTCAAGCTAATTAGTGTTGGGCAAGTTAGCTAACTCTACTTGATATCATAAAACATGCTAACAAGGCTAATATTAGTTTTTACATTATGCCAGTCTCACTTTGGTTGCCTTAGATTTATTTACCACAATGTACATTGTAATATCCATAAATGCTAATCAAAATAACTTGAATTAAAGCTGCACTAACTGACTTTATTTTTGTATTCATTACGAAAGTGCTATCCATGTCCATGTAGGGCATTGGGATATACGTCCTTTTGAAGAAAAAGTAGTGCAGGTTTGTGCTGGCGTATTTTAGATCGAGTTTTTATGAAACAAGGAAGAGATGTGTTTCGGGTCGCAGATTGTGACCAATCACACCGGACCACTAGCCCCCACTTTCAGGAGCTAACCTGAAGCTTCCTCGTCTTCGTCACCGGTTACTGCTTACACAGCAAGACAGCCATCCAAAAGAAAGTCCTGTTCCTCCGCTCTTCCCGGTTCTATCGTTCTATGGTCACGCCATCCACGTGCAAATCCATATGCATGTATTATCCATATTGGGAGACACTAGCTCCGTCCCAACAGTGGGTGTCTGTGGGGGGGCGATAGCTTCGTGGGTGCGGGGAGGGGAGCAGAAAGAGAGAGGCCAGCGAGTCCGCGGCTTCAAAATCCCAAAGTCAGTTAGTGCAGCTTTGAATAAATATTTTACTTTTATGAACAAAAAGCTGCAGAAGTTGAAAACATAGACTACATGTGATGCAATCATTGATAAAAATGCTAATTAAACCGTTAATAGGTGTTAGCATTTTTGAATATTACAATGTACATTGTGGTAAATAAATCTAAGGAAACCAAAGTGAGACTGGCATAATGTAAAAACCAATATTAGCCTTGTTAGCGTGTTTTATGATATCAAGTAGAGTTAGCTAACTTGCCCAACACTAGTTTGCTTGAATCTCACAAATAAGGCTAAAAGGTTAAAAGAGTTGCACACTATTATGTACAAAACTGATGAAAATATGTTTATACCTTGTTCAGATGACAGTGAAACCTCCTACAGATTCAGTCCAGACTGCTGCTGCTGCTGTGAGAGGTCATTCTCCTACGTCATCGCCGCCATTTTGGCTCCCCCTAGCGTTTTTTTAAAAGGTGCCACTTCAAAGCCGTTTTTTTAACATAATTCATCTGAACATGTCAAAATGAACACTCAAAATATTATAAAAACATATTGTAGTTATATATTCTGGATAGCAGCATATTAAATTCTAGTACTACTTTAAACAAGAACAGGAAGGAGGATCAACGCAGAAAGTGGCTATACCTCCTCTGGCTGTAACTGCAGACACAGCAAAACAGCCCAAAAGACCCAAGTGAAGAGGGAACTAAAGCGAAAAAAATATGGAAGAAGAAATCACCTGGGTGAATATAGGTAGCTTACATCGTATCCTCGCTGGACAAACCTGTGTGACTACCTCAGACTAAATTTGGACGAGAAAATTGCGGTTATTCTACTTGATAGGTAATTTTTCAGTTATTGTACTGTATATTTGGTTAGCAGTGAGTTGCTTTAGTCCCATTTCATCAGTGATTGTTGTACAGCTTATGAGAAGTTGTGCTAATGCTAATGTTAGCATACCCATCAGATCGCTACCAAAACTAGACGGCTACGTGGGAGAGAGTGTTGGCGAGAGTAGGAGGGTTTCTCAAAATGAGAAGCCTGTGAGGTAATTGGGGGGAGGTGCTAAACATTAAAACTGAAAAAAAACCTTGCAGAAACGGGTATAGGATCATAGATAATTATTACATAGATTTGTATTATAACTGCCTCTTCTGATGTAAAAAAAAAAAAAGTGGCTTTCTGATAGAAAAAGGTTGGAGACCCCTGTGTTGGAACAGATTACATTTTGTTAGGTACAACATGCTACGATTGGCTCTGGTCCTGCTTCTCATTCTGTCTGATTTTTGTTGGTGCTCATTTTTGTCTCGTCTTTTATTTGTTGCCTTTGTTAACACTGACACTGAACACCAGGATTAAATATCCTGTCTAATGTGTGACAGGGTGGATTATCTCAAAAGGAGAAGAGCGCCCCTAACATTGTAAAACACTCTTAAAACACTCTACTTTAATTTAGCATATAATTAGGTAATATATAATATATGGTGTATATATATTATATATATATGCTGTATTATGTTATATATTATACAACATATGTATTATGTTGTGTATTGTGTTATGTTGTATATCCATCCATCCATCCATTTTCTTCCCCTTAATCCATTTCTGGGTCAGGGGGGTGGCAGTCAGAGCTGTACCCAGTACACATAGCACCAGCCCCTCACTGATCCTCTGCAGGTGGTGAGTCCACAGGAGCTGAGATCTTTCAGTGGGAGCTTCAGGCAAAGTGGGGTTAAGTGTCTTGCCCAAGGACACAACGACAGCAGTCATCAGTGGGAGTCGTGAAGGACGTCTTATGGTGGTCTCGAACCCACGACCTTCAGGCCCAAAGACCAATGCTCTACCAACTGAGCTACTGTCGCCCCTATGTTGTATATTATGTTATATATTATGCTGTATGTTATGTTATGTATTATATATATAATCCATATAATATATATAGTGTATATAATACATAATTAGGTCTGCCTGGATCAGTTTGCACACCTGGTGTGCAATCCATGAATCTTGGTGCTGTAACCTAGACTAGCCTAGCCGTGGCTGCTGCTGTCTCGCCTCCTTTCAGATACGCTCTCTTTATTCAAGGCTAGGTTTAAAACAGTCCTCTTTAGTTTAGCATATGGCTAGGAAGGTAAGACTCAGGGAAGGCTAAACTCCTCAAACTGTCAGTCAAGCTGCATAGGGAGTCAGTTTCCTGGAGAAGTATGGTAACTTGAGCACTATCCTCTCCTCCTTCCTACTTTATCTGTTTAGCATTATTAGGATTTTGACTGTAGTTTGTTTATTGCTATTCACCCGTTGTCCTATTGTCTGTTTCATGGTACGATGACGGGATCTCTGAGCCTGGCCTCCTCCATCTACACCTGCGGACTGCCCCGCCCGACCCGCCTGGGAGTGCTTCAGTCCTGCACCGGACCTGTCCACGTTCAGCGGCCACTGGTCCACGTTCTGTAGCTAGCTTAGGTCCTAGACCAGGGGTCGGGAACCCAAAATGTTCAAAGAGCCATAATTGACAAAAAAACTAAAAACAACATCTGTCTGGAGCCGCAAAAAAATAACAGCCTTGTATAAGGCTTTTATGAAGTTAACACAGGCTGCAAGATGTATTAGCTATATTAGCCTAATATCTAAATGACAAAGTAAAGGCTACAAATACATAATAATCATTCATGATTATCAAATGTGTATTTTCACTGCAGCGTGTCGCACCACGCGTGTCGTGAATGACGCAACACGGGACAACTCTGCTTTAGTTTAACTTCCATTTTTTTGCCTTCATGCAATTGTAGAAATACAGTAAATGCATCTGCTTTGGGCTCAGAGGTCACATACCTGCATCACTGTCTGCTCATATCCATCACGTCACAGGCTGAAGTTTGCTGGAGCTGAATTAAAATCCTTAATGGCCTTTTCTTTCACCGTCTTTGAGAAGGTTTTGAAGTCTGAAAATAGGTGCTCTGAATTTTTGATGAATGAATCCTTCACGTAATCACCGTTTACGTCGTTTTGCGCGTCATTGTTCCTCGTGTTGCAACAAAACGTTTCATTACAAACATGAAGCAGTCCTTCCTCATTGACTGAAAGAAAATGTTCATTCTCATTCTTAGTCCAGTCTTGTTATCGACTCTTTCTCGTTTTAGCTTTGGGATCCATGTGCACTTACAGTCTATGATGCACACACGCCGGTTTGTTTACAGCAGCGGCCGCATGGGGCGGGGCCGCGTGACCGTGTGTCATAGGATATGACTCACTACGTTGACAGAAATGTTGAAATTAAATATTACTTATACATATTTTTACAGCATTTAAAAACGTAAAGAATGTTTTTACTTCTACAGAAACCACATTCAAACTAGAAATAAAATATAGCCCTCACACTCCATTTTCAGACATTTTTGAAAAGGCTCTCTGACCTGTGTTGGTGATTTCAATGGTTTTGTTAAGTCCTCTGAGAAGACTTCTGTTGTGACCTAGGGCTATACAAGAATAAATTGTATTGTGTATTGTATTGTAATGTAAGGTCTGTTGTGTCCTGTACCTTTCTGAAGCAGCGTGGGGACTTTGCACTCCTGTGGGCGGGGTTTCAGAGGTACAAAAGGAACAGGGGGCGGAGTTACCATCGCTCCTGTAACGAAAGACACCTGACATCAGAAGAGTGTTCATAAAATATCTTTTCTACAGCAGCAGTGGGAGGGGCTTACCTGTGCCGGGTACGGACTTTGAGGCTTTTCTTTTCCTGGGGGGTCGAACTTTTTTGCTAGGGGGAGGATTTCTTCTCTTGGGGGGCGGGGCTTGCATGCTGTTAATGCGGGGGACACGCCTCTTCCTGGTGGGTGGGGCGTCCATTACGCAAAGCGACGTCAGACCAGACTGAGAACCACGGGGACGAGAGCGAAGAAAGACTACCACACCGTCCACTGGAGGAGACAAAAAGGGTCAAGTCGATATATGACCAGCAGAAGCAGTAGAAGTAGCAGTAGATAGATGGATACTTAATTGGTCCCCGGAGGAAAAATTCAGGTGTAATGTTGCAGTGGTAGTAGTAGTAGCAGCAGTGGTTGCAGTAGTAGTATCAGCAGTGGTTGCAGTAGTAGTAGCAGCAGTGGTTGCAGTAGAAGTAGTAGCAGGAGTAATAGTTGTAGTAGTCGTAGTGGATACAGTAGCAGTGGTTGCAGTAGAAGTAGTAGCAGGAGTAATAGTTGTAGTAGTCGTAGTGGATACAGTAGCAGTGGTTGCAGTGCATACTTCCGGGCAGCAGGGGGATGAGTCTTCCGTTCAGTCTGAATCCTCGAGGAGGCACCGACGGCTGCACAAACACATAAAAATAAACTGAAAAGCTCTTATCTGCTGTCCTTCAATCGTTTCCAGTTAAAACCGCTTATTTACCTTTAGGGGCGTGATGATGGGAGATGGGCTGAGCGGGCGCACTGCTTCAGGAGGCAGTGGGATTGGGATGAGATCTGGATCCTGGTCAGACTCTTGGTCTGGGTGCTGGTCTCGGTTCTTGGTTTGCAGCTGTGAGTCCAGAACCGGAACAGAGACCGGAGCTTGGACTTTGGTTGGTGTGAGGATCCTTGGCCGAATCTGAACAATCCCTGGAAATCTGAATCTAAGTTGCCTCTGGACTGGACCAGGACCTCGGAACACACCTGAACCTAAACCAGGACCTCGTACTCGAACCAGACCTGAACCAAGACCAGGACCTCGGACTCTGACCAAACTGGGACCTCGACCTGGGACCGGACCAGGACCAGACACCAGACCGGGATTAGGAAACAGACCTGCACCTAGCACCACATCAGGTCCAGGATGCGGGGACAAGACCACAGCTGCATTGGGTCCCTGGGTCCTGGGCTGAGACCCAGTCTGGTTATGGACTTCAGCCATGGTCTGGACCAGCGGGATTCGGACCTGGTTCTGACCCGGGTTTTTGGCCAGAGCCTGAAAAAGGGCCATGGCCGAAACACGGACCACAATGGACTGAGAGGGAGTCTGGACCGGACTCTGGTCTGAGGAAGGTTTGATCTGGAGAGAATCAGGACTCATGTCTCTGTTATTCTGGACCAGAGATGGTTTCTGGTTGGGTTCCTGTTCCAGTCTTTCACCCAGTTTCTGCTCTAGTTTTTGCTCCGGTTCCTGGTCAGGCCTCTGCTCTGGATTGGGTTCTTGGGTCAGGACCCTTACTGAACTGGGCCCTGGAGTCTCAGAGGGGATCTCGATCAAGTTTTGGGCCTTAAACAAGTCGACGGCTGAGACGCTGACCACCGTGGACTGACAAGATGACGTAACTGAAGTCTGGACTAGGTCTGCAGTCTGGTTTTGGGTCTGGACGTTGGTTGGACCAGGACTCTGGATAGGACCTGCTTTCAAAGACAAATCAAACGTTAAAAAAATATCAGAGTAACCATGGGCCACTTGTCTGCATCCGATCAAGTCTCTTCCTCATTCTTGTGAGTTTAAGTGGACAGCCACGTCTTGGTAAATTTGCAGTGTGTGTTCCATGGCCTTTCTCCTGGCCTACTAATTATCTATGCGAGACCCAAGTTTCAGTCATGAATCTTTTTTCGAAAATAAGATTATGTTTAATTTGGCTTTCACGTCACAGTTGTCTGACTTTGTTGTGATTTTTCAGTTTAAAAAGTATTTGACAAATGTCTCCCACTTAAAGAAGCTATACCCGATTTTTTTTCTAATGAGTTAACAAAAATGCTTATTACTACATCCGTAAAATAATTAAGAACGTGAGCTCATTGATTCAGCTTGTGTATGAATTCAGGCCGTAAAAAGTGATGAGACTTGGCGTGACGCTTGTTCTCCACCAATCACAGAACAAACAGGCTGCGTCCTCTAGCTTCTACAGCGCTGGTAAACAAGAGCAGAATAGAGGTAGAAAGTGGCGATACCTGCTCTGGCTGCAACTGTAGACACAGCAAAACAGCCCAAACAATGCTACCGTGAGGAAGTGAAGAGGGAACTAAAGCGAAAAAATGATCAAAGAAGAAATCAAGCCCGGGTGAACATAGCTAACTTACATTGTATCCTCCGGAGAGACTTACAGTCTATGGGAGACCTGCGGGTGCGGGACCGCCTTAGACTACATTTGGACGCAAAACTTTCAGTAATCTTTCAGTTGAATATTTTGTTAGCAGTGCGTTGCTTTTGGACCATTTCATCAGTGATATTTGTACAGTTTATAAGAAGTTGCGCTCATGCTAATGTTTGCATATGTATCAGATGGCAAATAAAACTAGAGGGCTCCGTGGCAGGAAAGCGTAGGGGAAAGCGGTGCTAAACATTCAAACCTTGCAGAAACAGGTATAGCTCCTTTAAGCCCCGGTGGTCTTAGGTTCGAACTTCCCTGACAGCTTAGGATGTCACCACCAGGCTAACGAACAGCAAAAGCAGCAACCCTCTCCAGATAAGAAACTTTGTTGTCCCTAAATACTAATATGGATATTTTATGAGACATTTGGTGCAATTGTGTTAACACTATGTTAACACACTGGGTGCACCTAGTGCACTTGTATAGTAAACTGAAGAAATGTGTGTAGATTTTCATTTATGCATGCCTTTTTGATTTTGCTTTAACTTGTTTGCACGGAGAGCCAAAGTAAAAGATTCTGATTCTGACTAACCTAGTCATTACAGCAATCTGCAGAAGTAAGTGATTTTCCATTTCATGTTTTGGTCTAATGGTCATCAAACCCAACATATCTTGTGGCCTAAAACCATGTGAACCAGTTGCAACTCTGTCATTTTATGCTGTTGAATCAACAATAAAACATTGCTTCTTCTGCTGGGACACGATCACGGACCTCTGCACCTTTTGTCATTTTATTCACTATAATACATCAATGCTCCCACAACAAAATGTCAGTTTACCGTTGTTTTCTTTGATGTCTGAGTTTAATACCAGTGTTTCCACAGCGCCCCCTGGAGGCTCGCCCTGCTCCATCTGCAAATGCCACAATAACCACATTCATGCAGTATCCATCCATCCATTTTCTTCCCCTTAATCTATTTATGGGTCGGGGGGGGGGGGGGGGTGGCAGCCAGAGCTGCACCCAGTACACAGAGCACCAGTACACAGAGCACCAGTACACAGAGCACCAGTACACAGAGCACCAGTACACAGAGCACCAGTACACAGAGCACCAGTACACAGAGCACCAGTACACAGAGCACCAGTACACAGAGCACCATCACTGATCCTCCTGCAGGTGGTGAGTCCACAGAAGCCTTGATCTTACAGCGGGGACTTCAGGCAAAGTGGGGTTGAGTGTCTTGCCAAAGAACACAATGACAGCAGTCATCAGTGGGAGTTGTGAAGTAGGTCTTGTGGTGGACTCAAACCCACGACCTTCAGGCCCAAAGACAAATGCTCTACCAACTGAGCCACTGTCGTATTAGAATATTGTTGCCAATTAGTTTGCCTGAACTCTCACTGGAGTTCAGGCAGTTTGGTCGCAACTATTTAATGAAGTTTTAATTTGCAAGCAGGAAGTACAATTGTATAATAAAAATGTGACCAAACCTGATGCACTTATAATGGACCTCTCGCTTTAAACTTCAGGCTGTTAGAGGCTACTGTTGAGCTACTCCATGTTTTACATAAATTACATCGCAATTCCACGAGTTTAAAACATTTAATAATGCATTGTGTGTGCAATAAACTGGTTTTGTTCAGAACTTTGAATAAACGTTTAAATCTGAACAGTAAACTTCAAAATCTTACAGCAGAGTTAGCATGCTAAGCTAAGTTCATAGAATCACTGAACTTACAAACTACAACCTCCAAAAACTCCCGCGTACTACAAAATAATTACACGGAATCAATATTATAACTTTCATATCTATGTGTCACTAACGAAAATTGCATCAGTTTATTTTTGTTTACATTATTTTGATGTTTTTAGCTGATTTCTTGTTGTTAGCTCCAGTTAGCCACCTTAGCACACACACATTCACACACATCTGAGAGCTAGCATAAACTGCAGCTGACTCCCAAAAGTGCATAAACTCGGCCTCAAACCCCCACAGACAGCGTTCTCACCTCGGACGATGCTCCAGGTCCAACTCGGTGTTTTCTCCGCGTGAATCGTGACTTTTATCAGCGGATGTGGAGAGTTTTCTGCTTGTGACAGGTTAGCTTTAGCTTTAGCTTTAGCAGTAGCTGTGCCTGTTGTATCCCTCCGCTGTGTATGCAACCGTGGGCGGATGGATACACGCGCCAAGGCCCAAGTCTTAATGGAATTAAATGCGTAAACACTTTGTCTCCGTGGAGGAAAAGCGCCAAACATCTGATAACGCAGTTCCACTTCCGCAAATTGCAGAATATGCGTTATTACGTCATCAAAATAGTGTTTTAGACTGAATTCTACTGTTGTAAGCTAACCATGCTAACGCAACCCGACTGCTAACATATAGTTCCAAGAAGGCTGTGAGTGCGGGGCCATGGATCTATGCCGGAATTGTTCAAAGAAACGGCTGGTGATGCTGCATTCATGTGTAGAATAACAAGTATTATATAGCTTAGTTAGCTAAAAGAAAGCTGGGGTACGTAACATTCACGCCGAAGTACGTAACTTCAAAACTGGGGTGCTTAACTTTCAGACCACACCAACAGAACTCTCTAGTCCGTGGCTCTAAAACAGTTTGCTTTTATCACAAGTTTTTCACATAATGTATTACTGGCCTCTGTCACATCTCAGCCAATCAGCTCTCAGAGTCAAATAGTGACTCACGGGTGTCTTTTTACACAAAAGAGAACGCATTTTCTAATGTAGATGTTGTGGTGTGATTTGTCACAACAATTTGACTTTTATAAACTACATGCTATTTATCTATATAGTTTATTGAACCCCATTTCAATATTCAGTATCATTAAAGTATATATTTAAACGTAGCTTCGGGGCGCAATTGTGTCTTAATCGTATATTATTTCTCACTAATATAATTAAACACTTCCTGGTTCATGGTTTATTTTGATCAGCTGATCATAGACATATGTCTATGATCAGCTGATGACCATGACGTCACGTTACCGGAAGGAAGTGCAGCCGTGTTTGGGTTTTGGGAGAAGAAGCAGCAGAATTCAGCGGAGGAAGTCTCCGAACTGACATCCGTACAGAGAGACAGCTCTGGTCTGCGTGTGTCGGGTCTCTGGTGCTACGGGTACCCACTTTTCGGGTGCTCGTGTGTCTGGTGTACCGTTCTCCTGTTACCATCTCTGTTACCATCTCGTCCTTCTCTCAGTGGTTTTGTCTGCAGTTCGTGATCCGCAAATATGAACGTGACGCTCGCGGTGAAACAGTACGTGTCCAAGATGATTGAGACCAGTGGGACCGGGATGAAGGTGCTGCTGATGGACCGGGACACGGTGAGGGGTGTTCTGGGGGAGACAGGGAGACACGAGAGGGTTGACCATGAGGAGAGGGGTAAGATATTAGTGCTGTCTACGGGGGCGAGGTGGGTGTTAAGTCAAGATCAAGGTATACTTTATTCATACAGTATATCGACTTTCTGCAGCACCTGGTTTTCCTTTAGGTCTCCCATCATAGTGCTTACCAGGCCCTGTACTGCCTATCTTCGAAGCTCGGATCTAGCTTTCACACGCAGGGACACCACAGTTTGGGATACTGAGGAGAGAGGGAGTGTATTGTCTATGATGGAAAAAGGGGGAGACATAGGAGGGTGTGCTCTCTACAGGGGAGATGTCCCCCTCTCTCCTCCTCACGCTCCCTCTCTCCTCCTCACGCCCCCTCTCTCCTCCTCACGCCCTCTCTCTCCTCCTCATGCCCCCTCTCTCCTCCTCACGCCCCCTCTCTCCTCCTCACGCCCCCTCTCTCCTCCTCACGCTCCCTCTCTCCTCCTCACGCTCCCTCTCTCCTCCTCACGCCCCCTCTCTCCTCCTCACGCCCCCTCTCTCCTCCTCACGCCCTCTCTCTCCTCCTCACGCCCCCTCTCTCCTCCTCACGCCCCCTCTCTCCTCCTCACGCCCCTCTCTCCTCCTCCCCCCCCCTCTCTCCTCCTCACTCCCCCTCTCTCCTCCTCACGCCCCCTCTCTCCTCCTCACGCCCCCTCTCTCCTCCTCAGACCAGCGTGGTGAGTGTGGTGTACTCTCAGTCGGAGATCCTGCAGAAGGAGGTTTATCTGTTTGAACGAATTGAATCACAGAACCGAGAACCCATGAAGCACCTGAAGGCCCTGTGCTACCTGAGACCTACCAAGGTATACACAAACGCTCACATGTATGAACACACGCGCAGACACATACACACAAGCACAGGTGATTAAGATTAAGAGATCCTTTATTCGTCCTACAGTGGGGAAATTTCAGTGTTGCATTACAAGTTATAGAACAGTAGGAAAGAGGAGCCCACAGCACAAGTTAAGATGCAGACACACACACACACACACAGACAAGAGAAAAGCACACAGCGACACATGTTATAAACTTCACATTCTAAAACGTGTTTCAGGAAAATGTGGAGCTGTTGGTTCAGGAGTTGAGGAAACCAAAGTACAGTGTGTACTTCATCTGTGAGTACAAGTACTACTCCTGTTTCAACTGCTGCTACTGCTGCTACTACTACTATTACTGTTTCTGCTGCTACTACTACTATGATCACTGCTGTTACTACTGCTACTACGACTACTGCTGCTACTACTACTTCTACTGAGATATTTCCTGTTGTTATACAGATGGCCTGTGGGGGGCGTTGTAGAGCTGTAGATGTGATGTCCTGTAATCCGTGTTTGTTTTCCGTCAGTTTTCAGTAACGTCATCAGCAAGAGCGAGATCAAAGCTTTGGCCGAAGCGGACGAACAGGAAGTGGTGGCAGAGGTCCAGGTGTGTGTGATCTCTGACCTCTATGTGACCTCTATGTGACCTCTGTGTGACCTATGTGTGACCTCTGTGTGACCTCTGTGTGCAGGAGTTTTACGGAGACTTCATCGCCCTGAACCCACACCTGTTCTCCCTCAACCTGGTGGGCGTGTCCCGGGTAAGTCCCCTCACCTCTCTCCCCTCACCCCTGTCCCCTGTCCTTTGTCCCCTCACCACTGTCCTCTGTCCCCTCAGGGCCGGAGTTGGGAGCCCTCCCTGTTGCAGCGTTGCACTCAAGGCCTCACTGCGGTTCTTCTTTCGCTAAAGAAGTGTCCTATGATCCGGTACCAGCTGTCGTCAGAGCTGAGCAAGAGGCTGGCAGAGAGCGTGAAAGTAACACAAGCAGACACTCACACACACAGAATGAGACACACACACAAATAGAGACACACACATATTATGGGGTATAAATACTTTTGTTTTCAGCAAATCATCACTAAAGAATATGAACTGTTCGACTTCCGGAAAACAGAGGTTCCTCCTCTGCTGCTGATCTTGGATCGTAGCGACGACGCCATCACGCCACTGCTCAACCAGGTGAGAACCAATCACAGGTCGGTGTTAGCACTGAGAGCCAATCAGGGGCTGGTGTTAGCACTGAAAGCCACACAGGCAGGGGCTTCAAAGATAAAATGTTGTGAACAAATCAGACCACAACAAGCTGTCTTCATCTTATTTTCATTTTGCGTGGGAAAGAGCCCGGTGAGTCACTGTTTGACTCTTTGGCCTCACTCAGCCAATCAGCTCTCAGCCCAATCAGCACTCTTTTTCACTTTTATGTCTGAAATGGCTGATCTAGAGATGTGACAGAGGCCATAGGCACATGATGTGAAAACTAGTGATGGGAGAAAACTGATAAGAGCCAGGAACTACAGACATGGGTTTATTAGAGTTTGTGTGGTCAGAAAGTTAAGTACCCCAGCTTTAAATTGTCTGTTTAAAGAAACGTACCTTAGCTTTAATTATGTCTGTGTAGTGGACGTACCAGGCCATGGTGCACGAGCTCCTGGAGCTGAACAACAATCGTATCGATCTGTCGCGAGTCGCAGGAGTCAACAAGGACCTGAAGGAGGCGGTGCTGAGCGCGGAGAGTGACGAGTTCTACGCCAATGTGAGTGAGGAGGAGATCTCTCCGGTCTCTGTCTGGTCTCTGTCTGGTCCCTGTCTGGTCCCTGTCTGGTCCCTCTCTCAGGGTTTGTACAGATCTTTTCTCCCTCAGCAGTGTCTGTCTGATGGTGTTGAAACATTCATGGATGTTGGTCTCCCTATAGACCAATACCTGTGTGTTCTATATTTTTTGTGTCTTAACTGTTGATTCTCTGATATGTGTTGGCGATTTCAGGGGTTCTGTTAAGTCCTCTGAGATGACTGCTGTTGTGATTTAGGGCTATACAAGAATACAGTGAACTGAATTGAATTGAAAGCACTGGAGAAGTCAAAAAGCATGACCCTCACAGCGCTCCCGGCAGGCTCCAGGTGGGAGAGCGTCCACTGCAGTGAGTAGATGACGGCGCCCTTCACTCCGATGTTGGGCCTGTAGGCGAACTGCAGCGGGTCCAGGGTGGGGCTGACCACGGAGCGGAGATGGGTGAGGATGAGCCGCTCCATGGTCTTCATCAGGTGGGAGGTCAGTGCGACTGGTCTGTAGTGAGCCGGTTACTTGGCGTCTGCTGTTTTAGGAACCAAGATCACACAGGAGGTCTACCAAGGGACAGGGACCTTCTCCAGGCTGAGGCTCAGGTTGTAGATGTAGCCAGGGTCATAGCATGTTATATCAGGAGTTGTACCTCAACGCTCTCTTGGGCCAAAGTGGCCTCCAATTTTATTCATATCTGTCTATTATTGTTGGTTCCTTGAAAAAGTTCCCATTTTGCCTTGAGAGTGCTTGAAATGTGCTTGAATTTTACACTTAAAAACTGTACAAACCCTGCTCTTTCTGGTCTCGCACTGGGTCTTACTGGTATCTCTCACTGGTTTCTCTCTGTAAGTAAGTCATCTTTATATATATATACTGTATACCACCTTTCACAGACCAGAGTCTGTCCTCTCACTCCACAGAGAGATGGGAGCAGGGTCGCCAGTACAGGAGGCGCATGCCAGAACTATTGTACATGTTTTAGTGGTAGGGGAAACCGGAGTACCTGGAGGAAACTTACGCAGACATGGGGAGAACATGCAAACTCCACTCAGAAAGGCCCTGTTCCGACCGGAATTCGAACCCAGAACCTTCTTGCTGAGAAACAAGAGTGCTATCCACTCAGCCACCGTGCCACCCTCTCTGGTCTCTCTCTCTGGTCACAGTCAAAGTTGACTCTTCGGTTTCTTGTGTAGAACTTGTACCTGAACTTTGGGGAAATTGGAACAAACATCAAAAACCTGATGGAGGATTTTCAGAAGAAACGACCCAAAGGACAACAGAAGCTGGAGTCTATCTCAGACATGAAGGTACTGTCCCCACATGTCTCGACACACACACACACACACACACACACGTGTAACCTTACTGCTAATTTACACATCACGCGTTACAGCACGTACGTGTTATACACGCAGCAGACGCACGTAGCTTTTTTCCATGTTAACCTATGATGATATTTACACTTCTACGCATGTATGACGGACGTATGACGCGAAGCTGCGCTCTAATTTAGGATGGATTTCTAATTTTGAAATCTCATATAAAACATGATTTTTCTAGCGGTCCTTGGCTCTAGATCACACACACACACACACACACACACACACACACACACACACACACACACACACACACACACACACACACACACACACACACACACACACAGCACTTGTGTCTAAACATCAGCAGGAGGAGCAGCAGGTTTTACAGTGATTCTGGACATCGTTTTTTTCTTTCATAAAGTCTGGCGTCTGACCACACCAGCACAGAGACCATGAAGACAAACACATGCATGTGATTTGTGTTGCTCTACATCAGTCTCTGTACTGTCCTCTACACTGCTCCATAGACTACACAGGGACAGCATCAGAACGACCTGCGCACGGCCTGTGTAGATACTGCAAAAAAATGTTACGCGCAGTAAACGCGTATGCGCTGTTCACGCCTACTGTGTAACTTCCCTGTTGCACATTCTATTTCGTTCTCCTCTGCTCTCTGTCTCTGGTTACTCTTTGGTCTCTTTCTCTGGTTTGTTTCTGGTCTCTCTCTCTCTCCAATGTCCCTCTCTGGTCTCCCCCTCTGGTTTGTCCTCTGGTATCTCCTCTGGTCTCTCTCTGATCCTGGTCCTGGTCCCTTAGGCCTTTGTGGAGACCTATCCTCAGTTTAAGAAGATGTCTGGGACAGTGTCCAAACATGTGACAGTGGTGGGAGAGCTGTCCAGACTGGTGTCAGAGCGAGTTCTGATGGAGGTGTCCGAGGTGGAACAGGAGTTGGCCTGTCAGAGCGACCACGGCAACGCAGCCCAGGTAAACAACCCACTAACATCACACTAACAACATGCAAACAACACCAGAACATGTTATCCCCTGACTTTATAGGAGTGGTTCAGCAAATTATATCTAAATATTCAAAAGTAACAAAAATAAAGTTTAGTGGGAGAACTGATGAGAACAAGAGACTCCGCTCAAAAGAAACAGTTAAAATCAGGACTTATAACCGATCGATCAGCATATAATGGACTTCAAAACAAAGTCACTCAAGTTTTTAGATAAACGGTATAAATGAGTGTCCAATAGTGTTGTGTACATATCCTGGTCATAACTTTGTCACTTTAGTGCAAATTAGTTGAAAGATCGACTTTCTGCCTAAAATTGTCAGTGAGGCGCCATCTACAGCCGACCTGTATTCACTACATTTGAATTTTGAATCTGGCGCCAACACTGGCACAGCCGTGAAGGCTGACATCTGCAGTGAAGGCTGACGTCTGCAGTGAAGGCTGACGTCTGCAGTGAAGGCTGACGTCTGCAGTGAAGGCTGACGTCTGCAGTGAAGGCTGACGTCTGCAGTGAAGGCTGACGTCTGCAGTGAAGGCTGACGTCTGCAATGAAGGCTGACGTCTGCAGTGAAGGCTGATGTAACAACAGGTTGTTTAGGCCAGATGTGACTGCGATTCAACTCTGAGTACTATTCAAAAGACTGGTTCGGGAAGGAGCCTGGGTTGTGAGGTGTAGAGTGAGTGATACAAAACAACTGATTGAGTTTTGAGTTTGGTATTGTATTAAAAGGAGAAAGTAAATAACACAAAATTGTACAGAATAACAATATTACAATACTGACAGCCACAACCTCGCTGATAACGATACTGTTCTCACGATTCACACGCTCTGTGTTAGAGTCCGTGCTCCCATTCAAAGGGAGAGAAGAGAAGAAACCAAAATAGTCCACGATAGTCCAATATTGTCCGTTGGACGTAAAGGAAAAAAATTAATTGATAGTCTTTTATCCTACCAGGAGTCCATGGCAGGGACAGGGAGATATCAGGATGAGGTGTGGAAACAGCTCAGTACAAAAAACCGGACCTGACAAGAGGCCAGAAAAAGACAAATGAATATTAGGAAAATAAGAGTTAGCTATGTAATGCTCTTAGTTGACTAAACTTAACTTCAATGTATCTATAAGATACAAGATATTTACAATCTAAAACTGCAGATTAAATCATCAAATTTCAAATCACATTCAATTAAATTAACATGTCAACATTTCATCAATAGAAAAGTCTCAGTATACACTAATGCTTAAACACTTCAATGAGAGTACTTCAATAAATATTTACATTTACATAGTCAATATTTCAAAAGATAGCTGCATACATTACATAATGTAGTACAATTAAATAATACACATACAAGTATGTGGAATCATTAATTCACGGGTGTAGATCCAAAAAGGGATCAAACAAAAATGTGATTTCCAGTGCATCAAACGCACTTTGGTAATCAATAAATTATGTATTTCAATTCAGGATCATAGTGCACTAATAATAATTATCTTCTCTAAATGTTTCAGTTATCATGGGAACATAATTTGCATGATAACTAAGTGTTGCGCAACAAACTTTAGAGTCTCTGACGTAGCTACAATAATCAGGTGTTGTCAATCCGGACATCACTGGGGATTTGCGGTTATTTACAAACAAAAGTGTCTAACCGGTATTAACAAACACTCACTGCGGTAAACAAAGATATTTATCTACACATTAACTTACTGCCTACAATTCGGGTTGGCTTGTTTATGAATAAAGTAAACAGCGTACCTTGAATTGCGTGGGCTTTGACGCTACTCCACACGCGCCCACATGGAAGCGTGGAGTCTACAAAGATTTTGCAGAGATTAGCGACTGATCATGCGGTTTGCAACATGGACATTTAATTTGCATGATGCCGAACAGTTGGCGAAAGGCTCACCTTTATGATAGAGGGAAAAACGCTCCGATAACAAAGTTGTGCAGGTTTGTAACGCTAGCCCGCAGCTATGACATGCCACAGGTACAGCGGAGGAGAGCGTCAAGTGGGGGAGCGCGCATCATAAGGGAAACCATCAGATGTGGCGGAAGCTGACCCGCAACAATAAAACTAAACTGAAATGCGGGTTACACTGACGTCTGCAGTGAAGGCTGACGTCTGCAGTGAAGGCTGACGTCTGCAGTGAAGGCTGACGTCTGCAGTGAAGGCTGACGTCTGCAGTGAAGGCCCAGTGAACGGCCCAGTCTCGTTCATGCCCCCCTAGCGATTGTCAGGTTTTAGATTAGTTATAGCATTTTGGTAGGTTTTTATTAGCATCGCTGTTTGTATTATAGATAATTGTGTGGTGTTAATAGCATTGTTGTTGAATATTGTAGATTTTGTCACTATTGCTTTTATTGTCAAGTGTCAATCACAGCCTAGACCCGCACAACATTCACCCCCCCCTGCCTGTCCCCTTTAGTCCTCCAGGCTAAGCCCATTTGGAGAAAGATTTGATCAGGAAAGGTGAGTGAAGTAAGCCTCGAGGAGAAGGGGTGAGAAGTTCTTTAATAAGATTTAAAAACTTATCTTTAAAGCAAAGGGATATTCAAAAAAGTTGTGGTAAGCAATAGATAAAATTACTAGAAGAGGAAAACCGAGGTGCATAGTGCTGAGTGTGAGTGCTTTTCCATAAAAAATGGTACCTCCAAGTCTCCTCTGCGTGGGAGAGGTTGTCAGACCACGTAATTTACGCACAACGCGTAACTAGTAACATTGGTCACTTTTGTCATTTGAAATGAAATGAAATGTTTTTATTTCGAGTCGAATACATAACTTAGATTTACAATATTTTAAATAACTAAGTATCAACTCAAAAAAGGAGTGAGAATTGAAAAAGTAATTTGTAATATTGTAATATATGATAAAAAAAAACATATGCCTAAACATTTATTTTGCCCTTGTGTTTTGACCAAAAATAAAACCTTTTTGTATTTAGTAAATGTCTCCATCCTTGTTCATAAATTGACCAGTTATACGGATTTACTGACAAATATAATGCACGTAATGTGAATAGAAGTAAAAGTATGTGGAAGGAAATCCTAACTTTTGCTTTTGAACCCCTTTTATGCATGTGTACAGAGAAATGAATGAAACAAGGGCTTGATACAATCAAAGATTTATTAAAAACAAAAGTAAAGAGCAAAATCAACAATTTACAAAGTCCAAAGTACGTCTGAGACCAGGTTTGGGGACGAGTGGTCATTCATTCATTACTCGTTGGTGGGGCTGGGCGATATGGCAAAAAAGTAAAATCTCGATTTTATTTCCTGCTTTGGACGATGTCGATTTTAAATCGATTTTCATTTCAGTCACTCAAGACAGACTTTGCCCTTAAAAATGGTTTTATCTTCCCTCTCAATATTTAAGTTTCAAAACTATTTTTTATTTGTTTCCCCCAATACATATTATAAAAGTCTTGTACAGACTGTGCTGATATCGCAAGTATAATCGATGTGCTGCTGGAACTCTCACAATATCCCTCATTCGATTTCACAATTTTCACATTTTTCACAAATTCGATTTTTTCAAAAGCCGATTAATTGCCAAAATTCGATTTATTGCCCAGCCCTACTCGTTGGTAATCTCCTCACTTGTGGGAAGGGATTCTCAAACAAATACATATACACACAACAACTTAAAGGGGACATACCATGAAAAATCCACTTTTTGTGTCTTAAATGCCTTATGTTGTGTAGTTGGAGCCTCTAGAAGTGCAAAAAAGTTGAAATCAGTCTCTTCATGGGTTGCAGAGAACACTTCATATTCTGTTTAGGTAAGATTTTTCAACCCGTTCTGATTTTGCCATTCTCTATTACGTGTTTAGAATTATTACGTCACAGTATTTGCAGCGGGACTGCTATTTAAGGGCATGGGCGTCTAACAAAACACTTCGGCCCAGCTCTCCTCTACTGTGCATCACTTCGAATTTGTAGTCCAAGCTCAAGGATGCCAGCGCACAGGGCTGGACTGGCCATCGGGCGTACCGGGCAATGCCCAAAGGGCAATGCCCATATTTGGGCCGGTCTCTCTGCCTCATACAAAACACATGTTTATGAGAAGTGTAAATCCGTTGAGAATTGTTCGAGGGGGCGCGCGTATCCGCGGGGCACCTGCTGTATGTACTCGAACGGGATTCTGCCACCTCAGCGGCCGCAGTGTTCTAGGGCATCTGCGGCCGCTTAGTAATGCGGCTGCGAGAGGCTGTGAGCGTCCAGCTGCTCGCAGCCGCTCCACCGTGTTGTGGCTGAGCGCGCAGCCTCAACGTGGCCATGTACCCAACCCCATAAACGCGCACAGGACCATGCGTGTCTTTGAGTAATCTGTGAACCCAATAAATACACTGCTGCAGGAAACAGTCCGCGTCTCCCCTCTCCTCTCGAAGCGCGATTAAACGCCCTAAATAAAGCTCTGATACCTACATTTTGCATTGCATTAAAAGTTCATGTTTGAGCCCAAAAGTAATATGTTGTGAACAAATTAAACAGATTTAGAGCCAGCAAATGGCTGACATTATGCATTTCAGTCTTTTTTGACCAATTCTCATCCCTGTAACAAACAATAGTGTTGTCTGTGTCCACCTCCCTCACTCTGAGACATGTTTATTACTCTCTTTAATGTAGACTATTGCATTTTATTTTATTGTTGAAACTGCACATATCCTGATCCTCTACAGTATTTGCTTCCACATACTGTATAAACTAGGAGTCGGCAACCTGCGGCTCCGGAGGTGCATGCGTCTTTTTCCTTCTGTAGAATGAAAAATGTTCTTAACGTTTTTAAATGCTGTAAAATTGTGCATAAGTAATATTCAATTTAAACATTTCTGTCAACGTAGTGCGTCTTATCCTGCGACGTAGGCCAGCGCCAGGCGGCCGCTGTTGTAAACAAACCGGCATGTGAGCTCTGCTTGTTACAAGTCTCTCCATGGCCTCGCTCCAAAATATATTAGTGACATGTTAGTACCATACGAACCAGCCCGGACTCTGAGGAGCACAGGGACTGGACTCCTGTTAGTGTCCAGAGTCAGAACTAAACATGGGGAGGCTGCTTTTCAGATTCATGCTGCTAAAATCTGGAACAGTCTTCCTGAAGATGTGAGACAGGCCTCCTCTCTGACAATGTTTAAAACCAGGTTAAAGACAGTTCTGTTTAGCTGTGCATACAACTGAGGGATTTTATATTTTTCTTTTTCTTTTTAATGTTCTGTGATTATTTATGATTTTAATGCTTTCATATTTTGTTCAGCACTTTGAATTGCCTTGTGTATGAATTGTGCTATATAAATAAACTTGCCTTTCCTTGCCTTGACTGTGCGCATGGATCCCAAAGCTAAAAAGAGAAGAGTCGATAATAAGACTGGACTAAGAATGAAAATTAACATTTGCTTTCAGTCAATGAGGAAGGCCTGCTTCATGTTTGCGATGTAATGAGAAGTTTCTATGAGATAATTGTATCTGTGCTTAGAAACTACAAAAATGGCCGCTCGGGGTGGAGTTGGTCAAAAGCGCCTCATTTGCATTTAAAGAGACAGCACCAAAACAGGTTGCTCTCAGACGCACCTCAGAACAGGTGTAGAAGAAAGGCCCGTGTAGCTACAAATAATGAGACTCAGACCCAGGCATTGCAGTTACGCTTTATATAGGCCACAAATTAATGATTTAGATGTAAAAATCAATTATTTGAAAACACGATATGTCCACTTTAAGTACAAGCACAAAACAGAAACACGTGAAAGAGCATAATACAGCAGAGTAGAAGGACGTTTTAACTTAGCTTGCTATCGATAGCTAAATGTAGTTAGCTCACTGTGTACAACAGACAATCAAACATTTACACAAGGAAATACATTTCAGTGAGAGCTTTGGGTCAACGGGATACGTAGCTAACCAGTTAGTCCAGGATTACCACAGACTAGTCATTAATCAAGAGCTGGGCGATCTCCCTGAAAACCTCTTTCCGTGTGCCAGGTTCTGTCGAGCTGCCTTTAAATTCTTTCTTCGGCCTAAAGAGAGTAACGTGTGGACCTCGTCGACCGACCAGGGCCTTTTGGGGCTTTCTGTGCGATTCCATTTCCCTGGAGTGAGGAGGACGTGTTATAGCCTAATATAGATCCATGGCAGAGCAGCCGGTTTTAAAGATGGCGGGGTTGAGTTGTTTTTACCAAAGGGTCGGACTTCGCTTCCAGTGACGACACTCGTTGACCAATCAGTGTAAGGCAGTGGGCCGACGTGATTATATGGTGTCGCTTCGGCACACTTGGAACCACTGTCGAGGTGGTACGAAAACAGTACCCTTATCCCAACCCCAACCCTAGTGGAAATGCAAAATAAATGCGCCGTGCCGTCCCGTACCATACCGTTACTGTGGAAAAGCGGCATAAGTTCCTCTTACTGTTTAAGCGACACACAGTGGGAGGGGCCTCTCCCACCTGTGATGTCACCAACCTAGGTTTGTCGCAGTATGAGTGTGGGTGATGATCACTCAGATGAACCATCGCAAAAGCTTTTTTCCTGCACAGGATAGCTGTCTTCCATCAGATGTCCCTCGGCATTCTTTAAAGCTGCACTAACTGACTTTATTTTTGTATTCATTACAAAAATGCTATCCATGTCCATGTAGTGCATTGGGATATACATCATTTTGAAGAAAAAGTAGCGCAGATTTGTGCTGGCGTGACATTATATTTTAGATCGAGTTTTGATGAAACAAGGAAGAGAATGTGTTTCGGGTCGCAGATTGTGACCAATCACAGCGGACCACTGGCCCCCACTTTCAGGAGCTAACCTGAAACTTCCTCATCTTCGTCACCGGTTACTGCTTACTCAGCGAGACAGCCAGTGGCGGCTGGTGGAATTTTCTACTGGGGGGGCTATGAATATGATGACTAGATATATACCAGCAGTAAGTAAGTTTACACTGACTGTTGTGACTGAAGCCTCACACGAGAATGAAATATTTATCTTCCCAAACATAGCTAATTTGAGGGCATTTTGCATGTGGATACCAGTCTGCTCATGCTTCTTTGCCTTTTCTAAAAAGTGCTTCAGATCAGTCATACCTGTCTTGATCCATGCTGGGTCAGATCCTGATGTTTGAAACAAGAGGCATGGAAAGCAAAATAAAGCATTAGCCTCGCTACATGCTGCTAGCCAAGATTTGGCGCTGAACCAGGTCCTGGAAAAAGTACGAGTGTACCGTCTCCCCTGTCGCTGGACTGCTGACTAATGGTAATATTTGGCTGATCAGGTCCAAGCTCTTTAACCTCAACCTTCTCCTGGTATGATCTTCTCTCAAACGGTATTGTTTTGAGTGATCTAACTGAATTATTCTTTTTCTCGTTCTCCATTTTGCGTCTCTTTACGTTCGTCTCAAACTCCCACAGCTTGACCTGTCAATCACTGTAAACGGACGTCACAGACAGTGACAGTACAGGTCGCGGGCGATCCCGCCCCCTCAGGGCGCACTTCTCCTGCGCCCCCAAATCGTCTTATCTCTTGCATTGAAGAGGAGCTACTGCGCATGTACAACTTTTAACGAGAGTCCATAGACGGCTCAGGGCGCAATCTTTTGCGCCCTGAGGCGGAAATACCTCCTCAGTCCGACACAGACAACGCTGATGAGCTTAATCAATCCAACTCAGCATAAACTATAAAGTATTTCTTCCACATCTGAAATAAAACACACATAAATTTCGAAATATTTTAATGTTATTATTTTTTTAACGTTTTATTCAACGTAACATGGCAAGTTGTGAGTGGTGGGGCGGCGCCCTAGCGCCCTCTATTGGCCGGCCGCCACTGGAGACAGCCATCCAAAAGAAAGTCCTGTTCCTCCACGCTTCCCGGTTCTATCGTTCTATGGTCACGCCATCCACGCTCAAATCCATATCCATGTATTATCCATATTGGAAGACGCTGGCTCCGTCCCAACAGTGGGTGTGTGTGGGGGCGATGGCTTCGTGGGTGCGGGGAGGGGAGCAGAAAGAGAGAGGCCAGCGAGTCCGCGGCTTCAAAATCCCAAAGTCAGTTAGTACAGCTTTAAAAAGCCAAAATATCCCCACACTTCAGACTTTGTCCTCTTTGAAGGCTGATAAATGTCCTAAGGGCTGTTGTCTCCTCCTTTGGTCATGATTCAAGCATGAAAGTGCACCCGTGTGGCCACTTCAGCAGACTCACACTGCAAAAAGTAAATTCTAAGCAAGTAAAAAAAATCTTGAAATAAGAAAAAAAACCTTGTTTTTTGTATAATAGGCTCTATGCACGCACCACTTCCGGGTTTTAGCTACAACCCCATCTCACTTCCTGTTCGCGGGAAACTGCTTGAGTTTCAGTGGAGTTCAGCAGTGGTTTACACGAGTTTCCCAAATAATGCTCAAACGGGAATTAAACTGTGTGGACACTGGGCATTTTTGGGACACAACAGTGCTCTTTGAGTGTGCTGTCATTGTGTTTTTATAAAGTTTAAAAATCGCTCTGAGTGGCCTCAGTCAAAGCTCTACCTCAGAGAGAAAGCACAGCGACACTTTTGGGTCAGTCTCACAGTTGAATGTATCAATCTAATTACCAAAAAACATGACTAAAACTCTCCTAAATGCCATAAGATAGCATAGGCAGGAAGTGAACGGGTAACCTGGCAAGAGCCAGATTGATGATTGTGTAGAACTCTAATGCATTCTCCACAATATCAATCTGGGACTTCTGCAGGAGAATCCTTTCTGGGAAAGGAGGGATAAGCAGCAGAATACTTCAAGCTGATTGGACGAAGTGACGCTGTGTGCCCGCCTACCAAGGTTTGACTTAAACCAATCCCAGTAACATTATGTCGTCATCGGCGTAGGTAAAAATGGACAAACATCTTTGCCGTCCAGAAATGCACAAAGCGCCTCTCGCTGTTCATCTTTCAAAAAAGAAATTGGAGATTCTGCTAAAACTGACTTGATAGCCTCAGCTACGCGTCCGTCCTCCTGCGTAGCCATGTTTGTTTTGCTTCGGCCCGGCACTTCTTGCTTTCGTCAAACCCGGATATCCCGCCCTAAACCCCCAGACTGGCGTGTGATTGGCTTGAACACCTAGATGTTCGACTCGAAAAGGGTTGGCGGGAGCGGGGCCAGATGTATTCTCGAGTGTTTGTGAACTCACAAATATCGCGAGAATTCAGCTTGCAGGCAAAGTTAGTGAACGGGCTGATCTGCGTTAGGAAATGACATCACGCCTCCCCGTGCATATAGCCCATAAGAAAAATTATCTTGTCTAGAAAGATTTCCTTGAGAATAAAATACTTATTTTAAGAAATAAATTCTAGCTTTTTCTTATTAAGAAAAATGTGCTTTAAAAAGTAATATTTGGACCCGAAACAAGCAACAATGACTTATTTCAAGAAAAAATAAGAAAACAAGAAATCTTTCAAATAAGAAAAATATATTATTCAATTGAATTCAATGTAGTTTCACTTCAATGTATTTGTGTATCGTCCAAAACCACAGCAGCAGTTGCCTGGGAGGATTTAACACAGTTGTCGATTCACCAGATCATAGAATCATACAGGTCGCACACAGGAAATGCAATAATAACAAACACATGGAGCCATATAAGGAGCAGGACGACCACTGTCCAGAAATGTTAATAAATGTCTTTAAATGTCCCAGATCATCACTGTTCTTAGACCCTCCTGCATCAGAGGAACCACAGAAACCCACTTGTGACACTGACACAATACAACATTATTGGCCAACCTCATGCGCATGATGCACGTCTCCAACATCATATTTAATAGGCACATATGTTACATCTTTGTACAAAACTGTGATATGGAGTATAGTCCACAATAGCATCTGAAGAGATATTGTTTTGGTATTGAGCTGACTGAGCTCCTCACCCCCTCCCTCCTGTTCCTGCTGCTGTGGGCGTGGCTGTGGGCGTGGCTGTGGGCGTGGCTGTGTCTGCTCCCTGTTCCTGGCTGTCCTGCACACCTGCCCCTCATCTCTAATCATATCTGTATTTAAGCCTGGGCATTTCCTCAGTCCTCTGCTAGGTCCTCAGTCTACATCGTGAGACAACACCTCAGGCCTTTTGCTATTTTTGATAAGTTTTTGATGCCCTCGTCTGATCTCATGTTTTGTGCTGCTCTCATTCTTGTGCCAGTTGCAGCCACTTCACTCCTGCTCCAGCTCCTACTCCTGTTCCAGTTCCAGCCCACCCTACCAGCTCAACCTTCCTTACTGTTAATAAACCCTGTTAACCTGTCCTTTGCATTTGGGTTCACTTCTTTGATCATAACATATGTATTGCTTATATTATTTTGCTTATTAGGCCAATTTTGCTTAAAACCAGTCTACAAATGGAAAAAGGCTGCTAAAAAGAGCAGAAAACAAGCAAATATATCCTTAATTAAACATTTAAGCATTATTTCCTACAAGTATCCAGTAATAAGAATATTTTGCTTAAATCTGACCTTTTCATTGAAAGAAAATTGCTGAAATCATGAAATATATTCTTGTTTTTTTCCCATTATACATTAGGAAAAAAATCTTAAAACAAGAATTCTAGACAAGGAAAAAAGTCTTACCCCATTGGCAGAATTATTTGCTTAAAAGCAAAATTGTCGTATTTTGTGTTTTTTGTTTTTGTTTCTAAGGGACTTGTTGCAGTGCAGAGACACAGGAAGGCTCACAGTGCCGTACATCGCGGGCTCTGTAATTCTCCGAGATATTTCTTTTTAAATTAAGACTATTACCGGGGTTTACTGCTATATCGCTAATTGTGACATCCCTACACCAGCCCCTCCCACATGCAAGACCACTGACTATATGTGTGTGTGTGTTACAGATGGTGCGCCGCATGCTGCAGAATCCTCGTGTATCGGAACTTGACGCCGTGCGCCTCGTCATGTTGTACGCACTACGCTATGAGCGTCACGCCAACAACATCCTGCCGGCCCTGAAGGGGGAGCTAGAAAGAAGAGGGACCAGTGAGCATCTGAAGCAGGTCTGTCTTGAAGGGGGAGCAAGAGAGAATCCTCTGTCACCATCACTCACTCATTACATGAATGTGTTTAGTGGTAAGGGTTAGATAAGGGTTCTCCCCTTATCTCTGCAGATAAGGGGAGAACATGCAAACTCCACTCAGAAGGACGCCATTTGGAGGAGGAATCGAACCCAGGACCTTCTTACTGTGTAGCATAAGTACTAACCACAGTCTCACTTTCCGCTGTTACAGATGGTTTCTCGTGTGGTGGAGTTCGGTGGGAAACGGGTCAGAGGAAGTGACCTCATCACTGCCACAGACGCCGTTGCCATCACTAAACAGTTCTTCAAAGGACTCAAGGTGAGGACTACATGTACTCCTACAAGTACCACGAGTACCGCACTACAAGTACCACGGGTACTCCACTACATGTACCACAAGTACTGCACTACAGGTACTACACTATGAGTAATACAAGCACACGGTACAAGGACATGGAGAGGGACAATGCAATTCGTCGCCTCAGCTTGAACCTTGAAAAAACGCATTTGCGCATGTGTTAGCCAGCACTAGCCCCATTCCTTTAACGAGTGCACTCAAAAGTCCTCAGAGGCTAAACTAGACTGGTCCAAAAAAATATATCGTAAATTATTTTGGACCAGTCTAGTTTAGTCGCTGTGAAATTTTGAAGGCACTTATTAGATGAATGAGGCTCGTAACAGCTGACGCATGCGCAGATGCGTTTTTTCACATTTTCCACCCCCAGCAGTCATTTTGAAACTGCCCATTGACCACGGAAGTTGTGGCACATTAGTTAAAACGACGGAGATAGGGGTGACAACGTCCTTTAATATTTACAGTCTATGGCTGGGACCGACCCTCAATGGTCAAACCAGTCTGCAGCCCTCTCCACTGACATCCCAGCCCCTTCAGCAGAACCCCTGTTACCCCTGTTTTATTTCTGGTCCAGCCCGACTGTAAACCGAGGTGACTGCCTCTACAGTGGTGTAGTGGTTCTGCAAATGCGGCTCCAGTCTACATGCAGATCTTTTAACTTTGTCTTCATGAATAACTTTGCCCTGTTCTGGAGACGTTACAAAGCTTATCGTCCAAATAGTTTATACCCAAACAGATACGGCACCAGTTTGTTAATGGACTACATGCGTCAGTTTCAGTTTCCCCCGGGGGGGCGTGACTGTTTGTATCTGAGCCCCCTCGGCCCCCACCTTCTCCTAACTAGCATTGGGTGAGTACTCTGGTGCGAACACTGACTCCTGTCTGTCAGGCAGTGTATTACCAGTCCTGCCATTGAACAGTGCAGACTCCGCTGACTCTGGGACCTAAACATCAACAAAAGTGTTCAGATTTTAGACCTATTGCAACTGTGTTTGTTCCTCGTACCAGCTCAAAAATATTTTCAAATTTAAAAAAACGAGTCGCCTTTCCACTGAAGGAGTTCCTGGTAAAAGGAGGTGGGGGGGACATCTTTGTCCTCTCACTCTGCCCCCTCCATGGCAGAGTATGACCCCTGGGCGACGTCATGATTTTTGATCGGCACGTAATTGTTGTGTGACAGTTTCGCAGTATTATTTATATTACGGTGGGAACTGTTCCAGTTCTTGTGATCTGAGTTTTTTGTAGTCCTGCTTCAGTTTTTTTTTTACTTTTCACAGCATTGTTTTGTTTCAGTGTGATGAATCCCCAGTGCATTGAGGTGCGCTGATATGTCTTGATATCTTTTCATTTCTCTGAGATGCCCCAAACCACTTTTGAATTTACTCGTTGCCGTAGAAGGCAATCAATCCCTGCACCTCATCATCCGTCCATTTATTGTACATCTTGCTGTTGTTGTTTGCTGTTTCGAGTGGTGTCTGCTAGGCTAATGCTGCTGGATTTTAAAAATGCCGGTCGTTTTGTAGTTCTCTGATGGCGTCAGAGCCTGCTCTGCCTTTAGCTAATCAGTGCCGGGTTAACCTCAAGCCCCACCCAGGAGCTGTTCAGGCCCCGTAAAAGTTCCTGTAAATGGCCCTGTGGGGGAGGGTCTTGCAGTGGGGACATGCACCAACAGAGCTAGCCCTGGAAAATTCCCCCGAAGTTTCTGCGGTGGAAACACGACTAATTAAATTATAACAGAAGGACAGCAATTTAATGGTTCAATCCAGCAAATCTAATTCCTGTTCCTTGTAGAAATCCATCAACCACATCCACTAACTCTGATATAAATTTTAAACTTTAACTTTAACGTCAGATCACTATCTAATAAATCATTTTTATTGAATAATTTTATCTGTTCTCATGATGTTGATTTTATGCTTATGGCTGAAGCATGGCTTGACCAAAATACAGGAAGAATGTTAATGACAGAGAAACCTGCACTGCCATTGCCACTCTTTCTTTTATTGCCATTTTTTAAATTAGTTTTATTGTACATAAATATATCCTGGGGTGACAGTGGCTCGGTTGGTAGAGCATTGGACTTTGGGCCTGACGGTTGTGGGTTCAAGCTCACCACAAGACCTACTTCACTCCTCCCATTGATGTCTGCTGTTGTCGTGTTCTTGGGCACATGTTTGCACACTTCTGTCTTTTGCACAATCTGAGTGATTCTATCCATGATCTATCAATCTCTCCAGTCTCTCCAGTGTGAGATCAATAAAGTTATCTTATCTTATCTTAAATGCAAAAGAGCTGAGTTCTGTATTTGAAACTTTTGGTCTCACTCAGCACGTGAGTGGCCCCACCCACAGAGAAGGGCACACTCTTGAACTGCTCATTACAAAAGAATGTTAATGTGGTCAATGTTGCTCTGTCCGATCATTTCATCACGTGTTTTACTGAATCTGCAATTGTTAGAAAAAGACACATAAATGAAAACATGGGTGAACTGTTCATTGGAATGAGAACACACTATGGGCTACTGTCGACAAATTGTTTAACTCTGTCACCTCCAGTGTTCTGAATGTTCTGGACATCATCACCCCTGAGAAGGTTAAAATAGTTGCAAAAAAGCAAAAGGCCCCATGGACAAAAGCAGACTCTGTCAGGGCACAGAAGCGAGAGTGCTGGAGGGCTGAGCGGAAATGGCAAAAGTCCAACCTCAAGGGTGATTATGAAATCTTTAAGAATTAGTTGTATGAGTTTAACCAGGTGCTGCATTTGCAAAGTTTTTCAATGACAAAGTACAAGTTATCAAAAACGGCATCATCTTCACAATGCAAATAACGATGCAACAGCCAGCAAGGCATTTTGAGCACCTTTGGACAGTGTCCAAAAGATAATCACATGTCTGAGTTCCTCCACATGTAGTCTGGATGTATTACGCCCTAGATTTCTGAAGTCCATTCTGAGCAGTTTGTTACCTTCACTGACACAAATAATAAACATGTCTCTTTTATCTGGAACCCTGAAAACAGCAGTCATAAGACCTTACCGCAGCATCCAGACTGTTCTTCAGCAGTCTGGATGCTGTGGTACATAAAAATTACCATCCCATTTCAAATCTGCCATTCAAGGGAAAATAATCTTGAAAAAGTTGCTTATCAACAACTTACTGAATTTGTAATATAGTGTCCAAAGTAGACCTGGAGATTCTTATAAGTTCTTTTGTCTCCAGTAGGTTAGACTTTAAAGCAGCTCTGCTTGTGTACAAGTCTCTCCATGGTCTTGCACCAAAGTACATCTGTGACATGTCAGTCCCATATGAACCAACTCGGACTTTGAGGGGCGCAGGAATGGTCTCCTGCTGGTGCCCAGAGTCAGGACTAAACATGGGGAGGCAGCGTTTCAGTTTTATGCAGCTAAAGTCTAGCCTGACTCTCGCCAGACCCATGTAGTTCCCTGCACTTCACACATGAGTCTAGTATGGAGCCATAGTGGTTGGATTTCAGAAGGCAGGGCCTTGTAAAAAAAATCCTTGTATGTGATTGGATAGACCACTTGTCCGTTATCTTGAATGAAGTCTGCTTTCAACCACTCACATCGAAGCACACGGCTCCCATAGGTTGCCAAATCCCAGCAAGATTTTCCAACCCTAAATCCGCGAGAATACCCACACAAAAAAAACACTCAGAAGGATTTTTTTGGCTAAAAATGTAATGTAATCAACTTGGGCTATCATGATTCTGTTTATTGTCTTTGTTTATTTAATACCTACAAGTCTCTTGGAAAAAAATATGCGGGATCCACCAAACCTGGCAACCCTGCTGCATAGTGTGTAAACCATAGACTGTATATATTAACGGACAGAGTCACGCCTATCTCTGCCGTTCTAACTAATGGGCCAAAAAATGTGCTCTACTGGAGCAATCCAAAATGGCCGTGAGTGGTCCCGCCCACAAGAAAATTGTGAAAAAACGCATCTGCGCATGCGTCAGCCGGCGCAACTCCATTCATTTGAACGAGAGACTTCAAAAATTCACAGCAAGTAAACTAGAGTGGACCAAAAAAATCCACCCCCCTCAGCATTGACACACATGTGGAACGGAGCTTTGGGCCAAGAGCCAACTTTTGGTCCATCCTGTAAAGACGTTTTTGAGAGGTCTGCCAATGCTATATGTTAGCATTGGCTAATTCTACTTCTGGGTCCACCGCCACAGGCCCGGGGTGGTATTGTAAGCATGTCAGCGCACGTCATTTTGGCCACTTTTGAGCTGGGACCCTCCCCCACTGGTGTAAACAGGAACACTGAACCAGTGCTTCAACCAAACTTTACAGGAACATTTGACTCTTAAAACACACATATATCAACATAGAACCATCAACATCTCGCCTCAAATTGCATTAAAAGTGACATCCGTGTCTTAATTCGTTCGTTTATTTACTCTTTTAAAAAGATTTGCGGACTTTACGTCCGCCATCTTGGATTCCTCTCGCTGCTGCATGAGAAAAGCTTGAGAAGGCAGTGCAAACCCCACGTAACACCGGCAATCCTGATTGGTCGATTAAAAAATAATCTGGGGAAGGCGTTCGCTATGGGCTCGATACCAGACCCATGTGGTTCAGCCAAACGCCTCTGGTGGAGCATGGCGGAACTACAAGGGTCTGGCAGAGCCAGGCAAGCTGAAGTCTGGAACAGTTTGCCTGTACATACAACTGAAGTAATTATTTCTATTATTAATGCACTGTGGTTATTTTTTTAATCCCTTGTGTGATTTTAATGTTAGAATTATTTTCTCATGTGATTTTCATGTTTATAATTACCCGTGTGATTTTTTACAATACAATACAATACAATTTATTCTTGTATAGCCCTAGGTCACAACAGAAGTCATCTCAGAGACTTAACAAAACCATTGATATCACCAACACAGGTCAGAGAATCAACAGTTAAAACACATGAAGAATATAAAGCACACACAGAAGAAAATGTCCATACATGTTGTAGAATGCTAAAGTGTCCTGATCATCACCAATCCTTTCTGTTGGACACTAACTGTCCAACAAGACCCTCCTGCATCCACAAGGAACAACTCTTAAACCCAGTGGGAAAAAGTGAGAAACCTTGGAGGAGCACTAGGGAAACCCACAGGGAGGGAGACCCATTTGAGAAAGGGATCCGCTCCTCCGGACGGACAGGCTAATGATCTAGGACCTAAGCTAGCTACAGAACGTGGACCAGTGGCCGCTGAACGTGGACAGGTCCGGTGCAGGACTGAAGCACTCCCAGGCGGGTCGGGCGGGGCAGTCCGCAGGTGTAGATGGAGGAGGCCAGGCTCAGAGATCCCGTCATCGTACCATGAAACAGACAATGGGACAACGGGTGAATAGCAATGAACAAACGTGTTATTGTGTTTTAAATAGAGATTGTGTTTGTTTTGTGATGATTTGTGCCTTGTGTGATGTGGACTGTGAAGCGCTTTGTGTTGCCCTGGCTATGAAAAGCACTTTACCAATAAAGATTGATTGATTGATACTACACTATGAGTACTACGAGTATTTAAGTTCAACAGGGGGCAGGATCTCTAACACATGTTTTGATGTGAAAGCACATAACCCCTGCTGTTTGTGGTTGACCTGTAATACCAGTGCCTGCCTGCAGGGGGTGGAGAACGTGTACACACAGCACCAGCCGCTGCTGCAGGACACCCTGGACCAGCTGATCAAAGGGCGTCTGAAGGACACTCTGTTCCCCTATGTGGGACCCAGCGCCCTACGGGACAGGTGAGGGGAAACAATGTTCCTGTATGTGCTACAGACAGCCATTGTGACCTCTGACCCCTGCAGGCCGCAGGACATCATTGTCTTCATCATCGGAGGAGCAACTTATGAAGAAGCTCTGTGCGTTTACAACCTGAATAGAAGCAGTCCAGGAGTCAGACTGGTGCTGGGAGGAAGCCACGTTCACAACACCAGGAGGTACTCCTGCTACTGTTAAAGTCAAACCCTTATATCACTGGCTCAGACAGACGCACGTCACACATACAAACTAACGTCATACAGAATTTCAGAGTCAATGAAGAGGCCAGAACCAAATTCAAATGTAGTACCACCCAAAAAGGTAGAGAGGGTGCCACACAGACGTTTTTTTGGCTCAAAAGTGAGATTGTATCTAATTTGAACTAAAATGTCAAAAAAATGACCAGGATATGTAGAGAGCACTACAATTAACATATTTATGCAGTTTGAGTAAAAAAAAAAAAAAAGTTGATTTGGTGTTTAGTCGCTCTTTAAAGGAGCAATATGTAATATTTGCATGTCAAGTCATCATTAAATGACCCGAATATTTCAAAAGGTGTTATTAAATCATACTCTTTTCGAATTCATCTTTAACTGATAACAGTAGTTCAGCCGAGATATTTGATTATCAAAATTAGTTTTACGACCCGTAAAAGTTGTTTTTGTTTTGATTTTGATGTCCTGCCCTCCGCCGTTTCGCCAATCAGGAAGTGTCATGTAAGTCTGTGATCGGGTTGCCAGGACTCCGCGCGACTCATTCATCTCAGAGGTAAAATAACATGTGGCCGCAGAACTAAAAAAGGTCTTGTTATGACTCTCAAATAATTAACTCACTGACTGCCAGGCATTTTCAGATTTGAGAAGTGCATTCTGCCAGCAATTTCAGGTGATTTGACCCAACTTTGAAGTGCCACAGAATATTCATTTTTTAGACGATGTAAACACCAAGGGCACCAAATTAAAGATTCACCTCTCTGCTTTACTCTGAAAAAAACAGTTTGTTTCTACCTCTTACCGTTCTTGCGTTATTCGCCATAGAACAAAGCATACTTTCACCCATAACACCTGGTCTGAGCAAGAAAACAGAGAAAACGAGCTGTATGTAAACAGGAACATATCAAGCAGAAAAGAGACTTTTAGATGCATTTTTGCTGCTTTAGTGACAACTCAAAACATCTTCACACTTGTTCCATTACAAAAATTATAAAAACATGACTCTGAAATAATACTTTTGATGGCAAATTGTTGGCAATTTATTCACAGATAGAAAATTTAACTTTCTTCTATACCATCAACCAAAACGTCAAACAACAACAACACAAAGATCAATAAAACTATAGATGTATAAAATAGAATGAAGCATGTGAATTTGAGTGTGTGTGTGACTGTCAGTGTGCGAGTGAGTGTCTGTGTGAGTGAGTGTCTGTGTGTGTGAATGTCAGTGTGTGAGTGAGTGTCTGTGTGTGTGAGTGTCTGTGTGTGTGAATGTCAGTGTGCGAGTGAGTGTCTGTGTGCGTGAGTGAGTGAGTGAGTGCGTGTGAGTGTTTGTGAGTGTGTCCGATAAATCATGATCAGGTTTGCTGAACGAATCCGAGGCATCAGTAACAGCAGCAGCTGATACGCTGCGATAGGCGGAAGGTGTGTCTCTGCTCTTGCTCCGCGCAAATGTAGCTGCAGAGACGGACCTCCACCGGGGTCTCCACTCTCTCCCCTCTCGACCTCACTCACTGATCCGCGAGTCAATCTCTGAAGCAGTGTCAACTGCTTATAACTATTCTTTTTCGCCATCACTCTTGCTATACTATCGCTAAACTAGATCGCTGATCCGTCTCAATGCTACGCTATCATTGCACGCTCTGCTACAGCAGCACGCTCTGCTACAGCAGCACGCTCTCTCATGGGCTAGACACACGGGAGGCGACATCGCATCGCCTCCATTCATTTCAATGGGACGTGCGCGACATAGCGTCAATCGCTAGCGAGCCTCCTGCTCAGCGACGGGCGAAAAACGTGCGTGTGAAATCCTCCTGCTCGTGCATGTATCGTGCACGCGCAGGTCAGCGACGCGATCCCAGAAAGTTGAAATCGGCTCAACTTTTCGACGCTGTCGTCAAGCCGCATCGCGCCCCGTCTGTCATGTTATCTGAGCGACAGCGTTGAGTTTCGCTGATCGCTCTCATTTGTCGCCTCCCGTGTGTCTAGCCCATTACACTCCCACACTCCTCCTTCTCTCCACTGACTTATGACCTCTCCTGTGGTGCAATACTGCATCCTACTGGTGGTGATTTATCATTACAGGTACATTTGCACTATATATCAGTATTGTGGGTCATTAACAAGGTGCGCCAGACATTACTGTAGCCTCCCGTGTAATAACACGAAAAACTCGTCATGGGCAGTGAGCGTTACTATTCAACATGACGAGTTTTGTCGTCATGGGCAGTGAATGAGTTAATGACAAAACAAAGACTAAAACGAGGATTTATATCGGGATGCCTTTGAACAATTGAGACAGCTGATAAAAGTTCACGTGTGATGCAGAATTTTCTAGTTTGAGTCCGTTCTTCACAGTGTCTCTATTCGTGTGAATCGGTGGTCTAGTGGTCTAGACTGTGCGCTTACGATGCAGGAACCCGGGTTCGATCCCGGGCTATGTTTTTTTGTATTTATTGCATGTTATCACATTCTATGACAGATTGCTCTAAAACGGTAAAAGATGAAGGTCAAGACGTTTTTTTGCAGATTATAGCTTAATTGTAAAAATAATCATTTAAGACCACATGTACCCCAATTAAAATAATGTTAGTCTCTTTTTGATGTTTGTCTAAAAAATAGGGAATAAATAAAATTGAAAGGTGATATCCTCTTGAGCAAACCCTGATGTTGATACGCTGAAGAAATACGTTCCAACATCCATTCTTCCCACTCCTATTTTGGACATCAATTGCTTATTTATTTTGCATAAACTATGTATAATTACATAGCTTTTATTTTGTTTTTGTTTTTTATCTCAAATGTCCAAATAATAATAATAAAAAAACATTAATCAAAACATTCATTCAGCATTAGCACGGCTGTCATGGCAATGTGAATGGAGACGGACAAACAACTGATAAATTAATTCCCTGTGTTTGCTGCTGGATTTGGTGTGTATCTGGCAACCTGAGAGTGGGAGAGGACTACAAAATATTGACTGTGACTGCAGTACCACTTTTGGCCAGATTTTTACATATTGTTCCTTTAAGTCTCTGCTGTGTCATGTCATCACTACACAGTGACTACATAGCAACAATATTACTACACAGTTCAGTTGTAGCAGATGTTTCTCTCGCCGCAGTTTCCTGGAGGAGGTGATGTTTGCCACCGGTCACGGCTCACAAGGCGGCAGTCGTCATGGTAATCGGCGCTAGTGGTCCCTGGGCCAATCCAGACAGTCATTCCTCCTTTGGTTTTATTTATGTGAGATTTGTGTTTTAAATTTGACAAAATAAATGAATCAAATATCAAAGATCTTTACTGAAATTATTTTCATTCCTCGTAAAGTAGGAGTGGACTGAGCATGACAATATTGACCTGCCCTGTTCCACCACCTCTGCTGCTGTGTCCTGAAGTGCTGTTGCATTTTATGTTTACTATTGTTAGATTTTTAGAATGATCGTTTGTCTGGATGGATGTGTTTTTGCTGCTACTGGACACCTACATTTCTCCTACGGGGATCTGTCAATGACATCACCACAGTGGACTAAGCTAGTGTGACATCACCACAGCGTTAACCTTAATGCAGAAGAATTTGAGCTAGATTTCCTTATGGGTATTTGTTCCGATAATTTTGCAGCATAACGGGACCAGACATGCTGAGATGGTTGCTAAGGCAAGCCTGGAGTTTCCTCCACAAATGAAGGCATAGCACTCAGATGGACCAGGAGTTCCAGAGGCTGTGAGGACCAAAATCACGTCTTCAAACACTTAGGCCTCCTGGTGCAAGCGTTCATCAAAAAGATTATTTGGAAAACGTCACTAAATATTTTATGATTTGAATCATTTCTACAAGTAATAATAAAGTGTCAGTCTTTTACTGTTTTTATTCATCCCATTCTGTGAGCAATGTAATGAAATACTGACATATAAAACAAAACCAATGTTACAATGCACTTCACAGATGTGCATCTCACACCTGCAGCTGGAGGCTCATTAAGGTACAACTGTATCTTAACGAACAAGTGCCCCTGTATTAGACCCATCCCTGCTCTGCATTAGACCCATCCTCACAGTGATGAGTTGAGACACAGTGATATCACTAAGTGTCTCATAGTGAATGTTAATCACAAACCTTCACGATGGTCCTAGGTCGCCAGGGAAAACACCTGTCTGACATTGTACAACTTTAATCTCATGATTAACAACTACTGAGGCATAGGACCAAGAAGATTGTCTCTCTGAAAGAGCCCGAGTCCTGTCCCTCTGAAGGGCCCAAGTCCTGTGAATCCCCATCATACCAGAGCTTGAAGGCAACACTCTTAGGTAAAAGGTAACATATTAATCACATCTTTATTATTATAAAGATAACATCCACTGCTCCAAGGCGGGCAGAGGCGGAGGGGGAGGAGGGGGGTAATAACGTACACGGGTTAATCGCATGATCTGTAAACGAATTAGTTTCATTAAAACAGTTTGTGTAAAAGCGTCTAAAGGCTGAAGCTGCGCTCACAGCTCGGGCAGTCCACCAGCAGCAGTCCGGTCGAGGGGCAGTTGTAGGAGGCTAAGGCGGGACAGGGGAACATACAGTCAGGGCAGCTGTGGCTCTGTGGCTCACCAGCACTACCCTCTTCACTGGCCCCTCCCCCCGCAGTCAATTCGTCCTCGCGGTGATGCGCACTCACGTGGCCGCGGAGCTGATCGCTGCGGCCAAAGCCCTTCCCGCAGAGCCGACACGTGAAGGGCTTGTTGTCGCTGTGCGTCAGCAGGTGGCGCTTCAGGTCGCTCTTGCGCCGCAGGAACTTGCTGCACACGGGACACTTGAAGGATGACGGCTGCTTGTGGTTCTCCGCCACGTGGCTCACCAGGCTCGACTTCTTCCCGTACGCCTTCCCACAGATCTGACAGGGGAAGGATGTAGTGGGGGGCGAGGATGTAGTGGGGGGCGAGGCTGCAGGGGACGAGGCTTGGCCTGGCTGGTCTGTCGGTGCAGCAGTGGGCTGGGCCGACAGCTTTGCACCGGGCAGCAAGGACTGGTGCTTGTCGTGCGTGCGCATGTGGCCACGCAGGTGCGTGTTGCGGCTGAAGCCTTTGCCGCAGCTCGGACAGATGTGGCGCTTCTCTCCTGCGTGCAGCGACAGGTGCGCTTTGAGGTCGCCGCGCCGCAGGCTCTTGTTACAGATTGCACAGCTCACGTACTCGCCGTCCTGGACACAGGTGAGAAGAGACATGAAACCAACAACAAGGACAAGAGCAGAGGAGTCCCACAGGGGTCAAGCCTGGGACCTCTCTACATGCTGCTGTTGGGTCAGTTATTTCACGTTGCCGTATCACCACTAGAAAGATCCCTCTCACTAGCCCCTCCCCTCTCTCACTAGCCCCTCTCCTCACCTTGTGTGTCAGCACGTGCTCCACTAGGCCCTCCCTCTCAGCAAAGCTCTCTGCACAGAGGCTGCAGCTGAAGGGGGCGTGGTCTGAGCGGCGGTGCAGCTTGCCGCACGCGCTCAGATGGCGGTTAAAGTGTAGTGATCGGCTGAAGCCCTGACCGCAGCCATCGCACACGATCACCGGAGACAGACCGCGGTCAGGAGTGTCTGCACCTTCAGCCGGGACGTCCAGTAGAGCTTCGTCCACCACGCCGCCTGGGGGGAGGGGGCACAGGGTTAGGCGTCACATGGTCTCTGGTCTCATGTCAGGGGCAGTACCTGCAATGTGTGTACGCAGGTGCAGTCTGAGCGCGTTGCGGCGGTTGAAGCTCCTCCCGCAAGCGCGGCAGCTGAACGGTCGCTCCCCGGAGTGAAGCATCATGTGACGGCGCACGTCGCCGCGCTGCCGGAACCGCTTCCCGCACACGGAGCATGCGAACGGGCGCACGCCCGAGTGGATGAACATGTGGTACTTCAGCACCGTCAAGGTCTTAAAGGTCTGCGTACACACAGGACACGCGTGTGCAGGTTTGGAGGTCTAAGGAAAAGAAAAAGCCGTCAAACAATTACAATATTTAATTGTGATTAATCACATTATGTCATAGTTAACTCGCAAATAATCACAATTAATCACAAATATCCCTGTTCCAAATGTCCCTTGATTTGATTTTAAAAGTTATTGGATGAAGCAAAAAGCTTATATTAATTTAATCTTTTCCAAAAAGACAGTATTGTCTAATATCAGCTTCTCAATCTCTAAAAGGTAATGGTGCACTTTATTTATCCCCGTACGACGATTCATCCTCTGCATTTGACCCATCCTGATGCCACTGGGGCGTCTATCAAGAGCAGTGGTTACCGTAGTACAGTGCCTAGGGATCTCCAGATGTTGAGGCTCGGCTTGGTCAGGACCACCAGAGCTGGAGAATTTTTCCTATTGTGCATGTTTTTTCAATCTCTGCATTTGTTATTGCTTTTTACATAGTACAGAACAGAGGTTCCCACACATAATCAAACCTTTTACACCAACCATTGATTTACCTAGGGGTTTATGTGGGTGTTTACCATTCAGAATATCACATATGGTTCTTGATGCAGATGTGATTCATGATCAAGTAATGACCATGTTGTATTTATTCGCATTTCATTGTCAGTAATTTTTACTCCCATCTAGCTTTGAGATCATATATTGTATATTGCCGTCACCATTACGTACCGGCCATAATCAACTATTAGTGGTACGAGTTTCAGTTCTGTAGCTCTAAGCCTATGGCCATGAGAGCAGAAAAAAAAAAATCACTGCTGCCTTTCTTGAAAACGGTGGTGAAATTCTAACTTAAAAAAAAAAAAAAAATGTATGACTTCTATCCGTCCAGATGGAGAAATTACAAGGTAGAACTCTCTGCGATGAAACACCTGGGACTAGATCAAATTCAAAAACACAAAACGTTTAGTAGTGTAAATCTAAACTATCTCCGCTCTGATTGGTCAAAGCTCGGCTGAGCCCCTCTGTGCACGTGCATGAGAGCCACACACGCGTATTTGGCGCAATGCATCATGGGAGCTCATCCACTGCGCAGAACTGGGAGGACCAGCCAATGCCCAATTATAAGCGAGTTCCGCTAATCTTGGGCCCCCATGTTTGTCCCATGTAGGGATGTAAATCGGCGACCGGTTAACCGGTGGTTGACCGTCACAGCGTTAACCGGTCAAAGCTGTCGGTTAAAAAAGAGAAAAAGGGGAGAGGGGAGGTCTCTTAATAACGCTATTTTAAGCCCTATTTGCACGGTGTGACGAGCGGGTCTGTATCTAGCTGTGTGCGCCCATGTATTATAAACTCCGGGACGACTCTCACGCCGCACGAGCCACATATGCACACACGCACGCGTACGCACGCGTGCACACACACACACACTTTCCCCCTCTCCATACGTAACATCCACACGCATCATCTCTCCCCTCTGTTACCGTGAAAGTTGCACACTGGCGCGGGTCAGAACTACATTGGAGCTTACATTTACACACACACACATACACACATATACATACACACACACACACACACACACATACCGGTCTGTCGCGCTCCTCTGTGCGCGACAGACAAAGGATTCGCACAAATACACGGCTCCAGTCAAACCACATGGAACATGTTTGTGTTTATGGTCCTCGGGATCAGCTCCACACACATCACTTGTATTTAAACTTTTGTGAAGACCTGTGAGACGCGGCTCGTCACTCGCTGCTCTGACCATGTGAACGAGCCGTCGTTTGCTGCTAGAAAGTTTTGGTATTAACCCGCAGCACAGCAGAATGGGAAGATTAAAAAAGCAGTTCTCTGTGCGCAAAGGTGCCGGAGCTGTTGCGGGTTTGGGCGCCGCTGTCTCAGCTCTGATCCAGTAGAACGCAGAGCTGCACTTATGAAAAGTACGCGGCTCGAAATGGCTGTTATTTCAAAGAACGTGGACTATTTTAAACTACGCGGTTAACCGGTTTCAACCGGTTAATGAGGCTCGGTGGTCGGTCATGAAAATTCATAGTTTTTTACATCCCTAGTCCCATGCGCTACTGATCACAAGCCATTGATTTGGATAGGGCGCCATCTTGGATTTCCGGGCTTGGTATCAGCTTTGTAGGTTTGAGCCTCGGGCCCTGAAGGGTCACTAAGGTGTTATTCGCCATGGCAAGGGACAAAAACAAAGTGAACAATTTCTAATTTGTTATTGATAACTCCAATCCGTCCAGAATAGGAAAAATTAGTCAAATTGGCGGCGAAACTTCAGACCATCATGGCCGACATCCTGTAGGTCCTAGAGCAAGAATTCAAGAGAGTTTGTGTCTAATGAGGCGTTCGACCGCCAACGCTTGAACGCAACTTGCGTTAATCCACACTGGACGCACATTCACTACATTTCAGCCGCAGAATAAAGTGCTGCCCTGCTTTTGCGCACGGTGGAAGTGGCGGAAGCAGGGTAGAAGTGGCGGGCGGGCTTTGATACTAACAGAGTTAAGCTAGCGGCTTTTTATGTAAAGTTCTTCTCCAAGAATGCAGCGTCTCTGTGTCTCTGTGTCCTATAACTTTCTATAACGGCAGCATGTGGTCACGGAGGTGCGCCATTTATTTTTCAAATGATACTTCCGCTTCGGCGAACACGTGTTAGCAGCACTTGCTTACAGTCACAAGAGAATGAGAACTCAAGGACTGTGTGTTGAAAAATTACCCTAAGTGCATTTTAAATTATCTTAAAATGTGTTATATGTATGTTAGCCAAACCTGTTGCTGTCCTTAGCAGATAAACCAGGAAGAGCAAGGAGCTTATCGATGGAATTGTATGCAGCCAACTTCTGCGCTCACATGCGCTCCTCTGCGGCCTCACGGTGATACAAGCCGTGGTAGAGGGCGATTAAGACCCATATTTGTTTCAAAAACACAATTTATGAGCCATCCTCTCAGCTGTAGACATGTAGATTGTAAAGGAAATATGTTTTACATCAGCCAATAATTGCTGAGAGGTTTTCTCATCCTCCCTTCTCTCATGACAACACGCGCACGAGTCCTATCACGAAGTAAAAAGAGAAGTTCATTGTGCGTCTTGAGTAACGCGCAGTAACGGGATGTTAATGATAACGACGTTATAGTTACAGTCAAAGTAATTAGTTAGATTACTCGTTACTAGTAACGCCGTTATTCCCATCACTGTTGTTCAGTGGGTCAAATATGAGATCAAACAACAGAAAACCTATATACCTGTATCCCCATGTAAACCTTTACTCAGCCTGCAGGATGCGATAATGGGCCAATGTCATTGTTCACACTGTCATGTGACCTAGGCCCAGGAGTTGAACAACCGAGTCAAGTTTAGTGCAAATCAGAGTTTGCACATATACACACACACATTACTCGTTGGAAAAGCAATAGGCCCTTACCCCAGGTGGGGCTCGGGCCTAATAAATAAACCGAACCAAGGAATTTTTTTTGAAAATCTTCGAGCAAAAACAATATAGGTTTCCACAGTAACCTGTAATACAAACGATACATCGTTTTAAAGCGAACGACATGGCGAACACAACTATTGGGTTCTCTGTGATTGACGAGCGCGTCAGCCATTCTGTGCCTCCGGAGATTGTGACTTATGACAGTTACACCAGTTGGGGCTCGGGCCTAATAACTAACCCTCTCCAATACTTCGTATTGGCTTGGGCTAAAAATGCTGAGTAACATTTGTGTGGAACAGTGGAAAGTGTTCATGAGTTAAGGGCTGTTTGCTGATGTTCAGTGTAACAGACCGGTCTGTGCAGCTCACCTCCTGCTGCGCACCCGCCTCATGAGTCTTCATATGATGCTTCAGGGCCAGGGTGCGGATGAAGCGGCGGCCGCAGACTGAACAGCTGAAGGGTTTCTCTCCGGAATGAACCATCATGTGCTGACGCACTTGTGCCACGGTGCGTCCAAGTGCCTTCCCGCAGATCAGACACGCCCCTGTGATGTCATCTGTGTGCGCCGCCATGTGCTCTGTCAGCTGTGATGGCTCGTAGAAACTCTCGTTACAGAATTTACAGCGTGTGTTTACTTCCTCATCAGGCTCCTCCCCTTTCACCTGCAAACTCTGCTCCACAGCGCCATCGTCAGGACAAAGAATTTCGTCGCACTGCAGCGCCTCCTGTGGAGCGCCCTGGAACAACAGGTTACACATGAGACATGTGACATCACACACATGGTATCTGCACATTTACAGAATATGACATGGACACAGCATGGACAAGAGGCTTTTTACGCCTCAGTCTGTACAGCTGAATGGTTTCTATGTATGTGTGCGCAAAGCGGTGTATGTGTGTCTGTGTTTGTCCGTGCATGCGTGTGTTACCTGTGTGCACAGCTTGTTGTGGTGCCGCAGTGTGAACTTGCGGTTAAACTTCATGCCACACTGGGAGCAGCTGAAAGGTTTCTCTCCGGAGTGGATCATCATGTGGCGCCTGACATCATTCCGTTTGGTGCCGACGCCTTTTCCGCAGATCAGACACGTCCCCGGCGGCTCTGACAGGTGTGTGGTCAGGTGATCTGTCAGTAGACCTTTCCGGAAGAACTGCTTCTCACACAGACAGCACCCAAAGGTGCCCTCTTCATCATCCTCTTCCTCTGCGCTCTTCTCCGGAGACTCTTTGTGGACGGGGACAGCCACACTACAGATGTTCATGTGTACCTAAGAGAGGAGGCGAAAAGGTAAAAGAGGAGGAGATATGAGGAGAGAAGAAAGGAGATGACAGGGGTGTAAGTGTGTGTATGTGTGCGTGCATCTAACCATTATTTTTTCGATGCATTTATTACTCTAACAATTAATTTTTTCAGTTCGATTTGATTATCAATTATCTCCCCATTAATTGACTAATATCAATGTAAACATGGTGTGTTGATTAAAATATCTGAATGAAAAAACAAATTCCTTAACAAAATATATTTATCGCTCTTAAAATTCCAAAAAAAGACTTTCTTAGTCAAAGGTAGCATAAAACCTTGAAGCCTTGAAAATACATCTAGCTTACTGAAAAAAGTGCATCTTATTATTCTTCTTTCAGATGAAAATAAAACTTGATGTTTAGCATTCAATAAAAAAAATGAAAAGTTCACCCAAAATACTTGTTTAGAGCAACTGAAAGAATACAGAAACCAATGTAAACTTGAGGGCTTTCAGCTAAACGGAGAGTGCTTTTCCAGCAAAAAATAAATAATGAAAATAAACATTTAGAATTCAACAGTTATTTTGAAAATAGACCTAGCTTACTGAAAAAATCATCTTCATTCAAAAATAACAAATAACAACTTAGACTCGGACACTTTCCTTTCCCCTTAAAGGAAAGTGTCTCTTTGTGTGTGCTTGTGAACATATGCCTCCAGCCGGAGTTATCATTCTCCAGTGACTAAACTAGCGCAGCTAGCATGTTCGCCGATGCGGAAGTACCGTCTAATAATAAAATAAACGTATGGCGCACCTCCGTGAACATATACAGTTGTTATACAAAGTCTATGGAAGGTCTCTGGACAGAGACGCAGCAGAGCTGCCTTCTTGGAGAAGAACTTTACACAAAAAGCTGCTAGCTTTACTCCGTTAGCCCAGGGCTTCTGGTCTGAACACCCCAAGCCTCTGTAATTTAGAGAATGTGCGTCTACTGCGCGTAGAAACTGCGTTCCAGAGTCGGCGGTCTGAACGCCCCACGGCGTGTGTTTATGTGCGTGCGTGCGTCTGTGTTTACCTGGAGTGTAGAGTTGCGGTTGAAGCTCTTGCCACAGCCCACACACACATAGGGCTTTTCTCCAGAATGGATCATCATGTGACGTCGCACGTCGTTCTTAGATTTCTGGATGGTTTTGTGGCAGACGAGGCACGTGCCACATGCCTCACTGATGATCACATGATTGGTCATGTGATCGGTGAGCAGGGAGGCGGATTCAGAGCGGTGAGAGCAGACAGAGCAGGTGAACGTCTCTTCCTCCGGGGGTGCTGCGTCCACACACACCTGAGGACACAACACAAATCACCCTCTCCTTTACCCACTTTCCTCTCCTATCCTCTCTTCTATCCTCCCTCTCCTCTCTCCTCTGTCCTCTCACCTTTCGAGCCCTGTTCTGTCATGTCCTCTCCTCTCACCTTGGTGGGGCGTGGTGTGCTCCTCTTCTTGCTCGCCTCCTTCTTCTCTCCGCTGTGCAGCATCATGTGTCTCAGGATGTTGCTAATGTGTGGCGACACTTTGCGGGTGCAGACCTGGCAGCGCGGTGGGTCACCTCCCACATGGACGACCATGTGGGCCGTGAGGGCGGGTCTCTGAGGAGGAGGAGGCATGTTCAGTAAATGTCTGAGGGGCAGGAGTCATATTCGGTAAGCGTCTGAGGGGGAGGAGTCATATTCGGTAAGCGTCTGAGGGGCAGGAGTCATATTCGGTAAGCGTCTGAGGGGGAGGAGTCATATTCGGTAAGTGTCTGAGGGGCAGGAGTCATATTCGGTAAGCGTCTGAGGGGGAGGAGTCATATTCGGTAAGTGTCTGAGGGGCAGGAGTCATATTCGGTAAGCGTCTGAGGGGGAGGAGTCATATTCGGTAAGCGTCTGAGGGGCAGGAGTCATATTCGGTAAGTGTCTGAGGGGGAGGAGTCATATTCGGTAAGTGTCTGAGGGGGAGGAGTCATATTCGGTAAGTGTCTGAGGGGGAGGAGTCTATAGTGTTTAAGCGCCTCACCGTGGTGAAGCTGAGCGCGCACACGCAGCAGCTAAAGGCCTCTTCCTGTTGTGGGGGGGCGGGGCCTGCGTTGCCGTGGCGACAGTTCATCTGGTGGTTGTGCAGGGCGTGTCTGCGGGTGAAGCGCTTCTGACAGCGGTCGCAGACGAAGGGCTTCTCTCCGGAGTGTGTCATCATGTGTCGGCGCACGTCGCCAGAGTTGTGCAGCTGTGTCCCGCACAGAGCACACAGCGGTGGTCTCCCCACGGCGTGCGTCGTCAGGTGATCTGTGAGTGCCTCCCGACACGACAGCACCGCCCCGCACAGCGCGCAGCAGAACGGGGCGGGGCCAGAAGGCACAGGGGGCGGGGCCAGTAGCAAGGAGGAGGAGCCTGGCTCTGGAGGTCTGGGGTCCAACAGTCCAGTCTGTAGCCAGAACCCTGAGACAGAAATATATCATCAGGAACAGTCATAAGGAGCTAGTGTCTCTATAGAGCGGTCATCAAGAGCTAGTGTCTCTGTAGAGCTTTCATCAGGAGCTACACTAGTGTCTCTGTAGAGCTTTCATCAGGAGCTACACTAGTGTCTCTGTAGAGCTGGCATCAGGAGCAACACTAGTGTCTCTGTAGAGCTGTCATCAGGAGCTACACTAGTGTCTCTGTAGAGCTGGCATCAGGAGCTACACTAGTGTCTCTGTAGAGCTGGCATCAGGAGCAACACTAGTGTCTCTGTAGAGCTGTCATCAGGAGCTACACTAGTGTCTCTGTAGAGCTGTCATCAGGAGCTACACTAGTGTCTCTGTAGAGCTGTCATCAGGAGCTACACTAGTGTCTCTGTAGAGCTGGCATCAGGAGCTACACTAGTGTCTCTGTAGAGCTGGCATCAGGAGCTGTACCTGCGTGTGGTCCGTAGGAGGTGCTGTCCCTGCTGTCTTGGTCCTCCTCCTCAGACCCGCAGATGGCGCTGTGCTCTGTGTGGAGCTGCATTTCCATGTTTGGCCTGAAGATGGCGTTCTCTTCTTGCTCCTCCTTCAACTCGTCCATCTGAAATAAAAATATTTAACAAATGCATTATAATTGTTTTGATTCAATTCAATTATTTTTGTATCACCATAAATAACAACAATAGTCATCTTTGAGGAATTTACAGTTATGGATATGACAACACAGAAGTCACCAAGGCAGCCTCTTTGGTGGCTCCGGGAGATGGATGAGATCCGTCCTGACTATCTAAAGTTTCTGGATGTTGTAGGACTGTCTTGGCTGACACGTCTCTGCATCGAGGGCGGTGTCATTCTCTACAAGAAGGCAGACCGGAGAGGCGTGTTCCAATTATCATGGGATCACACTCCTCAGCCTCCCCGGTAAGGTCTACTCCAAGGTACTGGAGAGGGGACTTCTACCAATGGTCAAATCTCAGATTCAGATAGATACAGATACTTTATTGATTCCTGTAGGAGAAATTCAGTTATCCAGTAGCACCAAAAATATAAAATAAAATTGATCATTCTAAAAAGCTAATAATAGTAATAACTAGAAACTTGCAATGGCTGAAGCCATTGCGATTGACTGCGGAACAGATCTAATGTGGAAATCTGCTAAAAAAAATCCTTGAAATCCTTTAAAAGGCCTTGAAACTGTTAAAATGCTTGATAGATATTTGAAACTCCTGAAGTCCTTGAAATTGTTGAAACATTGAAACTCCTGAAATCCTTGAAACTTTTTTAAACCTGGAAACTGTTGAAAGTGTGGAAACTCCTGAAATCCTTGAACCTCCTGATATCCTTGAAACTGGTTAAATTCTTAAACAGTTGAAATCCTTGAAACTACTGAATGTATTGAAAGTGTCCTTGAAACTGAAAAATCCCCTCACCGCTGAAACAATTTGGTTCCTGTAACTAAGGAAACCTGGTCTGTGGTCATTATCTGGTGGTGGTCTGAGTCTTCGTTTGGGTCTTGGTCTGGTGGTATAATGCAACCTATTAGGTTGCATTATACTGGTTTACATGGAAAAATCCCTATTAGGTTGCATTATACTGGTTTACATGGAAAAATCCCTATTAAGTTGCATTATACTGGTTTACATGGAAAAATCTCTATTAAGTTGCATTATACTGGTTGACATGGAAAAATCCCTATTAGGTTGCATTATACTGGTTTACATGTACAAATCCCTATTAAGTTGCTTTATACTGGTTTACATGTAAAAACCCCTATTAGGTTACATTATAGTGGTTTACATGTAAAAATCCTTATTAAGTTGCATTATACTGGTTTACATGTAAAAACCCCTATTAAGTTCCATTATACTGGTTTACATGAAAAAAACCCTATTAAGTTGCATTATACTGGTTTACATGGAAAAATCCCTATTAAGTTGCATTATACTGGTTTACATGGAAAAATCCCCATTAAGTTGCATTATACTGGTTTACATGAAAAAAACCCTATTAAGTTGCATTATACTGGTTTACATGGAAAAATCCCTATTAAGTTGCATTATACTGGTTTACATGGAAAAATCCCTATTAAGTTGCATTATACTGGTTTACATGGAAAAAACCCTATTAAGTTCCATTATACTGGTTTACATGTAAAAAAAAAACCCTATTAAGTTGCATTATACTGGTTTACATGGAAAAATCCCCATTAAGTTGCATTATACTGGTTTACATGAAAAAAACCCTATTAAGTTGCATTATACTGGTTTACATGAAAAAAACCCTATTAAGTTGCATTATACTGGTTTACATGGAAAAATCCCTATTAAGTTGCATAATACTGGTTTACATGGAAAAATCCCCATTAAGTTGCATTATACTGGTTTACATGAAAAAAACCTTATTAAGTTGCATTATACTGGTTTACATGGAAAAATCCCTATTAAGTTGCATTGTACTGGTTTACATGGAAAAATCCCTATTAAGTTGCATTGTACTGGTTTACATGAAAAAAACCCTATTAAGTTGCATTATACTGGTTTACATGGAAAAAACCCTATTAAGTTGCATTATACTGGTTTACATGTAAAAACCCCTATTAAGTTGCATTATACTGGTTTACATGGAAAAATCCCCATTAAGTTGCATTATACTGGTTTACATGAAAAAAACCCTATTAAGTTGCATTATACTGGTTTACATGAAAAAACCCTATTAAGTTGCATTATACTGGTTTACATGGAAAAATCCCTATTAAGTTGCATTATACTGGTTTACATGGAAAAATCCCTATTAAGTTGCATTATACTGGTTTACATGGAAAAATCCCTATTAAGTTGCATTATACTGGTTTACATGGAAAAATCCCTATTAAGTTGCATTATACTGGTTTACATGGAAAAATCCCTATTAAGTTGCATTATACTGGTTTACATGGAAAAATCCGTATTAGGTTGCATTATACTGGTTTACATGAAAAAAACCCTATTAAGTTGCATTATACTGGTTTACAGGAAAAATCCCTATTAAGTTGCATTATACTGGTTTACATGGAAAAATCCCTATTAAGTTGCATTATACTGGTTTACATGGAAAAATCCCTATTAAGTTGCATTATACTGGTTTACATGGAAAAATCCCTATTAAGTTGCATTATACTGGTTTACATGGAAAAATCCCTATTAAGTTGCATTATACTGGTTTACATGGAAAAATCCCTATTAAGTTGCATTATACTGGTTTACATGGAAAAATCCGTATTAGGTTGCGTGATTACACTGAAGTCCTTGAAACTGTTGAAACCTTGAAACTGTTGAAACCTTGAAATTGTTGAAACCTTGAAACTGTGGAAACCTTGAAACTGTTGAAGTCCTTGAAACTGTTGAAGTCCTTGAAACTGTTGATGTCCTTGAAACTGCTGAAGTCCTTGAAACTGTAGAAATGTCTGAAAGAGCTGAAGTCCTATTAAAATGCATGGGCCTATTAAAATGCATTGCAGAATTCTCAATGCAAATTAATGGCAGAATTCCCAAGCCCGTAGAAAAAAACTGGAAAACTGCAGAACTCTAATTGATTGACTGCGGAACCTTCCGCAGTCAACCATTGGTTTTCACGTTCTTTATTCCGTCTTTTTCCTGATTTTTGACACGTTTCACAACTTTCACATTTTCAACAATTTCCACAAGTTATACATCAAAACGTTCCACATGTTTGGGAGATTATTGCTATTACTTTTGGGACTTCAACGATTTCCGGTTTTTCCGCAATCGGACAAAAATCGGTCGATTTTTCCCATTGACTTATAATGGGGCTTCCACAAATTCATAGTTTTCAGAATTTTCTTCAACATTTTCAGCATTTTCTGTAGTTTGTGCATGTTCAGCTTCCACAACTTGTGAGTTTTCAGAAAAAATTAGAGTTCTGCAGTTTTCCAGTTTTTTTCTACGGGCTTGGGAATTCTGCCATTAATTTGCATTGAGAATTCTGCAATGCATTTTAATAGGCCCATGCATTTTAATAGGACTTCAGCTCTTTCAGACATTTCTACAGTTTCAATGATTCAACAGTTTCAAGGATTCAACAGTTTCAATGATTCAACAGTTTCAAGGACTTCAGCAGTTTCAAGGACTTCAGCAGTTTCAAGGACTTCAGCAGTTTCAAGGACATCAACAGTTTCAAGGACTTCAGCAGTTTCAAGGTTTCACAGTTTCAAGGTTTCAAGGTTTCAACAGTTTCAAGGACTTCAACAGTTTCAAGGTTTCAACAGTTTCAAGGACTTCAGTGTAATCATGCAACCTAATAGGGATTTTTCCATGTAAACCAGTATAATGCAACTTAATAGGGATTTTTCCATGTAAACCAGTATAATGCAACTTAATAGGGATTTTTCCATGTAAACCAGTATAATGCAACTTAATAGGGTTTTTTTCATGTAAACCAGTATAATGCAACTTAATGGGGATTTTTCCATGTAAACCAGTATTATGCAACTTAATAGGGATTTTTCCATGTAAACCAGTATAATGCAACTTAATAGGGTTTTTTTCATGTAAACCAGTATAATGCAACTTAATAGGGTTTTTACATGTAAACCAGTATAATGGAACTTAATAGGGGTTTTTACATGTAAACCAGTATAATGCAACTTAATAGGGATTTTTCCATGTAAACCAGTATAATGCAACTTAATAGGGATTTTTCCATGTAAACCAGTATAATGCAACCTAATAGGTTGCATTATACCACCAGACCAAGACCCAAACAAAGACTCAGACCACCACCAGATAATGACCACAGACCAGGTTTCCTTAGTTACAGGAACCAAATTGTTTCAGCGGTGAGGGGATTTTTCAGTTTCAAGGACACTTTCAATACATTCAGTAGTTTCAAGGATTTCAACTGTTTAAGAATTTAACCAGTTTCAAGGATATCAGGAGGTTCAAGGATTTCAGGAGTTTCCACACTTTCAACAGTTTCCAGGTTTAAAAAAAGTTTCAAGGATTTCAGGAGTTTCAATGTTTCAACAGTTTCAAGGATTTCAGGAGTTTAAAGGTTTCAACAATTTCAAGGACTTCAGGAGTTTCAAATATCTATCAAGTATTTTAACAGTTTCAAGGCCTTTTAAAGGATTTCAAGGATTTTTTTTAGCAGATTTCCACATTAGATCTGTTCCGCAGTCAATCGCAATGGCTTCAGCCATTGCAAGTTTCTAGTTTTTTCTGAAAACTCACAAGTTGTGGAAGCTGAACATGCACAAACTGCAGAAAATGCTGAAAATGTTGAAGAAAATTCTGAAAACTATGAATTTGTGGAAGCCCCATTATAAGTCAATGGGAAAAATCGACCGATTTTTGTCCGATTGCGGAAAAACCGGAAATCGCTGAAGTCCCAAAAGTAATAGCAATAATCTCCCAAACATGTGGAACGTTTTGATGTATAACTTGTGGAAATTGTTGAAAATGTGAAAGCTGTGAAACGTGTCAAAAATCAGGAAAAAGACGGAATAAAGAACGTGAAAACCAATGGTTGACTGCGGAAGGTTCCCCAGTCAATCAATAAGTCCTTCAGGTCACAGCAGCAGGGGTGGAGTAGCCTCTGGGTGGAGCTGGACGGGTCACAGCAGCAGAGGTGGAGTAGCCTCTGGGTGGAGCAGGACGGGTCACAGCAGCAGAGGTGGAGTAGTCTCTGGGTGGAGCAGGACGGGTCACAGCAGCAGAGGTGGAGTAGCCTCTGGGTGGAGCTGGACGGGTCACAGCAGCAGAGGTGGAGTAGCCTCTGGGTGGAGCTGGACGGGTCACAGCAGCAGAGGTGGAGTAGCCTCTGGGTGGAGCTGGACGGGTCACAGCAGCAGAGGTGGAGTAGCCTCTGGGTGGAGCTGGACGGGTCACAGCAGCAGAGGTGGAGCAGCCGCTGGGTGGAGAAGGACAGGTCACATGTGGAGTAGCCGTTTGGTTCGGACCATTTTCTCTGCTCTAGTCCAAAGTAAAACGCTGAATGCTTCATTAGCATTGCTTCATTTTTCAAAAAGTCAGCATTCCTCCAGTGGAACTGATAGGTTCGGACCATGAATCCTCTCAGCTCTGGTCTGGACCAGTGCAAGACCATGAACACTGTACTGCAGCAACATCGCAAGAAAAATAAAAATTGTAAAGCACAAAACAACAACTGATTCAGAGCTACTTCGGACTTTCTGTCATTTATTATTTTTTCACTTATTAGCATGTTCAAAAGCCTCCTTCCTCTGGTGTTTAACATGCGAACTCAGCCCAAACAGGCTGTAGCCTTCCCGCCAAAGTGAATTACAATAGTGTTCCAAGTGTTTGATTCTCTGATCTGTTGTTGAGGAATTGACAACTTTTTCAAGGCCTCTGAGACAACTGCTGTTATGAATTAGGGCAATACACAGATTGTCTGACCACAATAACACCCTCAGGTGCGGGTCTGGGGGTCTGATGGACCGGCCAGACATGTGATTTATTGACAAGGTTTGGAATGCTCCTGTTCACCATAGACGTTCCACGTTCCAGTTCCTGAACAAGCAAATGTTCAGCAACTTGAATAATGGGTTTAATGAAAGCAATGTTAATCATCAGAAAACACAATGTGATGTCATCGCATAGACTGAGGGCGGGACCTGTGTTTGAATACAGAGCATGTGGACAGAAGGGGCGAGGGTTCATGTTGCTGTAAAACCTCTGAAGCACAAAGCCACAGCTCTTCATCCATTATTCACCATCAGTATCACCAGTGCGCATGCGCCCTGGGCCCCTCTGCACCGCAGCTGCCCCGAGGCACACTAACAAAGACGTGGCAGCCATCTTAGAGCTGTGAGTGAGCGAAAATCCACCGCCGAACCTTTGCCACAAAAACACTTTTCTACAAGATTCGTGCACAGGCAGATGAGAACATGCGCACGCTTCGGTTTGCGCCAGTTTGTGTGGAGAAAAGTGCGTTCGTAGCGGAGGAATATGATCTCCCTCCCGGGAGGTCCTGTCCTCCTCCCGGGGAAGAGGCTGACCACAGCCCTGGCCCAGGGAGGTCCGCAAATAATTACACACGCATTAAAGTATTCACGCATAGAACCGGTCCCGATCCCGTTGGTCCCGGGAGTACCTTGGGGTCCTGGGGATTCTCGGGTCTCAAACTTTTCATCAATGAAGTCAAACATGAACCATCTGCAGAGAATGGGCACATTCTCACCTCTGTCACGGTCCTGTCCCAGTGCTGGGGTGACTGGGTGACACGGGGGTGGGTGCTCTGTGGGTGCTCCTCTGGATGGGTGACACTCTCCTCTCGCCGCCTCTGATGCGTCTCTCCGCGTCGCTACCGCGTCTCACCGCGTCTTGCCGCAGCCGCTAGCATCACCCGCTAGCATTAGCTGATAGCTATAACTTTAGCTCGTCAAAGCCCTCCTCCGCTGAAACGCTACGTAGTCTACGTGGAGCGCGTTCAGAATCTGACCGCAGAAAAGTTTCACAAAGTGAAAAACACTCACGATAAAAGGCGAGAAGTATTCTATAACAGCATTAGCTCGCTAGCCAAAGCGGCTAATACTGTCCACTTCCGGTAGGATCACGCAAAGAAAACAGCACCCCTGCAGGTCCAGAGCAGGATCACACACAGCTCCCTAAATGTTTTCTTCACTGACAATCTGAAGAGATCTGGCTGGGAAACTGTTTTAAAACTCTAGCGATCTGTTGTGAAGGAAGAATAGTGATCTGCTTCCCACTGTAAAGCAAAGGAGTGGAAACATGTGGTGTTTGATCCGTATGACAGGATGTATGGGGCCATGTGTGCTGAGGTTGTGGGTGGCACGGTGGCTGAGTGGATAGCACTCCTGCTTGAACATGGCCTTTTTATAAATAGTTTGCATGTTCTCCCCGTGCCTGCGTAGGTTTCCTCCGGATGCTCCGGGTGCTCCGGTTTCTCCTACCATATGCACACTAGGTAAAATCCTCCAACTACGGTAGTCCTGACCAAGCTGAGCATCAACATCTGGTGATGGGTTCCCAGGCGCTGTACTACGGCGACCACTGTTCCTGACGTAAGCCTTAGCGGCATCAGGATGGGTCAGGTGCAGAGAATGAATTGCCCTAAGGGGATTAATAAAAAGCACCTTTACCCTTTGAGATGAGAGATGTACATTATTATCTCACAATGGAAAAATTCAGTAAACCTTTAGAAACCTTCTTCAATCAGTGACAGTCGACCTGGTCTTCATGACACTGATCCCAAACACCGCATCCAGGCAATGAAGAAGCGTCTAATGAAGCATCTCCAGGTACTGGACCTCAAGCTCCAGACCTAACTTTAATAGAACATCTGTAGGAGTAAGTGTAGATCTGCAAGGAAGAATGGGCCAAAACGACCCCTCATTAACAAACTAATATTAATATTAGTGACTGCCACCCCTCCCCGACCCAGAAGTGGATTAAGGGGTAGAAAATTGATGGATGGATATTACATACTATTGGGTTGAACTTTTGTTAATTACTTATTTTCTGTAGTATATCAATGTGATTACTTGCATTCATTTCTTTCAATATGTGAAGTGATGGTGATCATTCACATAAACATGTATAAAAATTACTTCAAAAAGTAAGATTACTGTAATTTATGAGTAAAAGTGACACCGCCCTCATGTGGACACAGCAGGTGAGCGCAGGGACATGTCTATCCCGCCCCTCTGTAAAAACTACACTCACACATAAAGCTTTGTATGAGTTCTGTGTAATTAACTTAAAATTAGAATAAAACATGACTGTTTCAATGATGCACATGTAAATCTTTCACAACAGCGACCAATGAAAACAGCAGTTTGATTGTAATGAACTAGGTCACTGAGTCAGACAGATGACACTGTTCACACTACATTACCCACGATGTGTGTGTGTTTGTGCATGTGTGTGTTTGTGCATGTGTGTGTTTGTGCTTGTGAGGGGGGGCTCACTCAGCAACAGTGATAAAAATAAGCACATTAATATTTCGCCCAGACTGAGTCAGCCTCAGCCATAAAGACCAGAATGAGTCATAACGAGGAGAACCAGGACAGGAGGATGATCTATTCTAACCTATCCTACTCTTCTCTGCCCTGATGCAGAGTGTTTCCACTGGGCCTATTTAACAATACCAGATCCTTCTTTAGTCCCTCTTGACCCTTGTTCTATCCAGACAGAGCTGGTACTAAAGTGTTGTAAATGACAATGATTGGCCAGAGTGAGCACCCAACTTTATCAAAACATGTATACAAATTGTGTCATTTAGTGCTGATTTGTTCTGCCAAAAATAGGAACTTGTGCCGCTATCATATTTAAAATATTTCACAAAGTGTTTATGAGTCCTGCACCCCACGATTAGTTTCTCCAAATCAACCCAGAATGGTCTAATTTTTTAGTACTCTCTCTGTTCTAATGTGTGCTGTTGAAATATATATTTGTGCTATTTTGGATTTGGCTATATATATAATCCAAAACACTATAACCTGATCTCACATATCATGTGTCGGTGCAATATCCTTAACTAATATCAGAATGTGCAAAAACCACATGTCACAGGAACTTTACTGAGTCACTGTGTCTCAGAGCCTCATGCTGCTAATGTACAGATGCAAACCTACTGCTGCTAATGTACAGATGTAAACATACTGCTGCTAATGTACAGATGCAAACCTACTGCTGCTAATGTACAGATGCAAACCTACTGCTGCTAATGTACAGATGCAAACCTACTGCTGCTAATGTACAGATGCAAACCTACTGCTGCTAATGTACAGATGCAAACCTACTGCTGCTAATGTACAGATGCAAACATACTGCTGCTAATGTACAGATGCAAACCTACTGCTGCTAATGTACAGATGCAAACCTACTGCTGCTAATGTACAGATATTGCTTGCACTAGAGTACACAGTACTTCATACTTGCCTCTTTATCAATATTTTTTGTAAAATGTAAAATTTTTATACTTTTTTATAATTATTATGTTCAAGATAGAGATGTTAAACTTGTTATTTGATGCTAGAGTTAGAGAGTTTGTTTTATTTCAATTAGCTATTGTTCACTTATCTTGTGCTGTGTGCTCCTCGTTCCTACTGTTCTGCAACTTGTGATGCAACACTGAAATTTCCCCACTGTGGGACGAATAAAGGATCTATTATTCTTAATCTAAAACATATAATGTGAAATATTCAATGATAGCGGCACTAATTCCAATTTCTCCAGCACAAATTCAGCACTAAAAATCACACAATTTTATACATGTTTTCAAAAAGTGAGGTGTAGAGAAGAGTGGAGTAGGGCCTAATAGGGCTGGTCAAAATGGGGCTTAGAAGGCAGAAATTCAGTAAATAAAGGACCAGGAGGAGGACCAAGAGGAAGTCCAAGAAAGGAGAACTATGAGGACCAGGAGCCTGAATGAAGCTTGAGGACCGTACTTTGGGAACCCTCCGTTGCTGTTATTACTCTCAATTTGGACATGTTTTATAATCTGTGTGTGGAGTGGACTGGCTGCACTGTGATTGGCCGGTCGTGTGAATGCTGCTCTGTGATTGGCTCTTCATGAATATTTAAACGCAGCATGTGTTTCATCATCAATAATTTAACTTAATATTTATTATTCAGAGAGAGAGAGAGTATAAATGCTTCCTTCCTCCTACTCCCTACCTCCTATAGCCTACCTCCTAGGGTAGGGGCCTCCTAACCCTTGTTCAGGGTGCAGTAATGATATTAGCGGTTGTCGGGCAGATGTTTATTTTTCCTGATGTTTATAAATGTACAAAAGCTTCACAGTGTTTTACCCACAATGCACCAGGGTAAGTGTGTTCACATATGCAACCTGGTTACCACAGCAACTTGCAAGTCTGTTGATTGCTGACTGGATCTGTGTGGTCCGAGTCTGCAGGGCTGGTGTGGCCTGAGCACATGTAAACACACTCAGTCATTGTGTTTGTCACATTAAAACAACATTTATCAATAGTGCAACTTTTACTTTGAAAGGACAGGGGACTGAGGATACGGGACGGGGACAGAGGACATGGAAAGAGGACACAGAAAAAACCTGAAGTTCATTTTGACAAAAAGCTGGAAGTTTCTTGTGTGATTGTTTCAAATGTATAAAAGTGTAATAAATATTGTGCTTGAAAAGACCTAAAGTCAGATCTGTGGCCACATGAAACCGGCTGGTCCCAGGGCAGCTGTGGCCACATGCGACCTGATGCTGGTCCCAGGGCAGCTGTGGCCAAATTACTCACATTTAACATTTACACATGACATTTTATATATCTCATAATACATATTAATACATAACATAATAAACTGTAACCGTTTAGCCCTGATGCCCTGCTCTAGGCCCAGACCTGCCCTGTGGCACAGTGTGGTCTGCGTCTGGTCAGGCCTGGCCTAGGACTTGTCTGGATTTGGCCTGAGGCTGGTCTGGTCTGGTTTGGTGTGGGTTTGGTCTGGTCTAGTCTGGGTCTGGATCTTGGGTAGGGCTGGTCTGGGGCTGGTCTGGGTCTGTTTTATTGCTTTTAATCAATTTGCACCTGATGCCCTGGCTCTGCAGCGTTCCATTAAACAAAATTGTACCACCACTGTACCAATAATGAAACCATCACAAAAATTACACACTACCCCCATTATAAACAAAGACCGCAGAAATTTGGTCCCGGAAGCTTCCTTCTGCTAATTATGCTAACAATGTGCTAACAATGCTTAAGATGTAAAAAATGCGTTTAGCTTCTAATAATGGTAAAGATGCTAACAGACAATGCTAAATGCTAACACAGTTTATCGCACAGTGAGTTGGCTGAATGCCAAGTGTTTACTGGCCAAATTAGCGCCGCAATAAAAACAAACGTTGCGATTGTCAAACGCACTTGATTCTGAATTTCAACATGACGCATCAGTTGGTCTGGCTAAGAGCAGCTACCCACTTTGCACAGAGGTAGAAATCGCAAATTATGTGAAAGCTGATGGTCAAACAGACTAGAAGTAGGTCAAAGATCTCTGTGTGGTTTCTTATATGAGCGTGGGAAGAGCACACTGTTACGACTGGTACAAATCTGGATTTTGATCCCTGCTCTGGCCTAAATCACGTTCACGGAGAGATCACGTTCTGGTCTCTCCTCTGGTCTCTGGTCCGGGCTCGTTTCCAGCTCTTGGTCCTCTCTCTGGTTTGGTTTTTGATCTTCTCTCTGGTCTGGTCTTGGGTCCAGATCTTGTTCTTCTCTCTGGTCTGGTCTCGGGTCCAGGTCTTGGTCTTCTCTCTGGCCTGGTCTTGGGTCCAGGTCATGGTCTCTGAAGGTCTTGCGCCTCTGCCTCCTCAGTGTTTGGCTCTGGAGCTCCTTCACCTCCTGTAAAACCTCCTGAGCCTGTTTCCATGAGCACAGCGCCTCCTGGAGGAGACGTTGAGCCTCTGCACGCTGCAGCTCCACAGCCAGCTCCTGGTTGAGGTCAGAGTCCGAGTCCTGGTCCTGAGGAGAGAGAAGTGCGTTACTGCCACAGTCTCAGTGTTTATGACAGACCTGTGGAGTAGTGCAGGGGTCAGTGAGGTACTGCAAGGGTCTAGGGGTACCGCAGGGGTCAGTACTGAGACACATTAAACCCCTTTATCCTCTTTGTTGACAACTGTAACCGAGGAAATACTAATAATAAACTGTCACTACATTGGAAAAAAATACATTTTTTTTTCTCTTTAATAGATTATAACAGTTCAGGAGTATAACAGTTTAGTCTAGTCTCAGCTGACCTCTGAGGCATTCCCAGTTGGCGGTCCTCCTGTGGTCACTCCCCAAAGCTTCTGACCGAAGCTGAGGCTGAATTTCACAGACTCCAACCTTTTTAAAGAGTCAGTGATTGACAGGTGAGCAGGCTTTGTCCTGAGAGACAGTCAGAGCAGCGTCTGCCACTCACATTGTGGTCATAGGCTTTGGGGAACAACCCAAAGGACCAGATGTATAAACTCACACTCTGACCTGATCTGGGTCCTGCTCCTGTTCCGGCTCCAGGTCCTGTTCCAGGTCTTGGTCTGGGTCGGACTCTTCCTCCAGGACTTCCTCTAAGTCCTGGTTTAGACCTTGTTCAAAGTCCTGGTCCGGTGCAGGTGTCTGCTGGTGTGGCTCTGGTCTCTGGAGTTGGACTGGACTGTTCTGGGTGGATTTTGGCGAGGATTGTGGACAGGTCTGAGCTCTGTGGGACCCACTACGGGTTTGGGGTCTTTGCGAGGTTCTGGATGGGTCTCTGGTCTTGGTCTGGGCTCGGGTCTTGGTCTGGTTCTTGGTCTTAGACTTAGACTTCTTGAGCTTGGTCTGACCAGAGTCTTTGGTCTTTCCTCGAGGAGATCCAGATCCCGCAGAACTGAAGGACCCAGATAAGGTCACGTTAGTTTGGTAAAACACGGGACACAAATACTAATGATATGCTAATGTTATGCTATGTTAGCTATATTAAGCTAACATTAACAACTCTTAACCCAAAGCAGAGGACTGAGAAGCAATGTAGAAGTGGGAGTGAGCCAGAGTTCGGCTGTCCAGAGGGAGTCCCCCAAGGTTCTATACTTGGGCCAGTATTATTTTCATTGTAATATAAATTAATGAATTTCCCTATGTTCTCAAAGGCCTCTTCTAGCTCACCTGGACTTGGTCTGGGACTTGGGGGAGTTCTTGTTGGTGGCTCGGTCTTTTTGGGCTTTGGTTTTCTGCAGCTCCTGAAGAAAACATGTCAGATACATCAATCTAGTGACGCAGGTTGACAAACATGCATCCACACTTGCTGGTTGACCCGCTGTTCACTGATCCTGGTTCTTGGATTAAACCCAGACTGTCTGGACCTGGTCTTGGTCTTGGTCTTGGTCTCACCTGTAGTCTCAGCTCCTCCAGCAGTTCTTGTGCTCGCTGCATCCTCTGGACGATCAGACTGGGGAGCTGCACGGGTGGCGTGTCTTCAGACGGACTGCGTCGAAGAGCGGAGCGCAACTCGGACCGGACCAGGACGGGTCTGTGGCAGGACACATTTTACTTTGAAGTAAGTAAAATTTATATGTATCGTGCCTTTCACATACCAGGATTACAAAGCACTTCACAATTAAAAACATACAAAGACAAACAGTACACATACACATACATATACAGTACACATACACACACATACAGAAGAAGCATCATGAACCCAGTACACAGAGGACCTATGACTTGAAATTGTCAACAGACTCTAACATGCGCAGAGACTGGGAAAGCTCATTACAAAGGCGAGAAGCAAACGCCTGGGATGATCTGTCTCCTCTGGTTTTAAAACAAATGCAGGAGACCATCAACAGGTTCTGACTGGAGGACCATTAACGGGTTCTGAGTTCTCCTGTTGGAGACATAAGGCTGGATCGACCATGAAGAGCCCTGAATGTCAACACCAGAATTTCACTTTCACTTCACAGACTGTGCTTCTGCCTCAGCTCCTCAGCGCCCCCTACAGCTTAGGACACAGCCCCTACAGGACTGCATGTAAGGACCGTGTTGAGTCAACCATGTGGAGCCAACCATGTGTGCGCCCCCTACAGCTCAGGACAGTCAAAACCTTGTAAATCTCACATGTGAATATTGCTCTGGCTGTTTTTCTGGTCTAGTCTAGGTCTAGGTCTAGGTCTGGGTCTGGGTCTGGGTCTGGGTCTGGGTCTGAGTCTGGGTCTCGGTTTTGGTCTCGGTTTTGGTCTCGGTCTTGGTCTTGAATTCACCTCAGCACTTCATCCAGAGACGCACAGCGGTTTCTCCCCTGAGCACTGAGCTTCTTGCCCAGCTGAGGAGTCCGGGACTGGCCTTTAAAGACCTGCAACCAGAGGGGATGAGGACTGTGTGGAATCAACCATGTGAGGGTTGCGTGGAATCAGTATGCAAACCGTGTGGAGTTAACTATGTGAGGACCATGTGGACCGTGAGGAGTCAGCATGAGGACCATGTTGAGTCATGATGTACCTGTAGGTTCCTGGTCTTAGGCCCCCTGATCTCCCTTGTCTCCGTCCCTCGGCCCCAGTTCCTCTCGCTGGTCCGGGGCAGGGATCCGGTGTTCACACTTGTGTCTCGTATTGATGGTTTGAGTTTGGACACGTCGGTCCCCGCCCTCTGTCGCACCCCCACCACCCTGCAGTCTACGGCTCCGCTCCCAAACACGGCTCCGCCCCACAGCTCCTCCTCCGCCAGGTCAAAGGTCAGAGCACCATGAGATGAGGAGCTCTGAGGAAACAGGAGACATAGAGACTAGAGTCAGAGGCACGAGACGGAGACTCGAGTCAGAGTATCACTGTTCTGTGAGGGCCTCAGTGAGGTCAGAGGTCAGGGAGGAAGTCTAAGGAGCACAGAGAGCAGAGAGGTCAAAGTTAAGTTATACAAACATGTCCCAAACTTTGAACATCTCCCATTATTCAGAAATGGAAAGTGTATGGACCACTGCAAATTTACCAAAACATGACCTCACATCAAAACTCACAAGAAAAAGAAGAGATCTAATCCGATAAAGACAAGCTGCCCATTGTTTCATGATTAGCTGTCAACATCCACAGTTCATCTGAGGGGCTCCTCTGTACATGGAGCAAATATGAATCGTACTGTCCACAAATCTGGTCCTTATGAATGAGAAGTAGAAGAAGTGCTGAGAGAAAGAAAATCCTGTTTGTGAGGGAGGGAGTAACATGAGGATGGGAGAAACATCCTGATGTAGTTTGATGTGGGGCTGCTTTTCTTCCTCAGGGACAGTGAAGAGTGTCAGAGCTGATGTTGCTGGATGTCTTCTTCAGGACACTGAACCTGAATCATTATGTATTTGAAGGGAGTGAACTCTGGAGCAAGACACGTTCAGTTGCTGCTTTTGTACAGAATCGTATTGTTTTCAAGAAAGAGAGAGAGAGGTACATGATTTGAAAAAAACGACCCAAGCTCCCTCTTCTTCCTTTCTGAATGGTCTTGAAGCCGCGCCTACTTTTCCGTGCACGCGCCAGGTCAATGGGCCAAGACGTGCGAAGGAGAGGTTATTTATTTAAATATTTAACTTTAATTTATTATACAGTTTCTCACAGCAGCAGTAGAACTCTCCATTGATTTGAATATAATTTCAAAACGTTCTACTGATCATCATTTCTTAATAACGGACCTCTCAAACCAATAATGACCGCTGCCCTTGGCACTCTGTCGTTGTACTTCAGGTGTGTAAAATACTAAGATTACTCCGGACAGTAGTTCGTACACTTTGTCACAACGGGCTTTCAGCGCCTGTCACTTATTACTTCTGTCTGAGCGAGAGAAGCTATCAAAGCTAGCCACGCTCAAAAACACAAATATCAATCAATCAGCACATTTAAATGTTAATCGGAGAATACATTATACATTATATCTTAATACACGTGCATGGAGGTTTTCAGAATCTGTTTGCTTTTTCATGACAAAAATACTGTTGTAATGCGTCAACAACATAGACTGTAAATAGTCAAAAAGCTATATATATATATATATATATATATATATATATGCATATATAACTATACATATATATATATATGTATATATATGCATATATAACTATACATACATATATATATATATATATATATATATATATATATATATAGATATATATATACATATATATATATATATATATATATAAACAGGGGCGACAGTAGCTCAGTTGGTAGAGCATTGGCCTTCAGGCCTGAAGGTTGTGGGTTCAATTCCCACCTCCACACCTTCTCCACCGACTCCCACTGATGACTGCTGTCGTTGTGTCCTTGGGCAAGACACTTAACCCCACTTTGCCCAAAGCCCCCACTGAAAGATCAAGGCTAAACTCAGAGAGCAGCCGTCCTCCTGTGGACTCACCACCTGCAGAGGGTCAGTGAGGGGCTGGTGCTATGAGACTTGGGTGGCATCTCTGACTGCCACCCCCCTGACCCAGAAATGGATTAATGGGTAGAAAATGGATGGATGGATGGATGGATATTTGTATTTCATTTAGAGTTCCAGACTATCGCTTCAAACGTTCAGATGGTGTCAGGTGCAGTACGTACCACGGCCAACAAGTGTCCTCGTGAGGGAAGTCTTCGGCCCAAAGGAACTCTCACACGCTCTTTGGTCATGTGAAGAAGAGTCCCATCGAACAGCTCCACCTGCACGACAGAGGACACATTCACTGGGGTTCCTCAATGGCCGGCCCACTGTAAAGGCCGTAGGCTGGGTCATATCTGGTCTAGAGTGGGGTCTCTCTGGCCGGGGTCACCTGGTCTAGAGTAGGGTCCGTAGTCCGGGTCATACCTGGTCTAGAGAAGGGTTCATAGGCCGGGTCCTACCTGGTCCAGAGTAGGGTCCGTAGGCCGGGTCATACCTGGTCTAGAGTAGGGTCCGTAGGCCGGGTCATACCTGGTCTAGAGTAGGGTCCGTAGGCCGGGTCTTGGCTCGGCTGATGGCCCCGGTCAGGACTTGGATCCAAGACTCTTTCTCCTCAGGACTCAGAGCCACAAACACCAGACTGTGGACCTGAAACACATCCACAGTAGCAGTAGCAGCAGCAGTACCCATATGGAAAAGTTGCACATAAAACATATAAAAAATTCACCTTTTATAGTAGTCAGCTGCAAATATGAATATGAAAAATTCTAACCAAAGGTTTTTCAGTGGTTTACAGTAGTATCAGATGTACTTAAAAACATATTACAAGTTTACCAAAGTTTGACTCCAAGAAAGGATTCATTTTCAAAATGGCGGCCATCAGGTCCTTAAAATGACCATTACTCCTTTGTATTTCTCCTAGACCAGAAATACTGGTGTCTGATACCTGTTTTGGTCAAATAATATTCTAATTAGTATATTTGCATGAAAAATAAGTTATTAAAAGTACAATTATATATTAAAGCAATTGGTTATAAGCATATGTATGCGAAAAAGAAGTACAATTTCCCTTAAGTAATCCCATATTTATCTTTTATCATATCGTTTTTCCTAGTGTTGGTGGTTTCTGTGGTTCATAACCATTATTTGGATTCCAATGAAGAATAAATTCATTAGAACTGTGAGGTACTGTAAAATTAGTCAAAACAGGGCTGCGGCGTGAAGGCTCAGCACCGCTAACCCCTTGTGTTTTTTTGTGTTTTTTTTATTTTTATATATTTTGAAAATTTTATAATATGTTCTGGTTTGTTTTTTGCCTTTTGTTTTTTATATATATATTTTTTCTTATTTATATCTTTTTCTATTTTCTTCAGTTGTTTCTTCTTATTCAAAGAGCATGTGGAAGGAGCCCGAGCTCGTGGGGGCGGTGGAGAGATACCGACTAGAGATAGTCGGCCTCACCTCCACACACAGCTTGGGCTCTGGAACCCAACTCCTTGAGAGGGGTTGGACGCTCCACTTTGCTGGTGTTTCTCGCGGGAAGAGGCGGCGAGCTGGGGTGGCCACACTCATTGCCCCCCATCTCAGCTCCACGTGTTGGAGTTCTCCCCGGTGAATGAGAGGGTCGCGTCCCTCCGCCTCCGGGTGGGGGACAAGTCTCTCACTGTTGTGACGGCCTACGGGCCTAACAGCAGTGCAGAGTACTCGGCCTTCTTGGAGTCCTTGGGAGGGGTACTGGACGGTGCACTGACAGGGGACTCCATTATTCTCCTGGGGGACTTCACCGCCCATGTGGAAAATGCCGGGGATACTTGGAGAGGGGTGATCGGGAAGAACGGCCCCCCTGATCTGAACCCGAGCGGTGTTCAGTTATTGGACTTCTGTGCCAGTCACAGTTTGTCCATCACAAACACCATGTTCGAGCACAAGGGTGTCCACCAGTGCACGTGGCACCAAGACACCCTAGGCCGGAGGTCGATGATCGACTTTGTTGTTGTATTATCTGACCTCGGGTGAAGAGAGGGGCGTAGCTGTCAACTGATCACTCCCTGGTCGTGAGTTGGATCCGCTGGCAGGGGAAGAAGCCGGTCAGACCTGGCAGACCCAAGCGTATAGTGAGGGTCTGCTGGGAACGGCTCGCTGAGCCCCCTGTCAGATGGATTTTCAACTCGCACCTCCGGGAGAGCTTCTCCCAGGTCCCGGCGGAGGAGGGGGACATTGAGTCCGAGTGGACCATGTTCTCTTCCTCTATCACCGATGCGGCGGCTTATAGCTGTGGTCGCAAGGTCTCTGGTGCTGGTCCCGGCGGCAACCCCCGAACCCGGTGGTGGACACCAGCAGTAAGGGATGCCGTCAGGCTAAAGAAAGAGTCCTATCGAGCCATCATGGTTCGTGGGACACCTGTGGGCAGCTGTCCAGTACCGCCGTAGTTATCTGCAGTTCATCCAGAGCGATCATGGGCCTCTTGGCTACATCTCTGATCAGTTTAGTTATTTATTTGAAAGGACAACGGACAGGTACATTAAAAAGATGGCTGCCCCAGATTTAGCACAATGCTAATTTCCATCTGTAGTCCTTATACAATCAAAAATACATAGCAGAGTTAATTAAAATACAAAACATAGACAATAAACATGCAATATATAGTAAAAGTGCAGATGAAAAGTGCCAGTTGCATTCATAAAGTGCAGAATGACAAAGTGCAACAGTTTTCATAATAATTTTGTAGCTATACATAATTAGCACATAGATACAATAGTTTTTAACACTAATAATGTGGTGATGTGGTGGCCATCAGACGATACCCGCGAGGGTAACACCTGATGGCCAAGTACCCATCTGGTCCTTTTAGTGCGAGCAGGACTGTTGATCTAAAAGCCAGTCTTTAACTGCCCGTGAAAACTAAAGTCTTCTCCTTGTTTGAGATGAAAGTTTGGAGGGAGGGCGGGTCTTGGTAGATTTGCAGTGGTCTGATACTCCTTCCATTTCGATATAATTGCTTGCACAGTGCTCCTTGAGATGTTTAAAGCTTGGGAAATCTTTTTGTATCCAAATCCGACTTTAAACTTCTCCACAACAGTATCTCGGACCTGCCTGGTGTGTTCCTTTGTCTTCATGGTTCTCTCTGCGCTTTAAACAGAACCCTGAGACTATCAAAGAGCAGGTGCATTTATACGGAGACTTGATTACACACAGGTGCATTCTATTTATCATCATCAGTCATTTAGGACAACATTGGATCATTCAAAGATCCTCACTGAACTTCTGGAGTGAGTTTGCTGCACTGAAAGTAAAGGGGCCGAATAATATTGCACGCCCCACTTTTCAGTTTTTTATTTGTTAAAAAAGTTTAAATTATCCAATAAATTTCGTTCCACTTCACGATTGTGTCCCACTTGTTGTTGATTCATGACAAAAAATTAAAATTTTATATCTTTATGTTTGAAGACTGAAATGTGGCAAAATGTTGAAAGGTTCAAGGGGGCTGAATACTTTCGCAAGGCACTGTAAATCTTGTCTGTTTTGGAGTCAAAAGGCTCTCATCCTGTGCTGTGTACGGTTGTTGTAACAGTCTTAATTGGGAGGGGGATACTCAATTCTAAGGGAGTACTAAAAAATATTTCTCAAAAGAGTCTTGATTTTGGGCATTATTGACCGAAATAAGTCTTGGGTCTCATTGACTTTTTGATTCAAGAGGGAAAAACTGAATTATGTGCAAAATGTCAAACATTTTGAAAAAACTGTGATTATCTCCTGTGACATAGTCTGTAGGGGGCGCTAATGGGCCAATTTCAATTATTTCACTTTCAAATGACCTAGACCCTGGAGTTGAACAATGGATTCAAATTTTGTGCAAATCGGACTTTGTATGGGCAAACGGGAGCAAATTTGCTACTGTCAAAAATTGAAACAAAAGTCACATTTTGCCGCTCCGCTGCTCAAACAACGTTTCTGATCAACTGATCAAAATTCAACGAACCACTATTGATTATACATGTGTGTAGACGATGTCAAGCAATTTTGAGGAAAACCGGTGAAACGGCAGAGGAGGAGTGGAATTCCATGTGTGAAAATGATAAATTATAATTTTTCCATTTTCCAATGAAATGTATGGGCTTCCTGTTTGTCAGGGGGCGTGGCCCATAGTAAAAAAAAATGGAGCTTTCGCGAAAGTTCACCATGGTAGACCCGGCTGCTGCTGCCCAGGCCACAGGCTGCTCTTCCTCGACTCATCAATACCAGCAACGCCCACATCCAGTCAACCAATTGAGAATGAGGAGTCACGTGCCGAGTTGGGGTGATTTGGGGGGGGCTCTGAGCCTGTCGGACATATTGGCTGCGCAACGGGGGCACGCCCCCAGAATTTCACGCGCTCCTCATATTCCAGAGCACTTTAAATTATACGCATTTACGTTTTCGGCGAGACAGAGACGGATCTACTGATACAACAAGGGAAAGGAAGACAGTAAAACAATGCTTAGAGATAAGGCGAAAGAGAAGGGACCGTACAGGAACAAGCTCATACCAAGCGCAAAACAGAGGTATTTGGAGAAGCTTGCGGACATCAAAAACATCGACCCATACGAGCTCCCTACAGCGGAATGGCACAGAAACCTGGACCATTTACCTCCGTGCACATACATGGACATAGTAAACTACCTTGTATTTGGTGTAAGTTACTACACGATGCAGGAGTTTAAAAGCCACAAGTCTTTGGAAAGTTACGAGACTTTCTGCTGTGGCTGGGTGCAGGACTTGGTCATCTACAAGCCTCCAGCTGGTGACAACAGCGTTGTACTGGCAAAAGTAAGTTTCTTCACATATGCCTTTTAGTGTGTTGTAATTACATTGCATACATGGTCACCAGGTCAACTTCATATCTGCAGCAGCCACACGCAGATCTCTGGACAGACAAATTGATGGTGACACCGACAATAGTCCAGTGCAGAGAACACGAATGGCCAAAACAGCACCACCACCATCACCGACACAAGACAAGCCGGCAATTTTCTACCGGCAAATCAGCATGACAGGCACAGGATCTGCCATTTTGACAGTGCTCCCTGACTACTGTGAGCAGTTCAAGGATCCTGTTCTTCCCATTCGGAGCCTACAGTCTCTGGTAAATGGAACTGGCCTTAATCGGGGTGACCTACCTGCGCTGCAACGGCACTGTCAGAACATAAAGACTGTAGCTGATGTGTCTGAGGAACAGGCAGTGCAGATGGAGAGACGGACAAGGGGACAGCACACGTCATCCCTTTGGTTTGCTGCACGGGCAGGGAGAGTCACGGCCTCCTCGATGCATAGCGTGTATGGAACAGACCTTAGTTCTCCAGCACTGTCCATCGTTAGGAGGGTGTGTTATCCAGCTCGTGGGCCAGGAACAGCTGCCACCAGTTGGGGAATTAGACAAGAGGACACGGCGAGGCAGGCATACAGTGTCCAAACTGCCCCCCTGCACACCAATCACCAAGTGCTAACCTGTGGCTTTTTTGTCAACCCGGCCTTCCCACAGGTAGGAGCCTCACCAGATGCCATCGTGAGCTGCATCTGTTGTGGGAAAGGCTGCTTGGAGGTAAAATGCCCAGCTAAATACAAGAACTGCACTATCCTCCAAGCCTGCTCCTCGGATGACCGCAACTTCTGCTTGCATGTTGTTGATGGTCAGGTGCACCTTAAAAAGAGTCACCCGTATTACACCCAAGTCCAGACACAACTGTTTGTGACAGAGAGGTCCTACTGCGACTTTGTTGTGTGGACCTTGATGGACACAGTGACTCTGCGCATAGCTCCAGACCGTGCTTTTTGGAAGGCACGACTCCAGAAGGCACAGGACTTCTTTGTGATGGTGGCTCTCCCTGAACTTGCGGTGCAATACTACACTATCCCCACCTGTCAACCATCACCTGGTCACAGTGTGCTACGTGAACTACAGCAGCCACAGCCACAACAAGTAGGTGGGAAGAGGCCGCGAAGGCAGCCAGCCAAAAAAGCCAAGGAAGTGTGGTGTCTCTGTTCTGGACCAGAGGAGGGTGACATGGTGGCCTGTGACAACCAGAACTGCCCAGTCCAGTGGTTTCACTTCAGTTGTGTGGGGCTTGTTAATAAACCCTCTGGTGACACGCCATGGTTTTGCCCTTGTTGTGCAGAATAGGTTTTTCCTATTTCTTAAAATTGTATTATTGTTATTGCTGTGTGCCTTTGCAGTGTTTTTTTGTACATTTGCACTAATAACAGTCTTATTTGTTATTATTATTTATGTTATAATTTATTTTATTATGTTGTGCATGTTTACATGCTGGAAACAGTACTTTGAATGCACACGTTGTTTTGCAGTGTTTTGTGTCCCTTTGCACTAAGAAAAGTATGACTCTTATGATCATTTTTGCCTATGCTGTGCATGTTTACATGCTGGAAACAGTACTTTGAATGCACACGTTGTTTAGCAGTGTTTTGTGTCCCTTTGCACTAAGAAAAGTATGACTCTTATTATCATTTTTACCTATGTTGGGCATGTTTACATGCTGGAAACAGTACTTTGACTGCACACGTTTGTAACAAAAAAAATATTCATTTCTCAATAAATATTGGTAAACCATATCAAGTTGTTTCATGCATTTATTTAAAAATAAAAGATACAGTAAAGAATAAGGCACTCAAACAACACTTTTGCACATGTTCGTTAAGGCACAGCAAACAATGACAATCTTATCCAAAGGCATTAGGTTTTCACCCTCACATTTGACAAGCATGTGCACAGGTACAGTTGAGTGTAAGAATTTGAATTTGTTGCGCACAACACCGATCACCCTCTCCACGTGAATTCTGAGATGTGCTATGGCCCTAGTCTCCTCCACATCTTTCGCCTCAAGCTGAGCACGACCCCTGGTGAATGTAGGTATTTTCACTTCAGCACACATCATGCCCACATGTTCTCTTATATTAAAGCCTCTATCTGCCAGCACAATGTCACCTGGTAACAGCTTGTTCAGGAAACCACTTTGCTCGGTTATATGCTTGTCGCTTGTGCACCCACCCCACCCGTTCGATATGAAGGAAATTACACCCTGGGGCGTGATCACGAACTCAATACTATTCAACTTTAATAGAAGCGAATAAAAACAACAGTAGATTTTTGTTTGGTACCGTCGCTAAACTCACAAACTGCCATAGCGCAATCGAGCCTAAAATTCCAAGCTCACTGAGCAGTGTCGACTTTCTCCACTTCTTTAATAATAAAATTACATCCATCCGTGACAAGCTGGAGGAGGTTGCTCCTGCTGTTAGTGGTGGACAGGTTGAAGCGGCATACGTGACTTCCCACTTAGACTCTTCAGTGGGCCTTAATAAATTCATGGCTGTGAGCCAAGCAGAGGTGATCTCTGTGGTCACATCCTCAAAAGCCTCAACTTGCATGTTAGACTCAGTCCCGACATGGCTCTTCAAAGACATACTTCCTTTGATAATTGAGCCTATCGTAAATATAATAAACGCATCCATACAATGTGGCTATGTCCCACAAGCTTTTAAAACCGCGGTAATCAAACCCCTTCTGAAGAAAACAAACCTGGACCCAGAAATACTTACAAACTACAGACCGATCTCGAACCTCACTTTTATATCTAAAATCCTGGAAAAACTTATAGCTGAGCAGCTCCGCTGCCACCTGCAGGAAAATGATATGTTTGAAGTCTTTCAATCAGGATTCAGAGCTCATCATAGCACTGAAACGGCACTAGTCAAAGTCACAAATGACTTACTACTAGCTGCCGATAATGGACAAGTGTCAGTGCTGGTCCTACTGGACCTTAGTGCTGCATTTGACACAATAGACCACAGCATTCTACTGCAGAGGCTAGAATGTGATATAGGTCTTAGAGGAACAGCCCTTGGCTGGTTTAAATCCTATTTATCAGATCGATATCACTTCGTCAATGTGAATCAGGACTCGTCGCCTTATTCTGGAGTGGAATTCGGTGTGCCGCAGGGTTCGGTACTCGGACCGATTCTTTTTACTCTCTACATGCTGCCACTGGGAAACATTATTAAAAAGCATGGAATTAATTTCCACTGCTATGCAGATGACACACAGCTTTATCTGTCGATGAAGCCTAATCAGACAGATCAGCTAGAAAAGCTCAGTGCCTGCATAAAGGACCTTAAAATGTGGATGACTCTTAACTTCCTACTTCTCAACCCGGAGAAGACAGAAGTGATCCTACTCGGTCCGAAGCGCCTGCGTGACTCCCTCACTAACCAGATGGTTACTCTCGATAATGTCAGTATAATACCCAGTAACACTGTGAGGAATCTTGGAGTCATTTTTGACCAAGAACTCTCCTTCAAGGCTTATATAAGCCAAGCAACTAAAACGGCGTACTTCCACTTACGGAACATCGCTAAAATTAGGAATTTCCTTCCTAAAAGTGACGCGGAAAAACTCATTCACGCGTTTGTCACCTCAAGGCTCGACTACTGTAACGCTTTACTGGCAGCGTGCCCTAAAGCCTCTTTGAAGAGCTTCCAGCTCGTTCAGAATACAGCAGCTAGGATCTTAACAGGTACCAAAAGGAGGGAGCACATAACTCCGGTGTTAAAATCACTCCACTGGCTCCCTGTGGAGTACAGAATAAAGTTTAAAATCCTACTCTTAACATATAAAGCCATAAATGGCTTGGCTCCTTCTTATCTCCAAGACACGTTAGTGTCGTATCAACCAAGTCGAGCGTTGCGCTCACAAAACGCCAGACGTCTGGTGGTCCCTAAGGTCTCAAAGGTCACTGTTGGTGGCAGAGCATTTAGCTACCAAGCTCCTTTACTGTGGAATCAGCTTCCCATTTATGTTAAGGAAGCAGATACGGTCTCCACATTCAAGGCCAGGCTTAAAGCACTTTACTTTAATTTAGCATATAATTAGGTAATATATAATATGTAGTGTATATATTATATATATATGCTGTATTATGTTATATATTATGTTATATATTATTCAATAATGTATTGTGTTATGTTGTATATTATGTTATATATTATGCTGTATGTTATTCTTTATTCAAGGCTAGGTTTAAAACAGTCCTCTTTAGTTTAGCATATGGCTAGGAAGGTAAGACTCGGAGAAGGTTAAACTCCTCAGAGTGTTAGTCAAGCTGCATAGGGAGTCAGTTTGCTGGGAGAAGTATGGTAACTTGAGCACTATCCTCTCCTCCTTCCTACTTTATCTGTTTAGCATTTTTAGGATTCTGACTGTAGTTTGTTCATTGCTATTCACCCGTTGTCCCATTGTCTGTTTCATGGTACGATGACGGGATCTCTGAGCCTGGCCTCTTCCATCTACACCTGCGGACTGCCCCGCCCGACCCGCCTGGGAGTGCTTCGGTCCTGCACCGGACCTGTCCACGTTCAGCGTCCACTGGTCCACGTTCTGTAGCTAGCTTAGGTCCTAGATCATTAGTCTGTCCGTCCGGAGGAGCGGATCCCTTTCTCATATGGGTCTCCCTCCCTGTGGGTTTCCCTAGTTCTCCTCCAAGGTTTCTCACTTTTTCCCACTGGGTTTTTTTAAGAGTTTTTCCTTGTCGATGCAGGAGGGTCTTGTTGGACAGTTAGTGTCCAACAGAAAGGATTGGTGATGATCAGGACACTTTAGCATTCTACAACATGTATGGACATTTTCTTCTGTGTGTGCTTTATACTGTATTCTTCATGTGTTTTAACTGTTGATTCTCTGACCTGTGTTGGTGATTTCAATGGTTTTGTTAAGTCCTCTGAGATGACTTCTGTTGTGACCTAGGGCTATACAAGAATAAATTGTATTGTATTGTATTGTATTGTATCACGATTAGGTATTTCATAGTGTATGCGTGTTTGTATTGAGAAAAAGTCTGTGCCCTTGCTAGTACATTGGAAGGTTTCTCAATGAACACCTCGAAGCAGTCCACAATGGCAGCCACATTGTTCCCAAATGACTCCACAAACTGGTGTGGCATACTGGTCAATAAGCATTCCCTACTTGGCCAGTGCACCAATGGACACAGCTGTGCGTACATCACACCAAGGGTATGGTGAAAGGCATCGGCGACTGTTGTCCTATGTACTCTAAACAGATGGCTGAGGTGCTGTATTGGAAGGTCCAGTCTGAGGCGCATTAAAGTCAATAGGACAAGCTGGAAGGGTGAGAGCTTCTTCATTCTACCTTGAGGCAGATCTGGAGTTAGGTAGAGTAGAAGTGTCTATAACAATGCAAAGTTTGGAAGCCCCGTGTAATACTTCACTGTGTTATCATCACCACTCAGAAAGTTCTCATTCATCCGGTACGTATCAAGCTCACGCTTCAGCTGTCTGTTTTCTTCAAGAAGATTGTTGATAACATCTCGTCTAGATGTGCAGAGTCCACATTCCATGTCCGGGTCAGCTGGCGGCTGGTCTAGGGCTGGCGGCGGCGGCTGCGGCTGGTCTAGGGCTGGCGGCGGCGGCGCCTGCGGCTGGTCTAGGGCTGGCGGCGGCGGCGCCTGCGGCTGGTCTAGGGCTGGTGGCGGCGGCGCCTGCGGCTGGTCTAGGGCTGGTGGCGGCGGCGCCTGCGGCTGGTCTAGGGCTGGTGGCGGCGGCGCCTGCGGCTGGTCTAGGGCTGGTGGCGGCTGCAGCTGGTCTAGGGCTGGTGGCGGCTGCAGCTGGTCTAGGGCTGGAGGCGGCGGCGCCTGCGGCTGGTGTTGGGCTGGAGGTGGCTGCCGCTCCAGTGGCAGGGACCTGCGCCTTACTTGCCGCTGATATCTCGCTTCATCTGTTTTTTGTACATCATTGTGGCCTAACAACAGGGATGGTGTCCAGTCAGGGTGGTTCTCCAACATCTCATATGCTGGTTTACCTACACGAGAATAATAACAACATATAATTAATATAATAATTTGCACAATCTATGTAATCAATGCTTTAAACTGGCAACTATGTCATGAACAGCATCTCAAGTACTTTTTAGGTCACCTCATAATGTCATATGAAGGTTTATGTACAACAGAATAATTAGATTATGTGTACAATCTATGTAATCTATGCTTTACACTGGCAAAGACCTCGCAGAACACGTGCTAAGTAAGAAACAGCCTGAGAGGGTAACAAAGACACAGAGACAAAGGCACTACAGAAACCATAATAACATATGCTAACCTACACTTCCTAGCTTTAAGAGACAACTACATAAATACATTTTTAGAGAACGTACCAGAGTGAAAATGCAGAGAACACACTCTCGTCGACAGGAGTGTGTGATCGAAAGTAAGGTCCTTTCTTCTAATTGCAGCCAACCAAGCAATCCGACGTCTCCTTGTCAGGTCAGAGAATTGCTCCCCTTGATGCTTTTTCCATTTCGGTAACCTAAAAAACTGTATCCCGTTGTTACTAGGTTTTCCATATCCATCGTGGGAGGTATTGGAGAAGTTTTTAACGCAGCAGTTATTTCCAGGCATGATAAAACAGTGCGGAATAGCAAGAACCTCCGCTACTACCGCGTTCACAACACACGTAAACAAACTGTACTGCCGCCACCGGTGCGCAGCCAATATGTCGGCAAAGGGGGGATGGGGAGGGGGGACTCTGTGCCGTGACGTCAACTCCTCATTCTCAATAACCACCAGGACAGCAAGTTAAAAGCCGGAGACGCCCACTTCCCGGTCTTCTGAAGTTTGCAAACTTCTGAAGCCTGCAAGGTGCATGTCGCTAACGCACCTGTTCGCAAATGCATGCGTTGTTCTGGAGGGGTCGCTTCTGCTCACGTGTTGCTCGTGCGCGTGGCCCTGCTGTCCTCAGTCTGGCTGCTCGTGGTCTGCTCCTCTTCCACGTCCCTGCACCTGCTGTGGTTCGCATATCCCCACTGCTCTCCTCCTCTGCGGGCTGCTCCGCGGGGCCCCTCCGCGGTTCTGTGCTGCTCGTTCCTCGTGGTCTGCTGCCGCGCGCAGACGGTCTGGCGGTGCCGTGCGTGTCCCTGCCTCCGATTGGCGGTGCCGCGTTGTCCCGTTGCTTTCCCAAGTCTCCTGGCATGTGAGTACAGTGAGTGTGCCGACCGCGGACAGATTAATCCCGGAGTCTAGGCTGCAGGCGGCTGGTCTTTGCCCTACGCACTTGACTGCAGGCGTCAGTTTTCGCCCCGTGCTTGGTCTGCAGGCTCCGTTTTACACGTGTTTGAGCTAACTGAGGGGCAATGCATCTTAAATGGCATCAATCTCTATTGTCTGAGGCAGTGTCTCCCAAAGTGGGGTCCGCGGCCCCCTGGTGGGCCGCGAGGGTACTGCAGGGGGGCCGCGGGAGGTCATAAAAAAACAATATAATTATTTAATGTTAAATTTATAATGTTTTGTTTGTAATATTAAAATATTTGTGTACATTATTTGACTTGAATAATCCACTGTAATCATTTTTGTATTACAATGTTTGTAGCAGAGGCTATTTCCCCAAAATAAAATAACCAGAAGAGCCTATTCTTAATGTTGTCTTCTTGGTTATTATTTTGGGGGGCCACGCAGACCCGTCAGATTTTTAAGGGGGCCTCGGTGTTACTGAGTTTGGGAATGGCTGGTCTGAGGGATATAAGAGGAGCAATGTGCATTAATTCAGTTCATGTTCTGCCACTTGCAGTAAAACCACGTTGGAAAAAATGTGCAAAGACTACCCCATCGTGCTCCAGACGGCACACACAGAGCTCTTGCCACGGCGCCATCTTTACAGCATCAATCTCATTACTCGCAAGTCACTATTGCTAAATGAATGTATTTAAATTCGTCTATCTGCAGGAGGAAGGAGGGGCCATGCATTTAAATAGCTAGGTCACTAGTATTAAACTGGGTAACTAAACTGCAGTTGTTGCATTTCGAAAGTGCAGCAGAAAGAAAAGGGGCTCAATGTGAATCTGCAATGGGTTTGAAGTGGAGCTGGAGCTAATGAACGCATGGATCAGTGATCGTTCATGCGTATCTGCCATAACCAAAGCAGCAAGATGGCTCCAGGGGACATCTGTTTCTCGCATGGGAATGTTTCGGATTCGGGTTGATTTATTTCCTCAGGCTCTTAAACAACCGTGGGCATGGTTCTCTGACCGCCGCTGCTGCGGTCCCTGCTGCCGTTCCTACTGATGCCTGATCCCGCTGCTGCCTGTTCCTGCTGCCGCTCCTGCTGCTGCCCGTCCCTGCTGCCTGCTCCTGCTGCTCCTACCACTACATGTGCCGCTGCTGCTGTTCCTGCCGCTGCCGCTCCGCAGGCTCCCGGGTGGCACCTGTCTCTACGGCTCGGCTCTTCAGACACGTATGTAACCTGGCTCACGGAGACAAGCGGCGCTCGCTGGCGTGACACGTCTGTTGTTCGTATGAATCGCATTGTGCTGCTGCTGCTGCTGCTTGCTGCTTCTGCTGCTTCATACTGCTACCGCTACTGCTGCTACTGCTGCCGCTACTGCTGCTACTGCTGCCGCTACTGCTGCTATTGCTGCCGCTGCTGCTTCATACTGCTACCGCTGCCGTGCTGCTGCTGCTTCTTTACTTTGACACCTCTCTTCACTGCGCATCTCTTTTACTGAAACACTAAACAGCTTCAACTATATTCTACTGCGGTGGCTTTGATACAGGATTATTGCTGTTATTATCTACGGATGCTGCAACCGCTGCTGCTGCTGCTGCTTCATACTGCTACTGCTGCTACTGCTGCTGCTTCCTACTGCTACTGCTGCTCCTGCTAATGCTGCTTCTGCTGCTTCATACTGCTACCGTTACTGCTGCTGCTACTGCTGCCGCTGCTGCTGCTGCTTCATGTACTTTGACATCTCTCTTCACTTCGCATCTCTTTTACTGAAACACTAAACAGCTACAACAATATTCTACTGCTCTGGCTTTGATACAGGATTATTGCTGCTATTATCGACGGATGCTGCAGCTGCTGCTGCTTCATACTGCTACTGCTGCTGCTGCTTCATACTGCTACTGCTACTGCTGCTGCTTCATACGGCTACTGCTGCTACTACTGCTGCTGCTGCTTCATTTACTTTGCCATCTCTCTTCACTTGCATCTCTTTTACTGAAACCCTGAACAGCTACAACAACATTCTACTGCTGTGGCTTTGATACAGAATTATTACTGTTATTTCTAAGGACGCTGCTGCTGCTGCTGCTGCTGCTACTGCGGCTGCCGCGGCTTGATACAGGACTATTGCTGTTATTATCTGAGGTTACTGCTGCTGCCGCTGCTGCTACTGCTACTGCAACCCACTCTCTCAGAAGCTTTCCTGCTTCTAATGGATGCAGCCCGGCTGAGTATGCCGCGCTGCGCCAGACTCGCACCTATGCTCCCAGGGTCGCTTCGGCGGTCGTGCTTCATCTCTCTACTGAATCTTCTGATTCTATCAGATGCAGCTGGCCGAGTAGCTGCGCTGAGCCGTCAATCGGACTCCTAATCAAAGGCATCCATACCTGTATTCTTCACTCTTCTGATCGCAGGCTCCCCATCATGCTGCCCATCCTGCAGCGGCGCTGAACTCCGGCTCATCTCCCAAGTACATGTCCGCCCTCCTCGCAGCATCTTCCTGCTCTCCTTCTATGGCTTCTCTGCGTAAGCGTTTCACCATTGCTCACTCAACCTTCATGCGGTCCGAGACACGGCTTTCCCGACCATCCTACTATCCTGATTTCTACTCTCCAACCCAAGGTTTCAAGCGTAAGGGCGCCTGCAACATCAATGGCCCTCTCCGACATGTCTCTGCCCTACAGGTCTCCGCTTCTACACGGACGCTGCCCCTTCCGTGGGTTTTTGGGGGATTCTTCCAGGACCACTGGTTTGCCGAGCGTGGCCGCTACTTTCCACCGGAGCATCTCCTCTGCCTACACGTGATATTCCCAGTGGTCGTGGCCTGCGCGCTGTGGAATCACACGTGGCAGAGAAAGAGGATCTCGTCACGTGTGATAATCTCGACGTAGTGGAAGCATTACACAAAGGTCGCTCTTTTTCACCCAACATAATGTCCCCTGACCACTTCAACCTTCATCTCAAACATTCAAAAATCAAAGGTGCCTGCAATATAATAATAGCTCGCTCCGACACATCTCTCTGCCCCTACAAGTCCATGATGCGTTACACTCGCCTCCGCTGCAAGAAATGAGATTCTAACGGACCTCTATTTCTCACTCCAGACCACCTTCCCATGACAGCAAACTGGTTCAGAGCTCAGCTGAGATCCCTACTGCTCCTCTGTAATTTGTCTCCCCAGCTCTATACGGCCCACTCATTCAGGATAGGCGCTGCAACGCGCGCGGCCTCGCTGGGGCTCCCCCACTCTTCGCTGCAACAGCTGGGGCGCTGGTCCTCTTCGGCCTTCTCCGCTTACATCAGGCCAGATGCGACCGCTATCCTGGCAGCACAATGTCAACTGGCTTCCTCGTAAGCTCCCAGCAAAGCAAGTAAGCAATAAGATTCTGGTGGCGGCACGCACTTTCCTCTTACACTCAAAAGATTCCCCTGCTGCAGCGTCTGGCTGAACATGCGCGTGCGCGCATGTTCTCAGCTCGCTCAAAGATTCCCCTGCTCAGCGTCTGGCTGAACATGCGCGTTCTCAGCTCGCTCAAAGATTCCCCTGCTCAGCGTCTGGCTGAACATGCGCGTTCTCAGCTCGCTCAAAGATTCCCCTGCTCAGCGTCTGGCTGAACATGCGCGTGCGCGCATGTTCTCAGCTCGCTCAAAGATTACCCTGCTCAGCGTCTGGCTGAACATGCGCGTGCGCGCATGTTCTCAGCTCGCTCAAAGATTACCCTGCTCAGCGTCTGGCTGAACATGCGCGTGCGCGCATGTTCTCAGCTCGCTCAAAGATTACCTTGCTCAGCGCCTGGCTGAATATGAGTTGCTTCTCATATTCTCAGCTCGCTCAAAGATTCCCTTGCTGCAGCGTCTGGCTGAACATGCGCATGTTCTCAGCTTGCTCAAAGATTACCTTGCTCAGCGCCTGGCTGAATATGAGTTGCTTCTCATATTCTCAGCTCGCTCAAAGATTCCCTTGCTGCAGCGTCTGGCTGAACATGCGCATGTTCTCAGCTCGCTCAAAGATTACCCTGCTGCAGCGTCTGGCTGAACATGCGCGTGCGCGCATGTTCTCAGCTCGCTCAAAGATTCCGCTGCTTCAGCGCCTGGCTGAATATGTGCACGCTCTTATTCTCAGCTCGCTCGGCCCAAACAAACACGGGCCCCAGCCGACACAGCCTGGCTGAGCGACCGCGCGAGAAGCCTCTCACTCATGCTCTCAGGCCCGCGCAGTACGTCCTGCTATCCCAATCCCAGGCCCGCTTTTTGGGGATATGTACGCGAGCAAGCGCAGTACTCAACAGCATCCCTCCCGGGCCTAGGGCGCCAAACATGCTCAATCAATAAACATGCTTAAATCTAATAAGTCTAACGCATTTTCCTCATGGGTCTCTCCAAGGTGAAATGGAGCTTTCGCGAAAGTTCACCGTGGTAGACCCGGCTGCTGCTGCCCAGGCCACAGGCTGCTCTTCCTCGACTCATCAATACCAGCAACGCCCACATCCAGTCAACCAATAACCACCAGGACAGCAAGTTAAAAGCCGGAGACGCCCACTTCCCGGTCTTCTGAAGTTTGCAAGCCTCCGCCGCCCCACCTCCTCCTTCTCTCATGAAGCGTGCTTGCCTACTGCCTCTGCCGTCACCAGTGCCTAGGCCCCGGGGGGATATGTACGCGAGCAAGCGCAGTGCTCAACAGCATCCCTCCCGGGCCTAGGGCGCCAAACATGCTCAATCAATAAACATGCTTAAATCTAATAAGTCTAACGCATTTTCCTCATGGGTCTCTCCAAGGTGAAATATAATTATTTGAGTCTAGGAACATGTGTACCGATTTCCGTGGCTGTACAACAAACTTCGCGTAATGTAAACTGACTTTTGTGGAGTGCGCTGTTCTCGCATTTTTTTTGTCCCACAAAAATGAACACCAAAAATATTCATTTTTCGCCGGTTCTGAATTTTGGGCAAACATTTGTATGCATGTTTAGAGGGTCAAATTAAGATTCAAAGGGCAGAAAAAAAAGAAAGAAATGAGGATTTTAGAGCATTTGAGTAGACTCACGCAACTTTCATGTTTTGGTGCGTACACTGCGCCCCCTTGCATTCACCATTGTGAAAACAATAGGCCCTTACCCCAGTTGGGGCTCGGGCCTAATAAATAGATAATTCTAAAATAGCTAACAATATAATTAAAAAGTAACAACACTTTATGTCACAGCAGCAGAGATTGTGAAGCCGTTGGGTGGAGCAGAACGGGTCACAACAGCAGAGGTGGAGTAGATGCTTGGTTCGGACCATTTTCTCTGCTCTGGTCCAGAGTAAAATGCTGAATGCTTTGTAAGCATTTTTCAAAAAAAATTGCACTCCTCCAGTGGATTTCTGCTTGATCTGCTTGGTTCTCTTTGGTTTATATGACTTTCCTATGGTGTTTGTATGATTATCTCCTGAAAGTGGCACGTTTTGCACATCTTTGATAAATGGCAAAAAGGCCATTTTATAAGGTCTTTGTATAATTTGCAGTTTTCCAATATATAATCAATGTAAAATCATGAGTCCACAAACCGTTCACTCTCCTGTGTTTACACAGTAGTTGAAACAGTTTGTTTACACCGAAATGTGTGACATCACAGGTGTGACATTACAGCTGCAGCTTTATCCAGTGAACGACAATCACTTTTTCCAAATGTTTTTATATTTTATGTCACACATATATGGATATTGTGTAAAGTTTTCTATTTGTCATACCATAATAGAGTAATATGGGTGTAATAGAGTAATATGGGTGTAATAGAGTAATATGGGTGTAATAGAGTAATAAGGGTGTAATAGAGTAATATGGGTGTAATAGAGTAATATGGGTGTAATAGAGTAATAAGGGTGTAATAGAGTAATAAGGGTGTAATAGTGTAAAGCCAAGTGTATAGTCGCGCGGAGTGGTGGTGACGTGACGTCACATGCGCAACGCAAGGATCACCGCAAGACCCTTGCGTAGCCTGCCGCGCATCGTCAAACATTTCTAACTACGCAGGCCGCGCCGCAGAGAAGCTCCACTGTGATTGGTCCGTACTTGTGTTTTGGACGGAAGCATGGAGCGGCTGCAGGAGCCTGGATGAGGCACTTCGGAGCAGATAGCTTCGTGCTTCAAAGGAACCGAAGGAAAAGTAGTTTGGGCTCATGGCTCAGAACCTGATATACGCGGAGACTGTTCAGTTCTGTTGCATATCCAACATATAAACTGTACAGTCGTTACTTTTGCTCTGTTCCTGCGCCTGTCTTGTTTGTATCTACACTCGTAGCTTATCGAGTCTGTTGCATTCCTTCTGCATTTAAAGCTGCTCAAACTGACTTTGAGAAACTTTCGAATCAGAACGATGAGCTGGCTCTCTCTGCTCGCCCTGCCCGCACGGAGCTTTCGCCCCCCACTACCCCCTCAGCCTATGCTCTCATGCTAACTGTAAACGGAGCTCACGTCTCACAATATGGACACATTTGAACGTGGATGGCGTGACCATAGAATGATTGAACCGGGAAACTCTGAGGACCGAGACTTTCTTTTGGATGTTTCGCTGTGTAAGAAGTGACCGGTAACAAAGACACGAGAAGTTTCAGGTTAGCCTCCGCCATGATGCTTGTTTACCTTGGCTGTCTGTGCTAACAAGAGACCTGTGGCTTTTCTCAAGAAAGTGGGGGCCAGTGGTCCGCTGTGATTGGTCCCAATCAGTACCCGAAACACATTCTCTTCCTTGTTTCACCAAATTCAATGACACGCCTGCACAAATCTGCACTACTTATTCTTCAAATGGACGTATATCCCAATGCATTGCATGGATATGGATTGAATTTTCGTAATGAATGCAAAAATAAAGTCAGTTAGTGCAGCTTTAAATCGTTCATGTTTGTTTTGCTGTTTGTGCTGAATACAATTTAATAATAACTGTTTCCAACAAGAACTGAGTCTTTATTCACAGCATCACAGTTGAAATGACTTATGAAATAATGAGTCAATAGAACTGTCTCATAAACCTACAGTAGATTCACATGTAATGAGCTCAAACAGTTTGGTTTGCTAATGTTTTTGTTCTGAAGAGGAGAAAGTAGCAGCGTAAATGGGACCGCTTTGGTTTCCCAGGCAACTCCTGTGGTATCGCCATCATGTGGTTGGGTGTGGAATTACAACATTATATTAAGAACTCCGCAAGGGGAACGCGCGAGTGTAGGTCCAGCGCAACCGTAACCAGTGCAGCGCGAGTATACACTAGGCTTGATAAGGGTGCAATAATGTAATAAGGGGGCAAAAGTTGTTTACTTTTGAATATGCTGGAAACTGCAGCAAGTAGTTAACAGTTGTTTTGTGCTTTGCAATTGTTATTTTTTTCTGCCTGAGATGTTGCTGCAGTGCAGTGTGCATGGTTTTTGTAAGGCTCATAGTTTTAAAAAAAATACTAAAAGTGGTTAAAAACAGCTATATGTAATTTATGTAATTCTTAAGTAATTTAAATAAAAAAAATATATTACACTGTTTTTAAAGACAAACCAGTGGGGGCGGGTCCCAGTTCAAAAATGTCCAAAATGACCTGTGCTCACATGCTTGCAATACCACCTGGGCCGATGGCGTTGGACCTGGAATAAGAATTATTCAATGCTAATGTACGTATCTTCTTACCTTCCGAAAACGGGTTTACATGATGGTCCAAATGCTGAGGGGAGTGAATTTTTTTTAGACCAGTCTAGTTTAGTTGCTGTGAAATTTTGAAGGCACTCGTTAAATTAATGGGGCTCGTGCCGGCTGACGCATGCGCAGATACTTTTTTTCCAAGCCCCGGCGATCCAAGATGGCGGCGTATTCAAATGAATGGTTTGTGCTCAGTGACGCATGTGCCTGCATGGGCGCGGAAAGATTACCGGAACTCATGGCGGAACTCGCCTGGAACTCGCAAAGATTCATGGGAACTCGCCTGTATTTGGGCATCGTCTGGTCCTCCCGGTTCTGCGCAGTGGATGATCTCCAATTATGCATTGCGCCAAATACGCGTGTGTGGCTCTCATGCACAGGCACAGAGGGGCTCGGCCGTGCTCTGACCAATCAGAGCTGCTCATCAGAGCGGGATTTAGAGCGGGAGCCAGACGGGCAGAGTTTATGGCACTAAATTGTGGCTTTAAAGAAAACCGAAGGATTTAAGAAGACAAAAAGTTCAGGATGACAATGGACACTAAAATCCCCCAAAAAATCCGACCTTTATGAAAGCTGTAGATTCTCTGTCAGCTGAGGTCGAGCTGTTTTAGTTTACATTGAGTTCTATGGGGAAAATGTCTGGGTAGGGTTAAGAGGGGAGCCCACGTGAATTTAGTCTAGTTTAGTCTGCAGTACCGCGAGAATTCCCTGAGCACATGGGTCCTTCAGCTCCAAGCAAGTAATACCCTATCCAGTTATTATAATAGATCCATGGTTTTTTCACATTATCCCCGCGCAGCCATTTTGAAACTGCCCATAGACGGCAAAAGTGATGGATGGCACATTATTTTGAACGGTGGAGAAAGGTATGAATGCGTCCGTTAATATTTACAGTCTATGGGACAAACGTGCAGCTAACTGTATTATGCAATACTTAGATGTGCCACAAGGGGGCGCATGAGCAACATGAGTTAGGAGACGGGAACAGAACGGCAGATGAGGACAAGACAAACTCATATTGGGTCCCCTGTTTTCCTTTCTCAGCTTTGTTAAATGTTTGCTGAAGCACTTTTAACGGTACTGTTGTTTTGTTGAAACCTTGTAAATAATGTACTTGTGTAAATATGTTCATATTTACACAAGTACATTATGTACAAATTCTGAGGTGAATTGGCTTTGTAAACTGTGTTAGTAATTGAATGCTAAGCTAGCGGACATGTTCAAGATAACTTTCTGAGTAGGAATCAGGAATATTGCTCCCTGCCTGTCCGGCACGGTCTGGCATTGTATTACCAGTCCAACCACTGAACTGTGCTGACTCCTTTCTGACTCTGGGAGCTAAACAACAACAACAAAGTTTAGGCCAATTGAGACTGTGTGTGTTCCTCGCACCAGCTCAAAAATATTTCTAAATTCCAAAAAACTAAGAAATCATAACAGGACAGCAGTTAGACGGTCCAACTCAGCAAATCTCATTTCTGTTCCCTGTAGAAATCAATCAACCACATTCATTGACTCCGATAGTATTTTTAAACTTGCTATGCTTAATGTCAGATCTCTATGTAACAAATTATTTTTAATTAATACTTTTATAGGTTCTTATGATCCTGATCTTATGTTCATGGCTGAAACATGGCTTGACCAAAATACAGGAAATGCGGTTTTAATAGAAGCAACACCACCAAATTTTAAATTTGAATCCGAAATGCGAGAAAACAAAAGGGGGGAGGCATAGCAGCAGTTTTTAGAGATAATATTGTCTCCCATAGAATGCCCCTTGAAAATGTTTAATCGTTTGAGTATGTTTCTTTTAAAATAGAATAAAAGCAATATTCTATTCTTATCATTGTCCTGTACAGGCCACCACAGTTATGTTGCGGTTTTATTGACCATTTTACTGAATTATTTTCAGTTGTATGCACAGACTTTGATAGTTTAGTTATTACACTTGATTTTAAAGTAGATGTTGATAATGTTTATGACAGAAATGCAAAGAAGCTGATTTCTGTATTTGAGACCTTTGGTTTCATTAAGCACGTGAGTGGCCCCACTCACAGCAGAGGGCACACTCTTGACCTGCTCATTTCATGTTGCTCTGTCAGATCATTTCTGTGTATTTTTTGACATGTGTTTTGCTAGCAAACCACCAGCTGTGTCCACAATTGTTAGAAGAAGACAGATACATGAAAACACGAGTGAACTGTTCATGGGAATGCTAAACTTCAAGAAGTTTAAGTTTATTATTAATTTATTTCAACAGGGACAATGTGCAAATACATTAATTAAAGATGCTTTGCACCAGATTTAGCTTGAGCTAGTTTCCATCTACTACCCTGTGGTCTACTGTTGAACTGCTTAACGCTGACACCACCAGTGTTTTGACTGTTCTGGACGCCATTGCTCCTGTGACGGTTAAAATGGTTACCAGTAAGTAAAAGGCCCCATGGACTAAAGCAGACTCGGTCAGGGCACAGACCGGGTTCTACGTAAAACAAGATGAATGTATTTATTGAAGGTTGCAGTAACAATCTTCGTATTCTTTTTTCAACAGTTAGTAGATTAACAAACCCCTCTGTTATGTTGCCCCTAGAACTTACCTCAAATCTAAGTGTAATGAATTTGCACAGTTTTTCAATGACAAAGTACAAGGAATCAAAAACACTATCACCTCCACAGCACGTATAACAATGCAACAGTCAGCAAGGCATTTTGAGCTAACTCACCTTGCACTTGTGGATACTGAAACTGTCAAAAAGAGTTCCTCCACATGTAGCCTGGATATATTACCCTCTAGATTTCTGAAGTCCGTTCTGAACAGTATCTGGAACATTTCAAATGGCCCTGAAAACAGCAGTCATAAGACCTCTCCTAAAAAAAGAGCAGTCTGGATCCTGCGGTACTTCAAAATTACCGTCCCACATTGAATCTGCCATTCATTGGAAAAATTCTTGAAAAAGTTGCCTCCCAACAAATTACTGAATTTTCAACAATGAATAATTCTTTTGATATGTTCCAGTCTAGGTTTAGACCACACCACAGCACTGAGACCCCTCAGGTAACAAACGACATTCGACTTCACCCTGATGCAGGTAAAGTCACAGTTTTAGACATGTTGGATCTGAGTGCCGCGTTCGACACTGTCCACTATGAGATCCTCATACAGAGACTGTAGGACTGGGTTGGTGTCACTGGCACCGCCCTAAACTGGTTTAGGTCTTACCTGGAAGATAGGAAGTACTTTGTGGATATTTGAGACTGTGTCTCAGATCATATGGCCCTGACCTGTGGAGTACCACAGGGGTCGATCCTGGGACCTCTTCTGTTCAATCTCTACATTCTGCCGTTAGGTCAGTTAATACAAAGAAACAAAGTGTCCTACCACAATTACGCTGACGACACTCAAATCTATGTTTCACTGACTGCAGGAGAACATGGACCAGTGGACTCACTCCTTCACTGTATCCAACAGATCAGTGAGTGGATGCAAAATAACTTCCTCCAGCTAAATGCAGCCAAAACTGAAATCATTGTCTTTGGTCCCCAGAAACAACGAGAGGGCGTCATTTGTCAGCTTCAGTCTCTCTCCCAAACGCATTCAGAGAAGGTTAGAAATTAAGGGGTCATACTGGACTCAGACCTAAATTTCAATAGCCACATAAAATCAATAACATCTACAGCTTTTTACCATCTGAAGAAAATTGCCAAAGTTAGAAATATAGTGTCCAAAGCAGACCTGGAGATTATTATTCATGCATTTGTCTCAGTAGGTTAGACTACTGCAATGGCCTGCTCACAGGTCTGTCCAAACAAGCGGTAAAACATCTGCAGTACATTCAAAATGCTGCAGCTCGAGTCCTGACTAGAACCAGGAAGTACGACCACATTAGTCCAGTCCTCAGGTCTTTGTACTGGCTTCCTGTGGCTCAGAGAGTGGATTTTAAATAATAGTAATGGAGTAATAAGGGTGTAATAGTCTAATAGGGGTGCAATAGTGTAATGGGGGTAATAGTGTAATAAGGGTGTAATAGCAGGAGGATGGCTGCTCCGTCAGTGAGAGCATAGCCTCAATCTTTCAGCGAGGGCTTCAGGAAAATAGGGGTTAAGTGTGTTACCCAAGGACACAACGACAGCAGACATCAGTGGGAGTAGGGGAATAAGGTCTTGTGGTGGGCTCAAACCAACAACCTTCAGGTCCAATGCCTCTACCAACTGAGCCACTGAGTATTCAATACATTTTACCATCACATACTTTAGTTTCCATTGTTATACAGAATAGAGTCCTAGAGTTAAAATGTAACTCTAGATTTTGACTTGTCTTTAATTATAAAATGCAAAAAAACTTTACACAATTCTTCGAAAAGCATTCTTCATGCTTTTCCATATACAATTCGACATATAAAATATTACTATGAACTTTGTGTTGGATTTGACTGTCAAAGCATCATCTATAACATTAAAACCTAAATCTTGCATTATTTTTAGATAATGTTTAAACATGGGTTTTCATGTATAATTTGGAGTATACAATCTTTCTATGTAATTTGTATGTTGTTTGACTGTCATATGTGTAATATATACATTTTAAGTAAGTCCTTTTGTAAAATATTCATTTATTCAAATATTCATCTTTTTCCATATGGGTAGTACCAGGAGAAGCAGTACATTCTGTCCTTTGCTGTTCATCATCTACCTCCTACCCCTTGGTCAGATCATTCCTAAACATTCCATCCAATTCTACTGCTACGTGGATGACATCAAGCTCTATCTCTCCAGAAAACCCAACGCTACACTTCCACCCAACACCATAACTGATTGCGAAATTTAAAAACATAAGAGCTGGTTCGGGCCAGAAGTACAACAGTTGTTTTTTTGTTTTTTTCCCCACATATTTTTGTCTTTTGACAAATTAGTTGTATTTGACATGAGTTTGGATATTTTCTGGGCCGAATATCAAGAATGAGATGTATTGGAAGATTGCTTGTTAAATATATAAAATAAATTAAGTCACTTTAAATTCTAAATACATTTTAGTTAACATTTTAGAACATAGAGTAAAATATGAAGAATTACATGCCATAGTATTCCATTACTATCAATGTTGCAAGGTTACTGTGATATGATAATTGAAAATCATTTCAAGGTCCACTAAGAATTGTCTTGTGGGCCGGATTTGGGGCCCGCAAACTCAGGCCCGTGGTTTGCCTCAAACTTTCTTAAACACAAAAGCACCTTATACATGCGTTTGCGGTGACGTCACACATCTGGGACATCTGCAGAGCTACGAGATAAGTACTGTATTACGACTGTTTGGAAGAGAAAAGCAAGGAAAGATATCGCTCCAAATTGTCGTTCTTTGAAGGTAGAGGAATGTCCATACAAAATACCGCTCAGTATCTTGGTTTCTTGTTTAAAAGCAAAAAAAAAAAAAAAACTTTGGATGTTGTCAAAATAACATGCACTGTCACTGGTCATCAAGTAATGTTTGCCCGAATTAAATGCCAGGAGCCCGGATGTGCGAACGCATGTATAGGAACCAAATTCCACCCTTAACAAAATCAAGAATTTCTCCATCGACAGCTCCTCCTTATCTCCCTCCATATCCCCCACATTAACAGCGTCACTCGCGCCGCTTTCTTTCACCTCCAGAACATCCGCCGCCTCCGCCCTTCCCTCACTCCATAGTCCAGTGGTTCTCAAACTTTTGACCAACACTACACAGTAGCGTAGTAAGCCTATTCATCAATATTAGTATTCATCAATAACAAGGCAAGTATATTTAATGTTGTCAGCCATTGTAACATTTTACACAGTTTCAGCAGTAAGACTTAAATATTGGAAAAAAACCTAAAAACTGTACTTGAATAATGATTCAATTAATATGTTCAATTCATTACGAACTGCAAAGCCCTGACTCACTGTGAAGGATATTCCGGAGTGGGATGGCCTTCTTTGTCCACAGAAGGTTTGGACACTGGTGCACTTTTGTTTAAAGGCTATGCTTGGTCTGCTGCCCTACATCTGCCATTTACTCACAAAGAGATGTTGGTTCATATGGTTTGCGCTCAAATGATCTTTTGTTGCTCTCTGTTCCTTTTGCCCGCACTGAAACGGGTAATAAAAGCTTTTGTATTTGCTGCTCCTTCTACATGGTAAGAATTGCAAAAAGACTGGAAATTATTTGTACTTATTCAATTGAATGTATTCAGATCCAGATTGAGAGCACTTGAGCGTCCTCATTGAAATGTAACTGTTTTTAAAATCAGTAATTTTATTAAATTGTATGTGTTTTATAATCTGTAATTGTATGTATTTTTTGTCCAGGACTCCCTTGAAAAAGAGGTTCTTAATCTCAATGGGACTTTCCTGGTTAATTGTTTTTTTTTAAGAGAAAAAAAATATCATTTATTTTTCATTTTTTCCACTAGTGGTTTATAGTCTCGCCACTTCTGGATTACTGCAATTCAATTGTGTTTAATCTTCCCCATTAAACTCTACACAAACTCCAACTGGTCCAACTCACCCTTGTCCTACAGCTCCACTAGCTTCCCATCACTCACCGCATCCAGTACAAAATCCTGCTTCTCATCTTCAGAGTCAGCCACAACCTTGCCCCTGCATATCTGTCTGAGCAGCACAACTGCCCGCTCCTCCACCCTTCCTCCAATTCCTGGTGCCTCCTGTCCACCTCGTCACCATGGGGAATAGAGCCTTCTGGTGCTCTGCTCACCAGCCTTCCCTCTGACCTCTGCAACACTGACACACTCCCACACTTCCAAACCGCACTTAAAACACACATATTCAGAATGGCCTATTCTCTGTGAACATCTGAACATTCTGTCCATTTTTAAATGCATGCTTTAACAATTTTTGTAGGAGGTCTTGTAAGACCCACATGAGTGCCTAGAAAGGCATCATATAAATACAATTATTAGTACTATTTTCATTTGATTGTACGACTGACAATAGTACTCACAGTATTGGGGGCGGAGCCTCCTCGCTGCAGTATGAAGCGGCTGTGGCTCTTCTTGCTCTTGCTCTTCTCTTTCTTCAGTTCTTCACAGCGTTCGAACTGTGACAGATCCAGGATCAGCTGAGCACCGCGCTCCTCCTTCACCTGAACACAGTCCACATGCGTACACTGACCTGGGACAGCCATCAGCACCATACTGTGGGGATGGAGGCAGACACACACAGACAGGTACACACCTCTTTTGTGCACAGCCACAAACGCTCGCGCTGCAGCACCAGGTAGCGGTTCTTCCACAGCTCCCGGAACAGGCCACGCCCACAGAACTGTCTGACCCAGCCCACTTTATCAGGGGAGGGGCCTGCCGCCTCCTGGACCACCTGAGAATTACATATACGCACACAGTTTTTTAGTATGTATGTTAATAATAATTCTACATTATTTACATATTTCTTTATTCACAGAGATGGTGAAAATTAAAGTAAGTCCTTTCGAAAAAAATGTCACGGAAAATTATTATCTGATCTTTTGCCGTCAGTGTTAGTCAAATAAAGGCCTTTTCTATGTTCCTATGATGATAAGGTTAGAAACTCCTCTTCTGACCTGATCATAAGTCTCCATCCCCCAGTTCTCAGTAGCGTGTATTTCCTATAACATCAATCACAGTTAGGAGTCTTTTGTGGTAAATGTGGATAAACCTCTCTGGTTTCTCTCTGATCTCTCTTTCTGGTTTCACTCTCTGGCCTTTCTCTGGTCTCTCTGGTCTCTCTCTCTCTCTGGTCTCTCACTCTCTGGTCTCTCACTCTCTGGTCTCTCTCTCTCTCTGGTCTCTCACTCTCTGGTCTCTCACTCTCTGGTCTCTCTCTCTCTGGTCTCTTACTCTCTGGTCTCTTACTCTCTGGTCTCTCACTCTCTGGTCTCTCACTCTCTGGTCTCTCACTCTCTGGTCTCTCACTCTCTGGTCTCTCTCTCTGGTCTCTCACTCTCTGGTCTCTCACTCTCTGGTCTCTCTCTCTCTGGTCTCTCTCTCTGGTCTCACTCTCAGTCTCAGTTACAGTGCTGACCTACTTGTGTTATATAACATACAGCTGCTGCTCCTTCACCCCACCCCCTATCTACACTCTGTGTTGAACCTGTCCTCAGAGCACTCTTTGTTGATCATAAATGAAGCTCATTGTGTTTTATCAATTATTGGAGATAAAGGCAGATCCTCACCCTCCTGTGAGCGCTCCTCTTCATCTTCCTCTTCCTCCCACTGTGAACACACAGGAGTGAAATAAACACACTGCTAGAACACACACACACACACAAACACACGCATACATGTGAATCATACATACAACCCAGACCTGTGTGGAATGAAAACACTTCACTCCAGTGACTCCAGCAAGTTCACTTCCCCAAGAGTGAGCAGGAGCAGCAGCTCTACATCGAGCTCATCTTGTGTGACTGAGCGAACCCGCTGCCACTCAGTATTAATCATCTTCAAAACAGATGATCCATGTTTCCCCTTATTCTTCCAACAGACACAACGATACTATCAATTAAAGATCACCTGCTCTCGGTTACTATCCCCTCGCCTCTGCGGACTCTGGAGGCTCCTATCCCGGCCTCGGTCTTGTCCCTTCTCTCGTGGTGATAATGACTCCTGCGGGCTCTGGAGGCTACTGTCCCGGCCTCGCTTTGGTCCCTTTTTCCGTGGTTAAGGTGCTTTCTCTGCAGGCTGTGGAGGCGCCAGTCCCAGCCAAGCTTTGGTCCCGCGTCTCATGCGGGGGAATCAGCAGTGATGGAGCGAGCATACGGTGGTCTTCACACGGGGGAATCAGCAGTGATGGAGCGAGCATACGGTGGTCTTCACACGGGGGAATCAGCAGTGATGGAGCGAGCATACGGTGGTCCTCACACGGGGGAATCAGCAGTAATGGAGCGGATATACGGAGCTCCTCACACGAGGGGATCAGCAATGATGGAGCAGGCATAGGGAGCTCCTCACACGAGGGGATCAGCAATGATGGAGCAGGCATAGGGAGCTCCTCACACGGGAGAATCGGCAATGATTGAGCGGGCATACGGAGGCGGAGGCTGCAAGTATGTCCGCTCAGAACTGCTCTCTTCCCAGAGATAAGGTCCCGCATCTGAAGTTTAACTGCGCCATCTACAGGTAGAAGGCAGCAGCGCAGTCCCATGCTTCAACGGCATCACAAACTGTGATCTCAGGATGAAATCAGAACTGTTATTTGAAATAAGCTCTCACAGCTTTCTCCGAATCAAGTGTTTTTAGTCGCCCAGCATCGACGTTAACTTCAGCTAAACTTACTTTTATTTAACCCACAGTCACCACTGCTATTATGCCTCTAACCCCTTTTCTCTAAACAATTGAAACTATAATCTTCCTTAGATTAAACTTTTAAGTCTACGGCCTGTGGACGTTGTTACTACGGAATATGTGTTTTTTTCGCTGTCCCAATCCCTTAATAATCACTTATTAAGGGATATCCTGTCCAGCATCCAACTTGCAGAGCCCATTACATGATTATTACAGTATCATGCCTTTAGTCGAACAGTTATCGTGCTGTGAGGAGGAAAGTTTGACCACCTTAGCAGCAACTAGCGGCGAAGCTAACCGTTAAGCTAGCTGCTAGCCACATATCAAAAATGTCAACATACACTTTACCGGTTTGGCACTTAACAATAAAAGAACCCTTTCACACTTAAATCAACTTTATTAAATTATCATCATCATCGACATGCAACTGTACTATTTACCGTAGTCCGGCAAAGCTGATTATTTTTAATACCAAAAGATATGTCACTGTAGTTAAAACTGCATTTCCTAATTTTGAGCCCTTCATTTCCCTGACTCTTGTATGCACACATGCACAGTACTTTCACATCTGTCAGTCTGTCAGCTAGAGTCTCCAGACTTTCACCCGGTGAGTTTCATTCCCGGGACTAATGGTGCGTTCAGACCATAGATTGTTCAGACTCGCGTTTGGTGCTTAAGATGGCAGAGCTGTAAGCGGTCATTGGAGAAATTAGTCAATACCTAGTAGTGGGGTACTGCCAATGTATGCAGCTATTATTTCGACTTTAATACAGTAGATATGATCATAATATTGGGTAATTTCTGATTCCCAAGAGGAGCTGAGGAAGTGGGTGGCGTGCCATGTTTTGATCATGTTTATGAGGGGCTTTTATTGTGAAAGGGTCACATCCTGCAGCTCTGCGCTCAGTCGCCTCTTGACGTAGAGTTCGGCGCGGACCGTAAACACACGCGGTGGTCATCAGACGGTCCGGTGTCCGGTGTGTGAGGCCCGTGTGTCCGCTGAGAGAGGCCTGTGAGAGAATCCCCGTATGTCCGCACTGCGCGGAGCTAACAGGACCCAACTTAACAAAGGCAGCTAACGCGGAGAGGACCGGGCTACATCCAAACTGGAGACGGTGAGTGAAGCTCCTGTGGCCGGTCCCGGGACACTCACACTGGCTCCCGGGACATTAACACCGCTCAGACTGCGCTAAACCGCCTCTAGTCTCCGGTAACCTAGCCGCATCATGTAGAGACGATAACCGGATGAGGAAGTAGTATTTTGTCGTCGCGCTGTAGAAAGGAAATTTATCGCTGACTTCCCCCGGAAAACCCGCGCGCTCACATCAAATGGCTTCCTGTCGTTGCCCTGTGCGCGTGCTAGCGTGATTACCGGGAGATTGCTCCGGTGGCGCGTGCCCGCTGTAGATGGCGGAGCGGTCCGCGCGGCAGAAAATGGCGGGGTCTCGTGTTTGTCCACAGCGTCGAAGTCGTAGGCTGATTCTATTATCGGACTGAGGCGAGCTGAGTCTCCACTGATCTGATTCTACTCAGTTTGTTTCAGAAAAACAACCTCCCCCAAACCCCGTGCTCCAGTGTAGTTGCCCCGTGCTCAAGGTATTTACCTTGTATTTCGTGTATTCTGTGTCCAGGACACACTGCAGAAGCAGCTTTTAGGTCGAGGTCAACACAGGTTTTATGCATTGACTCGTCTCCCCTTCACTGTGACTCTGCAGAATCGATTCTTCATCTCAGTCTGTGTGTCCCGAGATTTTCCAGAGACGTCATATATATCAGGAGTATCTGCAAACAGAGCTGCACCATTTCACGTATTATGCCTCTTATTTTGCCAAATGTAAAAGTTGTATACTTATTTTTTAGTATTATTTTCAAGATAGTTTTTATTTTTGTTATTTGAGGCTAGTTAGAGATTGTTTTATTTTAATTAGCATAGCTATTGTTCACTTATCTTGTGCGTGTGCTCCTCATTCCTACTATTCTATAACTTGTGATGTAACACTGAAATTTCCCCACTGTGTGACGTAGAAAGGATCTCCTAATCTAATACATAACCTTTACTTCGTCATATGCGATCACGTTAGCAGCGCTTGTTTACAGTCACAGTAGAATATAAACTTGGGGTGAAGGCATATGGCCATAAGCGCTGTGTCCCCCATTGTTAGTCCTGGTTGAGCTCCCTTTTTTTATTGAAAAAATTGTACAATATACCTACAAGTTCTCTTTTTGAAATTTCGAAAATGCAAATATTAAGGAACACACACAGTTAGAGGTCATCATCGAATACTCTAAGGTTTTCAAATGTTTCTATAAGTGACAATGCATTTTTACCTTACATTTTCAGAGATTTTAAATAATTTCCTTCAATTTGTCCTTTTAATACAATAAAAATAGGCTTCACCTTCTTCCATTTACATGAATGAATAAAAAAAATTGAAAGCTGCACAAAATTATTTACAATATACTTAGGCCCCGTCCCAATTTTGAGGGCCTTCCAGGTGTGAGTGCCGTCACGAGAAAAGTGCCTTCCCATAGATGAGTGCACTCACAGGTAGGGCTGGGACAACGCACCGACATAATCAATCACGTCGAGGCAAAAAATGCGCGTCGATTCGTCATACTCAAAACAAAGATGGCAGCGAGTAGTAGCAGTAGACGCACATTCTCTAAATTACAGAGGCTTGGGGTGTTCAGACCAGTGGTCCTGGGCTAGCGGCGTTTGGCTAGCGGCGTTAAGCTAGCGACTTTTTGTGTGAAGTTCTTCTCCAATACTGCAGCTCTGCAGCGGCTCTGTGTCCAGAGACTTTATATAATAGCAGTATGTGTTCACGGAGTTGCACCATCAGTTTATTTAATTATTAGACGGTACTTTAGCATCGGCGAACATGCTAGCTGCGCTACATGCTAGCTGTGCTGGTTTAGTCACTGGAGAAAGACAACACCGGCTGGAGGCAAATGTTGACAAGCACACACAAAGAGACAGACAGTATTCTTAAGGGGAAAGGAAAGTGTCAGAGTCTATGTTGTTATTTGTGAATGAAGATGATTTTTTTCAGTAAGCTCGGCCTATGTTCAACATAACTGTTGAATTCTAAATGTTTATTTTCATTATTTTTGCTAGAAAAGTCCTCTCTTTAGCTGAAAGCCCTCAAGTTTACATTGGTTACTGTATTCTTTCAGTTGCTCTAAACAAGTATTTTTGGTGAACTTTTTTTATTTTATTCTATTGAATGCTAAACATCAAGTGTTATTTTCATCTGAAAGAAGAATAATAAGATGCACTTTTTTCAGTAAGCTAGATGTATTTTCAAGGCTTCAAGGTTTTATGCTACCTTTTGACTAAGAAAGTCTTTTTTTTTTTAATTTTAAGAGCAATAAATATATTTTGTTAATTTACATTCTGAATGAAAAAACATGAATTCCTTAACACAGTGGTTCCCAAAGTGGGGGTCCCGACCCCCCGGGGGGTCGCGGGAACCCCTGGGGGGGTCGCAAGATGATTTCCACACAAAAAAAAAAGTTTTTTTTTGCTCAAATATAAAGCCCTTAAATATTTATTTAGCATTTGATTTGTTTCAAAAGGACTACTTGTTAAATTGTGTTTGGAGACTATAATATATTTTAATAACGTTAGTAATTTTGTCCCAGTCATTGCAGCGTCAATCAAAATCATCACGTAACACAGCTCACATCATGCGCAGCGACAAAGCGTGTCCTGCTGTTGTTTGCTAAAACTAAAGGTGTTTGGAGGCTACAAATAAATAATACCTGCTTTAAAATGAAACGAGGTTAATATCCACAACAGAAAAACCCGGAGGGGGAGAAAAGTCACTTGTATCAGGGGTCAGGCTGATGGTGCGAAGAGAGGGAGAGAGGGCAAAGGAGGGAGAGAGGGAGGGGGGGCAGCGGAGGGAGGAAGGACAGCGGTAGAACAGCGCGTTAAAGAGGCCCGGCTTTTCGGAGTCAAAGGTAAAGAGGTCCGCAGTCCGCACATTAAAAGCGGGTGGCCGGTTTATGCCTTTACTGACAGTAACTTTGGAAAGAGAAGCCGCAGGGGTCGCGGGTTAGCAGGGCATTTATGATGGGGGTCGCGGGCTAAAAACTTTGGGAACCCCTGCCTTAACACACAACACCCAATGTTTACATTGCTATTAGTCAATTAACTCTGTGTATAATAGTAACCATTGTGTGCCATTGACGCATTAATACAATTGCCTTTCCCGCTATGTTCATGTTCCCAGATGTCTATTGTATCTAATATGTATGGGGATGGCTTGAGACCATAATTTATCGAGCCAGCAGGTGGCAGCATTTCTCTATGAATGGTTTGAAAACAGCTAGATGCACATGTTGTGCCTCTTTTTTCTCAGCTTTCTGGTGATTTCAGTAAAACTTCCCTCTACTCGACTGAGGATTACAGGTGAACAAAACAAGCTAGAAACAAAATTCTTTTTGCTGAAAGTAGACAGTCCATTCTTTTTAGAATCTGGTGTCAGATTTCAGTCATAGTACACAATATTCTGTGGGTCTTTAAAAACGGCTGGCAATATGGAAGTACCTGTTCTGAATTGGGCTGGCAGTCGATGAGTTAATGGGGAGATAATCGAATCGAATCAAAATTGAATCGAACTGAAAAAAATAATCGCTAGATTAATCATTTAAAAAATAATCATTTATCCCAGCCCTACTCACAGGATATTCTCCCTGAGAAATGGGACTGAAGCCTCTGAAGCCTCTGTGAACGCCACCCGCTGCGGCCGCTTTTGGTGCGAACATCACCACACACGGCACCAACACACGTTTTAAAAACTCTGAATGACTCGCACTCGCTTTAGAGCTTTCTCCCCTTCACCACAAACTTGCGCACGGGTGTTTCATGTTGCTTTAAAAAAATAAAAATAAATTAGATTTTAGGAGTACATATTCATCAATGTGTCTGCAAACAGCGTCAACATAAATATGCTGGAATTAGCACAATAGCTAAATCGCATCCATAGTCCTAAGGCAGGTAAGAAACCCAAAAACACAGTTAGTAAAGGTACAAAATCCATCCATCCATCCATTTTCCTCCCCTTAATCCATTTCTGGGTCGGGGGGGTGGCAGCCAGAGCTGCACCCAGTACACTTAGCACCAGCCCCTCACTGATTCTCCTGCAGGTGGTGAGTCCACAGGAGCTGAGAAGGTACAAACAGTAAGTCAAAAAGCAAAACAAAGAATTTTAAAAGAGGAGAGAAAGAGAAAGCCCAAGGAAGAGCAGATTATCTATGGGAGCATGACTGGTTTGATTTCAACCAATGTTTGAGGACTCCTTTAAATGTTTGGTAGGTCCCACAGTTTAGAATGTGTTCCGGCAGAGTGTTCCATAACGTTGTGCCTCTGATGGACGCCACCATTTGGCTGAATCTAGTCCTGCGCCTTTGTATATTACAGTCTCCTCTGGTTAGTGCTCTGGTTCTGACTCCACGGTCGTTTTTTTTACATATAAAATCCATTAGGGGAGGAGGAGCAAGTCCATTTAATTCTTAAAAAATAAGTCTAGCATCCAGAAAATTCTGATAACTCTCAAAATCTAAAATGTTATACTTACTTACAATGTTACAATAATGATAAAGCAATGGCTTGTAAATTTCTCCTTTATTTGTGAAATAAAGCACATCTTATCTTATGGCTTCCTATCTAATGTTTTAAGTGTTTTCTTAAACAGAGACTTGAGTGGCTTCAAAGTGCTCTCGGAAGTGTGGGACCAAGTTGTGTGGCAATAGTCAATGTGACTAAATATAGAGTGCATATAAGCCTTTGCTGACTCTACAGTCAAGTAAGGCCTTATATGTTTGAAGTTTGCCAGGTTGAATATAATAGTCTTTGAAAAGTTAAGTGTGAATCAAAGACTACTCCCAGATATTTAAATTGTTGGACTACCTCTAATTGCTCTCCATTGACCAGAACAGATGGCTGTTCACTCCCTCCTCGCGGACAGGAGAAGAACATGCATACAGTTTTTTTAGTATTCAAGTGTAGGCAGGAGTTTTGGAGCCATCGTGTTACTGGAACCATGGCCCCAGAGAGGACTGCTGCTGCCTATGCTTTTGTTTTTGCATGAGTATACAGAACTGTGTCATCTGCATATAATTGTATTTTTACTGTGTTACATACTGTTGGTAAATCATTTATGTATAGAGTGAACAAAATTGGCCCCAATACTTAGCCATGGGGGACTCAAGCAGAGCAAGTGAGATAAGATGAGCAGGTTTGTTCTATTTGTACAGCTTGCTGTCTGTCAGCAAGATATGACTTAATCCAGCAGAGAGCGCTTTCAGAAAAGTTGAATAATGTTAACTTGGCCAGGCGAGCAATATGGTCAATGGTGTCGAACGCACGTTTTAGGTCAAGGAACACAGCCCCTACAGAGCCACCTTGGTCTAGGAGATGTTTGACGTTTTCTAGAAAATAGCAAGTGGCTGTCTCGGTTGAATGGCATTTCCTAAAACCAAACTGCATATGATGGATGGGAGCTTTCTTTCATTGTGACGCGGCTTTGCCAGACAGCTGCTTTACCAACAACTATCGTAATGCATCACAGGATCACCCTCGCCCGCAAGTGAACTCCAGACCTCACTTGAGCGCGAGGGTTGTTTTTGATATGGCTAAAAGAATAATCTCAGATTTTTTGACACCAAATCAGATTTTTGATTTTAATCGATTATTTTTTTCTATTTGAAGTGGTTCTCACCCCCGCTCCTCGGAGCTTACGTCACTCACATTTCCTGTTCAAATCTTCCTCTAAATGGGCGTAGCCTGGAGGACTAAAGGGGGCGTGAACAAGACTGGGCCGTTTACATTGCTCTGGGCGGGGGGCTGCTGACGTCAGGTCTTGCTTCAGACGTCAGGTCTTGCTGCCGCGCCAGTGTTGGCGCCAGATTCAAAATTCAAATGTAGTAATACAGGTCGCCAGCAGATGGCGCCTCACAGACTGTTTTAGGCAGAAAGTTTAACTTTCAACTAATTTGCACCAAAGTGACAAAATTATGGATATGTATATGTAGACAACACTATTGGACACTCATTTATACCGTATAGAAGCAAAAAAAAGTGGATTTGAGGGTGAGTTGTCCTTTAAAGATGCAGTAAGTGATTTTTTTTTCCAGATGCATTTTTTTAAATATTGTGGGAAAACGTCCCTAAACCCTAAAAGTAGTCAAGTAATCATGTGTCTTCAAATAGAAAGGGAGATTGACCAGATGCCTATTGTCTCCAAAAATTAACAAACAAGACTTTGGATCGGACCGATAAAAGTAAACCAATGGGATTCGTTCATCCCCAACGAACCAATGGGATGCTTTTACCGCCTTCACCCTCTTCCTGTTTCTCGCGAGTGCGCGCACCTGAGTTGGATTTTCTAAACATGACTGAATTGAGTGATAATCGCGGAGGACATCTGAGATCTGGCAGTGCATTCACAAGGTAATTTTCACTGACATCACACATAACGGCCGTGCGCAGGTGTCTCCTTCACGCAGTTCATAAAGTCTCACGTCTGACCACAAAAGCCACAGGTACCATGAGGACAAACCAGTGGGGGCGGGTCCCAGCTCAAAAGTCGCCAAAATGACGTGCGCTGACATGCTTGCAATACCTAATAGAATTAGCCAATGCTAACATATAGCATTGGCAGACCTCTCAAAAACTTCTTTACAGGATGGACCAAAAGTTGGCTCTTGGCCCAAAGCTCCGTTCCACATGTGTGTCAATGCTGAGGGGGGTGGATTTTTTTGGTCCACTCTAGTTTACTTGCTGTGAAGTTGCGGTTTGAAGTCTCTCGTTCAAATGAATGGAGCTGCGCCGGCTGACGCATGCGCAGATGCGTTTTTTCACAATTTTCCACTCGCGGCCATTTTGGATTGCTCCAGTAGAGCACATTTTTTGGCCCATTAGTTAGAACAGCGGAGATAGGCGTGACTCTGTCCGTTAATATATACAGTCTATGGGACAAACACGTACATGTGGATTTTACTGCTCCTCCGCACTTTCTGTCATGTCAATACTTTTTGTACGGACTGCCTGTGAACGCCCCAAATACTAACATGCGCGCGAGCCATCAAATAGTAACGGCTGCAGCAACACGTCTGTACTGTAGTAGTACAGAGTGCAGAGTAAATGAACGAACACAACCCATCGGTCTGATCATTAGGGTCAGTGAACACATTACACTGTCCTCTACACTTCTCCACAGACCTCACAGAGACAGCAGCAGCCACGACTCTGCAGCTGTGTACACAGCCGCGATACGTGACTCCTCTGCTCATCAGGAGAATGTGACATGTTCAACTGATGACAGATGATATCACGTGTGGATGCACGTTCACGTGTGCCGGTTGTTTTGGTTTGGTGGAGAGGCAAGGGGAGGGGGGAGTGGTTTCAAGTTGGTGCTATGGCTAAGCTAACAAAATCGCTTACTGCATCTTTGAAAACAAATTACAACTGACAAAGAAATGGATTTTCCTTTATGCAGTTTAATCTTAATTTCCCCATGGAGATAAGTGTAACAGGAAATAATCCTTGAAACATGCTTGTAAACGAGATGGCCCTGCCATTGTAAACAGTGAAAATGTAGCTTAACAGTTTTCTAAGTACTTCACTTACAGTGACACAATGCACCTGCATGGCAAACGAGGGCTATAGCAAATATATAAATCGTATTAAACACATGCATAATTTACATTAAATAGCACAATCACATTTTTAAAACTAATGATTACTCTAAATGCAATAGTTGTAGCAGAGAAAGTCTTTTACAAAAGCCTCCATACTTGGGTTTTCATGCTTGTTCTTTCAACCGTGCCAGAGTAACTGTGCTGTAGTACAATGCTCGGTCCAGCTGGTGGCGCTAATACTAACTTCAGTGACTACCGCGTTGTGCGAGTTAAGTTTCTGTTTCTCTTCCTGTTTACATTCTGCTACTTTAGCTAACAGAGAGAGCATGGAACTTTTTTTTTGTATCGGAGCAATTAGAGCAATGTGTGAGACGTCTTTCCCCAAAGTGCGGAGGCTCAGTGGGACACGCAAGTGTGCGCGTGTGTGCGGGCGCGCCGCAGACACGAGAGCGTGCTTTGGAGTAACGAGCGTGAGCGCTGAGAAATGAATGAATGAGAATGAAAGAATGAAAAATGTGGCGTACGAGCAGAGCGACCGGAGCCAGGCAGGATATTGACCCCTTGCATGTGACGTCCTGGCCACGCCCACTCTCCATGACAGACGACGGAAGTCTAACTGCGAGCCTACAGAAACCTGACCAAAACAACCTGTTTCACCGAATAACAGCCAAAATTGTGCGAAAATCACACAGTTTGTACTAACAGGCAAGGACATAAGCCAAATGTGTCTTTTTATCTGATACCTGCTCGTGATGAAGACAGAGGACGACGATGGCCAGCGGTAATCAACCAAGAGGACTGGGAGCCATCCAAGGACTCCCGGATTTGCAGTGAACACTTTTTACAAGATAAATCAATCACAATTTTGTATTTTCTTTCCATTCATTTATTTGGAGGACTATGACACAAGGACCGCTTGAAGTCAAACGTGTGCTCTTACTACTGTCCTGTATGTGTGTTGCAAGATTCACATTTCCCCACTGTGGCGTGAATAAAAGATCTATCTTATCTAGATATCGATAGATCTGGATCTATCTTATTAGCCGTAAGTTGCGTTTTTGACTATTTTCCTCTGTCAATATGTATCATGTCATGAAAAGTGCATTGCTAATGTGCAAATGCTACCATCAAAATTTAAATTTAAATCTGCTCCAGTGTGAGGGGATGCATTGTTAACAACATAATGATAAAGATCATGTGGGGTGAATTCGGGCAAAATTGGACATTTCATCTAATCGATCAAATGGACTAGGGGGAGAAGGTACGGGTCAACATCATAGACTGTATTTGTCAACATCCAGTTCGGCGATCCTTAACTTCTCCAAATATTGCTCTTTGTGAGCCCTGACCTGATGTCCTACTTTCACCTATAACGTAATCGAACATGTGCTTGAAGCAGCCACTTCTCGATTTAGAAGAGGAGTCATATTTTTAAGAGTTGTCGTCAGTTTTGCTCTCGCCGCAATGCTAGTTTCCACTACTTCCACCGTAAGCTCAAGCACAACCACGTGAATGGATGACGTCGATGCATCTGGTCAATAAGTGTGTGTTTTTGTGTTCTGGCAATTAAATAAAGTCTGATTCTTGAACGTCTGAAGTGTTATTGCAACATTACCACGCTGTAACAGTGAGGGTCAGGACAGAAGGAAGACTGTTAGCATTAGGGAGCTTTCAAAATGATGCGCTGGAGAAAAAAAATAAAAATTTCATTCAAAAGAAATCGCCCTAAACATCAAATTCGACTTATATCGATTAAAATTGATTTATTGCCCAGCAATACCCTTAAGTATTGGAACACCCTTCAACCACCGCGAGCACGCGCAAAATCTAGGGCAAGTGTGAGAATTGGGACAGGGCTTTATTGTTTTAGCTCTTGTTTTGGCTGTTTTCGAGTTTCTTCATCTTCCTGCTCTGACCGACTTGTGTCCTTGTTTGCTACTCTCTGAATGGTTCCTGCTTTTGCGTCACGGGAGGAAGTTCCGAACTTTCCATTTTACTTTATTTTCTGATGCGTATTGCAATCCACGTCCAAATCTTTTTATAATGTATTATAGATTAGATTGTATGCTAAATCAGATTCATCTTTACATGTATGCGGAAAAAATAGGCAATTCAAAAAAGTATTTGAAGGCTTTTGACTTGCCTTGTCCTACTCGGGCCATTGCTAGGGGGTGGGGGCTGATTCCCCTTTAAGCGGAAACTCTGATTGCCAACCTTTTTTTATGGCATCTTAATTTAAAAAGTCAATGAGCCATGCCAAGTCTGTTGACTTGTTTACATGGCGACTATCAGAGTAATTCCTCATTCACAAGCTGTGTACAGGATGATCCGTGTGTTTATTTGTTGTTGTTTACTTACAGCAGATGTCTCTCGTGGACCTGGGCAAGCGCCTCCTTGAGGCCGCCCGCAAAGGTCACGACGACGAAGTGAGAAACCTCATGGCCAACGGCGCCCCCTTTACGACCGACTGGGTACTGTACCTTACACCTTACACTATGATACTATCAGGAACAGAATTATTTTTATTGCCATCTTAGTAACAAGAAATCACAATTGCTTTAGCTTTCAAACAAGTTGTAAAAATAGAATAGGCATGCATATAAATAAAATAATCAATATAACAATTCTTAAATTCTTAGTGCACTTGTAAACAATAGGAATTTTAAGTACACACGATAGACATTTAGCAGTGCAGTAAAGTGACAGTAGTATATAGTGATGGTCATACAGGGCCTCACAAGGCAAGTTTTTGTATAGCACAATTCATGCACAAGGCAACTCCACGTGTTAACAAAACAATCACACAAGACGTTAAAACATAAATAATCACAGTACATGATAAAGAGTAACGATACAATCCTTCAGTTGTTGCAGGGAAAAAACTTTTTAACCTGGATTTGAACATTGTCAGAGTAAAAGCCTGTCACATTTTCAAGATGACTGTTCCAGATTATTATATTTATTTGGTTTATTTGAGCAACATACCATGCATTTATACAAAAACAACAAGAGTTATTACTGACATATTTGCTGCTCAAAAGGAGTAGGTTGAAGTTCAAAGAACTTATGAGCACCTACCCCACATACAATATTTATATAATTTGTAATTGCAGATTAATGATACATATAAAATCACATACGCACACATACATATACAAGCACATACGCACATATACAGTGCCTTGCGAAAGAATTCGGCCCCCTTGAACCTTTCAACATTTTGCCACATTTCAGGCTTCAAACATACAGATATAAAAAATTTATTTTTTGTCAAGAATCAGCAACAAGTGGGACACAATCGTGAAGTGGAACGAAATTTATTGGATAATTTAAACTTTTTTAACAAATAAAAAACTGAAAAGTGGGGCGTGCAATATTATTCGGCCCCCTTGCGCTAATACTTTGTAGCGCCACCTTTTGCTGCAATTACAGCTGCAAGTCGCTTGGGGTATGTCTCTATCAGTTTTGCACATCGAGAGACTGGAATTCTTGCCCATTCTTCCTTGCAAATCAGCTAGAGCTCAGTGAGGTTGGATGGAGAGCGTTTGTGAAAAGCAGTCTTCAGCTCTTTCCACAGATTCTCGATTGGATTCAGGTCTGGACTTTGACTTGGCCATTCTAACACCTGGATACGTCTATTTGTGAACCATTCCATTGTAGATTTGGCTTTATGTTTTGGATCATTGTCCTGTTGGAAGATTAATCTCCGTCCCAGTCTCAGGTCTTTTGCAGACTCCAACAGGTTTTCTTCCAGAATGGTCCTGTATTTGGCTCCATCCATCTTCCCATCAATTTTAGCCATCTTCCCTGTCCCTGCTGAAGAAAAGCAGGCCCAAACCATGATGCTGCCACCACCATGTTTGACAGTGGGGATGGTGTGTTCAGGGTGATGAGCTGTGTTGCTTTTACGCCAAACATATCGTTTTGCATTGTGGCCAAAAAGTTCGATTTTGGTTTCATCTGACCAGAGCACCTTCTTCCACATGTTTGGTGTGTCTCCCAGGTGGCTTGTGGCAAACTTTAAACGAGATTTTTTATGGATATCTTTGAGAAATGGCCACTCTTCCATAAAGGCCAGATTTGTGCAGTGCACGACTGATTGTTGTCCTATGTACAGACTCTCCCACCTCAGCTGTAGTTATCTGCAGTTCATCCAGAGTGATCATGGGCCTCTTGGCTGCATCTCTGATCAGTCTTCTCCTTGTTTGAGATGAAAGTTTGGAGGGACGGCCGGGTCTTGGTAGATTTGCAGTGGTCTGATACTCCTTCCATTTCAATATAATTGCTTGCACAGTGCTCCTTGAGATGTTTAAAGCTTGGGAAATCTTTTTGTATCCAAATCCGACTTTAAACCTCTCCACAACAGTATCTCGGACCTGCCTGGTGTGTTCCTTTGTCTTCATGGTTCTCTCTGCGCTTTAAACAGAACCCTGAGACTATCAAAGAGCAGGTGCATTTATACGGAGACTTGATTACACACAGGTGCATTCTATTTATCATCATCAGTCATTTAGGACAACATTGGATCATTCAAAGATCCTCACTGAACTTCTGGAGTGAGTTTGCTGCACTGAAAGTAAAGGGGCCGAATAATTTGCACGCCCCATTTTTGTTTTTTATTTGTTAAAAACGTTTAAATTATCCAATAAATGTTGTTCCACTTCACGATTGTGTCCCACTTGTTGTTGCTTCATGACAAAAAATTAAAATTTTATATCTTTATGTTTGAAGCCTGAAATGTGGCGAAAGGTTCAAGGGGGCCAAATACTTTCGCAAGGCACTGTACATACATATACAAGCACATACGCACACATACATACATATACAAGCACACATGTATACATATTTACGATAATAAAACACATAGAGCATTATATAATGTGCCAATTAAACAGTTATGATAGTATTTGTAAAAGTTAATGTGTTGTTAATGGACAAACCACACACACCAGAATATTAAGTTAAATCTTAACTTTGTTCATATTTCTGTAATACATTAAGTTTATACTGTTTCTAGAATGTAATGAGGCTTGTTTTGCCTTTTAGGATATTATCTAGATTATTCCAGAGCTTCACGCCTCTCCGTGTGATGCAGTGACTCTTAAGGGTGGTACAACTGGACTGTACTTTAAGATTAAAGGCTCCGCGTAGGTTGTATCCCACCTCTCGATCAGAAAACTTGTTTTGAATCTTCTCTGGGAGTTTATGTTTTGTCTTAAAGACGATCATCAGAGTTCTTAACGTTATTAGATCCTTAAATTTAAAGACACGAGATCTTAAGAATAAAGGATTTGTGTGTTCCCTATGTCCACCATTGTGAATGATCATAATCGCTTATTTTTTGGAGTCTGAACAACAGTTCCAAATGACTACTGTAGGTGTTTCCCCAAACCTCATTACAGTAGGTGAGGTAAGGGAGGACCAAATTCAGCTAATTTTACACGGATGTTAGATTATAGCCTCATGACTTTGTTTAATTCCTACTCTGGGCACCAGCCAGTCTCTAACCCTACTGTGAGAGGATTCAGGACAGAGACCTGAGAACTGGACAAATGTATTCGCTTCCTGGTTCTATTAGAACCCATGAGAAACTAATATTTGTTTACTTGTTGACCTGTTTGTACTCGTTGACCCTCTGACAGCTGGGCACCTCTCCCCTGCACTTGGCTGCGCAGCACGGCCACTACTCAACCGCAGACGTGCTGCTGCGCGCCGGCGTGAGCCGTGACGCTCGCACCAAGGTTGACCGCACCCCACTGCACATGGCGGCCTCAGAGGGACACGCTGTCATCGTGGAGCTGCTCGTGAGGGTGAGAACCCCCCCCCGTGTGTGAGGGACCACCCCCCTGTGTGTGAGAGACCACCACCCCTGTGTGTGAGAGACCCCCCCCCCCCCCCCATCAGGTGAGGGTGAGAGCTGTAAGCTGAAGATGACTGTGTGTGGCCTCAGGGCGGCAGTGGCTCCTCTCATGTGTGTTCTGTGGTTGTCCAGAGTGGAGCAGACATTAATGCTAAAGACATGCTGAAGATGACGGCGCTGCACTGGGCGGCGCAGCATGGGCACCAGAGCGTGGCGGAGACCCTCATCAAACACGGCGCCGACGTTCACTCCCTCAGCAAGTTCGACAAGACACCATTCGACATCGCAGTCGACATCCAGAACACCGAGCTCATGCTGCTGCTGCAGGTAAACCTATACAGCTGAGCTATAAAGCTCACACACAAAATTCATAATCCAGTCTCGCTGGTCTGATATGTCGCTGGCTTTCTCACTCTATAGTCTCTCTGTCTGGTTTGCCTCTCAGGTCTCTCTTTCTGATCTGGGTCTGGTCTCTTCGATCTGGTCTGGACTCTTTCTGATCTAAACCTGGTCTCTGGTCCTTCAGGAGGGCATGCAGAGTGCGGTGAACTCTGGCGTCAGTGTGAACGTGGATAACGGGTCTCAGCCTCAGTTCATCATCCAGGGCCTGCCGAGTCTTCAGGGGGTGAACCTGACCGAGCTGCTGAACAAGGCTAATGCAGGTGAGGCCAAAACCGGGCCTGGACTGGGTTTTCAGCTTGGAGAACAGTTCTTCAGTCTGTGTCTGTTTTCAGGGGAGACTGAGGAGGCGTTGGCGGCGTCTGCGCTCGACCCAAACGTCCAGCACGCTGTGGTGAACGAGAGCGGCCAGAGGGTCATCACCATAGTAACAGACCAACACGGGAATTTGCAGACGGCCACGGGCGCCATGACCCAGCCCTTCTTTGTCACCATGCAGCACGGGCAGCAGAGTGAGTGTGATAACCCTTGAGCTCAATGAAACCCAATAGGGAAGTGCTCAAGTTTGGCTCCAACTCGCTCTGACTCCTGTTGACTTCATGTTTCCATGTAAACCCCTCTGGCTCAGTACATTCACCATTTTTGGGCTTAAATCCATTTTTGGGCTTAAATCCATTGTTGAGCGGTCTCTGTGAGTCCTGATATTTACATTGTGACGTTCTCTTTTTAAATACAGATTCAAGTAGGGCTGGGCGATTAATCGATTTTAATCATTAATTCGAGTTTTACGTTTAGGGCGATTTCTTTTTTTAAAAATTCGATTTTTATTTTCTCCAGCGCAGAACTACAGCGCTAACGCGCTAACCGCGGGTCTATGGTGTTGAGCAGTCATTTTGAAGCTAACCTAATGCTAACAGTCTCCCTCTGGCCTGATGCTTGCTCTCACAGTTGGTGCTCTTGCAATAACACTTCCAGACTTTATTTAATCGCCAAAACACACACACACACGCACGCAGGTTCCGGTCGCTATGTTCGTACGCCACATCTTTCACGCTCTCCGCTCGTTATTCCAAAGCGCACTCCCGTGTCCGTGGCGCGCACACACTCGTGTCCCACTGAGCCGCTGCACTTTGGGGAAAGACACGTCTCACACATTGCTCTCATTGCTCTGATACAAACAACGTGTTCCCCGCTGTCTGTTAGCTACAGTAGCTGCTACAGTAGCTGCTACAGTAGCTGTTAGCTACAGTAGCTGCTACAGTAGCTGCTAGCTACAGCATCAGAATGTAAACAGGAAGCTCGCACAATGCGGGAGTCACTGAAGTTAGTATTAGCGCCACCAGCTGGACCGAGCGTTGTACTACAGCACAGTTGAAAGAACAAGCATGAAAACCTGAGGAGGCTTTTGGAAAAGACTGTCTGTTACAACATTTCTATTTTGAGTAATCAGTTTTAAAAATGTGATATTTCATGTAAATAATGCATGTGTTTAATAGGATTGATATATTTGCGATGGGCCTTGTTTGTGTGATTTAAGTTATTTTGAAGGTGCATAGTGTCATTGTAAGTGAAGTTATTATAAAACTGTTAAGCTACATTTTCACTGTTTACAGAGCCATCTCGCATGTTTTAAGGCTTAATTCCTGTTACACTTATGCTCCATGGGGATTTAGATTAAACTGCATAAAGGAAAATCTATTTCTTTGTCAGTTGTAGTTTGTTTTTAAATAGAAAAAAAAAAATCGATTAAAATCGAAAATCGGATTTGGTGTGAAAAAATCGGAGATTTTTTTTTTTTGCCATATCGCCCAGCCCTAGATTCAAGCCATATAAGGACTAACCAATCAGATGCCTTCATTTGTGAGGGAAACTCCTGCTTGCCTTAGCAACACGTCTGCCCCTGTTTCAACGTAAAGCAAACGGAACAAATGTCCATATAATAAAATTGGCTCCTGCTAGCTTATGTTCAAATCGCCATCTTTCGTATTAAGGCTGTCAGACCACTCATCATATAGGAGGATCTTTGAGTGACGTCGTTGTTTATAGTTTTTCCACGCTGGTCAAGGGACTGTGTTGCACTACAGCATAGAAAGCTGCCTGGATGCTAGAGAGTTAGCTATTTTTAGACGTTTGTAGTGAGATTTTACTAAATCAAATGGTCCGTTCTTGTTGTGTGGTCGGTTGTACAGCCCGCTGGAGACGGATTAAGTTTTTTTTTTTATTATTTCGGAAAAACAAAGAAAAACGACCGTGGTAAAGTGGTTGCGCTTTTATGCTGTTACCTACGGTAAATGTAGAACGAGAAGCCAAGGGGAAAAAAATTCATAAACAAATTTAAGTTTTGCAACTACTTTCACTGCGGACTTGTTCACTCATTCATGAATGATGATTAATTTGAAACATTGTATTTTGGTTGCTCATCCCCGCGGCTTCCTGTTCCACCTTTACCGTAAGTAACAGCAAACAGGGGCAACCCGCTTTTAATGTGCTTTACCGCAACGGCGAAATGCCGGGCCACTTTACCGCGGTGAAAAACGTGAGAAATGGATTTTCACCACGGACCCTTCTAGAGTGAAGGGTCCCGGGTTTTCTATGAAGTAAGAATAAATGTCTCAGTCCCAGCAGATCGATGCCAAGACAGATGTGAGTCTGAGCAATGTTTCTTCTCGTCATCCCAGGTCTCATCTGGGCTTTGGATTTGTTCAGTTCGGTCTCATATACTTATTTTTAGCTTGTCTTTATATCTCCTCTGATCTTCTTGCGTTAAATTGTTTATATACAGTGCATTTCGCCCACTGAGACTTTTAAAAGTACTCGTCGCATCCATGCTTCAGTCTGTGCCACACAGCGAGGGGCGCATGCGCACGCGGGTGTAAACAAAGATCCTCCTTTACGCTCTACGGGGAAGACGTACATCGTCTATGCACGTCTTATGTCACGCCCTCGCATGATCCGCTTGGTGTACATAGGGTTTAGTGTCTATCCGCGGCACACACATGTCCTAAAACCACACCGCACAGGCAGCAGCTCCTGATAAGTTTCCCAGGGCTCAGTACTGGGGCCATACATACTGTATGTCTGCATTTAGACCATTTTTAACTCAGTCATGCTCAGTGGTTATGTCCATACCCTAACCCTGTATACAGACCAGTACAATGACAGTTCTCTACATTAGGGCCATGGATCTATAATAATAACTGGATAGGGTATTACTAGCTTACAGCTGTCCCACCCATGGGCACAGGGGGCGCCCGTGGTACTGCAAACTAAATTCACGTGGGCTACCCAGAAAAAAAGTCCCATAGAACTAAATGTAAAGTAAAATAGCTCAACCTCAGCTGACAGAGAACCTACAGCTTTCAGAAAGATTGGATTTTGTGTGGATTTTAGTGTCCCTTGTCATCCTGAACTTTTTTTCTTCTTAAATTGTTTGGTTTTCTTTAAAGGACAACTCGCCCTCAAATCCACCTTTTTTGCTGATAAACGGTATAAATGAGTGTCCAATAGTGTTGTATACATATCCTGGTCATAATCTTGTCACTTTGGTGCAAATTAGTTGAAAGTTAGACTTTCTGCCTAAAACCGTCTGTGAGGCGCCATCTGCTGGCGACCTGTATTACTACATTTGAATTTTGAATCTGGCGCCAACACTGGCACAGAAGTTGGACCTGACACCTGCAAGTTGGACCTGACGTCAGCAGCCCCCCGCCCAGAGCAATGTAAACGGCCCAGTCTCGTTCACGCCCCCTTTAGTCCTCCAGGCTACGCCCATTTAGAGGAAGATTTGAACAGGAAATGTGAGTGACGTAAGCTCCGAGGAGCGGGGGTGAGAACCACTTTAAATCCACACTTTACTGCCATTCTGACTCCGCTCTACCACTGCTCTGACCAGCTGCTCTGACCAACAGTTCTGATTGGTAAAAACGCGGCCGAGCCCCACTGTGCACGTGCATGAGAGCCACACTCGCGTATGTGGCGCAAAGCATCATGGGAGCTCGTCCACAGCGCAGAACCGGGAGGACCAGACGATGCCCAAATATAGGAGAGTTCCGCTAGTATGTCAGCGCCCGTGAAGTCCCATGTGCTACTGAGCACAAGCCATTCATTTAAATGCACTTGAGCCCTAGGCCCGAGGACTGGACTTCGGGTCGATGACTGTATAATTACCTCGGACACGGTACGGGCTCGGGCACTTTTATTTATTCATTATCAGAGCGGCAGATTATTTACAAACGCACCCAATTAATATAACCTTCTATTACGCTGTAGTATTTGTTGTTCTGTACAGTATTGTCATTGACGAGACACAGTGTTACCTTCAAGTGTGTTGTAGTTTATTGCGGCATCTGTGTATCATACAGCTGCGGCCGTTCACTCCGTACACACAGAACTCATTGCAACACATCACTACTAACTCCGCCTGTGTTAATATCAGTGCGCGCAACTATATACTACCCTAAAACATTATTTCATTTTTTTTACCTCCCATAATAAAGTCGGGCTTGATACGGGTTCGGGCCTAAGAATTCAGAAACCATGTCGGGCGGGGCCGGGCTGGGGCGCCACCCCTTCGGGCCAGATAATAGCTCTAATAGGGCGCCATCTTGGATCACCGGGGCTTGATTAGGGCACATAACGGTCTTCTGTACTGATTGGCTGTGTGACGGTCTGCTCTTCTGTGATTGGTCAGTGCTGGTTCCCGCCAATACGGTGACGGAGGAGGTAGTCTCTGAGGAACCTCCCACAAGGAAACGCAAACTGGAACCAACACCAGAGCTCCCTGAGACGGTGAGTTTAACAGTTTTTAATTGGACACCACTGAAGGAAGCCGATAGAAGAGCTGTTTTAATTGACTGAATAAAAGCTGATAGAGCTGTTTCTCTGTCCTCAGGAGCTGTTGCAGAGGCAGCTGCTGGAGGCCAACAGAAAAGCACAGGAGTATCGGCAGCAGCTGATGCGGAAGGAGCAGGAGGCAGAAGAATACCGTATCAAACTGGAGGCCATGTCCCAGGCTAACTCCGGCGCTAACGAGGCCAACGGTGCTAGTGAAGCTAATGCTAACGGCGAGCAGGACGAGGTGGAGGGTGAGGAGGAGGTGGTGGGGATCATCATGACGGAGGACGGTGATGGACAGGAGGTGACGCTGGTGACTGGGGACTGAGCGGCCATCTTACTGCTGTGGCGGCCATCTTACCCGTGGTGTTACAAAGACCTATTCCCTTTCCCTGAGTTTTGTCCTGGTTTGGCTTCAGTAAATGCTTGTGACAAAAAATAATATCAGACACAAGTCCAAACAGCAGGAAGTTCCAGTCAACGTTTGTCACTTCACTCAAATGAAACCGGAAACACATTCACATCAACACTCAGTGAGCCATGAGTGGTAAATGCGACTGCTACTTTTACATCCACCAGTGATCCTCTCTCCTGAACTCTCATTTCGTTTCTCCTTTCCTCCCTCCACTTCCCCGTCCACTTGCCCTGGAGGAGGAGGTGAGCAGACATTTAGGACATGCTGCAGGAGGCTGACTGGAACCCCTTTGGTGGCATCAGAATTCTTAAACTTGTTTGGACTTGAAAGAGGAGGCAACTGTGTGGAAAACCGTAAATCATGAAACTTAAGTCTTACATTTGACCCAAAGATTAAAAACAGTTGTTGCAATGCATTCAAGATTCAGATTAAATGTATAATAAAAGCATCAGAGTAATGTAAAGGGTTCGATTTGGAATGTGAATACTGCCTGATGATAGTAGTAGAGTTTAAGGTCTGAGAACTGTTCTAGTGTTTCCCAAGTTTGAAGCACAGAAAAGGGACATCTGAAAATGTGTTTTTAATGTTAAACTTCAAACTGCTCTCAGTGAAGGTTACAATGTTACTCAGAGCAGCTTTAAATCAGAGTACATGATGCTGTGATCATCTTGTTAAACATGTGCCTGCCATGGACCACTTTGGGAACCCTCTGTTCTACTTCAGCAGTTATTTTAGTTTGTTTTCTTGCCCTTTGTGACTTTTGTACCAGTTTCTGTACATAAAAGTATTTTTGTAACCATAGCAACAATGAAAAATAAAACTTTTTTGAAAAATGTGTCGTGTGGATTTAATGTGTCTGAAGATGCCAACATAAAACACATGCAAATCTGCAAAAATACAGGTTATAGCGGGGGTGTCCAGCCTTTTTTCACCCGAGAGCTACTTTCTCAGGATCAAAAAGACGGCGAGCTACTCCTTAAGAGGGGAAAATATGTAATGATAGCTAGCCTTAGTCAGGTTAAGTCTATACCATTTGTTGTATACGTAGTTGTGTGTATATGAATCATTTGGGCATATTTGTAACTTCTAAATCCTTTGGGGAGGCTCCTTGCAATAGGGTGGCAAGCTACTGGTGGCTCCCAGGCTGATACTGTCAGTGTTGACTCTCAGACCCCAGTGAGGCCCAAAAACATAAGACCACATTAGAATAATAAATCAAACTGCAAAAGTTTCCTTCTTTTAATTTAGTCTCGGATCAAAAGGAAAAACTCAAACCATGCAGAAAAAACACAATACACGGGTCAAATACACGTCCAGGGGCTGAGAGGTCAAATTGGTCTGGGTTGGTAAGACCCGTGAGGCAAGGGTGTGCTTCAGTAACATGATCTGTGTTTTGTACCATTGGACAGTTCTCTGTACTCTTCTGATAAGCCAGTTAATGGGGTGACATCACAGAGAAGTTGGTTTCAGACGAGAAAAAGAAAGAGGAGCTCAAGTTTATCATTAAGTGCGTAGACAGAGAGTCTCCAGCAGGGGGGGGCTCTGGGGCCTGACCCACTGACCCATACTCTTGCCGATTGACCTGAATGAGCAAACTGACCATCACATGAAGGGATTGGAGATGAGAGCAGGTGAGAGGAAATGAGAGAGGAAGACATGAGAGGACAGAGGAAAGGACACTAGGACAGTCTCTGAGGAGTGTGTTCTACAGCAGCAGGAGTTCATCATCACTGCTCAGGTCCCGATCCAGACCCTGGTCCCGGTCCAGACCCTGGTCCCGATCCAGACCCTGGTCCCGATCCAGACCCTGGTCCCGATCCAGACCCTGGTCCCGGTCCAGACCCTGGTCCCGATCCAGACCTGGTCCAGTCCTGGTCTGGGAGCAGCTTGCCGTCGCCCCCGTGTGGACTTTACTGCAGCGCTCACATGGGCCGTTCGCTGCTCGCTGAGGAGGGCTCTGTGGAAACTCCTGCTGTGGGGAGACAGCGGGGCGAGGGGCTTCCTCATTGCCACGGTTACGGTCAGGGTTGAGCAGACGCTGCAGGTTTGAGGCGAGTCGTTGCAGAGAGGCAGAGCCAGAGTCCAGAGGCTGAGAAACAGGAAATGTCTTCATATAGCAAAGTTTAAAAGCATTAACAGTTTTTGCCTGTAACAGTGCCCCCTGTGTGTGGCCCCTGTGTGTGTGTGGCCCCTGTGTGTGTGTTCACACCAAATCAAGGGACATTCAGAACAGGGAAAAATATGCGAGGACTGAGCTGTGAGCTTCCTGTTCTGGAGGTTCTTTATAAATCCAGACTTTTAAACCGAGCACTTAGAATATTTACTCTCTTCTGGCCACCCTGGAAAAGCCATGTTCCAGCTTCTTCCTTCTGGCAGAAGAATCGTTCGCTGAGATGCAGGACATCTCGATACGCTAACAGCTTCTACCCACAAGCTGTTTGAACAGAGCACTTTATTGAAACTGTTTTAGTTGATTGATTTCACAGTGACAATTGTTTACCGCTCTATTTGTTTTGTTTGTGTACTTTTATTGTTGTTTTATGTCTGTACTTGTCTTGTGCACACTGGGGACTTTGAAAAATGTATTCCAATGTGGTTATACTGCACATGGCAAATAAATGAATCTGAATCGATTGAGATTCATTGTGAGGTCACTATGACATGAATGCGAATAATCGCGTACCCATGTGACTCGCTGTGATGTCACCGTTTGTGTTGATGACGATGTCGTTGTTTCAATGGGAACCTTCTGGGAGACTCCGCCCACCGCCCCTTCAGGCTCAGCCTCCTGCAACAGAGGCTCCGCCCCCTCAGAGCCGTCACCATGGAGACGCCCCGCCTCCAACTCAGACGACACCAATGCCACTGACGAACGACGCCTAGAGGAAAACCAACGCCCCCAAGAAGAGCGCCGCCCCAACCTCAGGGAGGGGAACTGCAGCTGAGCACGTACAGCCACACGCAGGGACTCCAGTACTGAGGCCTGAAATACAAAAGTACAAATACCACTGTAGTACTATAGCAAGAACTACTCTAATGCAGGCCATACACAGGGACTGTAGTACTGAAGTACAAGTAATACTGTTATAGTATTATGTTATTAGCACTTTTAAAGATGCAATAAATGATTTATCCAGACCCCTTTTTTTTTTTTTTAATACTGTGAGGAAGCGTCTCTAACCCCAAAAGTAGTCATGTGATCATGTGTTTTAAATAGAAATAGACATGACCAGATGCCTGTAGCCTCAAAAAATAAATCATAAATATTTTGGAGCGGTCCGATAGGACAAAACCAACGGGATGCGTTCATCTCCCCCCGTCCTCCCTCCTGCTTTTTGTTTGTGCGCGCACCAAAACACCTACGTTGCATTACATAGCCCTGGCTCTTACACAACGGCAGTCGAGTTTTGCTAATTGCTAGTTTGTTTGGGGAAGTACGGCAGGCAAATTTCTCTACTGCACCTTAAAGTGGACTAATCTTTACACTACTACTACTACTACTCACCTGGTTGCCAGAGCAGACGGGGAAATCCTCCACTGGGGGAATCAGACCCTGAGCGATCAGCTGACCATAAGAGGGTGGGGCCTCTCTCCTGAGAAGTTCCGCCTCCACTCGGGACAACTGCGTCTCAAAGGACCTGCAGGCAATCAAAGAAGACTTATTATAACAGCAGCCAATAGTAGGAATTGGTTTAGTATAACTGACGTGAGAGGAGCCTCTGACTTTCGACGATTGTGTAGACCCCACATGTTAGATTATGGTCTGACTCTCACCTTCTCTCAAACAACCTCAGGGAGTACAGTTTACAGGTGCAGCCCAGAGCGATGACCAGCAGGAGTCCACAGATCAGAGAACCAATCACAGCAGCCGTTATTACCCGTGTGGGGACAGTCACAGGACATGCCTCCTCGTCACTGCCGTCACCACAATCATCCTGAGAGTCGCACACCCAAGACTCAAACACACACCGGTTATTCTGCAACACACAATACAGACATCAAAAAGACACACACATCAAAGAGACATCAAAGAGACAGCGAACCCTACAGTCTCAGAGACCGTGTACCCTAGAGTCTGTGTGTGCGTTTAGGTGGTACCCGGCAGTGGAAGTTCCCAGGCTGGCAGCTGAAGCAGTTCTTCTCATCAGACCCATTGGGGCAGCGGTTCTGGTAGTTGCAGCGGTCGGAGCTCGGGTAGCAGGCTCCGTTCCGGGAGCAGGGGAACTCGTTCTGCTGACACCAGGAGCAGTTGGCCTCGTCACGGCCGTTTGGACAGTGCCAGAACCCGTCACAGCGGTTGGATGAGCTGTAGCAGCCGAAGCCGTCTCCACAGGGGAGCTCCCAGGGCAGACAGAAGCCCTCCACCTGAGAGAGAGAGAGAGACCACCTTAGAGACACTGCAATATAGAACGCCTCAGAAAGACTGCCTTAAAGAGACCGCCTCAAAGAGACCTCATTAGCAGTAGCAGTACTAGACCAGTTCCAGCAGCAGTACTATCACCTGGTAGGTGGCATTGAAGCCTCTGGCTGCGTTGATCTTGTCAGCGTAGAAGTGCACTCGTAGCTGTCCTGACGTAGACACTACCAGCATGGGGCCTCGTGAGTCCAGGGCCGTCAGCACCCGCAGTAGACGCCTGGGGTTCTCATCCGGACCATCAAAGACCTTCACAAAATCCCCGAAGCCAGTCCCATCCAGTTTGAAGTCAGTGAACCGCAGGATCACCTAGAAAAATACCAGGAGTTAATAAACACACAGAAACATGTGCACACCATAGAGACACTTCCTCCTTGTTGTGTGAACAGAGACGGGAAAGTGTTGGAAATATACAGGACCCGTATTTATTTGAGTGGGCTCTGGTCCGGTACCTGGGGAAAAGAGCAGAGCAGGTTTGGGGCAGGTTTGGGGCAGGACTGGCCTGTAAGGCACTGAGGGTGAGTTCCCTCAACAGAAAACTCAACACACCCTTAAAAAAAACCTCTAAATTACTTGCGCATGCTTTGAAGCTTCCTCACGCTCAGCACAAACTTGCACTTGTCTCATGTACCCAGAGACCAAACAGCTTTTTTTGGCTATTTTAAGGGTGTGAGGGCCCTCGCCTCTGCTCCCCAAGTATTGGGACACCCTACAACCCCCGCGGGCATGCGCAAAATTTAGGACAAGGGAATATTTTAAGGTGTGCTGGCAAACTGCGTTGTAGTCCCGCTCCCCCTCCCCACCGGAGGGAAATGGTGGTTGGAACGGCTCACCTGCGTAATCTGCATCCACCCGGGGTGTAAAAAAGGGACGGACACGGACACTTCTGTGTGTGAGTTCGAGTAGGACAAGCAATCTCGGCGCCCAAGCAGCGCAAAAAGACAACAATGACTGTGCAAGAGTAACCCTCTCACAACCCCATGAGAGACAGCCGGTAAGCGCCGTCCTTCATTTGCGATCGTTGATTGTCAAAACTTACGCGGATTTGTATGATGCATTCAAGAGCCCTTTGGAGGAGCGTAAACACGGACTCAATAGCAATTACTTTGTTTGATTGTTGTTTATAAAAATTGTACTTTTTTTAGACAAAACAAAACATAACTCCAGGAAGGAATGGGGGTTAACTCGTCGGTTTTCGTTAATATTATGTTCACTACTAATTAACAAAATCCGCCTTATGTTAAAAATATTAAGTTTAAAAAACGCAGTCTGCAATCATGTTAAAATCAATTACTTAATGTTAAAATGTTAAAATGTATTACTTTAAAAGTGTGCTAAAACCAGATCTGTTGATTAGTGGGCTTATGGTCTAATTCATGGTATGTTTCCCTTTGTTTGATAAAAGCTAAGATAATGTATTAAGTTTCAAATGTGGTTAAAAACTTTTGTAATATATATGAAAATAGACTTTACTTTTGTAACTTATTTGGCTAATTGGCAGTTGTTAATAAAATACAGCTATAAAAATACTGTTTCATATAGCAAACTATAAAAACAAGGTCTTAAACACACAATTAACTGATATGTACTTAAAACCAGATTAAAATATAGAGTACCTCATTTGGGTGTAAATACTATTTGTGTTAACAGGCAGAGACATTATTTGTTGAAAAGTGCAATTAGAAGACAGTTTATTTACATAGAAAATTATTGTATGTTTTGTTCTCTTTTTGAGGTTTTTCACCTGAACCTTAAGCTAAAACCAAGCCCAATAAATGGCATGAAAATCAAGAACCATGGCTGATCATTGAGTGAAATCCAGTTCAAACTCTATGTTGAGAGTTTATCCTTTTCAAGTGGGGAATTTGCACAAACATATCACCATATAACTTCACATAAGGGCAAGGGTGAGAATTGAGACGGGGCTCAAGTCTCTGCCCTTACCTTGCGGTGGTCTCCAGTGTCGATGACCCAGGTGCAGTTGGACCCGGGGGGGTAGAAGTCGGGGTAGTTTGGAGAACTGAAGGAACCAAAGAAGTTCTTCAGACGTTCTCCACAGAAGGGAACATCACAGTCTACTTCATCACTGAGGTCCTGAGCAGACAGAGACACCAGTCTGAAAAGTCTACAGGGACCAAAGGTCCGGGTCTCAGGGTCTCCGGGTCTCACCTGACAGTCGATGCTCCCGTCACACCTCAGGCTCTGAGGGAGGCAGGTGTAGACCCTCGTGTACCGGGACACACAGGGGAAGGATGCGTAGGAGCACGGAGTGAAGGAGTCCACACACACCTCCTCATCCGAGCCGTCTCTGCACTCGTCCTGAGAGTTACACCTCCACGACTCGGGAATACAACGACCAGAGGAGCAGTGAAACTGGTCAGGAGCACAGGAGGAGGAGGAGGCACGACCTGAGGAGAGATGAGAGAGTGAGGAGGAGGAGGAGGGACCAGAGAGTGAGGAGGAGGAGGGGGGACCAGAGAGTGAGGAGGAGGAGGAGGGACCAGAGAGTGAGGAGGAGGAGGAGGGACCAGAGAGTGAGGAGGAGGAGGAGGGACCAGAGAGTGAGGAGGAGGAGGAGGGACCAGAGAGTGAGGAGGAGGAGGAGGGACCAGAGAGTGAGGAGGAGGAGGGACCAGAGAGGGGAGTGTGCGGAGGAGGGGCCAGAGGAGAGAGGAGAAAAAAAGTGTGAGGAGGAGGGGGGACCAGAGGAGAGAGTGAGGAGGAGGAACCAGAGGAGACAGATAAGATAAGACTTTATTAATCTCACACAGGAGAAATTTACATGTCACATTGGACTTAACTTCTCCAAATATTGCTCTTTGTGAGCCCTGACCTAATGTCCTACTTCCACCAATAACGTAATCGAACATGTGCTTGAAGCAGCCACTTCTCGATTTAGAAGAGGAAGCTCCGTTTTTAAGAGTTCTGTCCGTTTTGCTCTCGCCGCAATGCTAGTTTCCACTACTTCCGCCGTAAGCTCATGGACAATCACGTGACTGGATGACGTCGATGCATCTGGTCAATATTATGTACAAATGGCGATTAGAAAGAAGTGTCAAAAGTAGTGCAGGTTTCTTTTCAGTCATAGTGCAGTGACTTAAAGTGACTTGTTGTACAGTCTGGTTTGTTGCTAGCTTAACTAAATTTTTCAGTGGCTTGACAATAACATTGCTATTTACAAAACCCTGTATTTTATTGAGGGGCGACAGTGGCTCAGTTTGTAGAGCATTGGTCTTTGAACCATGTCATCTCAAGTGAGTTCAGTCTTAACCTGAAGATTTTAGGAAATGGGTGGAGACTGCGCTGCTCCTGCTGGGTCTGATAGAAAACCTGCAGCCACAGCGGCCCTTTCTGGACCGGTTTAGACACCTCTGATTTAACCCCACATTGCCTAAAGCCCCCGCTGAAAGACCAAGGCCATCTCGTCGATGACGGAGAAGCCATCTTCCCGTGAACCCACCACCTGCAGGAGGATCAGCGAGGGAATACAGTAGCGCCCTTGAAAGCAATTTTCACCTGGACATTTCTGATGTTTGTACATTACAGCATTTCCTACAGCCACAACACTAACAAATGAGATGTTTTATGTGTCGGGTACAAGCGCATGCGTAGGCCTTGGTGATGACACACGTACAAACACTGTATTTTCTTACTGCATGCATTTGATTTTTTTCATGTTTAGAGGGAATTCTTGCTTAAATAGAGCAGTTAATTGACTCTGATTCACATTTGTTATCTGTATCTTGGGGTATAGTTAATAAGATAAGATGTGCTTTATTTATCTCACAAAGGAGAAATTTACATGTCACATTTGGCGTGGATAGAGACACTCAGATTGTGCAAAAGAAAGAAATGTGCAAACATGTTACATGCAGGATAAGTATGTACAACAACAAACAATATAAAACATAGCTCTTAGTAAAATACAATTAAGAATGTGATAGCTCATTGATTTTTTTTTCAATTTATTTCATTTACAATTTCAAAAGGCATTCTTGTGTTTTGTGTATTGGGCTATTGTTCAATAAATATATCAACATATTTTAGCCTTTGACTGGGGAAAAGTCAATCCTCTAATCCAGATTAGAGCAATTACATAACTCTCCTCCCACAATGCACTGCTCTGTTTACACCCCGCCCCAGACTGTGGAGCTCCCCCTGGTGGTGACTGCAGTGCCCCCTGGTAGTGAATACATGGACGTACCTGAGCTGTACTCCAGCCTGAAGCCCTTTGCGCTCACAGCTGCATCCGAGTGGAAGTGGATGGACACCTGCACAAGAGTGTTTAAAGCTGATGTCTGTAACTTTAGTCTAATTAAGAAGACATGTTTAAAGCTGATCTACATAACTTTAGTCAAATAAATGCAGAAAGAGTCTCATTGAACACATCGGCAGGATGGGCAGGGTGAAGGCTTTAAAATCATTATTTTCATTTAACGCAAATGATAAAAGAATCCCACAAGAATAACCAATAATTCTGAAACTCTAATTGATTTGTTATTCACAAACCGCTCCGAAAAAATTATCATCAAAACATTTAATTTTATGACGGGGCTCTCAGATCACAGATCAGGGGGCGACAGTAGCTCAGTTGGTAGAGCATTGGCCTTAAGGCCAGAAGGTTGTGGGTCCACCTCTGCACCTTCTCCACCGACTCACACTGATGACTGCTGTCGTTGTGTCCTTGGGCAAGACACTTAACCCCACTTTGCCCAAAGCCCCAACTGAAAGATCAAGGCTATGCTCACACTCAGAGAGCAGCCGTCCTCCTGTGGACTCACCACCTGCAGAGGGTCAGTGAGGGGCTGGTGCTATGAGACTTGGGTGGCATCTCTGACTGCCACCCCCCTGACCCAGACATGGATTAAAGGGAAGAAGATGGAAGAAGATGGATGGATGGCTCTCAGATCACAATATTATACTTTTCTCCAGAAAACTAAGTATAAAGCGATTCAGAAACACCCATACCCCTAGTAAGCTTTATTTATATACCGCCTTTCACAGACCAGAGTCACAAAGCGGTTTACAATTGTTATTTTTTTTTGGGCACTTGTCCTCTCACTCCACACAGAGATGGGAGCGGGGTCGCCGAACAGGGGAAGGGGAAACCGGAGTACCCGGAGGAAACCTACGCAGACACATACAAACTCCACTCAGAAAGGCCCTGGTCCAACCGGGATTCGAACCCAGGACCTTCTTGCTGAGAGGCGAGAGTGCTATCCACTCAGCCACCGTATTGCCCCTAGAAGTCAATATAGTGACATAAACTGGGATGAGTTATTCACAATGAATGATGTTTAAATCTGCTTTCAGTTATACAATTTTAAAATGAAAGAAGTGATGAAACCATTTTTGAAAATTGGAAAAGAGAAACAAAAAATTAACCATTTACCTTGGCTAAACGACAAACGTAGGTCTCTCATGGGAGAAAGACGCCTTAGTTAAAATATCTTTGAAATCTGGCCTCACTACTGACATATTCAGATTTACATGTCTGAGAGATAAAATTACTCATGTCTTACGGAAGGCCTAAGCAAAACATTTTGTCAATATAATTCAAAGTGCTAATGGAAATGACAAAGTAATTTGGCAAAACATTAACAAACTTATTGGAACGCAAAAGAAATCATGTCATCCTATAATGGAAATAAAGGTCGATAATATTGTAATAGATGATCCGCACAAACTGGCCACCACATTTCATAATTTCTTTATTGATTCTGTCAATGAAATAAAACAATTGTTCGGCCCACCACCCACTTGATTCTAAAATACCAGTATTTAGACTTGATAAAATTACAGACAGGGAGGTGGTCAATATTATCAAGTCTATTAAATCTTCAAAGGCAAAAAATGTTTACGGAATTGACATTAATTTCCTAAAAACACACAAGGACACACATGCGCGTCCGCTCACTCAATGGATAAACCTATCAATCAGTTGTTCCATTGTGCTGGAAGGTGGCCACGTTCTCCCCTTTTTTAAAATTTGGAGAAAAGATGAAATTATTGCCCATCAGCATACTCCCAGTTGTGTCCAAAGTGGCTGAAAAATGGGTAGCTAAGCTGCTCAACCAACATCTCAGCCATGGCCATTCCCCCTTGCACCCCATGCAGTTTGGCTATTGCCAAAACCATTCCACAGCAACAGCCAATTGTGTCTTTGTAAAAACTGTCAAATGCATGCTTGACAAAAACACCTGTGTTGGGCAGATTTATCAAATTTGAAGAAGGCCTTTAATACAGTAGACCATCAGGCCCTTCTCTCTAAACTGACCCAATTTAACTTGGCTGAGGACGCTCTTGCTTGATTTACATTCTACCTGTCTATTAGAAGACAGTGTGTGAATGTGGATGGCACCGTGTCGTCATTTCTAGAATGCCCTGCAGGGGTCCCACAGGGTTCTGTATCGGGACCTATACTTTTTTCTATGTACATCAATGTTTGTCAAAATGTCCATATTCAAATGTACGCAGATGATTGTGTAATTTTTACTCCTGCTAAAACAACTGCAGAGGCATCTACCCTCACAGCAGCCCTGGTAGACATACCAGGGCTCACCAACTCATCTTCACTATTAAATCAAAAGAAAAATCGTGTCCATGATATTCACAAAAAAATCTATTTAACTGGGTCGGTCCAACATGTTCCTTGGAGACACTGAGCTTAACCTTGTTGAGGAGTTCAAGTTTCTCAGGGTCACTTTGGATTCAACTCTTTCCTTCAAAAAACATTTAAGACCTTATGCAGGGTTTAAAAAAAAAATTTGTGGAAATCAAAATTGCATGACAGTTAATCAATTATTGTTGATCTGAAATAGATTCTAGCAAAAAAAAATCCTATATTTTATAAAAAGAATGTTTTTAATGAATTTAAGTTGTCTATGGTCTAACGGGTGAGAATTGAACTCCAGTTGCTGGAGTGCCAGTGCATTGACACAACCACTGGTCTATCACAGCACCAATGAGGACACACACACTAGTAGTAGTATTATATTCGCTGTACACCGCCTTGTCATCTTGAATATCCGCAAAAAAAGACCAAATACCACATTGTAAACAACTTACAGCGTTGAAACGTACCCGCTCTGACATCACCATGGGATGTGAATTTTTGTTGTCTCTAAGGGCGTTGCTATGGGGTTATTTCGATTTGGGGGGGGATCAGACAACAACAAAAAAACTGATTTTGAAACCTTTAGTAGTTCTCTTCTAATATAAACTGGTATTAAAACTGTATTTCTAAATCAATCAAACCCTGCATAAGGTCTTTAAACTCACAGCTAATACAATAAAGTTCAATTTACATAACTTCAAATAAATCAGGCCTTTTATGAAAATAAATTCAGCAAAAATATTCCTAAACGCAATGATTTTCTCACACATAGATTACTGTGTAACAACCTGGTCACTCACTGGACAAACAAATATCAAATCCATAGAAACCCTCTTCAAAAAGTCCATTAACATTCTGGATCAAAAGCCTTGGTCATATCATCACTGAAATATCCTGGAGAAATACAAAATGCTCAATTTTCAAAACTGTTGCCTTGTTTACAAACCTATATGGCCTTGCCCCACCCCCACTCTCAAACTACATTAAAGCTAAAGCAGTGACAGGTCACCGCACCAGAGCCTCCTCTAGAAGAGATGTGGAGATCCCACACAGAAAATCTACATTTGGACAAACTGTGCTGTCAGTCAGTGGAGGCGAGTCTTGGAACAACTTTCCTACAGACATAAGAGAATGCCCAACATATACATCTCTTTTAAAAAAACAACTAAAAAACCGTTTTAAAGTAAATCACTCCTGCACTCAGTTTGACTAACTGTAATTTGTATAGTTGTATATTGTCTTTTGTGTCATTATTATTGTGTGAGCTGCCTCTGGACTACGGATGTAAATTAGCAGTTTTGCTACAATCTGGCACATTTACAATTTGTGTACAACTATATGATTGTTCATTAATGTGTGTTGTACCGATCAAATAAATAAATACAGCGATCAATTTCTAATGGACATGAAAAAGAAGTAGCAGCAACAGTCGTAGCAGTAGTAGTATTAGCAGTAGGAAAACTAGAAGTATTAGCAATACCTGGTTGCTGTTGGACGTATATGGAGCTGGTCTGCTGGTTCCACACAGTTTCAAACCGTCAATGAGCAGATAATCTGAAGAGCAGCGCTGAGAGGACTGCAGCGAAAAGTCCAGAAAACTGAAGAAAACCAACATTTAGACACACAGCTCTTCTATCTGCTTCAGTCATGTCCAGTTAAACCGCTTATCTATAGAGTTCTCTTCATACCTCAGAGTGACCGTGTCTCCTGGGCGAGCGCGAATGTTCCAGCTACAGTTGACTTTAGAAGGATATTGAAAAGGCCATCCAGGACTGGAGACCAGACCAGAGGAGGACCGGAGCTGGACCATCTCACTGCAGGCTGTGGAGAGAAGCCAAACCAGGTCTAACGAAAGGTCTGAACCAGGTCTGTCATAAATCAGTCCCAAGTCTGGTGTGGTGCATGTGAACTGACCGTTGCTGATCCCAGAAACATAAACGTTTTCATCTCTCTGTGACACAGCGAGGAGACCTGAAACAAAAGCACAGGTGAAGAGACTAAGGGAGTACCTTCCCTAGTGGAGGAGACAAGGAAGAGCAACACTGCCCCTAATGGAGGAGCAGCATTGATGGAAGAACATGTAACTGTGAGCACACAGGTGCAGAGAACAGGTGACTGGAGACATTCAAGAAACAGCTCTGTCTGTGACGAAAGTCTGATTCATTCATCAGTGTAAAGTTTAAAAACAGAGCATTTAGACATAAGGGGTGAGGGAGGGAATCCACAACTGCACGTCTGTGACAATGAGGAACAGTGTTGGACAAGAAGAAAAGAGAATATGAGCCTTTTATTCAAGCCTACATGTACATGTATTGAATCTGGGGTATGTAACCTCATACCACACTAATAGATCTAGAGACATTAGTTATGTAATTTTGGCCTCATGTTTTCACTTATCTGCCTGAAAAAAGGATCTCAGCCCAAAGAGTCATATAGTGTTAGGTATCCAAGCTTTGAAATCAGCTGATGGAAGTGTTTATAGATCCTTCTACATTTATATTTTTGGTAAAGTTGAGTGGGACTCACATGGGACCAGCAGCAGCAGCAGCAGAGCCATGGTTCAGAGAAGAGGACAGCCCAGAGACATCAGACAGAAGCACTGACCGTCTGACCACTGCAGCAAATGTCCAGAGAAAATCACCTCCCAATGTCCTCAAAATAACGGGAAATGTTCAAGGGAAAACTAAGGATTATCCACAAAAATCTGACCAATTAAAAAAAGTAGGTGCCGAGAACTAACGGGTTAAAAAATCGACACTTCTCACTGCTCATAAATCTTAGTTTAACACTGAAAACACTAAATAAATAAGTTAAATAAATAAAGTTTGTACATAGAGGCTGCTACACATGACAGATGGACGGAGACAAAGCCTCACAGCTGCTCTTTGTTAAGCTGAGACATCAATAACGGGAATATTATTATAAAGCAGTAAAACACGTACTCACGATGTAAACAACATTACGGAACATCTAAACACAAATAGATTAAATGTCTGGCACACGACATAAACAAGAGCTTAGCTTATTGTCAATATAAATATTATAGAACGCTTTATCATGAGCTGATTCACACTGGAACCAACGCGAACAGAAACCACGACGTCTTTCACAACGACACCCAAGAATGTTACCGACAAAGGGATGAAAATACGGGACAAATTTTGGCTCGTAGCGATAATCTGAGGCTAACAACATGCTAACAACATGTTAACGATGCTAGCGCGGCTAAGAGCGGAGAGTAGCCGCAGAGGAGAGGCATTAGTGCGGGTTCCCGAGGCCGAGCTCCCCCCGGTGTGAGTCCCAGAGGGGCTGTCACAGTCCCGGGCCCGTGAGTGGGGCCGAGCCGCTGCTTTTCACACACATCTCCGCGGGTTGAGAGGCTCTGCTCGGGGGGCTCTGGCGTTAGCTTTAGCGGTTGCTGTTAGTCGGAACAACAGCTGCAGCAGAGTCCGCCCCCAAACCCACAGGCCCCGCCCCCAAACACACAGGCCCCACCCCCAAACACACAGGCCCCACCCCCAAACACACAGGCCCCACCCCCAAACACACAGGTCACGCCCTCCAATAGACAAGTCACGTTCCCAAACACCCTTTATAGATGAACAATGTTGCATTCACGTCGTACTCTTGTGGTCTCTAAAACTCTGAAGTCTAGACTCGGAAAGTGAATGAATGCTGCTCATCTCTGAAATTAAACTCGGCCACTGGGGCTGAGACTGCACCTCAGGATTCCCCTGAAGCGCTAGAGAGGGTGGAGCATGGATCTATTATGAGGGTGGAAGGGGAGTGTGGTCTCTTATGGTTTTATGTTTAAGTTCAGCTCGTGAAGAGAAACAATGTGGACCAAGTCCAACTTCAGGGTTCCCTGGGACTCTGCAGACCTTGCACCCTTACCCTGGACTATAGTCCACTGAGATGGATGTTATCATTGATCTGCAGAACATAAGTCTTGTCTCTGCGTCTCCCCGAGCTCATGAGCCACATGAGCTCCTTCTCTTGTCGCCAATCGTTATGTAGGACATAATGATCTGTGGTTTAACACATTTGGTTTGATTTCAGAAATAAACCTGAGGAAGATCCCCAGTAAAAGCCAGTGCCACTGGAATGAGACCAAGTTTTCAGCAGAGTGTGAAGCAGTTGGAGTGAAACTCATTCTCTCCATATCCAAGGCCATTGTTGTGGACTGGAGAAAGAGGACTTGCCCTCTTTAGTAGAGAGCTCCTTCCTCAGTGTTGGTCTGAAACTATTTCAGAATCAGAATCCTTTTTATTGCCATGTAAGTAACAGGAAGTCACAGACTAGGAAATTGCTTTGGCTCTCTGTGCAAACAAGTCAAAAGTAGAGAAAGAATAATAAAACATTTCTAAAGTATAAACATTTCCAGAGTAAAAAAATAAAAGGTAAAATAGTACAAATATTAAATACAAGTGCACTCGGTGCACACATTATACATGATGTGATATATTATACATACATATATTATACAATATACATATACATAAAGTGATTGTCTGGAGTTTGTCAGAAAAAAGAGAGAGGTACTAGCCTGGTCGTACCACACCATAGTATAAATGACATTTACAATACAATACAATACAATACAATACAATTTATTCTTGTATAGCCCTAGGTCACAACAGAAGTCATCTCAGAGGACTTAACAAAACCATTGAAATCACCAACACAGGTCAGAGAATCAACAGTTAAAACACATGAAGAATATAAAGCACACACAGAAGAAAATGTCCATACATGTTGTAGAATGCTAAAGTGTCCTGATCATCACCAATCCTTTCTGTTGGACACTAACTGTCCAACAAGACCCTCCTGCATCCACAAGGAAAAACTCTTAAAAAACCCAGTGGGAAAAAGTGAGAAACCTTGGGGAGAACTAGGGAAACCCACAGGGAGGGAGACCCATTTGAGAAAGGGATCCGCTCCTCCGGACGGACAGGCTAAGGATCTAGGACCTAAGCTACAGAACGTGGACCAGTGGCCGCTGAATCTCCTCCTGCTCTCCTCCTGCTCTCCTCCTGCTCTCCTCCTGCTCTCCTCCTGCTCTCCTCCTGCTCTCCTCGAGGTCAGACGTGTCTCTCCCCTGCTCCTGCTCTGCTTGCCCTGATTGGCTTTTTTCCTAGTGCTCTGCCTGTGTACAACTTGAAAAATGATGGAATTAATCAACTGGTCCCTCAACGCAATTGATACTATTTTTTCATCACGTAAAGGCGGTTCTGGAGATGCCGTTTGCCCGGATGGTACGGCGGCTGCTGGGTACGTTTTTGACAACTGGCAAAAGTGGCACCCCGTTTGTCTGTCGGGACTGTCCATCGAGGACATTGAGGATATATACATTTTTGGATTTATGGTAGCAGGGTTCCTCCTGATTGGATTTGGAGTTGGCTTGATCTACCGCAAAGTTGGAGGGCTGTCCACTCAGAAGATTTACGAGCGGCTGTCCGCGGAAAACAAGGAGAGTTTCCGCGAGTTGGCCAGAGTCGTGGTCGAGGGCACAGTGGGGACACAACGGGGTGTGAGTCGGATCGAACATTCCCTTTCAGATCTGGGAGTGAGATCTTTGGATGGACTTAAACGCTTGGAAGGATTGTTGAAGGACTTGGGCCTCACGGTTGAACCTCGTACTGACGTGGTCAACTGCGGATAACGGTGAACGGAGGGTCCAGTTCCAGTATAATTTGGACATATTGGCTTTAGTTTACACTGCCTTTCATTGATCAGCTAAAGTGCTTATACAAATTTCCCACAAGGCATGTCTGCCTCCCTCTCTTTTCAGTCTATGGTGGTCTTCCCCCCCACCTGCCCCACCCACACTCCCCTCTGACGCGCTATATTGGACGAGGCGGGCCAGAGTGATGACTTCCCTTCAAAAAGATCTGCATGTTTTCCACATGTACCGTGTCTCTCCCATGTTTGTTTGAAATATGTATGTTACTGCTCTCTGCTGTTTATTCTACTGTTTGTCGCATGGCGCCGTAAAGATGGCGCCGTGGCAAGAGCTCTGGTGTGTGTCGTCTGGTGCACACTGGGGTAGTCTTGCACAGTTTTTCCAATGTGGTTTTACTGCAAATGGCAAATAAATGAATCTGATCTGAATCTGAATCTGATCTGAACGTGGACAGGTCCGGTGCAGGACTGAAGCACTCCCAGGCGGGTCCCAAGTTACCATACTTCTCCCAGCAAACTGACTCCCTATGCAGCTTGACTGACAGTCTGAGGAGTTTAGCCTTCCCTGAGTCTTACCTTCCTAGCCATATGCTAAACTAAAGAGGACTGTTTTAAACCTAGCCTTGAATAAAGAGAGCATATCTGAAAGGAGGCGAGACAGCAGCAGCCACGGCTAGGCTAGTCTAGGTCACAGTACCAAGATTCATGGATTGCACACCAGGTGTGCAAACTGATCCAGGCAGACCTAATTATATATTATATATCATATATATCATATATACCATACATACCATATATATCATATGTAATACACAACATAACATACAGCATAATATATAACATAATATACAACATAACACAATACACAACATAATACATATATTGTATAATATATAACATAATACAGCATATATAATATATACACCATATATTATATATTACCTAATTATATGCTAAATTAAAGTAGAGTGCTTTAAGCCTGGCCTTGAATGTGGAGACCGTATCTGCTTCCTTAACATAAATGGGAAGCTGATTCCACAGTAAAGGAGCTTGGTAGCTAAATGCTCTGCCACCAACAGTGATTTTTGAGACCTTAGGGACCACCAGACGTCTGGCGTTTTGTGAGCGCAACGCTATCTCCAAGGAGTCTTGGAGATAGGAAGAAGCCAAGCCATTCATGGCTTTATATGTTAAGAGAAGGATTTTAAACTTTATTTTGTACTCCACAGGAAGCCAGTGGAGTGATTTTAACACCGGAGTTATGTGCTCCCTCCTTTTGGTACCTGTTAAGATTCTTGCTGCTGTATTCTGAATGAGCTGGAAGCTCTTCAAAGAGGTTTTAGGGCACGCTGCTAATAAAGCGTTACAGTAGTCAAGCCTTGAGGTGACAAAAGCGTGAATACGTTTTTCCGCGTCACTTTTAGGAAGGAAATTCCTAATTTTAGCGATGTTCCGTAAGTGGAAGTACGTTGCTTTAGTCGCTTGGCTTCGCCTTGAAGGAGAGTTCTTCATCGAAAATGACTCCAAGATTCCTCACAGTGTTACTGGGTATTATACTGACATTATCGAGAGTGATTATCTGGTTAGTGAGGGAGTCACGCAGGCGCTTCGGACCGAGTAGGATCACTTCTGTCTTCTCCGGGTTGAGAAGTAGGAAGTTAAGAGTCATCCACGTTTTAAGGTCCGTTATGCAGGCACTAAGCTTTTCTAGCTGATCCGTCTGATTTCGCTTCATCGACAGATAAAGCTGTGTGTCATCTGCATAGCAGTGGAAATTAATTCCATGCTTTTTAATGATGTTTCCTAACGGCAGCATGTAGAGAGTGAAAAGAATCGGTCTGAGTACCGAACCCACACACCGAATTCCACTCCAGACAAGTTCTGATTTACGTTGACGAAGTGATACCGATCTGATAAATAGGATTTAAACCAGCCAAGGGCTGTTCCTCTCAGACCTATATCACATTCTAGCCTCTGCAGTAGAATTCTGTGGTCTATTGTGTCAAATGCAGCACTAAGGTCCAGTAGGACCAGCCTTGACACTTGTCCATTATCAGCAGCTAGTAGTAAGTCATTTGTGACTTTGACTAGTGCCGTTTCAGTGCTATGATGAGCTCTGAATCCTGATTGAAAGACTTCAAACATATTATTTTCCTGCAGGTGACAGCAAAGCTGCTCAGCTATAAGTTTTTCCAGGATTTTAGATATAAAAGTGAGGTTTGAGATTGGTCTGTAGTTTGTAAGTATTTCCAGGTTGGTTTTCTTCAGAAGCCTCGTACGGTCGCCACAGCTCTTTGCTGCTCTCTTTTTCTTTTCTTTTTACTTTTTAACTGTGCATCTGGCTGTTCCTACACCCGTGAGGAACTCATGAACATCCGACCCACCGTTCCCATGGACCTATTGCCTGTTTTCTTGGCATCTGCGGCTGATTTAGTCCATGTTCTAGCCAAAAAAGTGTGGGCCCATAAAAGGGGAAAGCGCGGTGGCCTGCTCGTGCGTCTGAGGAGAAGAGGAGCTCGCACGGCTCTCCCCGGCATTTTTCTCTCCAACGTACGCTCACTGGGCAATAAGATGGACGAACTCGGCCTGCTCATGAGAAGAAACAAGGACTTCGCCACATCCTGTGTCCTCTGCTTCACTGAGACCTGGCTAAATGAGCGGATCCCGGACTGCGCTCTGGAGCTGCAGGGCTTTGAGCTGTTCCGCCATTGTGCGCTATCAGGAAAGAGCAGAGGCGGAGGGCTTTGTTTCTACGTCAATACAAACTGGTGTAACGATGTGACAGTGATCTCCAAGCACTGTTCTTCTGCTCTGGAATATCTTTTCATTCAGTATAAACCATTTTACTCCCCTCGTGAATTTGTTTAATTCATTCTTGCCTCTGTTTACATACCGCCATGCGCGGACGCGCGCGAGACTCAGCGCGCACTTGCAGAGCAAGTACTGTGTATGGAGCGTTTATACCCGGACTCTCTGATTAATATCCTGGGGGATTTTTTATAAGGGAAACTTGAGCCAGGAATTACCCAAATACAGACAGTTCATCAAATGCCCGACCAGAGAGGAGAACACTCTGGATCACTGTTACACCACTGTGCGCGGAGCTTTTCGCGCTGTTCCCAAAGCAGCCCCCAGCTTCTCAGATCACTCCATGATACATCTGGTTCCTGCTTACAGACAGAGACTAAAGCTCTCGAAACCTGCAGTGAGGAACTCCAAAGTGTGGTCTGATGAAGCTGTGGAAGAGCTGCGCGCATGCATGGAATCTACAGACTGGGACCTTTTCAGAGCTGCCACAGATAGTTTGGATGAATATACGGACACTGTGACGTCATACATTCACTTCTGTGAGGATAGCATCATTCCAACAAGGACCAGGGTCATCTATAACAACGACAACCCTAGTTCACTGCTAAACTCAGGCAGCTCAGGAAAGCAAAGGAGTCTGCTTTCAGGGAGGGGGACCGCAGCGGCTACAAAGCAGCTAAAAATCAGTTCAGGAACGAACTGAAAGCAGCCAAGTCCCGGCACAGAGAACGACTACAGGAGCAGTTGGGTAACAATGATACTGCTTCTGTCTGGAGGGGCCTACGGGAGATCACCAACTACAAACCCAAAGCCCCCCCCTGTGCTGACGACCACAAGCTAGCTGACGAACTGAACTTTTTTTTCAGTCGCGTTGATGCTGCTCCTGACACCTCCCCCACCCCCCACTACTCTAACGACCCACCCATCAGCCCTGCCCCCAGCCTGACAATAGCCTCTAAAGATATTAAACAACTCTTCTTGAGGCTGCACCCCCGCAAAGCTCCTTGCCCGGACCACGTGTCTCCGGCCACTCTGAGACACTGCGCCAGTGAGCTAACTCCTCTCTGCAGTCCTGCCATGTCCCGGCCTGCTTCAAATCCTCCATCATTGTCCCCGTCCCGAAGAAGCCCAGGATCACAGGTACTCAATGACTAGGCAAGGCAAGTTTATTTATATAGCACAATTCATACACAAGGCAATTCAAAGTTCTGAACAAAACAAGAAAGCATTAAAATCATAAATAATCACAGAACATTAAAAAGAAAGATACAAATATAAAATCCCTCAGTTGTATGCACAGCTAAACAGAACTGTCTTTAACCTGGTTTTAAACATTGTCAGAGAGGAGGCCTGTCTCACATCTTCAGGAAGACTGTTCCAGATTTTAGCAGCATGAATCTGAAAAGCAGCCTCCCCATGTTTAGTTCTGACTCTGGGCACTAACAGGAGTCCAGTCCCTGTGCTCCTCAGAGTCCGGGCTGGTTCATATGGGACTAACATGTCACTAATATATTTTGGTGCGAGGCCATGGAGAGACTTGTACACAAGCAGAGCTGTTTTAAAGTCTATTCTCTGAGCCACAGGAAGCCAGTGCAGAGACCTGAGGACTGGGCTAATGTGGTCGTACTTCCTGGTTCTTGTCAGGACTCGAGCTGCTGCATTTTGAATGTACTGCAGCTGTTTTACAGCCTGTTTGGACAGACATGTGAGCAGGCCATTGCAGTAGTCTAACCTACTGGAGACAAATGCATGGATAAGAATCTCCAAGTCTGCTTTAGACACTATGTTTTTGATCCTGGCAATGTTTTTTAGATGGTAAAAAGCTGCTGATGTTACTGATTTGATGTGGCTTTCTAAAATTTAAGTCTGAGTCCAGTATTACCCCTAGATTTCTGACCTTGTTTGAAGGTTTTTTGGGAGAGAGACTGTAGGTGACAGATGACGCTCTCTCTTTGTTTCTGGGGACCAAAGACAATCATTTCAGTTTTGTCTGCGTTTAGCTGAAGGAAGTTGTTTTGCATCCACTCACTGATCTGTTGGATACAGTGAAGGAGTGAGTCCACTGGTCCATGTTCTCCTGCAGTCAGTGAGACATAGATCTGAGTGTCGTCTGCATAGTTATGATAGGACACTTTGTTTCTGCGTATTAACTGACCTAACGGCAGCATGTAGAGATTGAACAGAAGAGGTCCCAGGATCGACCCCTGTGGTACTCCACAGGTCAGGGCCATATGATCTGAGACACAGTTTCCAATCTCCACAAAGTACTTCCTGTCCTCAAGGTAAGACCTAAACCAACTTAGGGCGGTGCCAGCGACTCCAACCCAGTCCTCTAGTCTCTGTAAGAGGATCTCATGGTCGACAGTGTCAAAGGCAGCACTTAGATCTAACAAGATTAAGATTGAGACTTTGCCTGCGTCAGTGTTCAGCCGGATATCGTTTGTAACCTTGACGAGAGCAGTCTCAGTGCTGTGGTGGGGTCTAAAGCCGGACTGAAACATATCAAATGAGTTGTTGATTATAAGAAATCTAGTAAGCTGTAGGTAGACAACTTTTTCAAGGACTTTCCCCATAAATGGCAGATTTGAGATGGGACGATAGTTGTTAAGTACCGTAGCATCGAGACTGCTCTTTTTTAGCAGGGGCCTGATGACTGCAGTTTTCAGGGCCTTTGGGAATATTCCAGAATGAAGGGACATGTTTACTATCTGTGTGAGTGAAGGTAACAGACTGCTCAGAACAGACTTCAGAAATCGAGTGGGTAGTACATCCAAGCTGCATGTGGAGGAGCTCAAACTGGAGATTATCTCTTGGACAGTTTTATCATTTACAGGTGCAAAGTGAGTTAGCTCAGTGAGCCTTTCTGGCTGTTGGATGGTTATCTGTGGATGGGAGACAATGGCGTTTTTGATGCCTTGAACCTTGTCATTGAAAAAATTAGCAAACTCATTGCATTTACGTTTGGAAGTAAGCTCTAATGGCATTTGAACAGGGGGGTTTGTTAATCTATTAACTGTTGAGAACAGAACACGCAGATTGTTGCTGCAGCCTTCAATCATTTCAGAAAAATACCTTTCTCTCGTACTACGTAGCACCCGATTAAACTCGCACAACTTAACTTTGAAGATCTCGTAATCAACCTGGAGGTTGGACTTGCGCCACTTCCGCTTGGCCCTTCGGCACTTTCTCTTTTGTGCCCTGACCGAGTCTGCTTTAGCCCACGGTGCCTTCTGCTTATTTTTCACTATTTTAACCTTCACAGGGGCAACGGTATCCAGAACATTCAAAACACTAGAGGTGACAGAGTTAAACAGTTCATCTACAGTAGAACACGATGCATTCTCAAAGTGTATCATTCCCATAAATAGTTCTTCGTACAGTTGCAGAGTCCACTGGTGGTTTGTTAGTGAAACACATGTAAAAAAAAACACAGAAATGATCCGAAAGAGCAACATCGACCACGTTTACATTTGAAATATTCACCCCCTTAGTAACTAACAGATCTAGAGTGTGCCCTCTGCTGTGGGTGGGGCCACTTACGTGCTGAGTGAGATCAAAGGATTCAAGTACAGAACTCAGCTCATTTGCATTTCTGTCATCAACATTATCCACATGAATATTAAAATTACCTGTAATAACCAAACTATCAAAATCTGTGCATACAACTGAAAGCAACTCGGTAAAATTATCAATAAAACTGTGACATGACTGCGGTGGCTTGTATAGGACAATGAAGAGTATTGGAGGAGATTGTTTTTGTTGTATTTTAAAAGACACATATTCAAATGACGAAAACTTCCCAAGAGACATTCTATGGGAGACAAAGTGGTCTCTAAAAATGGCAGCTAAGCCTCCTCCTTTTTTGTTTTCCCGTCTTTCAGATTCAAACTTGAAATTTGGTGGTGATGCTTCTATTAAAACTGCATTTCCTGAATTTTGGTCAAGCCAAGTTTCAGCCATGAACATAAGATCAAGATTATGAGAACAAATAAAATTATTGATTAAAAAAGACTTGTTACAAAGAGATCTGACATTAAGCATAGCAAGTTTCAAAGTTTCAGGATCAGCGGTTGTGGTCGGCTGATTCTTACACGGAACAAGAATTAGATTTTCCTGATCAGACTGATTAACTCCAGATGTCTTTCTGTAATGTATTCTTTGTGTTATCACTAAAGGAATGGCACAGGTGGCTTCATGACAGGGCCCCAGCCGGGTCTCTCCTCTAACTAGACTGCCAGTGGCTGCGAAGCAGAGACCCTGTGCATCCTAGTGTTTAGAGAAAAGAGGGGAAGGGGAAGGCGGGGGAGGAGGATGGAGAGGTGGGTGGCTTTTGGGGGTTGAACGAGAGGGAAGTGGGGGTGGAATGGTCATGAGGTTAGGGGAGGGACTGGCTGAGGTGGTTTTTGTAGGTGAATTGGAAACCCTAGGTGGTTTTGGAGGTACATATGGGGAGTGGTTTAGCATGTTGGACAGGACTCTAGATCTAGCTAATATGGGTGTGAGAGGAATAGTCTTCATCGCCGATTTTATTAGCGCTGCAGAGTGTTCATGTAGGTCTAACAGTGAAGGCGGGGATGAAAAACAAAGGGACGTGTCCCCATTCTCTCTTGATGGAGTGGACGTGGCAGGGGGGACCCAAGACAGGTCCATGGGAGGTGGCGAGGGAGTCTTTGATGGAGGGGCAGGTGGTTGAGGAAACCCCAGCACAGGCCTGTCTGCTGTAGGCTGGGGTGAGGATGGGGGCTTCAGAGGCGCTGTAGATGAAGAAGGCGTGGCTGCTTTGGAGCAGGCTGGGGATGAGGATGTTGGTGGTGGTGGTCGTGCTGCTGGTGCTGCTACTGGTGATGATGCAGCTGCTTCTGATGACAGTGGAGGTGTTGAGATCCTTTGAGGCGGTGATGGTGTTGAGATCCTTTGAGGCGGTGATGGTGTTGAGATCCTTCGAGGTGGTGGTGGTGTTGAGATTCTTCGAGGTGGTGGAGGTGTTGAGATCCTTCGAGGTGGTGGAGGTGCAGAGACTTTTAGAGTCGGCTTCCTCCCTTTCGATGGCTGCACGCGCTGCGCAGGCTGAGGTCTCAGGGCAAAAGAAAGGTTATCCATCAACACTTTTACTCCGTAAGTGTTCAGATGTGGCCCTTTCCCTTCAAAAAGCTCATGCCTATTGCAGAACAGATTAAAATTCTCAATGAAGGTAAGTCCTCTGCGTGAACATTCGTTGAGTAGGAAAGTATTTAGCTGATACAGACGACTGAATTTCATTTGCTTCCCGTCCACATTTGGTAGTGGGCCACTGATAACGATTGTTGCGTCCATTTTAGCAAGGTCGTCCAATAAGAGAGAGTAATCCCGTTTCAACTTTTCACTTGTGTTGTCATAGACGTCTACTGCCCCCACGTGGATCAACAATCTTTTTACCCCGCCGGTCTCAGACAGAAGCCTCGGAGCCAACCGCCTTATCTCATCCACTTTGGCAGAGTGTACTGAGTGAACCTTCAGATTACGCATGTTTACATGTCTTAACGCAGAATCGCCGATAAAGAGCGACTCAGCTGCATTTGACCTTGACTGGGACTGAGACTGAGAGGCTACTGCTGATTCATCTTCCAAAAGTGGTGAAAAGCGGTTCCTTGTAATTAAAGATTTTTTCTGTGGCATTATGACACTCTTGTTATCATTAGCGTTGCCTTGTTTGGGCTTGGCACCATATGTGTTCCAACAATTGTCTCTGTTGATTTTGGGAAATGAAATAGCGTCATCATAACTTACGTTCTGTCCATTTGGTCCATTTCCCTTCACTGGTATTGTTGTGTTCAGCCCCAATTCTGATTCAAGCACAAACATTCGGTCTTGAAGAAGTTTTAGCTCCTGTTTGAGTGAAAAACAGCCGTCACAAAGTTTTGTTCTTTTTTCCCGTCCTCCAGACATGCTGTAAGTTAGGTAAATTCCACAAGTCTTGTGTTGAAGTTTGTAAAAAGGAGTAATCCGTGTTTTGTGGAATAAAAATGTAAGCAAAAATGATTAAAGGAGATAAAAAAGCAGCAAGAGAATGCGACTGCTCTGTCCAGAGCAGGAAGTCTCGACTACAGACCTGTAGCACTTATGTCTGTCGTCATGAAGTCATTTGAGCGCCTGGTCCTCTCCCATCTCAAGTCCTTCACCTCCCCCCTCCTGGACCCCCGGCAGTTCGCCTACAGAGCCAACAGATCTGTAGACATCAACCTGGCCCTCCACCACATCCTAGAGCACCTGGACTCCCCAGGGACCTACGCCAGGGTCCTGTTTGTGGACTTCAGCTCTGCCTTCAACACCATCCTGCCATCCCTGCTCCAGGACAAGCTCTCCCAGCTCAACGTGCCCGATTCCACCTGCAGGTGGATCACTGACTTCCTGACGGACAGGAAGCAGCGAGTGCGTCTGGGGAAGAATGTCTCGGACACTCGGATTACAAATACAGGAGCCCCACTGGGCTGTGTTCTTTCTCCCCTGCTCTTCTCCCTGGACACCAACCACTGCACCTCCAGCCACAACTCCGTGAAGCTGATCAAGTTCGCGGACGACACCACCCTCATTGGACTCATCTCCAACAACGATGAGTCCGCCTACAGGAGGGAGGTGGACCGGCTGGTGTCCTGGTGCAGTGGTAATAACCTGGAGCTGAACGCCCAGAAGACAGTGGAGATGATTGTGGACTTCAGGAAGAGCACTGTCCCCCCGCCCCCACCCTCCGTGATGGACTCCCCCATCACCTCTGTGGAGTCCTTCCGTTTCCTGGGCACCACCATCACCCAGGACCTCAAGTGGGAGCCGACCATCAGCTCCCTCACCAAGAAGGTCCAGCAGAGGATGTACTTCCTGCGGCAGCTCAGGAAAGCCAAGCTGCCTGCACAGATGTTAGTGCAGTTCTACACGGCCATCATCGAGTCCATCCTCACCTCCTCCATCACCGTGTGGTTCGCTGGAGCCACAGTCGGGGACAAACAGAGACTACAGCGCATTGTGCGCTCTGCAGAGGAAGTGATCGGTCGCAGCCTTCCATCGCTGCAGGACCTGTACGTCGCCCGAGCTCAAGGCCGGGCTGGTCGTATCACAGCCGACCCCTCTCACCCTGCACATGGACTATTCCAACCACTCCCCTCAGGCAGGAGTCATCAGGACTAGAACCTCCCGCCACAAGAACAGTTTCTTCCCCTCTGCTGTTGGACTCTTGAACACTTCTTAACCTGTCCCCCCGCCCTTTATAAAGTCACTTTACTACCCATCATACGTCACTTTACTTCACTGTACTGCTGTCACCTTACATTGTGTGCACTATGTGCACTTGTATATTGTAAATAGTAACTGTAACTCTATTTTAAATTTAAATTTATTCCTTAGAAGTGTTTTTTATTCTTCATTCTTTATTTTTTATTATCTCTTTCTGACTGTTGCACTGAGCTAAAGCAATTTCCAAGTCTGTGACCTCCTGTTACTTACGTGGCAATAAAAATTATTCTGATTCTGATTATTAGACTTTGTTTGGGAGTTAGAGAGGTATGATAACCTGGAGCAGCAGCAGCAGTAGTTACTTTGGATACAAGTGCTCTTTTAAAAATTTCTAATAACATACTATCATCTTTTGACTACAGCCTACAAACTGGTGCTTCATTCATTCATGTGAGGGGATGGGGGGCAATGAGAGCTCATAGCACCAGTCCCTCGCTGATCCTCTGCAGGTGGTGAGTCCACAGGAAGATGGCTGCTCTGTCAGTGGTGAAACAGCCTTGGTCTTTCAGCAGGGGCTTCAGGCAACGTGGGGTTAAGTGTCTTGCCCAAGGACACAACGACAGTAGACATTTGTGGGAGCAGTTGGAGTGGTCCCATGGTGGGCTTGAACCCACGACCTCCAGACCCAAGGGCCAATGCTCTACCAACTGAGCTACTATCAATTTTTATTGATCTTGCCAAAGCATTTGTTCTGGTAGATCCAGTGGGGGCGGGTCCCGGCTCAAAAGTGGCCAAATTGACGTGCGCTGACATGGTTGCAATACCACCCCGGGCCGATGGGGGTGGACCAAGCCCCGGCGATCCAAGATGGCGCCCTATTCAAATGAATGGTTGTGCTCAGTGGCGCTTTGTGACGGCATGGGGGCTGAAAGATTAGCGGAAGTCGCCTGAAACTCACAAAGATCTATGGGAAACTCGCCTGTATTTAGGCATCGTCTGGTCCTCCCGGTTCTGTGCAGTGGATGATCTCCCATAATGCGTTGCGCCAAACACGCGTGTGTGGGTCTCACACCAGGTCTCACGCACGTGCACAGAGGGGCTCAGCCGCGCTCTGACCAATCAGAGCAGTTCATCAGAGCGGGAGTTAGAGCGAGAGCCAGAGGAGCAGAGTTTGTGGCACTAAAGTGTGGATTTAAACAAAACCGAAGGATTTAAGAAGAAAAAAAGTTCAGGATGACAAGGGACACTAAAATCCCCACAAAATCCTATCTTTATTAAAGCTGTAGGTTCTCTGTCAGCTGAGGTAGAGCTGTTTTAATATGCATTGAGTTCTATGTGGAAAATGTCTGGGTAGCCCACGTGAATTTAGTCTGGTTCAGTCTGCAGTACCGCGAGAATCCCCCGAGCACATGAGTTATTCAGCTACAAGCTAGTAACACCCTATCCAGTTATTATAATAGATCCATGGGGTGGACCCGGAATAAGAATTAGCCAACGCTAACATATAGCATTTTCTTACCTCTCAAAAACGTTTTTACAGGATGGTCCAAAAGTTGGCTCTTGGCCCAAAGCTCCTTTCCACATGTGTGTCAATGCTGAGGGGAGTGGATTTTTTTGGACCAGTCTAGTTTACTCGCTGTAAATTTTGGAAGTCACTTGTTTAATGAATGGAGCTCGTGCCGGCTGACGCATGCGCAGATGCGTTTTTTCACATTTTCCAGCCCCGCGGCCATTTTGGATCACTCCATGAGAGTCCAATTTCTGGCCCACTAGTTAGAACGGCGGAGATAGGCGTGACTACGTCCGTTAATATATACACTTTATGGGTAGATCACTATCCCCTACTTGATGAATTACATGCTATTGGCCTCTCTAAGCAAACAATTCTTTGGTTCAACTCTTATTTTCACCACAGGTACCAATGTGTCTCATATCAAGGCTCCACTTCTGATTTTAAAATTGTTGACAAAGGTGTTCTGCAAGGCTCAGCCCTTGGCCCATTGCTGTTTTCTGTGTTTATTAACTACCTAATAATAATTTGCAAAAAGTCTCAAATACATTTACACGCTGATAATGCTGTAATTTACTCATCCTCTAAGGATATTACACAAATTCAAAGATCGTTACAGTCCGACTTCAATCTGATTCAAAAATGGCTCACTGAAAACAAACTTGTGCTAAATATGTCGTATTACATGTTATTTAATCACAGAAATAACATAAATGGTTACGCAGTTATTGCTTCCTCTGTTAGACTATGTAGGGTGAGAAAAGTCGGTATCACACATATGTATCTGATATCAGAGAATTGGATCAAAACAATCATGTAGTAAATACGATAACTGATAATAGCTATATTTGTGGGCACCCGTGAATCAATCACAACTGATAACGTGCATATGATGTCACATTATCTATTAATTGGCTCATTTATTGATTCAGTAATCTCATGAGTCCTTTAATTATTTACATTAGCTAGTTAGTCCCATTCTCTTCAATAGAGTCTGAAGGTAATGAATTCTTTTATAAATCAGTGACCCAATTTCTGAAGTTAAATCAGTTCAAATATCACTTTCAGACAAAGATGGTTTTGTAGATTTAATGCAGTATATACAATACAGATTAGATATGAAATATGCAAATTGTCAAGAATAACATGAAGGAAACGTTGATTTGCAAGACACATGGTTAGCATGCTAGGCTAATGTGGGATGAGGCTAATGTGTGGGCCTTTGTCCTTCTAAATGGATTGGTAGGCCCAGGCTTGCATGTGTGCGGCCTTGGTAAGAGAAGTGTTCTTAGTTTGAAATGTAGATTTTAAGTAAGCCAACAACTGTGCAAGAGCAGATCATACAACCAGAACGGGTCTTTGGTCGATGGCGGTCCTTGGTCTCGATGATGACCTGGACCATGAGGCTGCCTCATGTGGCAGAGCCAATCCTTCCTCGAGCCAAGCCCCTCCACAATCCAACGTCTGGGAGCCACAGTCCAGTAACTTCTCCATGTCGAAGCTGGAGGCTATTGAAGAGTTGAGGAAGTCCTCTGAAACTTGGAGCTGAGGTTTGACTTTTGAGTACAGACGGTCAAGCCTCTCGGCCCTTTATTTTCCCCTGGAGGGCCGAGAGAGCATAGAGGTGATGTTCTCCCCATGCAGTCTTCTTTGTAAGAGAGTGTTTCAAAAATGGGGCTGAGAGTTTTGTCAAAGTTTTTGGCCGCCTCCCCCGAAATGCAGGGAGGCAGAGGTCCTTATCAAGGGCAGCATACAGGGAGGTAATTTTATTCCTCCTACAACTACGTATATAATTTATCAGAGCGCCTCTATAACTTCTCTCAATTCCTTAGATGTGGTTTAGAATAGTATTTGTAGGTTCGTTTGAAGATGTCCATACATGACACATCATTGTCAAATGTACTCGCAGCTGAACTGGCTGTCTCTACCAGCAAGAAGGAAATTACATTTTTGTGCATTTGTGTTCAAGTGTGATCACTTGGATTTCTCACCCTACCTAAGACAATATTTGACTCCATCTCAATCCTCTTATAACTTACGTCATAATGATCAATTATTTTTTCAGGTTTCTGTAAATAAAAAGGAATTTGGCCACAATCCATTCAAATTTAAAGCACCATATGATTGGAAAAGTCTGCCATGCTCAATTCAATCAATTAGATCTATTCGCTTTGTTAAATTGGCAGTTTTTGAACATTTTCAAATGATCAGTTCTTGTTTTTGATCATACATGAAAAAACGAATCTTTCTTCGAAAAATGGGTAATTTCCCTGAGGAAAACATTCAAACATAATATGTGCGTGTGTGTGTATTCTTTGTTTGTCCTTTCTAATATGTATTTTAAATATGTATTTTTCTTGTTTTTGTACTGTATTCTCTTATCTCTATTGTACTGTGGACCCCCTTGTAAATTAGATGCTGCATCTCTTTTTTAAATAAGTAAATATTGAAGTCCCAGAGTAGAACACAGGGGAGAAGGAAGGAAGCTGTGTGTAAAAATCTGTGAATTCTGAAAGAAATGAGGTGTCGGTTTTAGGGGGTGATAGACACAATATATATTTATAATGATGTTATAATTTCTGCTGTAGAACCACACAGTCAGGTGCAAAAGCAGGAGCAAGTGTCTCTGGACCTATAAGATGGACTTCAGACCGCCAACAATGATGTCAGTAGATCTCCTACCAGAGGCCTACACAGACACAGACAAGAGCAGGCTCTCACAAAGATGTATGGACAGCCCCATAATCTTGCTGTACAGCAGATTGCAGAGCTGGTGGATGGTACAATTATCCACAGTGGTCATGTAAAGACACCCCTAAACCATGTAAAAAGCCTGCGTCCATTCTCCTGGAAACAAAGAAGGCTTCAGCACCATGGAGAGCGACACCCCCTGCTCCTGTCCACATAAGGTGAGAACCATGCATGCTACCAGGCTCGGGAACTGGAAACTTCAATACAGGTGAGGGAAAAGAACACCAGAAAATCTTCGTGGGAATTTATAATATGATTCCAACATGAGGAAAACACATCTGCCGAAGAGAGTGCCTGACTGGGAGGGTTTAAAGTCCAGCTCCTTTGAAAACGCGGCCACACTTCTGGACCTGTGAAAGATGCCTTGCCCTCTCTAGGGTGTGTCCTTGAGAGGGCACATCCTAGATCTGGGAAGGTCCTTCCTCAAGGGGACGAGTTCCAGTATCTCAGCTCTTGTTCATTGTGAGGGAAGGAGCAGCGTCTGCAGTGAAGCGGTCTCTCTATGAGACTGTGGTGGTGAAGAGGGAGCTGAGTCGGGAGCTGGCCAAGGAACGCCTCATCCAGCTGCAGTAGATGAAGAGGGGAGTCTGGGCCTCTCTTCTCAGACTGCTGCCTCCGTGATCTGGCTCAGGATAGAGGGGAAGTCTATGGAGGCATGGATGACTCCAGATGAGTCCAGAACAAGCGACCAAGGAATGGAGAGAGCTCAACAGAAAACTTCACTGAAACAATTTAAATGTAGTCACATTAAAAACCAAGGCAGATTCAATTTGAGGTATTGTTGGCTTTTAATTCTTTTAAATGATCATGTTTGTGTTGTATTACATCTCCCCAGCAGAGGGCAGTCAAACCAGAGGTTTACATACACAGACAAAAAATGGAGGAAATTAAGACTTATTTCAGCTTTAATGCATAACATCAGAGTCCACAACCTTGTTTTTGAGCCATGCATTGCAGGTTTGTAATTGTGCTTCAGGTAATTATCCTTACTAGAAAACTGCCCTGTGAGTCCCTATTTGATGCTCTGAGCTGATTGGCTGAGGGTGGTCCTCTTCACATTTCTGTCGGGAAAATCTGATTATGTTACGTAGTTAAATTTGTTGTGGTTTGAAAGTTCCTTCCTCAGGAAAGCCAAGCTGCCTGCACAGATGTTGGTGCAGTTCTACACGGCCATCATCGAGTCCATCCTCACCTCCTCCATCACCTCCTCCATCACCGTGTGGTTCGCTGGAGCCACAGTCAGGGACAAGCAGAGACTACAGAGAAGGTGATCGGTCGCAGCCTTCCATCGTTGCAAGACTTGTACGACGCCCGAGCTCGAGGCCGGGATGGTTGTATCACAGCCGACCCCTCTCACCCTGCACATGGACTATTCCAACCTCTCCCCTCAGGCAGGAGGCTACAGTACATTAGGACCAGAACCTCCCGCCATAAGAACAGTTTATCTGTTGTTGGTCTCATGAACACTTCATAACCTGTCCCCTGCCATTCATAACGTCACTTTACTGCTGTCACCTTAATACACTGCTTACTGCATATTGTGTGCACCAAGTGCACTTCTGTATTGTATAGTAGTAAACTGAAATAATTTCATTTTTTACATCTTTGAAGTGTATGCTGATTTTTACTATGCCTCGATTTTCTACCTCTCTTCTTTGACTGCTGCACCAAGAGCCAAAGCAATTTCCTAGTCTATGACTTCCTGTTACTTACATGGCAATAAAAATGATTCTGATTCTGATCATCAGTGGGCTGCTTCTCAAGAAAAAAAGAAGAAATTAGAAAGGAATAAGTGCTTTATAATTGAAGCCAGTTGATGTCCTTCTTCCAGCAATGGTCCTTGTTAAAGCCACCCTGTGTAATTTTTACAGCTGCTCCATATGAAAAAAAATTTTAACTAATAATGAATACGACCTTTTTAAGAATATTTACCTCCACCATGTTTTTTTTCATTGTATTCATAGGCTTAGGATTTCATTTATAAATGTCCGTGAGAGCGGAGTGCTCTCTTGCAAATGCGCCATCTTGGAAAACAGTGGTGGATAAGGCCATAAGGGACAAAGAGGATGTGAGAATCGCGTTTTTGTTTCACATGAGCTGCTGATATCTTGCTTTCACCGTGCCTTCACAAGTTGGAAGAAGGAACCCTGGAGGACCACAGTTATGTAAAAGAACGATAGTAGCAAACTGTCAACATCGCAAACCACACGCACCAAAAGACAACATTAAAGAAACTATACCCAATTTTTTTTCTAAGTAGTTCATAAAAATGCTTATTACTACATACAAGTTGTATTACTCCCCCCTTGGACTGCCACCTTAACGTGGTGGGGGAGTTTGAGCACTCGGATGATCCTGGGAACTATGCTGTCTGGGGCTTCATGCCCCTGGTAGGGTCTCCCATGGCAGACAGGTCTCAAGTGACGAGTCAGACGAAGCGCAGTCCGAAGCCAACCATGGACAGCACGACAATGAGAACCGTGACGTCGCCCGGCATGGCGCAGCCGGGGCCCCACCCTGGAGCCAGGCCTGGGGTCGGGGCTCGCAAGCGAGCGCCTGGTGGCCGGGCCTTAGCCCACGGGGCCCGGCCGGGCTCAGCCCGAAGGGATGACGTGGGCAGTCCCTCCTGTGGGCCCACCACCTGCAGAGGGGTCCGTGGTGGCGAGGTGCAGAGAGGACTGGGCAGTAGTCGAAGGCGGAGACCTCAACGACCCAGTCCACACACCCAACATCTGGCTCTTGGGACGTGGAACGTCACCTCACTGGGGGGGAAGGAGCCCGAGCTTGTGGGGGAGGTTGAGCGATACCGACTAGAGATAGTCGGCCTCACCTCCACACACAGCTTGGGCTCTGGAACCCAACTCCTTGAGAGGGGTTGGACGCTCCACTTTTCTGGAGTTTCCCGCGGGGAGAGGCGGCGAGCTGTGGTGGCCATACTCATTGCCCCCCATCTCAGCCGCCACGTGTTGGAGTTCTCCCCGGTGAATGAGAGGGTCGCGTCCCTCCGCCTCCGGGTGGGGGACAAGTCTCTCACTGTTGTGACGGCCTACGGGCCTAACAGCAGTGCAGAGTACCCGGCCTTCTTGGAGTCCTTGGGAGGGGTACTGGACAGTGCACCGCCCGGGGACTCCGTTATTCTCCTGGGGGACTTCAACGCCCATGTGGGAAATGCCAGTGACACGTGGAGAGGGGTGATCGGGAAGAACGGCCCCCCTGATCTGAACCCGAGCGGTGTTCAGTTGTTGGACTTCTGTGCCAGTCACGGCCTGTCCATCACGAACACCATGTTCGAGCACAAGGGTGTCCACCAGTGCACGTGGCACCAGGACACCCTAGGCCGGAGGTCGATGATCGACTTTGTTGTCGTATCATCTGACCTTCGACCGCGTGTCTCGGACACTCGGGTAAAGAGAGGGGCGGAGTTGTCAACCGATCATCACCTGGTCGTGAGTTGGATCCGCTGGCAGGGCAGGAGGCCGGTCAGACCTGGCAGGCCCAAGCGTGTAGTGAGGGTTTGCTGGGAACGTCTTGCTGAGCCCCCTGTCAGACGGACTTTCAACTCACACCTCCGGGAGAGCTTCTCCCAGGTCCCGGCAGAGGAGGGGGACATCGAGTCCGAGTGGACCATGTTCTCTTCCTCTATCACCGATGCGGCGGCTTATAGCTGTGGTCGCAAGGTCTCTGGTGCTGGTCCCGGCGGCAATCCCCGAACCAGGTGGTGGACACCGGCAGTAAGGGATGCTGTCAGGCTGAAGAAGGAGTCCTATCGAGCAATGATGGTTCGTGGGACTCCTGAGGCAGCTGTCCAGTACCGGCAGGCCAAACGTGCCGCGGCCCGGGCTGTTGCAGAGGCAAAAACCCGGGACTGGGAGGAGTTCGGAGAGTCCATGGAGCATGACTATCGGTCGGCCTCAAAGAGGTTCTGGCAAACCGTCCGGCGCCTCAGGAGGGGGAAGCAGTTCTTTGCCAACACCGTGTATGGTGCGGGTGGAGGGCTGCTGACCTCGACTGGGGATATTGTCGGGCGGTGGAAGGAATACTTCGAGGTTCTCCTCAATCCCCCCGTCACGTCCTCCGTCCAGGGGGCAGAGGCTGAGGATGTTGGGGCGGATACTTCCATCTCCCTGGCCGAGGTCACCAAGGTGGTTGGCAGCCTCCATGGTGGCAAGGCGCCGGGAGTGGATGAGATCCGTCCTGACTATCTAAAGTCTCTGGATGTTGTTGGACTGTCTTGGCTGACACGTCTCTGCAGCATAGCGTGGCGATCGGGGGCGGTGCCAATGGAGTGGCAGACCGGGGTGGTGGTCCCTCTCTACAAGAAGGGGGACCGGAGGGTGTGTTCCAATTATCGTGGGATCACACTCCTCAGCCTCCCCGGTAAGGTCTACTCCAAGGTACTGGAGAGGAGGCTACGTCCGATGGTCGAATCTCGGATCCAGGAGGAGCAGTGTGGTTTTCGTCCCGGTCGCGGAACACTGGACCAGCTCTATACTCTCCATCGGATACTCGAGGGTTCATGGGAGTTCGCCCAACCTGTCCACATGTGCTTTGTGGATTTGGAGAAGGCGTTCGACCGTGTTCCTCGGGGTGTCCTTTGGGGGGTCCTCCGGGAGTACGGGGTCCGGGGTCCTCTGCTGAGGGCCGTCCGGTCCCTGTATGACCGGAGTCAGAGCTGTGTTCGCATTGCCGGCAGTAAGTCAGACCTGTTCCCGGTGCATGTTGGCCTCCGCCAAGGCTGCCCTTTGTCACCGGTTCTGTTCACTGTATTTATGGACAGAATTTCTAGGCGCAGCCAGGGGCCGGAGGGGGTCCGGTTCGGGAACCACAGGATTTCATCTCTACTTTTTGCGGATGATGTCGTCCTGCTGGCTCCAACAAACCAGGACCTGCAGCATGCACTGGGGCGGTTTGCAGCCGAGTGCAAAGCGGCTGGGATGAGAATCAGCACCTCCAAATCCGAGGCCATGGTGCTCGACCGGAAAAAGGTGCCTTGCCCTCTTCAGGTGGGTGGAGAGGTCCTTCCTCAAGTGGAGGAGTTCAAGTATCTCGGGGTCTTGTTCACGAGTGGGGGGAGCGTGAGATTGACAGGCGGATCGGTGCAGCGTGCGCAGTGATGCGGTCGCTGTATCGGACCGTTGTGGTAAAGAGGGAGCTGAGCCGAAAGGCAAGGCTCTCGATTTACCAGTCAATCTTCGTTCCCTCCCTCACCTATGGTCATGAGCTTTGGGTAATGACCGAAAGAACGAGATCGCGGATACAAGCGGTCAAAATGAGCTTCCTCCGCAGAGTGGCTGGGCGCTCCCTTAGAGATAGGGTGAGGAGCTCGGTCACACGGGAGGAGCTCGGAGTAGAGCCGCTGCTTCTCCACGTCGAGAGGAACCAGTTGAGGTGGCTCAGGCATCTGTTCAGGATGCCTCCTGGACGCCTTCCTGGGGAGGTGTTCCGGGCACGTCCCACCGGGAGGAGGCCCCGGGGAAGACCCAGGACACGCTGGAGGGACTATGTCTCTCAGCTGGCCTGGGAACGCCTTGGGGTCCTGTAATGACAGTTTTTAGAGTAATTAAATTAGAACCAGTCGCAGCAAATACACGGACGACTGGGCCTTTAATCAATGCAGAGACGGCCATCTGACGCCATGCTGAGTTTGCAAAGGCCTCTGCTTGCTGCTCCTTTCACACCTAAGACAAAGGCCTTCCTGTGTCTTGCGCTAAAACAAAAGGTGATGTTTGCATGATAATCTCAGCCCATGTGACGTCACGGTTTTGGGGCCCTGCTGTGCGCCTCCTGAGTATATGTATTGGTACAGTAGCTGTGCCCCGGCAGAGCTCACGATGCAAGACTGTATGTCGGCTCTCCGCATATATATGTGTAAAATAAATGTGTTTACATCTTTGATTTAAGACAAATACCTTTCCAGCTTTTTCCTTACTATGGATAGAAACTGCCACGACAGTTTGGCGTTGCTGGCATGTCTTGGCCTGGGTTTTTTTCGGCGGGGACGAGCGGGTGCGTTCGGCCGACCTGGAACAAAACCAGCCTCCGCTCTATTTGGAGACGAAAGGAGGGCGCGCTCGTCCGGCGCATGAAAAGAATCTTTGGCCACACAAGACCAAAAAGAACCTGATTTGTGGTGAGTTTTGTCTTTTCAAACATGTAAAGCCCAGGGCAGCGCTTAAGTGTACACGGGTATTTGATTTATTTACGTATTTTGGGGTATTTTGTTCATTGCCATTTGTGTAGGGTATGAGATTTAAGCTAGCGGCTGCGTGTTAGTATTGCTCTGTAAGCAACCCTGAACTCTTTGTGCCTTCAGCCGGGCCCGGTCCGTTTCAAGAATGCGCGCCCGTTAGGTGTATTGAACTAACGGGGGGGGAACGGATCGCTCCAGAGTGAGGAAGAGCAGGGAGAGACTAAGCGGGCTAGATCCATTTGTTCTTTAAGAGAAAATGGAGGGAAGTACACTAGAAAGGGATTCAGACGTCCCGTAACAATGGCAATGGAAAAACGGTTGCACATTATGTGCTGCTCATTCGGATCTTCCGGAGGGAGGTTTTTTTTTTTTTTTTTATGTCCTTCAATCGATTACGCGTCTTGCGTGAAAATTAGAAGAATGAAGGGAAATATTACTTGGTTTTAAGAATATCACGGCAAAAGACGTTAGAGAAAGAAATATGTAAAAACAATAGCTCTTCCGCTTTTCACCGAACCGGAGAACACACAGGCGAACGCGTAAGGCGATCAGCCCCGAGAAATATTCCCCAAACTCCCCTACTAACAATAAGTGCGCACCCAAACAAGGCGTTGGGTTTTTAAAAAATGAGCAGACTACTGTTGTCCCCTTTTTCCTCTCCCTGTCCAGGTCTGTCGGCGCTTTCCTCCGCGCCCTGCCCTCCGCCTCAAAGCCCCAGCACCAGCCCCACGCCCCAACCACGGCGGCGACTCACAGAGTCTCTCGCACCAGCTGATACCCCGCGAGAAGTGGGCCCAAACCCGGGAGCAGAAGAAGAAGCGGCGGAAGCAGATACACGCTCAGGAAACCGAAGCTCACGACTCACTCCGTGGACACATTATGTGAGACACCGACAACTGCTTTGGAGGCCAGAGACAAACTGCTCCAAATTCCGTGACTGTTGCCCCACGGAGACGGCAGCGTGAAACACCAAACGCACCCGCTGAAACCCCGTTGAAAGTTGCCCCCGCACCGCAAACAGAAGAAGCCATTGGGACCGGCACGTTTGGTTATTAACCAACCCTCATGGACCACAGGCTAACGTTATTTGAACGCTTTGGGCTATCTGGGCCTCCTGCGGACTTTGAGAAACTTAAGCCATAGGTGCCAGAGCCAGGACTACGGTGCTGCGGAGCGCGCAGGAACATGGGTCACGGACTGGCGGCAGCTTTTCCACAGCCCGGCGGAAAGACTGTGTGCTCGACATGTGTCGAAGGACTGTTACCGGAGGAGGCGTTAAAGGCAGAGGACCTCTCAAGCTCACACGGGGCCAGAGGACGGCAGAGGCAGGCGTGGAGGAAACACGAGCGACTGATCAAACCCGGGTTCACATTCGTCACCAAAGCGACCGCTCATGTCACGTAAGTTTGAACAAGAACAAATTGCAATTGGCACTTTTTAGAGATAATTCATGCTGAATTCCCGTAATATACGCTAACAATCTGTGGTGTAAAAGTTAAAATTCTGGATGATTCAGGGACAACAAATCCTGTGTTAAAAACAAAACATAAGGTGACAGATTTTGGTCCTTTCTCAAATGAGTGGTCGCTTCACAAAACTCATGGCTTCAGTGTAGTGAAGATAGGCTAACGGAGTACGTTTATTGGGATAGGCACGACTCCGCGGTATTACCTAACGTGTTTATCGACCCACTGTGCTCCACTTTGCACACAGTTTTGTCCGAACCCACGTCTGCAGCGTGGAGGGAGGTCCCTGCATGTATTAATAAGTGTAGCAGTGCTGGAGGCTGGACACAGGTCCAAGATGGACACTCGTGGTTCTCCAGAAATGCAAACGCATGGAGAAGCCCTTTTTTTTTTTTTTTTGGTTCTCTGGCCGCAGGAAGAAATGTGTGCTCTGGCCCTGACAGCATCACTTCAGCCCCACGGGGGGCGGGGGTCATGCTGCCAGCGCCGTATGCAGCGACCACGCCGGGGCTGCACACGGTCCCACTGAAGGATTTTGAATAGGCCTGATAAAATTGGAGTGGCTTTTTGGATTTTTGCCACTTGTTTGGGTTGAATGAAACCGTACATTAAGGAGTTACATGCTGGTTTGAATCTTGTGTTTTAGTGCCTTTGACTCTCCACCAAGCTTGCATAAAAGCAAAAAACAAAAACAAAGAGATAAACCCTAACAAACGGTGTGAAGGGTTACAATTTTATCCCAACGGAGATCTGTTTCATAATCTGATGGACAGATGCCAAAATGCATACCTAAATTCAACATGATCAGAGGGTTGAAACAATTTTTTATTTTCTAAATTGGCTGGCCAAAGCTGATCTTCTAAACTGAATTAAACAAAGAATGAGCAATCAACATGGTGAAATCAAAATGGGACTGATTTTTTATCACACTCTTGTGGGGCAAAAAGCCAATCACAATAGTGCATGACGTTGGTCACTCAGGTCCTTATTGTTTTAATGCTTTTGAATTTACTTTTTACGTAGTTTTGGGGTTGTGGTTTTTGACATTTTGATTTATGTATTTTTCCTTTTTGCACTGCGGTGGTGTCTTATTTTTCTCCACTAGTGGAACGGATGGGTGAAAGACGATCACGCTTTCAAAATAAGAGCGCTCAACAAATTCTGGGCTGAAAGATATGAAAAGATATGAAATTTGATGGCCTGAACAAACATTTTTTTTTTACAATGACTTTCTGACCTGACCTGACAACTTACTGCGCAAGCGTTTTTGTTTGTGTTGATGTCATTGTGTGTCCCAGTTGATCGTTGTGTGTGTGTGTATATTTGATGTGCGTTTCTGGTCATTTATTTACAGGCAGATGACCACAAACACGACCCGCAGCGGACACAGGATAACTGTGTCCGCTGGATAAATTCTGGATAGATTCTTGCTTTTCCTTTTTTTCAACAGGCTGAGCAGTGCATTTAATGACAACTAACCACTAACAAACTGACACATAACACACCATTGTTTCATTTGAATAACTTGAAACTAACGAACCGTTGCTGTTTCTTTTGGAGCAGGATTCCACAGGTACAGACCGGCTGCTGGAAGTGTGGGAACATACGAGTGTCGACAATTTTACAACCGAGTCTGTTATGTTGTGTGTTCTGATTTTTATATTGTTTGCCCAAACACCATTCAGCACAAGCTGGTCGCGGTCGCTGGGGCTCGTGAGCAGGCAGCGGGCGAATGCAGACAAGGCAGACAAGGCATACCTGCCTCTGCCCATATGCAGGCACTGGCTACTCCGGACGAGATGGAGCTGTGGGCGAAAAATGGCCTTGGTGGGTTGCTGGGTAAACCTCAAACCGGGTTTGCCACAGCATTTCTTCAGAGACTTTGTGCCTTTAGCACATGGCCGAGACCATGCCTGAAAAGGAGGGATGTGTAACTTAAATTACACACAATTGAGGTTCTGCCAAACCTTTGGCACAGAACCCGGGTAAGTTCCAAATTATTCCTTAGGCTGCCCATGCCCCGCCCCATCGCACCATGCCAAGGTAAGAAATACTGTCTGTCTGGTTCTGGTGGATCTCTGGTCCAAATGGACTGAAGTATTTGCATGTAAACACGCCACGAGCAACGCGGTGGTGAAAGCTCACCAAAAAATAATAATAATATATAATTTCTAGTGACAATGGCAGTCACTTTGTAGCAAAATTATTGAGGAAGTAGGTCACTTTCTGGGCATTGATATAAGGAAACATTGCGAGCGAGAGAATGGCACTCTGAGGTCAAAACCTAAACCCATTCGAAACCCTCTTTGCCAGACCGCCCAACTTGGGAGCGGGACCCCGACCTAGAGATCTGCCATGCACCTTTTGTGTGATGACGACATGCTGTCCTATTGTAAAGAAATGAATGCACTACTGTAATCTATTTCTGCCTAGGTCAGGAGCGCCCTGCCACAGGCGGTGCAGGCGGCTCTGCACGAGATCGAGCCATACGACTGGGCCCTGGTGAAGGAGACAAGACGGAAACATGGATCCCATCCTCATCCTCCTGGTGACGGACACGGCCGCTAAAGATCGCAGAGAGGACAGCTTGGATCCACGCCAACCACTATCGTGCAGCGCTGCCACCGAGGGCCATAGACGAGGACACCGAGGGTCGGGACGGAGCAGGCATATTCACGGCTCCCTAAGCATAAGGGGCCGGCCGGCGTGAGAACTCCGTCACTGGAGCAGGCCCACAACAACAACAACACCCAGAGAATCCCAGCGTTCCCGAGGCGCATCCCCAGGAACAACACGACGTCCCATCTCCCTTGCCCCCGGACCCCAAGGTCACACCCCGAAGTGCCGAGGCCAAAGCCCCAACGCGATTAGGGTCTTGATGCTCCAAGACCGAACATCGCCATGACCACTAACGCTTCACACACGCTCAGAGGGAGCGGTGCCCCTGAACGCTCGTGAGCATTTCCGCGGAAAAGACTACAGAACCCCCGCGTAGCAGGCTAATACCGGCATGGGCCCGTGGCATATTATGTTGGACACACTGTCCGCACTCTTATCGCTGTCCGGATCCATTGTGTTATTATAATGTGCTCTTTCTTTTATTGACAAACATGTTTCTTTTCTTGTCCACTTTGGACAGCAATAATTTAAGTGTTTCAAGCTTGAAGGTGATGTGATTACGATGCCTCTGGTATTTAACTGATTAATGCAAAAATGGTTTTGAATTATCAAAAGAGGGGAGTGTGATGACAGTTTTTAGAGTAATTAAATTAGAACCAGTCGCAGCAAATACACGGACGACTGGGCCTTTAATCAATGCAGAGACGGCCATCTGACGCCATGCTGAGTTTGCAAAGGCCTCTGCTTGCTGCTCCTTTCACACCTAAGACAAAGGCCTTCCTGTGTCTTGCGCTAAAACAAAAGGTGATGTTTGCATGATAATCTCAGCCCATGTGACGTCACGGTTTTGGGGCCCTGCTGTGCGCCTCCTGAGTATATGTATTGGTACAGTAGCTGTGCCCCGGCAGAGCTCACGATGCAAGACTGTATGTCGGCTCTCCGCATATATATGTGTAAAATAAATGTGTTTACATCTTTGATTTAAGACAAATACCTTTCCAGCTTTTTCCTTACTATGGATAGAAACTGCCACGACAGTCCCCCCGGACGAGCTGGAGGAGGTGTGTGTGGATAGGGAAGTCTGGGCGTCTCTGCTTAGACTGCTGCCCCCGCGACCCGGCAACGGATAAAGCGGAAGAAAATGGATGGATGGATGGACAAGTTGTATTATAATCCATAATTTAATTGAAAACTTGAGGTCATTGATTCAGCGGTGTATGAGTTCAGGCAGTGAAAAGTTCTGAGTAGAGTCTTAGCGGGCCGTTTGTTCTCCTCCACTCACAGAACGAGCGGCGAACAGCCTGCGTCCTCTAGACTCTACAGCGCTGCTTAACACCAGGGCTTCGGCCTCGAAATCCTAATATAATTCTAAAATAAAAAAAATATATATATTCGAACAAAAATTAGACAGGCCTTATAATTCGAAATGTATTTAATGACTGCAAATAAAAAAGTCAGCTTCCAAAGGTTTTACCGGGACGTGCTAGGGAGGTAATACTGAAATTTCTCCTTTCAAATGTGTCCTAAAATGTTTGTTTCATGTTAATGGTTACTTCCGGGTTTTTCGCGATCGCCTTTTGTCACATTAAAAAAGTAATTTTGTCCTGAAAACTTTAACAAAAAATTCTGAAAACGTCCGTGCATGTGTGTTAAGGATGTATATTGTTGCATAATATACAATACTATAATCACCTAATATCATCAGTGATTTTATGTACTAACAATTACGTCGTTTGATGACCGTCTGGCACAAGACAGAAACTAAAATGTCAAGAGTTTAAAGTGATGACAGTAGACAAAATAGGGAACATATGCTTCCTGTTTCTCCAAAGTGTTTTTCAGAAAAGTGATGATTTGGCAAAAAAGACGGTCTGGACTGACGTCGCCTGATGAAGCCACGCCCGCTTCTACACATTTTAACTATGCGATAAGTGAATAATGTTGTCAGTCTGAGCAGGGACATACAGACAGAGGTCATCGCAGAGCGCCTGGTTGACCTCTCCCATAGTTTAGGGACAGTTACTTTAAGCTCAGCTCATAGGATAAGATCAGGGTTAGTTAGGAGCTTTTGAGTTTTGTATTTGATTGTGAAGATAATTAAATACTGTTAAACTTTGGAATCTTGCTTTTTCATTTCTCTTTATCAAATCGGACACGTCCAGTCTATTTTTAGACAATAATATGTATACTGTATTGTCCGATTAAGGTTTAATGGCGTTGATTGATTGATATGCATTTGTTTATTGAGCGTGGCTAGCTCCGCTAGCTTCTTTGCACAGACAACTGTGTGCAGAGAAGCTGCACAGTGTAGTGACAGGCGCTCAAGGCTTGTTGTACTTGCAGAGTAACGTTAGTATTTTACACTCCTGAATTACAAACAGAGATTGCGTTGCCAAAGGGCAGCGGCCATTATTGATTTGAGAGTTCTGTTTTCAAGAAAAAATGATCGGTAGAATTACATTCTAGTCAATTAAGTGTTCTACTGCTGCTGTGAGGAGCTGTATAATAAATTATAATTAAATATTCAAATATATTCTAATGTTTATACATTCGGATGCAAAACTAGCAGTATTCTTTTACCTCATATTTGTTCAAAGCACTTCGTCTGTGAAGCTGGACCAACTGTGGAGCATCCAGATCCAGTCCTAGCTACGTTTAGCTGGGACTGGACCTGGATCTGGACCTGGACCGCTGTATCAGGTCCGTCTGAGCTCTTCTGAATGTAGTTAGCACAAACTTTCTCTTTACACCATTTACCCCCTCAATCCATGTTAGTATTGTTTGTCCTAATCCAGAATGTATACAATTCTCACACCTGAAGAAAGATGAGAGGGATTTTTTCAACTTCGTGACTATCGGAAAATAAGTTCAGACGAGGGGTCCGCTTATTATACTGCTTTGTACGAACCGAACACACAAAATTAACTTCAGTCACTATTCATGCCGAAAGGTTTATTTAATGAGTGCAAAGAAAATAGTTCCCAAAGGTTTTCCTGTGGCAGGCGAGTAACAGTGAGGCTGGTTCACCTACTTTAAAAAAGAAATCGCTTTAGTCGCATTAAAAAAGTATTTTTGTCATGAAAACCTGAACAGATAATTCTGAAAACCTCCGTGCACATGTGTTACTAATGTATGTATAATATATTCTCCCATTAACATTTACATGTGTTGATTGATTGTCATTTTCGTTTATTGAGTGCGGCTCTGATAGTTTCTCTCAGAGACAGTGGCGTAGCCCGTGTGACCCATGGATCTATTATAATATCAGCTGACAGTAGCTAACTAATGATCAAACTAATTACAAAGTGGACAGTACAAAAATCAACTTGATAAATGGAAGTTAATCAGAGCAAAATAAACAAAGAAGGCGCTAGCATTGCAATTTAAATGACAAGATAATGTTAGCATAATCCTCACCATTACCTTTTTATCAATTCAAACTTTCCACCAGTTACAGACCACGACATTCAAGCCAACGTTTTAATTGGTCTACACTATGGTCCCTGATGGTTTGATGGTGGAATTTTGCCCCTGGTATATTATTATTGTCTAAAGTGACAAGTGGTATTTGATTCATTTTGGCGGTGTTTGTCCGAAACATGTGGGCGGGAGTTGACAGGCGGCGGGGGCGTGTCTTAGTGACGTCATTTAGATAGTTCGCTATGGAGCGAGTTGGGGGGCGGTGCTAAACATTCAAACCTTGCAGAAACGGGTATAGCGCCTTTAACACAACAGGAGGCACATTGTGGAGTTTGTACACAACAGACTCACACGTGACCTCAGACTGTCAGTCAAGCTGCATAGGGAGCCCCCTGCTGGAGAAGTATGGTAACTTGAGCACTATCCTCTCCTCCTTCCTACTTTATCTGTTTAGCATTTTTAGGATTTTGACTGTAGTTTGTTCATTGCTATTCACCCGTTGTCCCATTGTCTGTTTCATGGTACGATGACGGGATCTCTGAGCCTGGCCTCCTCCATCTACACCTGCGGACTGCACTGCCCGACCCGCCTGGGAGTGCTTCAGTCCTGCACCGGACCTGTCCACGTTCAGCGGCCACTGGTCCACGTCCTGTAGCTAGCTTAGGTCCTAGATCATTAGCCTGTCCGTCCGGAGGAACGGATCCCTTTCTCATATGGGTCTCCCTCCCTGTGGGTTTCCCTTGTTCTCCCCAAGGTTTCTCACTTTTTCCCATTGGGTTTTTTAAGAGTTTTTCCTTGTCGATGCAGGAGGGTCTTGTTGGACAGTTAGTGTCCAACAGAAAGGATTGGTGATGATCAGGACACTTTAGCATTCTACAACATGTATGGACATTTTCTTCTGTGTGTGCTTTATATTCTTCATGTGTTTTAACTGTTGATTCTCTGACCTGTGTTGGTGATTTCAATGGTTTTGTTAAGTCCTCTGAGATGACTTCTGTTGTGACCTAGGGCTATACAAGAATAAATTGTATTGTATTGTATTGTATTGTATTTATGACGTGAACAATACGTAACTTTTATCACACTGACAATAATGAGAACAGACAGAATCTGCAACACAGTCTCAGAATGTTGTCAGGATATTAGGCACACACATGCTTACAGTAACACAAGTTTGATTCTCTATTTTGATACATTTAGACATATTCGGTGAACAATATTCCCTTTATGGGAAGTTAACAGCTGATCAGAAATATAACATCTTCCAAGGACATGGTGTTGCTACTTTGTAGAACAGGCACAACAGTTAGGCAGAAATTACTCAGCGTTGGAAGCTGCCCACCTTTGGCAGAAGCACAGCTACTGATGAAGATTCGCTCCAGGGGCCAGCACCTATATCAGTTAGTGCACACTTTGTATTAGCAGCTAAGACGGGGGAAGACTGGTTGGTTGAACTCTGTATTAGCCCCGTGGCCACGCAACTTTATATGTGATCTACAATAAATGTCTGGTGGCACATTAACATTTCTCTCATTCTGGCTAATTTTACAGTGCTTCCAACAACGAACCTGGATGAGAGGAAACTAAACAAGGGTTAACTTATTTTCCTCGACAACTTGTGACATAGATAGTCAAACTACTATCTGTCACAAGTTTCAACTAAACTTATTCAGCGACAAGCCTCAAATAAAACACACAGAATCCCCACAAAACAATCGCCAGAATACTTTATCAGCAGCGTGAGTGACTGTTCTGTTTTCTTACCGTGATGCAGATAGGACGCTGTGGCTAACGCTAATATATATATATATTTACATATATATAAAAAAAAAAAAATTGTCCACTCACCTTTGGCCCTCCGCGGGCGGTTATCCCTCTCTAAGCTCGGGTCCTCTACCAGAGGCCTGGGAGCTTGAGGGTTCTGCGCAGTATCTTTGCTGTTCCTAGCACTGCACATTTCTGGACCGAGATGTCCGAGGTTGTTCCAGGGATCCGCTGTAACCACTCTTCTAGCTTCGGGGTCACTGCCCCGAGTGCACCGATCACCACGGGCACTACTGTCACCTTTACCCTCCAGGCCCTCTCCAGCTCCTCTCTGAGACCTTGGTATTTCATGTTCTTTTTTCCTGATGTTACCATCGCTTGGAATTGCCACGTCCACAAGGCAAGGCAAGGAAAGTTTATTTGTATAGCACAATTCATACACAAGGCAACTCAAAGTGCTGAACAAAAATAAGAAAGCATTAAAATCATAATCACAGTACATTAAAAAGAAAGATAAAAATGTAAAATATACAATTCCTCAGTTGTAGCACAGCTAAACAGAATTGTTTTTAACCTTGTTTTAAACATTGTCAGAGAGGAGGCCTGTCTCACATCTTCAGGAAGATTGTTCCAGATTTTTGCGGCATGAATCTGAAAAAATTCCCCTTGGTATAAAAAAATCTGAATACGACTTGAGCTGAAGTGGCTGGATGACACTCGTGAAGTTTTTATCTAAATGGCTAGTTAGCAAGAAAGAGACCACAAAACATGAAATAGAGGCCGCAGTTGTCCAGCGAACCATAGTTTGGACGTTGTTAGCCGAAGGTGGAGGAGGGCGATTTGAAGATATCACTGAGCGTATTTTTCCTTATATGGGCATATTGTTTTCGACTCAGCGTAGCCGCCGTAACACTGGCAACTGTTCGCTAAGAACGGTTGCTAAGGCAAGCTGGCGTTTCCCCCCACAGTGTTTAGCCATATCCTTAATATTGCTCAATTTGGATTCACAAAGACAAATTATAAACACCAGGGAGCGATAAACCACAGATTCTTAAAGCCCAAAAAAAGGGTATTGTGACACAATGTTTACAGAGATAGAGGATTGTTATGTAAATCCTATTTGCAAGGGATTTAGTATAAACCTGTGGTCCGTTGTCTAATTAACCACGGGCCCACCTCTGTGATACTTGCAAGGCGCGTTCACCCATTGAAAGTAAAATGTCCAGTAAATGACTATATTTTCACGCACACCCTCTTGGCAATAGCGAGCACATCACTGACATGCAGATTCGTACTGGAGTAGTAATATCACTGGGCGTTCTGTACAAATACTGGAGAATGTGCAGGCTGAAATTTATTACTTTACAAATTACAGAATGGCGCATTCAGATTGTCATAAATTACACAGAGAGACTAATCCAAGGCGGAATAGGGCTTAACACAGTAGGAGCCAAGAGAGTTGGAGCAAAACTTCATCATATACCTGTTCCCGGGGCTGCATTGAGCGAGCAGTTACATTGTCCATCTACGCTGAACAGTATTCATTGAATGGATTGATTTATAACAAGATCATTTGTTTTTTTTGTCGCATTTGGCAAATCTTTGTTCAACTTTTTGTTCATAAACTGTAAGAAATTAACTGAGAACTTCCCGCCTCCTACTGAGAGCCAGTGGCGGCAGTCCCAATAGAGGGCGCTAGGGCACCGCCCCACCACTCACAACTTGCCATGTTTACCGTTGGGAGAAAACGGTAAAAAAAATAAGAACATTAAAATATTGCGAAAAATTTTAGGTGTGTTTTATTCAGATGTGGAAAAATACGTTATAGGTTATGCTAGAGTTTGGATTAAAAAGCTCATCAACCGTGGTCTGGTCGACTGAGGGACGTATTTCCGCCTCAGGCGCAAAAGATTGCGCCCTGAGCCGTCTATGGACTCACGTTAAAAGTTGGACATGCGCAGTACTCCGCTTCACTGCAAGGAATAAGAACGATTTGGGGCGCAGAGAAGTGCGCCCTGAGGGGCGGGGTTCGCCCGCGAACCTGTCTTGTCACTGTCTGTGACGTCCGTTTACAGTGATTGACAGGTCAACTTGGGAGTTGGAGACGAACTAAAGAAGACCAAAATGGAGAACGAGAAAAACATAATTCATTAGATCACTTCAAAACATACCGTTTTTGAGAGAAATCATACCAAGGAGAAGGTTGGAGGTTAAAGAGCTTGGACCTGATCAGCCCAATATTACCATTGAGTCAGCAGTCCAGCGACAGGGAGACGGTACACTCGTAAACTTTTTTCCAGGACCTGGTTCGCGCCAAATCTTGGCTAGCAGCATGTAGCGAGGGCTAATGCTTTGTTATTTTGCTTTCCATGCCTCTTTTTCAACATCATGAGCTGACCCAGCATGGAATCAAGACTGGTATGACTGATCGAAGCACTTTTTAGAAAAGCAAGAAGCATGAGCAACTGGTCTCCACATGCAAAAATGCCCTCAAAATTACTATGTTAGGGAAGATAAATATTCATCCCACTGGAGGAAAGCTACAGGGTGGATCAGAAAGCATCCCTACCCTGCTGGTAGATAGCTAGTCCCAGCATATTCATAGCCCCCCCATAGAAAATCCACCAGCCGCCACTGCTGAGAAGTTCTGCCCCGTAAAGAATCTTTGGACAGTGAACGTTCTCCATCGGTCCTAATCAAAATTATGTTGTTCAACCTCTTCAGCTGTTGTTTGCGGAGTCGGACACAAAGGGGGGGGTTGTAGGATATATGAAAAGGACACATCTTTCTCACTCAAAGACATTTTGTTGTATACTTGAGACATATTATAACTTCTGGCCCTCCACTGTGTTTAAATCCTATGTGGTTCAGTTTTATTTGTGGGTAAGAATGTCTTATGATAAGTGCCATGGGCAACACCCTTCCCCCACGCTCTACCGAGGGGAAGACTAACAAGACCCACAGGGAAGAAAAAACCATCCTGCTTTGGAACCACGGAGTGCCCAGACCGCCCTGGGCTCTGCTCAGTGCAACCAAGGGCTTTGGCCTCTTATATGGCCTCTAAACCTCAGCACCCACGTTAGAGAGACTCCACAACCCGTCAATAGCCTCCAGCTTCAACTCTGAAGAAAGTTTGCTGAGTTTTGGGGCACCTAGACTGTGGATCGTTGGGAGAGACTTGGTTTCAGCCACATGATGCAGCCGCAATGGTCCAGCCCCGTGGACAAGAAGCCTCCATCACACCATCAAGTACCCAAGGAACTGCTATTTCCACCAAGCTAATTCAGGTTTGTATGATCTGCTCTCTGATAACACACAGCTTGTTGGCTTTATTAAAACCTATAACTATCAAAGAAACTTCTCTTACCAAGGCTGAACACATGCAGGCCTCAGCCTATTACCAATCCATTTCATAGACAAAAGGTCTTGCTTAGCTCAACTTTAGCCTAGCATTTTAATAATGAATCTTGAAATCAACGTTCTCCTTCTTTGTTCAGCCCTGACAATTTGTCATATTTTCATATCTAGTCGGTATTGTTGTATACTTCATTAAATCGACAAAACCATCTTTGTCTGAAAGTGAGATATTGGTACTTTTAACTCCAGAACGTGGGTCACGGATTTGTAAAGAATTCACTACCTTCAGATTCTATTGAAAGAGAATTTGGACTAATTAAGATAATGAAAGGACTCAGAGAGTACTTACTCATAAATAGCCAATAATTGAGATTGTGACGTCATTTCACTATATCAGTTGGGAGTTATTCCGTGGTGCCCCTAAATAAAGCCATTATCCAGTATTGTATGTAATTTAAAACTAAAAACAACCAGGAAAACTCGTGATAGAAGGACAGAAAGATAGTGTTCTGAGGTCGAGATGGATTTAATTATAAATTCTGCTGTTTGGTGTTTAGAGTGTGTGTGTAGAGTTGTGTTAGAGTGTGTGTTAGACTGTTAATTAGAGTTTTGTGTTAAGTGGTGTGTTAGAGTGTGTGTTAGAGTGGTTTGTTAAGTGGTGTCAGAGTAGTGTAGAGTTGTGTTATAGTGTGTGTTAGAGTGTGTGTTAGACTGGGTGTTTAGACAGTTAGTAGAGGTGGGGGTGTGGAGAGTTGTGTGTTAAGTGTGTGTTAGAGTTGTGTTAAGTGTGTGTCAGAGTTTGTGTTAGAGTGTGTGTTAGAGTGTTGTCAGAGTTTGTTTAGAGTGGTGGTATTAAGTGTGTGGTAGAGTGGTGTGTGTCAGAGTTTTGTGTTAGAGTTGTATTAGAGGGTTGTGGGGTGTTTAGGAGGTGGTGTGAAGGTGTGTTAGAGTGTGAGTTAGACTGTGTATTCGAGTTTTAGTGTGGAGGGTGGTTTAAGAGTGTTGTTAGAGTTTTTAGAGTGTGGGTCAGAGTTTGTTTAGAGGTTGTGGATTAAATTGGTGTTAGAGTGTGTGTTATGAGTGTGTGTTAGAGGTGGTGTGACATTAAGTGTTGTTGTTAGAATGTGTGTAGAGTGTGTGTTAGAGTGTGTGGTAGAGTGTGTGTTAAAGTTTGTGTTAGAGAGTTGTGTTAGAGTGTGTGTTAGAAGTGTGTTAGAGTTTTGTGTTAGAGTGAGTGTGAGAGTTGTGGTGTAGAGGTTGTGGTAGAGTGGGGGTTAGAGTTTGTGTTAGAGGTGGTGTTAGAGTGTGGGGTGTAGAGTTTTGTGTTAGAGTTGTGTTAGAGTTTGGGTTAGAGTTTGTGTTAGGAGGTGGGGGTGAGAGGTTGTGTGTGAGATGGGTGGGGTTGAGTGTGTGTTAGAGGTTTGTTAGAGGTTTGTGTTTAGAGTGTGTGTTAGAGTTTGTGGGTGAGGAGGGGGTGGTAGGAGGGTGGGGTTAGGAGGTGTGTTAGTTTGTGTTAGAGTTGGTGTAGAGTTGTGTGTAGAATGGGGTAGAGTTGTGTGGGGTAGAGGTTGTGGTGAGAGGGGGTTAGAGTTTGGTGAGAGTTTGGGGTGAGAGTGTGTTAAGTTGGTGAAGTTTGTTGAGAGTGTTGTTGAGAGGTGGTGTTAGAGTGTGTGGTAATAGTTTGTGGTAGAGGTTGGTGGTTAGAGTGGGTGTTTTAGAGTGGGGGTAAGTGGGGTGGTAGTTGGGTGTAGAGTGTTTGTGTGTAAGTGTTGGTAGTGTGGGTGGGAGAGTGGGTGGTAAAGGGGGGGGGGGGTGGTATAGGGGGGGGGTGGTTGTTGGGGGGGTGTGGTCGGGGGGGGGGGGTGAGTGTGGGGTAGTTTGAGGGGGAGAGTGGGGGTGAGAGTGGGGGGAGAGGGTGGTGGGTTGAGGGTGTGTGATGAAGTTTGGTGTAGAGGTGGGGTGGAGATGTGGGGGTGGTAGAGTGGTTGAGAGGGTGAGGTAGAGTGGGGGTGAGTGGTGTGGGAAGGGTGGGTGGAGGGGGGGTTAGTATGGGTGTGTGAGTAGGTGGGGTAGTGTGGTGGGTAAGAGGGTGTGTGTGAAGGTGGTGGAGAGGTTGGTGTAGTGGTGGTGAGAGGTGGGGGGGGAGAGTGGGGGTTAAGGTTGTGGTGTTAGTGTTTTGTGGTAGAGTTTGTGTGAGAGTTGGGGTGAATAGTGGGGGGTTTGAGGGTGTTGAGTTGGGGTAGAGTGGTGTTTGAGGTTGGTGGTAGAGGTTAGGGTGAGTGGGGGTTAGAGGGTGTGTTAGTTGGTGTTAAGTTGGGTAGTAGTGGGGGGGGGTATAAATGGGGGGAGAGGTGGGTGGGAGAGGGTGGGTGAGAGTGGGTGTTTAGTTTTGTGGTTAGAGTGTGTGTGGAGAGTGGGGGTGTTAAGGGGGTTAGAGGTTGGTTGTGTTTGATGGTGTGGTTTGAGAGTGTGGGGTTGAGAGTGTGGTGTAGAGTTGTGTTAGAGTTTGTGTAGTGTTTGTTTAGAGTTGTGGTTAGAGTGTGTGTTTATTTGTGTTAGAAGTTTTGAGAGTGTGTGTTAGAATGTGTGTTAGATTTTGTTAGAGTTTGTGTTAGAGTGTGTGTTAGAGTATGTGGTTAGCGTGTTGGGGTGGGTTAAGTGGGGGTGTTAGGGGGTTAGAGTTTGTTAGAGTTGTGTTAGAGTTTGTGTTAGAGTGTGTTAGTGTGTAGTGTTAGAGTTTTGTGTTAAGAGTGTTGTTAGAGTTTGTGTTAGTGTGTGTGTTAGAGTGGTGTGTTAGTGTGTTTAGAGTTTGTGTTAGGTGTGTGTTAGAGTTGTGTTAGTAGTGTGTGTTTTAAGTTTGTGTAGAGTGGTTTTAGAGTTGTGTAGAGTTTGTGTAGAGTGTGTGTTAGAGTTTGTGCAAGAGTGGTGTGTTAGAGTTGTGTTAGAGTGTGTGTTAGAGTTTGTGTTAGAGTTTGTGATAGAGTGGTTTAAGTTGTGTTTTAGAGTGTGTGTTAGAGTTTGTGTTACGAGTGTGTGTTAGAGTTTTGTGTTAGAGTTTGTGTAAGTTGTGGTAGAGTTTGTGTTAGAGTGTGTTTAGAGTTTGTGTTAGAGTGTGTGTAAGAGTTTTGTGTTTGAGTGTGTTTAGAGTTTGTGTTAGAGGGTGTGTAAGTTTGTGTTAGAGTGGGTGTTAGAGTGTGTGTTAGAATGTGTGTTAAGTCTGTGTTTAGATGTGTGTTAGAGTTGTGTTAGAGTGTGATGTTAAGTTTGTGTAGAGTTTTTGTTAGAGTTTGTGTAAGAGGTTTGTTAGAGTATGTGTTCGAGTGTGTGTTAGAGTTTGTGTTAGAGTTGTGATAGAGTTGTGTTAGAGTTGTGTTAGTTTGTGTTAGAGTGTGTTTTAGAATGTGGTGTTAGAGTTTTGTGTAGTTTGTGTTAGAGTGTGTGTTAGAGTTTGTGTTAGAGTTTGGTGTAGAGTTAGTGTTAGAGTGTGTGTTAGAGTGTGTTAGAGATCGTGTGTATAGAGTGTGTGTTTAGAGTTTTGTGTTAAGTTTGTGTTATAGTGAGACTGTAGAGTATGTGTTAGAGTGTGTGTAGAGTTTGTGTTTAGTGTGTTGTATGGGTTAGTGTTAAGGTGTGTTCGAGTTGTGTTTGCATTTGGTATGTTAGAAGATGTGTTAGAAGTTGTGTTAGAGTGTGTTTTAGATCTATGGTTAGATGTATGATAGAGTGTGTGTTAGAGCGTAGGATAGAGTTTGTGTTCGAGTTTGTGTTAGAGTAGATTTTTAAGAGTTTGTGTTAGCAGAGTGAGTAGAGTTTATGTGTAGAGTTTAGTTTAGAGTTTGTGTTAGAGTTGTGTTAGAGTCTGGTGTTAAGTTATGTGTTAGAGTTTGTGGGTGAGTTGTTTAAGAGTTGTTTTTTAGAGTTTGTGTTAGAGTGTTGTATAGCGTTTTGTGTTAGAGTGTGTGTACGCCGTTTGTGTTAGAGGTTTGTGTTAGAGTTTGGTGTGATGATGAGAGGCGTTCCCGAAAAGTGCACTGAGCGTTTGGGAGAAACCAAAACAAGTGGTGTTTGAAACGACTGGAGCGTCACCGACCGATGTTCAATAAGTGACAACATTGTTTTTGGACAGTTACTCACCTTTATTTGTTTTGGAGATTTCTCATAAAAAGCCCCAGTTTCCACCAGCCTACGCTACTCGACTCTACCCCCTAAAAAAACAACTCTACTCTACTCGACTCTACTCTACACTACTCTACTCTCACTCTCCACTCTAAGAACATTTGCTCCTTGAGGTGTATTCAGATTGAAGTCGTCAAGTGTGAGAGTTTCATCCAAAATCGGCTCAAGGCAATTTATTTGTCAATAAACTTCCAGAGTAACCGCTGGAGCTTGACCCCTGGTCATCAGCCCACGCCAAAGAATTAAAATTGTTGGTCATTGTGGTGGGCCCACAGGAGGCCGTGGGCCCACCTCAATACCAAAATTTTAATTCATTTTGCCGTGGGTCTGAAGAACAGGTCAGCTCCCACGTTTACTCTGGAAGATATTAGACCGAAATAAATTGCCTTGAGCAAATTTAGATAAATCACACCTGACGACTCAATCTGAATACCCATCAAGGAGCAACATATCTAGAGTGGAGAGTAGAGAGTAGAGTAAGTAAGATAGAGTAGAGTAAGTAGAGTAGGGTAGAGTAGATAGAGTAGGGCTGGTGGAAATGGGGCTCCCATGAAAATCTCCAAACAATAAATGTGAGTAAACTTTCCAAAACAACGTTGGGTCACTTATTTGAACATCTGGGGTCGTGACGCCTCCATTCGGTTTCAAACACCACTTGTTTTGGTTTCTCCCAAACGCAGCTGCACATTCTGACGCCTCTCCTACCACACAAACCTAACACAAACTCTAACAACAAACCTAACACAACACTCTAACACATACCTCTAACACACACTCGACATGGGGGGGGGGGTGGCAAACCTAACACACACTCTAACACAAACTCTAAACACACACTCTAACACAAACTCTAACACACACTCTAACACAAACTCTAACACAAACTCTACCACACACGCTAACACAAACGCTAACACCACCTCTAACACTAACTCTAACACACACTCTAACACACAACTCTAAACAATAACGCAAACCCACACTCTTACACACACTCTAACACCCACTCTAACACAAACTCTAACCACACGCCGGGGGGGGGTGGGGGGGGGGAACACTAACTCGAATACAAACTCTAAACACACACTCCTAACACAAACTCTAGACACACACTCTAACACAAACTCAACACACACTCTAACACAAACGCTAACACACACTCTAACACAAACCTAACACACACTCTAACTCAAACTCTAACACACGACACGAACACACACTCTAACACACACTCTAACACAAACTCTAACACCACTCTAACACAAACTCGAACACAAACTCTAACACAAACGTCAACACACACTCGAACACAACTAACACAAACCTAACACACATTCAACCACATCTCTAACACAAACGAACACACACTCTAACACACACCTAACACAAAACTCTAACACAAACTCTAACACCACTCTAACACAAACGTCTAACACAAACTCTAACACAAACTCAAACACAAACTCGAACACATACTCTAACACACACGTCTAAACACACACTCTAACACACACTCTACGAACACAAACTCTAACCACTTTCGTACACACCACTCTAACACACACTCTAACACAAACTCTAAACACACTCTCTAAACACAAACTCTAACACACTCTCAAACACAAACTCTAACACACACGCGAACACAAACGCCTAAACACACACTCCTAACACAACTCAAACACACACTCTAACACTAACTCTAACACAAACTCTAACACACACTCTAACACAATCTCTAACAAACACCTAACACAAAACTAAACACACTCGAACACAAACTCTAACACAAACTCTAACACACACGCTAACACACACTCTAAACACACACTCTAACAAAAACTCTAACACACACTCAAAACACAAACTCAACACAAACTCTAACACACACTCTAACACAAACTCTAACACACACTCTAACACAAACGCTAACTCACACCTCTAACACAAACTCTAAACTCACACTCTAACACACTATCTAACACACACTCTAACACAAACCTAACACACACACTAACACAAACTCTAACACACACGCTAACACAAACGCTAACACAAACTCTAACACACACTCTAACACAAACACTAACACACACATCTAACACACACGCTAACACAAACTCACCACAAACTCGAACACTCACCTCTAACACAAACTCTAAACACAACTCTAACACACATTTCGAACACACACTCTAACAAACTCTACACCAAACTACCACACACCAACACAAACTCGAACACAAACTCTAACATCAAACTCCTAACACACACTCTAACCAAACACTAACACAAACTTAACACACACGCTAACACAAACTCTAACACACACGCCTAACACAACCTCAACACAAACTCTAATAACAAACTCTAACACAACTCTCTAACACAAACTCTAACACAAACCTAACACACATTCTAACACACACTCTAACAAACTCCGAACCTCAAACTACACACACTCGAACACAAACCTAACACAAACACTAACACAAACTCTAACACCACACTCTACACAAACGCTAACACAAACGCTAACACACACTCCTAACACAAACTCTAACACAACTCTACACAAACTCGATCAACAAACTCAACACACACTCTAACACACACTCAAACACACACTCTAACACAAACTCAACACTCATTCTAACACACACTCGAACACACACTCTAACACAAACTCTAACACACACTCCGAAACAAACTCTACCACACACTCTAACACAACTCGAACACACTCTCTAACACAAACTCTAACACACTCTAAACACAAACTCTAACACACACTCTAACACAAACTCGAACACAAACGCTAACACACACTCTAACACAAACTCTAACTCACACTCTAACACAACTCTACACACACTCTATCACAATCGTCTAACAAAACTCTAACTCACAGCTAACACACACTCTAACACAACACTCTAACACAAACTTCTAACACACACTCTAACACAAACTCTAACACAAACTTCTAACACACCACTCTAACACAAACTCTAACACACACTCTAACACCAACGCTAACACAAACCTCTAACACACACTCTAACACACACTCTAACACACACTCTAACACAAAACTCTATCACACACTCTAACACCAACTCTAACACAAACTCAACACAAACAACTACATAACAAAAAGAAAAAAAACACCAAACTCTAACACACACTCTAACACAAACTCTAACCACAAACTCTAACCACACATTCCTAACCACACTCTAACACAAACTCTAACACAAACAACACAACACTCAACACACACGCTAACACAAACTCTAACACAAACTCTAACACACACTCTAACACAAACTCTAACACCAAACTCTAGCACACACTCTAACACAAACGCGCACACAAACTCGAACCCAAACTCTAACACAAACTCAGAACACAACCCTAACACCCTCCTAACACAAACGCTAACACACACGCTAACACAAACTCTAACACAAACTCTAACACACACTCTAACACAAACTCTAACACAAACTCTAACACACTCCACTCTAACAAACAACCTAACACACTCTAACACACACTCAAAACACACACTCCTAACACAAACTCTAACACACCACTCTAACACACACTCTAAAAACAAACTCTAACACACACTCTAACCACTCACGCAACACACACTCTAACCACAACTCAACACACAACCTAACACAAACTCTAGACACACTCTAACACAAACTCCTGACACACACTCTAACACACACTCAAACACACACTCTAAACACTCTCTAACACAACTCTATACACAGGCTAACACACACGCTAACAAACTCTCTAACACACACTCTAACACAAACTCTATTACACCACTCTAACCAAACTCATGACACACACTCTAACACAAACGCTAATACACACCCTCTAACACAATCTCTGACACACACTCTAACACACACCTAAACAGAACTCTTGACACACACTTCTAACACACCTCAAACACACACTCTAACACACACTGTAACTCAAACTCAATTACACAAAAAAAAGGCCACCCCCACCCCCCCCCCCCCCCCGAACACACAGTCTAACACACACCTATCACACACTCGAACACACTCTCGAACACCAACTCGACACACCACCTAACACACACTCTAACACACACGCTAACACACACGCTAACACAAACTCAAATACACAGTCTAACCACACACCCTAACACACACTCTAACACACACTCTAACACAAACACAGAACTTTATTTTACATCCACTAAAAACACCCGTCAAACACTTTCTTTCTTCTTCTATCACAGTTTTTCCTGTGTTTTTAGTTTTAAATAAATACAATAATGGGATATAGCTTTTAGGGGCACCAAGGAATAACTCCCAACGGATAACGTGCATATGACGTCACAATTATCAATTAATTGGCTCAGTTATTGAGTAAGTAATCTCATGTTCCTTTCATTATTTAATTAGTCCAATTCTCTCAATAGAATCTGAAGGTAAGGGAATTCTTTTGATAATCAGTGGACCCCAATTTCTGAGTTAAAAGTACAAATAATCACTGTCAGAGAAAAGAGATGTTTTGTAATTTTATATGAAGTATACACAATACAGACGAATAATGAAATATGCAAATTGTCAGAATAAACATGAAGGGAACGTTGATTTCAAGATACATTATTAAAATCTAGGCTAAAGTGAGCTAAGCATACCTTGTCATGAATGATTGGTATAGGCTGAGCCTGCATGTGTTCAGCCTTGGTAAAGAAGTATTCTTTGAAGTATAGTTTTAAATAAAGGGCCAACAGCGTGTGGACAAGAGACAGATCAGACAACCAGAATAGCCTTGTAATAGCATCCTTGGGTAATGATGGAGTGGGATGGAGTCTTCTTGCCCACGGGCCTGGGACCCATGCGGGCGCATCATGTGGCTGAACCAAGTCGCCCACGATCCACAGTCTAGGTGCCAAAACTCAGCAACTTCTTCAGGTTGAAGCTGGAGGCTATTGAAGGGTTGTGGAAGTCCTCTCAAACGTGTCTGAGTTTGGAGGCCATCTAAGAGGCCCAAAGCCCCGTGGGGTTGGGGCCTGGGAGCAGAGCCCAAGAGGAGGCGGCACGCCGTGGTTTTTTCCAAAGCAGACGGTTTTGCTTCCTGGGGGTCCTTGTAAGTCTTCACATCTTGTGAGTCGTTGGGGAAGGTGTTGCCATGCACTTAATCTAAGACATTCTTACCGAAACCACAATAAAACCGGGAACCACAAGGATTTAAACACAGGGGAGACAGAAGTTATATATCTCAATATACAACAAAATGTCTTTGATTGAGGAAAGAGTCATTTTAATTTTCCTACAACCCCCCCCCTTTTGTGGCCACTCCGGGGCAAACAAAGCGGAAGGGTTACACAACAGAATTTGGGATTATACCGTGACGAACTTCACGTCCAAGTTCTTTACGGGGCAGAGCCTCAGCAGTGGCGGCTGTGAATTTTCTACTGGGGGCAATGAATATGATACTAGATATATACCAGCAAGGGTAGGGAATGCTTCTGATCCCTACCCAGTAGCTTCATCCAGCTGGGATTACTAATTTATCTTCCCAATACATAGCAACATTTGAGGGCATTTTTGCATGGGATACCAGTCTGCTCATGCTTCTCTTGCCTTTTTGCTAAAAATGCTTCAGAATCAGTCTTACCGTCCTTGATCCCTGCCTGGGTCCAGATCCTGGGTTTTGAAACAGAGCATGGAAAGCAAAATAAAGCATTAGCCTCGCACCGCTGTAGCCAAGATTTTGCGCTGACGCCGGGCCGGAAAAAGTACGAGTGTACCCGCCGCCCCCTGTCGCTGGCCTGCGGACTAATGGTAATATTTGGCTGACAGCCACACTCTTTTACCTCAACCTTCTCCTGTATGATCTTCCTCAAACGGTATTGTTTTGAGGGAGCTAACTGAATTATCTTTTTCTCGTTCGCCATTTTGCGTCTCTTTACGTCGTCTCAAACTCCCACAGCTTGACCTGTCAATCACTGTAACGGACGTCACAGACAGTGACAGTACAGGCGCGGGCCGATCCCGCCCCCTCAGGGCCACTTCTCCTGCGCCCCCAAATCGTCTATCTTCTTGCATTGAAGAGAGCTACTGCGCATTCCAACTTTAACGGAGAGTCCATAACGGCTCAGGCGCATCTTTTTTGGCCCCTAGGCGGGAAATACGTCCTCAGTCCGACACAGACAACGTGATGAGCTAATCAATCCAACTCAGCAGAAACTAGAAAGTAAATTTCTTCCACATCGGAAATAAAACACACATAAATTTCGAAATATTTTAATGTTATTATTTTTTAACGGTTGATCCAAGGTATCAAGGCAAGTTGGTGAGTGGTGGGGCGTGCCCTAGCGCCCCCTATTGGCCGTCCCCACTGGGCGCTCAGGAGGAGCGGAGTTCTCAGTTAATTTCTCCTACAGTTATTAAGAACAAACGTTGAACAAGATTTGCCAATGAACAAAACAAACTGATCTTTGTTATACAAATCACTCCATTCAAGATACTTTTCGCGTAGATGGACAATGCAAACCTGCTCGCTCATGCAGCCCCATAGGAATGTGCTCATGGATGAAGTTGCTCCAACTCGCCTCTGCTCCTACTGTGTGAAGCCCTATTCGCATAGGATTAGTAGCTCTGGTAATGGTATGACAAATCTCGATTCGCCATGTCCTGTAATTTTGTAAAGTAATAAATCAGCCTGCAAATACCTCCTGTAATTTGTCACAGACGCCCAGTGATATTACTACTCCATAAGAATCTGCAATGTCAGTGAATGTGATCGCTATTGGGCCAACGGAGGGTGTGCGTGAAAATATAGCATTCAGACATTTTACTTATCAAGGGTGAACGCGCTGCAAGTTCCCAGAGGTGGGGCGGTAAGTTGACAACGACCACAGGTTATATAATCCCTTTGCAAATAGGACTTTAAACAGAAAAATCCTCTAGCTCTGTTAAACCTTTGTGTCACAATCACCTTATTTTGGCATAAGAATCGGGGGGTTTACGCGCCCGTGTTTAGAATTGGTCTTTGTGGAATCCAAATCTGAGCAATATAAGGAATGGGCTAAAACTGTGGGGGGAAACTCCAGCTTGCCTTAGCAACCGTCCTTACGACCCGTCTGCCCAGTGTTACGCGCTAAGCATGACACGAAACAAATGCCCATATAAGGACAATAGCTCCAGCGAGCTTATCTTCAAATCGCCCTCCTTCCACCTACGGCTAAACAACTCAACACATGGTTTCGCTGACAATCTGCGGCCTCTATGTCATTTTGGGGTCCTCTTTCTTTGCTAACACCATTTTAGATATAATCTTCACATGTCATCCACAAACTTCACTCCCCAAGTCTTCTCAATTTTTTTTTACAAGGGGACTTTCTGTGAACTAAAGGAGACCCTCTTATTTAACAGTTGTTTCCATCGCGGGGCTGACACTATGGTGATGTCCCACACGCTTTCTGTCAGTGTTGCTACATGAAAAACTGCATGTAGAATGTTTGTGTGAGGTTTTAGTGCATTTAACACACTTTTTGTTTACACAAATAACGCATAATTGGGTGTGTTTGAGAAGGCCGACAGAACTGATGCTGCCCTTGTTATTTTAATTTATTCCCACCATATTCCATCCAGTTTGAAAAGTCTGGAAAAAGTTTTGTTGTTGTATGCTTCACTGAATATGTGAGAAAATATGTGTGATAAAAGTAGAGCAGAGGATGTGTGAGAGACAGATACAAGGGGGTACCAACAAAAAATATAAGTAATAAAAATTATAATAATAACACATTTTAATTTAAGGTCCCCCGCGGAAGACCTAGGACAGCTGGGAGACATTCGCTCACTGGCCTGGAACCCTTGGGTCCCCACACCCCCGATGAGCTGGAGAATGTGTGTGATAGGGAAGTCTGGGTGTCCTCTGCTTAGACTGCGGCCCCCGCGACCCGGCAAACGGATAAAGCGGAAGACAATGATGGATGAAATGGGAATGGCATTTTAATTTTATAATGCACTTTCCAATTTGACAACAAATCTCAATTGATTACAAACAGCAGCATAAATAAAAGCACACACATAAATATCAGATAAAAGAAACACACAAAAAAAATTAGCAGTAACGCTTTAGTTAAAAGATGGGTGTTGTGGAGTCCCTTTTAAAACAAGCGTCCTCCTGTCTGTGGGGCCCTGAGTGGTCCGGGAGGGCGTTCCACAGACGGGAGCAGCGGCCTCGAGGCCCGGTCCCCCATTTCTTGAGCGGTCCCTGGGCGGAGCAGACGGTGCTGTTGGCCTGACCGGGTTTTTGTTTTATTTTTTTTTCTGCATAGATGTGGTGAGGTGGAGGAGGGGGGTCATGAGGTGGGGCATCAACCGTGGAGACAGTGGTGGGTGGTGCAGGAAGATCTTGTATGCGATACGGAGGTGAACGGGGACCAGTGAGGTGTGAAGATGGGGTGATGGTCTCATGCTTCCGCACCCTCAATCAGGACCCTGGCCACGCTGTTTTGTACGTACTGGAGCTTTTGAAGGCTCTGCCAGATCCCGAAGAGGAGTGCGTTTGCAGTAGTCCAACTGGAGGAGACAAAGGCAATGGACGACTTCTCTGCATCGGGAGAGAGAGAGAAAATAGATGTATTTATGGACTATAACTCAAAAATGGAGCTTTGTCTGCTTTAGCAAGACATCTGTGGCTCATAATTATATAGTTAGTACAGGTATAATTGCAATAATGGTCTATCAAGAAGTCATTTAAGTTCTATAGAGAATAATTAATATTAATAAATTTGGCAATTAAAAAATTATTAATTAATAAGTATTTTATTTAAAAAGCCTCCAGGCGCCGTTCAGACCGTCGGTTGCCAAGTTAGTAGTTGAGTTTAATAGATTTTCAAACAATTATTGGATTTAATGTAAAATATGGTAAACTATATTATGCGAAGACTTTTATAGTCCTAAATCAAAGCAGAAGTCGTTCGCGGAGAAATGAAAGTTTCGAGTCATCACAAAACAAGCCCAAAGGCAAAGAACCATGACGAAGAGTAATTGCTGTAATGGGAAAGCAGCCAGACATTTGTTCAGAGGGGGCGGAGTCAATATGATATTAAACAATATTTCGCAACAGCTGTTATCACGGTCAGATTATATTGTGAAAGTACAGTACAGAAGTAGAACACCATACTACAGTATAGCAGTAGCATTAGCGTAGCATCAGTACAGAAGCAATTAGCAGCAGCAGTAGCAGTAGCAGCAGTAGCATTAGCAGAGCTTAGCAGTAGCATTAGCATAGCATCATAGCAGTACATTATCAGCAGTAGCAGTACATTAGTAGCAGTAGCAGTAGCATTAGCGGTAGTAGCAATGCATTTAGCATTAGCAGCAGCAGCATAAAACCCATTACAGATGTCTTACTGCAGCTTTAACCACAAAATACATATCATGAGTAGCCTGGATGTGTCAAAAACCACCTCAATCGTTCCAGGCCCGTGCTCCTGAGTCTCTGGCGACGCTCACTCGAGTGCTCGGTCCACTCTAGGTTCCACTCACTTTGAGATTTGTTTGGAATGTGGGGGAAAAAAGGGAGCGAGATGTTTTGGCCCGTGGCCACGTGCAGACAGGAAATAACATGGCCAGACAACTCGAGTACTTCCCTGTGTGGTGAGGAACCAATCCAGATGTGGGAGAGAAGGGAGGAGAGCGATAGGAAAGAGGAGAGGGCGAGAGAGAGAGAGAGAGATAGGAGAGGAGAGAGAGACAGAGAAAAAAGAAGAGAGGAAGAAGAGAAGAGAGAGCGGGAGAGAGAAAGAAGAGAGAGAGTGAGAGAGAAAGAGAAGGGAGAGAGAGAGGAGAGGGGATAGAAGAGAGAAAGAAGAGGCGGAGAGAGGAAAGAAGAGAGAGGATGAGAGAGTAAGAGAAGGGAGAGGTGAGGGGGATAGAGAAGGAAAGACAGGGAGGGGAGAGGAGGAGACACAGAGAAAAAAGAGAGAGGAAATGAGGGGGGGGGAGAGGAAAGAGACAAGAGAGGGAAGAGGGAGGAGAAAGGGAGGGAGGAGGAAGTAGGGGCGGAAGAGAAAGGAAGAGAAGGGAGTGAGAAGAGAAAGAGAAAGGGAAGGAGAATGATGAAGAAGAGGGAGGAAAGAGGAGAGAGAGGAAGAAAAAGGAAGAGAGAGAGGAATGAGGAGAAAAAATAGAAGGGAGAGGATAGAATGAGAGAGAGGAGAAGAGGGCCTGCTGGCAACGCAAAGCTACACACGCATGCATGAATCTAATGTGGAGAGAGCGGGGTCCAGATCCACAGTGAATTAAAGGTGAGGCCCTGTAAGGTTCAATTAGAATTTGATTATTAACATATTTTGCACCACAAATGACGTTAAATAATGCATCATTTTATAAGGCACTTTTTGGTCTCCCATCCACAGAACCAACCGGCCCTGCCCTGCTTAGCCTCACTGTCTTAAATTGTCCACAAGGCCAGAAGGAAAATGGTAATTAAAAAAGTAAAAAATCATCGAGAGCAAGGAAAGCTCATGTGTCCCTCAGCAATTTTGTTGAAATAGCAGCTGTTTTTGTTTCGGGCTCTGTGTAAGGCAATGAGCTCATTCATTTTTAATGGAACGCTGTCATAACTCCACACACGGAAACTTACTGAGCTCAAATTTGTATTGAAGAAGTCCCGCATTGTCTTAGTTACTAAAAGACTTGTCACCTGTATAGAATCTCAATATTGATCAAAAAACAATATACTGTACATCAGATATGTGTAGTGGCATGAGAGCCTTAAAATAAACAGGAAAACAAATCTATGGTGTCCGCCATGGGCGCCGCTCGCTGGTCTGCACTTTGGGCTCGTTGACTGGCTCTCTTTGGTCCTCGCCTTTGGTCTCACTCTTTTGGTCTCTCTCAGGTCTCACTCTTTGGTCTCTCTCTGGTCTCACTCTTTGGTCACTCTCTGGTCTCCTCTTTGGTCTCACTCTGTCTCCCTCTTGGTGGTCTTCGGGTCTCACGCTTTGGTGTCTTTCTGGCTCCCGCTTTGGTCTCTCTCTGTCTCTCTCTGGTCGCTCTTTTGTCTCTCTTCGGTCTCTCTCTGTCTCGTCTCTGGTTGTTCTCTTTGGGCTCTCTCTGGTCTCTCTCGGGTCTCGTCTCTGTGTTCTTTGGGTCTCTTTTTATAATAACTTTTATGGATCCAACACTTATGGCCTTTACACTTTATGGATCCTCACTTTAATGGCCAACACTTTTCACTTTATGGATCCTATTCACTTTAATGGCCAACACTTTTCACTTTATGGATCCTCACTTATGGCCAACACTTTATGGATCCTACACTTATGGCCTTTTCACTTTATGGATCCTATTCACTTTAATGGCCAACACTTTTCACTTTATGGATCCTCACTTATGGCCAACAATTTTCACTTTATGGATCCTCACTTATGGCCAACACTTTTCACTTATTTGAACACAATTTAGAGAGTTCGACAGACCTCAAAAACAGACCAAAATTTAGCTAGTATCCAATTATGCAGACTTTACATATAAAAAGGTGTCTGCTTACCTTATTCTTGTCAAACAGGTGCATGCACGGACTGTCTGAGAGGTCTGCCAACCTCTTTTCCGCGTCGGAATATTCAATTTAAAAAAACAAAAGTGACAGAAGCGACAAGAAGCATCCAAGAACAGCTCTTCCAGCCTGCTGGAATCTCCGCTCCCAGACACAGCATGCCGGTCTCTCACGCAGAGGAAAAGAAACAAAGCAAACTCCCCCAAAACAATCCAGAGAATGGCACAAACCGAGCCGCGCATTCTCCACCAAATCTGTTAGGATTTAGCAGACAGAGACGGATCGTGGTGTGCCAAACTCTGGAAGTTTATTTAAGTTTCTCTCAAGTTCCACTGGTTTACTCTGTTTCTTTCTCTCAGACAGAATAAAGGCAGTACACAGTTTATATAGTTTATATAGTTCATTGTCACGTCACACATCGAAAGACATACGTGTCACAAAGAGACAGTCAAATCATAGTCATAACATGGAGTCCTTGTAGAGTCCTTGTAGAGTCCTGCACGTAGGCCATATTGCTATCTAATACTAATACCGGTTTTACTGTAAATGGCAAAACAAATTCTTGAATCTTGAGTAGAAATAAAACGCCCTGATTTGTATGTATTTTGATCTCCATTAGCTGTTCAAAACAACTATTCTTCCTGGAGTCAAGCAAAGTATATTAACAAAAATACATGACAATAATCATACTAAAATAAAAACTAACAAAAAAATGATGCCAAACGTCAATATATTTGTATTGTTTGACCAGAGAGAAAATGTATGATGGACTCACTGACGAGTTGAATTGGGCTAAACTAAAACCCTTCAACTTTATACTTGTAATGACGGCGTCTCTGGCATGGGTCGTTGTCATGGAGACGCAGAGTGTAAATAACAGCTGTTGGGGCGCTCTCACTAACTCATCTGTGTTTAAGGCCAAAGCTGTGGTTAATACACTAAGCGGCAGGACACATGTCTAACACAAGTTTGTTGACACTTTTCCAGTTCCGAAAACCGTGGTAAACAAACACGTTGTGAAGCATGGCTCGTGCCCTTTACACCCAGTAGGACCTGCCCCTGCTGCCTGGAGGCAACACCACATTCACCACTGAAATTATGATCAAAGACTGTGATATTCTCACTTTCGTCCATGTGGGACTAAATCAGCCAATCAGAGCCACTTCTGTCCGCTGAAGCTTAAAGGAGAGATATGACACAAATTATGATGAGACGGTTTACTGTGGTGTGTTGTCAAAAATTCCCTTTGACGGACGTGTTCGAAGTTGATGCAGAAGTAAGGCAAAAGATCTCCAAGTTTAACATCTGTATTTAATTTATCGTTACAATCAGATACATTCAACAAGAGAGCTCCTAAAACTATCCATGTCCCTCTCTGGCCCTGTGCTCACTCCCCGCCCCCGCCTCAAGCCAGAGCATATCAGGAGAGGTCCAGGAAGAAGGGGGCGTGTCGTATCAGGCAGCTTCCGGTCTGAGATCCGCCTCGCACCATCTGGCCTCCTCCGTCTCGCCAGACCTAAACAGAAATCATTCACACACACTACCCCTCCCTAATTCTATAGAAATATTACTTCCTTGAGATAAGACAGGAGACTCTCAAGGCTGTCCCTCCAGATTCTGGGTCCATCTCCTTCTCCAAACAACGGAAAAGATTAACAGAATCTAGGACTGCAGATCCCCCTTGGCCTGAGATTAACTATCATTAATTTACCCTGCACTTTGGACAAAAATGGGACAAGGGGAGAAGAGCAATACAAGGTCTTTTTTGGCTTGGAAAAAGACAGAGTTCAATTCTGGGTCAATCAAATTCACATCTGCTTTTAGTCTATATTTATGATACAACAGGTGTCATGTTCTAGAATGTGAGATATCTTTCTGACTGTAACTCCCTACGCTGCCACCAGAGAGAGCAGTGTCAACAGTCAGAGCTCCTTGTAACTCCCTATAATATACCACCAGAGGGTCAATCTGGTCTCTCTCTCTGTTCTCTCTCTGCTCGCTCTCTAATGTCAGGGTCAAAGTCAGGTCCAAACATCACACAAACACAAACTGTTCATAAAAATATTAAACTTTATTTTATTAAAACTTTTTGATGCAATCTGTCTGCATTTGTATCAGCACCAAATCCTCCTCTCTGCTTATTGGCTCTCAGTCAGACGGGCAGGCTCAGTTAATTGGCTCATATGTGGAGGAGGCGGGACCAGTCAGGTGACGGACACACACACAAGCTCCGCCAAGCAGTAATAGCAGCAGTGGTGAGCCCAGACCCACAAGCAGAACAGACCAGACCAGGACTGAAAACTGGTCCAGAGGAGGGTCCCCGATACCAACAAGGAGAGTCCTGAAAGGAGCAAGAACCGGGTTTAAAGACCAGAGAGGGACCAGAGAGAGATCAGAGAAAGACACCAGAAAGAGAGACCAGAGGATAGAGAGACCAGAGAGAGAGAAAAGAAAGAGACCAGCTCGACTCACCAGCTCATAAAGTCCTTGTAGAACGGTTCTCCGCTCAGCCCAAAGCTGATGTTCATTGCTATAGTCTTTGTATTGTTGCCATAGTAACCAAGAACCAGCCCTGACGTGGTCGCCGCGGAGACCGGGTCCTGGTGCTGGGGATACCAGTGCGTAAGGGGCGTGGCCACCTCCAGCCTCGCTGAGCGGTCACGGTAAGCCACAGGCTTCCACTGCACAAAGGAGAGCGAGGAGTTGGACCTCCACTGGGACACCTGCAGGAGGAGGAGGAGGTCAGGGAGGAGGCAGAGGTACAATAAAAACAGAGTTATATGTAATTTTACTCCCACTTCAGTCTCTGAGGACAGATACACAGTGGGTCGGTCCTCAGCAATATATAGAGATAACTATGTATAAATGCACATGTATATTATTGAATGTATATATATATATATATATATATATATATAAAATATATGTAATGTGTATTTAGACACTTATTTCAGATAAAAAAATTAAATAAAATGTTACCGTGAAAATAGAGGGTGTGTACTCGTCGTCGATGGAGCGCACTGATTGAACAGTCTCTAGCGGAGCCCCGCTCACTGTCCTCAGCTCCAAAAGGAAGCGGGAGTGGGCGGTCCTCGGGGTCAGACCGTCCAACCAGAACTTGAGCTGGGCAGAGTCACTGTTGTGGAGGAGGCGTGGCCATAGCTCGTCCCGCCCCCATTCCTCAAAGACGGACAGCTGTCAGTCACACACAAAGCTAATTATTATTAGAGTAATAATTGATGATTATAATTATATTATACTATTATGACATAAGGGCTAGTAATAATAAAATAATTATGTTATTGTAATCCGGTTGACTGCGATGGCATGTGTGTGATTTGTTTTTATTGCATGTTTGGTTTGCAGTGTTTTTTCTGTTTTTTTTTTTTCATTATGCCTCTTAGTCACCATGGTTACCCCACACACCTGACTGCCCCAACAGATTGTCATCAGTACATCTGTGTCTGGGGGAGGTATAAAAATGACAGGCCATGCAGCGGGCAAGAAAAGGCAGAACGGGCGTGCGGAGCTAGAGTTAGAGGGCAGAGTGGTGGAAGAGAGCCCTGGAGGAGAGACCAGCGCGCACAAGGCCAGCAACACGGCACCCACGCTCAGAACCCCCACACCACAACGCCGACTACATGTAGAGGCGGGGCATTTGGACCCTACCCTGCCCTGCCGATGAGTGATGGTGCGTTCAGACCGCCGACGCTGGAATGCAGCTTCCGCGCCCCAGATGCACCTTCTCTAAAATTTCAGACGCAGGGGTGTTCAGACCAGAAGTCCTGGCCTGCCGTGGCGCCCGCCGGAAGTGGCGAAAGTAGCGGGCGGACTTTGATGCTAACGGAGTTAAGCTATCAGCGTCTTGTGTAAAGTTCTTCTCCAATAATGCAGCTCTGCAGTGTCTCTGTGTTCAGAGACCTTCCACAGACTTTATATAACAGCAGTATGTGTTCACAGAGGTGTGCCATACGTTTATTTTATTATTAAACGGTACTTAAACGGCGAACACACTCGAAGCAGTTGCATAAAGTAATGGGAGCATGAAAACGCATATGTTCACAAGCACAGAGTCCCCCATTGTCAACCCTGAGTATGTTCAGTCTGCTCGCTCAGACCACTAATGTATCCGTGACCACTTTGCGGCTCTCTGATTGGTCGCTGCACGAGCGTCAGAGGAAACGCTCAGTAAAATATATCTGTGTGCGTCAATTTTCCGCTCCTGTACCTCCCCCGCGACTTTGCCACGCAGTCCGTGCGTCTCTACCGAGCAGTCCGTGCGTGCATTCCGATGCTCAAACGTGCGTCCCCATTGACTTTGCATTGAAAGTTGCCCGCTGAAAGATCAAGGCTATGCTCACAGTCAGAGAGCAGCCGTCCTCCTGTGGACTCACCACCTGCAGAGGGTCAGTGAGGGGCTGGTGCTATGAGACTTGGGTGGCATCTCTGATTGCCACCCCCCTGACCCAGAAATGGATTAAAGGGTAGAAAATGGATGAAAGTTGCCGCAACGCACGATCTGGTCTGAACGCGGCATTAGTGCTGGACTCCACCGGCCGCGTCTCCGTTTACGAGCGTAGGCTGCTGCCCGTTAGACGTGCATAAAACGAAACAGTGGCCACACCGGCTTCAGCAGCGAGCAGCTCTAACTGTGTGATTATCAGCAAAGCTGCCCAACCTCCCCCCCCGTGTTTAGGGCTTTGTTTTAACTCAGACCACTCAAATTAAAGAAGCGGTGTGTGATTTGCATGAGATGTGGCTATGATCTGTGCAAAGCAGGGCACTAGAGAAGCACCAAGGAAGTTGCGATGGATGAGGCAAAACTTATTGAAAGCAATTGGTAAAAAGAGGTGGCGAGAGAAAAGAACTCAAACATATCCAGGCTGTCAATACGCAAAAAACCCCCAGCAGATTTACAATCAGGAAATAATTATTTCAATTTAATACATGAAAAGAAATTACACACATTTGTTCATAATCATTGTCATTAACAAACACTTATAACCAAGGACTACAAGCATATATCGATACATGTATAATAATGTAGTAAATATATTTTTTCTCTGTATTTCCAATGTAAATTTCTCATGTGTGAGACCAATAAAGTCTATCTTATCTTATCTTAAAACGGACCATACGCACGTCAACGTATGTAAAAAACAGGATTGTTTCTATTTCTTCCGTCCGCTTCCGTTGCACCCCGCGTGGAAGCACTGCTCCCTACGTGAGTCACACGGACGCATGTTTCGGGGAGTGGAGCCACTTCCATTAACCCTTATGGAGAAAACGGAAACGTAGATGAAACAGACACGTTTGGACAGATACGTGGTCCTTTTTACGCAGCCGGTTCGAGTCGGGGCCTTGCGCAACAATGTAGACGTGGTGTCAAGTCGGTGGCAGCCTTGGGCTGTAGGAGGTCCCGGGTGCTGTGCGTGGCTGGCCCGTGTGTGTGCTGTGTGTCAGGGCTGGGGCTTGCCGTTGGACGCCCGGGATGTGTGGAGCAGAGAAACATGTCGGGCTGGAAGAGAGGCGAGGGACTGGACGCTGCGAGCACCAACAGTGAGCACTACCAGCAAGTGAAGACAGATTGTGCAGCGGGAGAGTTGGGAGCTCTCCCACCCCGTGAGTACCGCTCAGACGCTATAGTTCCCGCTGCACTAAGCAGCTTTAGGCCTGGGCTTCCTGGTGTGTGTGAGCGGGAGAGCAGCCCCTTTTGCCTCTCTGTCTAGGTGCGGTGCCAGCGGCTGCGCAGCGCGGGACCTGCCCGAAACGGACGCCAGAGGAATGCTGTCCTCCCTCCCTCGGGGATTGGACCCTCTCCAATGCCCCGGTGATCCAAGATGGCACCCTATTCAAATGAATGGCTCAGTAGCGCATGGGACTTCACAGAGACCGAAAGATTGGCAGAACTCACCTATATTTGGGCATCGTCTGGTCCTCCCGGTTCTGCGCAGTGGACGAGCTCCTATGATGCGTTGCGCCAAATACGTGTGTGTGGCTTTCATGCACGTGCACAGAGGGGCTCGGCCGAGCCAGAGCGGGAAGGAAAGGAGCAGAGTGTGTGGCAGCAAAGTCTGGATTTTAAAAAACCCGAATGATGTAAGAAGAAAGAAAGATGACAAGGGACACTAAAATCACCAAAAAATCCAACCTTTATGAAAGCTGTAGGGTTTTCTGTCAGCTGAGGTCAAACTGTTTTAATTAACACGGGTAGCCCACGTGAATTTAGACTGCAGTATCACGGGCGCCCCCTGTGCCCATGGGTGGGACAGCTATAAGCTAGTAATACCCATTGATCTATTATAATAACTGGATAAGGTATTGTGAGATTTCATAACACTTTTAAGCAACTTTTGTTAAAGTTAAACTCATCATTCTATCAATGTGCAGAAGCCAGTACTTTTCCCTTGTTTTGTCTATCTGAAGGCCAAGCTACATGGCACCGTGGCAGCTGCTGATTGGAGGTCTCCATGCCTCCGCTCTGTATAATACACTTGCATTCTGTTGTCCGTGTTGTTCGTGCTGTCTCTACCATCGACAATAAAACATGTCTTCTGTCTGAATTAAAGACGCGATCCCAGAGTCATCTTCTTCAGGTGGTGGAGGATGCGGGCCTTGTCTGTAACATCTAGTGAACAGAAGACTTTTTTTTTTACACAAAAATGTGTTTTTTTTCAAGCCAAAACTGAGAGACCTCAAGAGAAACCATGCATCTGGATCAGCACTTGGACTATCTGCACAGCCCCTGATTCCAGTCAGACTGTGAGCGGCTGCGACATGGACAATACCATCGTCCCCTTTTGCATGGACATGATTTGGAACAATTGGATTTCTGAATTTGGACATCATTTGGACTGAATTGAATTGCTGAATCTGGACACTGAAGCTGAAACGTGTGATTGAAAGACACGTCACAGAAGAATTCATGGCTCGACACAAATGCAGCCTGAAGAACCAACAGGAGAAGTGGGAGAGACTGTTTTCAAAGCAATATCTGGAACCATCGACTGATGAAGTTTGGTATTTTACTGAAGATTGTTGACAAGTTTTATGAAAGATCTGAACATGTTTTATGAGTTTTTGAAGTACCGAGTGAAGCAGTGGCGGCCGGTCAATAGAGGGCGCTAGGGCGCCGCCCCACCACTCACAACTTGCCATGTTACCTTGAATAAAACGTTAAAAAAAATTATAACATTAAAATATTTCGAAATGTATGTGTGTTTTATTTCAGATGTGGAAGAAATACTTTATAGTTTATGCTGAGTTGGATTGATTAAGCTCATCAGCGTTGTCTGTGTCGGACTGAGGACGTATTTCCGCCGTCTATGGACTCTCGTTAAAAGTTGTACATGCGCAGTAGCTCCTCTTCAATGCAAGAGATAAGACGATTTGGGGGCGCAGGAGAAGTGCGCCCTGAGGGGGCGGGATCGCCCGCGACCTGTACTGTCACTGTCTGTGACGTCCGTTTACAGTGATTGACAGGTCAAGCTGTGGGAGTTTGAGACGAACGTAAAGAGACGCAAAATGGAGAACGAGAAAAAGAATAATTCAGTTAGATCACTCAAAACAATACCGTTTGAGAGAAGATCATACCAGGAGAAGGTTGAGGTTAAAGAGCTTGGACCTGATCAGCCAAATATTACCATTAGTCAGCAGTCCAGCGACAGGGGGAGACGGTACACTCGTACTTTTTCCAGGACCTGGTTCAGCGCCAAATCTTGGCTAGCAGCATGTAGCGAGGCTAATGCTTTATTTTGCTTTCCATGCCTCTTGTTTTCAAACATCAGGATCTGACCCAGCATGGATCAAGACAGGTATGACTGATCTGAAGCACTTTTTAGAAAAGGCAAAGAAGCATGAGCAGACTGGTATCCACATGCAAAATGCCCTCAAATTAGCTATGTTTGGGAAGATAAATATTTCATCCCAGCTGGATGAAAGCTACAGGGTAGGGATCAGAAAGCACAATGAGGAGGTTGACAAGAATAGGCACATCCTATCAAAAATAATAGACTGTGTCAAATTCTGTGGTGCATTTATATCTAGTCATCATATTCATAGCCCCCCCAGTGGAAAATTCCACCAGCCGCCACTGGAGTGAAGTACTAAGTTTATGAGTTTAAGTATTGAGTTATGATGTTATGTTGCTGTTTATCAATCCTGATGGTCACACGTGAATGTGTGACCAGAGGTGGGAATGTGAGATTTCATAACACTTTGAAGCAACTTTTGTTAAAGTTAAACTCATCATTCTATCAATGTGCAGAAGCCAGTACTTTTCCCTTGTTTTGTCTATCTGAAGGCCAAGCTACATGGCACCGTGGAAGCTGCTGATTGGAGGTCTCCATGCCTCCGCTCTGTATAATACACTTGCATTCTGTGTTCGTGTTGTTCGTGCTGTCTCTACCATCGACAATAAAACATGTCTTCTGTCTGAATGAAAGACGCGATCCCAGACTATGTCATCTTCTTCAGTATTACTAGCTTGGAGCTGAAGGGCCCATGTGCTTGGGGGATTCTCGCGGTACTGCAGACTAAACCAGACTAAATTCACGTGAGCTACCCAGAAATTTTCCCCATAGAACTCAGTGTAAACTAAAACAGCTCAACCTCAGCTGACAGAGAACCTACAGCTTTAATAAAGATAGGATTTTGTGGGGATTTTAGTGTCCCTTGTCATCCTGAACTTCTCTTCTTAAATCCTTCGGTTTTCTTTAAATCCACACTTTACTGCCACAAACTCTGTTCCTTTCCTTCCTGCTCTGATCGGCAGTTCTGATTGGTCAGAGCGCGGCCGAGCCCCTCTGTGCACGTGCATGAGAGCCACACACGCGTATTTGGCGCAACGCATCATGGGAGATCATCCACTGCGCAGAACCGGGAGAACCAGACAATGCCCAAATACAGGTGAGTTCCAATGGATCTTTGCGAGTTCCACTAATCTTTCGCGCCCATGCCAGCACAATGCGCCACTGAGCACAAACCATTCATTTGAATATGGCGCCATCTTGGATCGCCGGGGCTTGGTAATACCCTTTCCAGTTATTATTATAGATCTATGCCCTCTCCGGACTGACAACTTTTAATTAGTTTTAACTAGGGCCGGGACTTTAATGCGTTAATTACGATTAATTAATTAATTCAACGCATTTTAATCGCATGTGTTTTTTCTACCGCGGAACGTTCCTTACTGGAGGCTATGTTTCAGACGGACCGATTATACTGACGCACAAACTGAGCTCCGTGACTTTTCTTGTTCAAAAGTACATTATAACAAGTAGACCAACTTTAGCGGTCTGAGTAGTGAGTGAGTGAGTTAGAGACAGGAAAGCTGTGTATGGAGCTATGGACTCACTGTGTGAGGAGGAGGAGCAGTAAGCGACTCCTCGGAGAAGGAGGAGGGAGGAGGAGCAGCTATGGCAGAGACACAGGTGTGTGAGCTGCTATTTGCTGATGTTTTAGTAACTAAAACATCAGCAAACAGCAGCTCACACACCTGTGTTTCTGCCATAGCTGAGACACAGGTCTCAGCTATGGCTCAATAGCTGAGACCTGGGGGTGCTCAATACGTCGATCGCGATCTACCAGGCGATCGCAAAGGTAGTATTGGAAGATCGCATTACATTAAAAAAATCTGTTCATGCATTTGCGTGTGGACAGAGATAACCGGAATTTTTCGTTTTTTCACGCCACAGCATGCCCCCAAAACAACAATAACAAACAAGACGTGCGACCTCTGATCACTGAAGCATGGATCTTACTGCCTTAAAAACTGCTTACTGCAGCGATCCTCGCTCTACATCAGAGAGCAGCAAAGTGATCACAGGGACTCAGGCTCGAAAATAACCAAAACAGGAGCTAAACCAGGATCAAACCAGGGCTGAGGACTGGGGTCAATGCTTGTAAACATATGTCTTCACCATGGATCTATAATAATACGTCTTCACCCTGAGTTTCTACTATGACTGTAAGTGCCGCTTGTTAGCAGGACAGGCCTTGAGCGGCTGGATGGCAGTGAGAAATAACCAAAAAAGGTTGACGGAGGCAGGCTTGGCTTGGTCCACTTATTAGGCCCGAGCCCCGAACGGGGTAAGGGCCTATTGCTTTCACAATGGTGAAAACAAATGGTGTCACCCCGACATGACGGTTGCGTGCGTAAACTCAAACGCTTTAAAATGATGTATCAGGTGCCATTGAAATCTATATTGTTTTTGCTCGAGACGTCAAAAAAAAAAAATCCTTGTTTATTTATTTATTTATTTATTTTTTCTCCTGCTCTTTGAGCCTTAATTTGACCCCCTGAACATGCATGAAAAGTTGTTACATTTTGCCCAAAAATCAGACCTGGCAAAAAATTTGATATTTTGGTGTTGGTTTTTTTTTGACTCAAAAAATGCCAGAACAGCGCCACCTACAACAGCCAAAATAATACCCCTATGGAACTTTTTGGAGGTCAAGTTTGTCGTAGAAACATGAAATTTGGTACACATGTTCCTATAGTCAAGACATGAAAAAATATTATTATGGCCCCGCCCTCTGACAAACAGGAAGCCCATAAATTTCACTGCAAAATGGAAAAATGAACAGCAAAAGTTTTCATACATGTCGGTTGGAAAGCGACTCCTCCTCGGCCGTTTCACCGATTGGCCTCAAAATGCTCCAAATTATCTCAACACATGTACCTTCAAAATTTTAATCAATGAAACGTTGTTTGAGCAGCGGAGCGGCAAAATGTGAGGTTTTTTTTGGCCGTTTTTGATTATTTTTTTTCCCGTTTGCACAAACAAAGTCTGATTTGCATTAAACTTCAATCCATTGTTCAACTCCAGGGTTTAGGTCAGGTGAAAGTGAAATATCTGAAATTGGCCCAATAGCGCCCCCTACAGACTGAAGCAAAGTTTACATGGGGAGCCAAACCAGCTCTACTTATCATATTCATTACAATTTGACTAACATTCTTCTATGACTACGGGAACAAATCATCACACGGCGGTGCCACCTCCTTTGCGCGGTGCTGCGCAGTACGGTGTGGTGCGGAGTAGTGCGGGCCGTTGTGGAGCGGCTTGGTGCAGGGGGGTCGCGCGGTGCGGCGAGGGCCGTTTGACGCCGCTTGCGGCTTTAATTTGTCTTTTCTTTTTCTTATTTTTCTAAAGTGACCAAGTGCAAACAAAAACGTCCAAAAATGCAAAACAAAGTAATACAGTGAACGGAGGACAGGAGCATCTGTTCCCCAGCAGCAGGTGTACTATTAACATTAGCTAATAAAACTATGTTAAAACCCTCCATTAAAATACCCACAACCAACTAGACCAATAAAACACCCCCCTACAAAAATATACTCTTAAAACATCAACCTATAAAAATATATATTTACAAACTATGATTAAAACAGTGCTAAATCCCCCCCTCCACCAATTCAATGACTTGGTCCAGCCGGAACCATAAAGTCAGGTGTTTGTACCCCGGGGACTCTTTTGGCCCACGAACCTGGACACAAGACATTGGGGTCAGCACTAGATCATATACGGAATCGGGACGGAAGCGGAAGTAAATATTACAAATTACCTATTAATGCCTAAATTTAACCAGCTATTCCCATAAAATAACCCCAACCCACCCTTAACCCTAACCCTTAACCATCTTACTCAGACGCCTAAAACTTAACCAGTCACCACTTAAGGACATATTAGTCTAAAACTAATTCGAAAGTACGAGTGTTACTTCCGGTTTCGTCCCGATTCCGTATATGATCTAGTGCCGACCAAGACATTGGTGAGTAAAAGCATTTTAAAAATACACACACAGCCACACAATACCATTCACCCGCTAAAACCACACATCACACACACCCAAACCCATACCAAACACAGCTAATTTAAAATACACCACATATATTGCACAAAGCCCAATTCAAATTGCTGTTTTGTTTGTCTCCGCAGACCGATCGGAATCGGGACAAACTACTTTTCAATAAATGTTATAAAACCAACAATGGTGTGCTCTTCATTATATGTGCAAATTAGCGTGTTAAAATATGTGTACAGTGCTACAAAAGTGCGATGTGAAGTTAAATTATTAAGGTGCAGAGTGATATTTACACAAGTATTATTTCATAAATCATGCGGTTTTGCATGTACATCAACATACATTGTAGATATAAAGAATCCTCAATATATTTTGAAATAAATATATGTTTTGCATTTTTTTAGTAGGTAGATCATGCGAGCTACTACTACAAAAATGTAGTAGTAGCTCGCATGCTGAAAAAGTGTGAGCACCCTTGTTTTAGTTCGAATGCACAAATCAAAAACGTATTATAAGCTTTTGTACTCACTTTGAGTGCAGTCGATTTGGGGCTTGAGAAGTGTATAATATAATAATAATAATGCGTCGGTTTTATATGCGCCATCGGCCCCTCCGACCACCACCAACCATTCATACACACACCAGACTCATTCTAAGCAACGGGGGTGAAGTGTCTTGCCTAAGGACACAACGGCAGTTTGGCACTTTACAGCCGCAGCCGCCCCACTGTGGCTGGTGTTCCCAGAGGTTAAGTGTCTTGCCAAGGACACAACGACAGCAGGAGTCGATGGTGAAGGTCGGGCTCGAACCCACGACCCTCTGGCCAATGCTCTACCAACTGAAATGTTATTGGATGGAAAGGAGTCCGTCTGATCCTCCACAATGAACATGTGTTGCTTAAGCTTATGTATTCAGTCATTATTCAATGGTAAACTAAAAATCCATGTGAAAAAATTACTTCTCACTGTTCTCAGGACAAATATTTATATGCGATTAAAATGCGATTAATCTAGATTAATTAATTACAAAGCCTCTAATTACTTAGATTAATTTTTTTAATCGAGTCCCAGCCAAAAATCAGACCTGGCAAAAAATTTGATATTTTGGTGTTTATTTTTATGGGACTCAAAAAATGCCAGAACAGCGCCACCTACAACAGCCAAAATAAAACCCCTATGGGAGTTTTGGAGGTCAAGTTTGTCGTAGAGCCATGAAATTCGGTACACATGTTCCTCAAGTCAGGACAAGAAAAATTATTATTATGGCCCCGCCCTCTGACAAACAGGATGCCCATGAATTTCACTGCAAAATGGAAAAATTGACAACATTAAATATGTTCCCGTTTGCACATACAATATCTGATTTGACGACAAAATTCCAATACATTGTTCAGCTCTAGGGTCTAGGTCATTTGAAAGTGAAATGTTTCAAATTGACACATTAGTGCCCCCTTCAGACTATTTCAAAGTTTTATATGGGAATTTTCACATTTAGTTTTTTCAAAATGTTTGAAATTTTGCATATACATCTGTTTTGCCCTCTTGATTCAAAAAGTCAAAAGGGGCAAAGGCTTATTTTTTACCTCGTTGCCGTGGCGACGACAAACGCTCCCCATTCATTGTCTATGGCAATTGTACACTTTGCACAAAAATCACACCAGCCTCGGCCGTTCCACAATCTCAACACATGTACCATCAAAATGACTTCAGGGAATTTTGATCAGTGAAACATTGTTTGAGCAGCAAAATGTGAAATTTTTCCCCATTTTAAGAATAGAAACAAAGCTTAAATTGCAGCATTAGCGCCCCCTACAGACTGAGTGAAGTTTTAGATAGGTGAGAATGGCCTTTACTAAGTCTGATTTGCACTAAACTTGACTCGGTTGTTCAACTCCTGGGCCTAGGTCGCCTGAATGTGTAAACAATGACATTGTCCCATTAGCACCCCCTACAGGCTGAGTAAAACAGCGCATTTAGTTTTCCTGTTGTTTGATCTCATATTTGACCCACTGAGCATGCACAAAAACTCACCATATTCTTTTATTACGTTTTTTTTCTGGCAACAAATGATTTATTTTTATGTCTTTGGTAAAAGACTAAAAAGTATTTGTAGGAGGCGCTATTATGCACAGTAAATGGCCAAAGTTTGCACATGCAAGGTCTGATTTGCTCAAAATTTGATTTGATAGTTCAACTCTCGAGTTTGGGTAAACTGAAAGTGTAAAACATGAAATTGCCCCATAAGTGCCCCCTACAGACAGAGTCCAATTTTACATGGGGAGAATGAGGTTTAATTTTTCGATAGAGACACACAATCATTAATCATAGACATTCAAAATACACAGTGTCGCTCCCATCAGGGCTTTAGGAAGATGGTGCGTCACATGGTCATCCAATGGAGACTGTATATATATGGACACACTCACAGATTGTATGTGTAAACAGGAGCACATGTATAAAGTCTGATTTGTACCCGGCGGCTCACGCATGCGGAGCCTCGATTTGGCGACCCCCACGGTGCGGGGAGTCACACTCTGCGGGGAGTCGCGCTCTGCGGGGAGTCGCGCGCTGCGGGGAGTCGCGCTCTGCGGGGAGTCGCGCCCTGCGGGGAGTCGCGCCCTGCGGGGAGTCGCGCCCTGCGGGGAGTCGCGCCCTGCGGGGAGTCGCGCCCTGCGGGGAGTTGCGCGCATCGGGAAGTCGCGCGCATCGGGAAGTCGCGCGCATTGGGAAGTGCCGTGGTGCAGGGAGTGGCGCGGTGGGGGGAGTCGTGCGATGTGGCGAGGGCCGTTCGACGCCGCTTGCGGCTTTAATTATTATTATGATGTTTTCCTAAAAGATTCATGTTTATATTGATACAATAATTGACTAAAAACTCTTTAATATTAAATCAGCATCTCCTTCCGGATCACCTGCTTCGCACCTCCTACTGGCCTCATACAAAGCACTGCACCTCCTGCTGGCCTCATACAAAGCACTGCACCTCCTGCTTGCCTCATACAAAGCACTGCACCTCCTGCTGGCCTCATACAAAGCACTGCACCTCCTGCTGGCCTCATACAGAGCACTGCACCTCCTGCTGGCCTCATACAGAGCACTGCACCTCCTGCTGGCCTCATACAGAGCACTGCACCTCCTGCTGGCCTCATACAGAGCACTGCACCTCCTGCTGGCCTCATACAAAGCACTGCACCTCCTGCTGGCCTCATACAAAGCACTGCACCTCCTGCTGGCCTCATACAGAGCACTGCACCTCCTGCTGGCCTCATACAGAGCACTGCACCTCCTGCTGGCCTATTACCTGCACACAGATGCTCCCATTGCGCATCCTTATGGCTCCGCACAACTCTGCACTGAGCGTGCTCAAACGGACACGGCTCCAATCCACGTCCTGCAACTCATCTGGGGGAAACACTGACCCAGGGTCAGATCTGGGGTCAGCCGTGTCGTTCAGGTCCTGGTACTCCCACAACTGCACAAAGAGAAAACTACTGAGACCAGGGAGAGACCAGAAAGCAAGGACCCTGGTCTGGATTCCAGACCCCGGACCGGACTGTGGACTGCTGTGACTCACGCGGCTGAAGACCAGGGCTATGCTGTGCACCACGCTGCTCTCTGGCTCCACCCTCAGGTTGCTGCTGGAGTTACGCTGCAGGAAATGCAGCCAGTCCACCTGAGAGCACAGGGACATGTATGCTACTCTATTGGGTCTCTCTCCTGTTTGAGGGGGTCTCTCACCTTCAGCATGGCATCAGGATTGCTGCTGTGGACCAGCAATAGTGATGGCGCCCCCTGGCTGCAGAACAGGAAGTGCAGCGAGTCGTTGCGTCCCACAGAGCGCATGTATAGCAGGTCCCCACCAGGGGGCAGCGGGGGCCCTCCGGGGTTCAGGGTTGTGATGACCTGAGCAGAAAGCACACTAATTAACCACAGACTGTATACAAATAGACAATGCTCACCCGCAAGATCAATGAAGCCATATAAGGAAGTGTGGAATGTAAATCCTCAATTGAGCCAGTGACCTACTTTTGGGTGTGGGCGTGGCTACACACCGGGTGTGCAATTACAAATAAATGGCTCTCTGCTCACAGGCATGTGGGATACCAAACTGAACCTATGTCTCTGCATTAAGTTATTCCACCATCTAATTATTTTTCTTTTTTATGGCGATGGCTGCCCATAAGGAAGTACTCATGAACAAAGTATTATGCCAAGTCTCTCTGGCTTCTTTTGACTGGGGACTGAGCCTTCTGAACTCTCTTGAACTCTCCATCAGGAACTCGGACTCAGAAACATTCAAATCGCTGCAAAAAATCCACCTTTTCAAAACTGCCTAAACTTAACAGTTTATTATAGCTTTTTATTTCTGGTTTCTTTTTAACTGGTCACTCTTCAAGTGCTTAATACTCGAAGTCCATAATTGTAGGAGGTAGACAGAATCAAAAAAGCAGCAACATAAAAACTCTGCCCAATGGAGAATTATTTTTGTCATACAACGCCCCAAAGGGCTTTTATATACAGGTGCATGCAATGCACAGGGCTTCATATAGCCTTGTTGGAGGTTTGGACTAAGAATAGATATGTGCGCTTAGACATCCCCTACAACCACAGTTTTGTTGAAGGACATATCAAAAGGCTACGTTCCTTCTACTTCCCATACATGCTGCCAAAAGTTGAGAGAAGGCTGGAGTTGTGCTCCAGATATCCATGCTATTATAAATTTACCATGACCTGCTATTGCTTTACTCATTGACTTGTGTCATTACTGTTAAATAAAAAGGTTTTCCACTTTATTGCTACTGAACATAAGATATAATGTTATTAAGATTAAGAGATTTGCAATTATAAACATTGTGTTTTTATTTTTTCTGGAAATATATAGTATATAAGCTGTGTGTGAGGACGGGCACTCGAAAATAGGGAACTAAGAATAGATAGATACTTTATTGATCCCACGTAGGATAAATTCAGGTGTCCAGCAGCAGAACACTCATCCAGGTTTATTGTACAGTCTGACAACAAAGGATTTCTTAAAACGTTCGGCAGCACAGTGATATAAGCCTGTTGCTACGATTACTCCTCTGAGTGTCATGCAGAGGGTGTCTGGAGTTACCCAGGATGCCTTGCATTAGAGCCCTCATCCTTCTCTCCAGCACAGCTCCCACAGAGTCCACACTTCTCCCCATCACAGAGACACATTTCCTGATTAGCCTGTCGAGCCGGTTACTGTCTCTCAAGGTCAGACTGCCGCCCCAACACGCAACCCAAAAGAACACGGCACTAGCTACAACAAACTGGTAAAATATGTGCAACATCTGACTGCTCACATCAAAGGACCTCAGTCTTCTCAGGAAGAAGAGTCTGCCCTGACCTTTCTTATCAACAGCATTGGCCTGAGCGGACCAGTCCAGTCTGTGGTCCAGGTGGATTTTTAGGTATTTGTAAATGACTGTACCACTTCAATGTTCTGTGCATTTAGTGTGACCGGTTGATGGAAAGGGTTCTTGTGAAAGTCAATGATCATCTCCTTGGTCTTGGACGCATTTTTCTCACTCCAGTCTGAAAAGACAGCCACTACCGCCCTGTACTCTTCTTCACCCCCCCTTCACACATGCCACAACAGGATATATAAAATGTACAGTGCCTTGCGAAAGTATTTGGCCCCCTTGAACCTTTCAACATTTCGCCACATTTCAGGCTTCAAACATAAAGATATACAATTTTAATTTTTTGTCATGAATCAACAGCAAGTGGGACACAATCGTGAAGTGGAACAAAATTTATTGGATAATTTAAACTTTAACAAATAAAAAACTGAAAAGTGGGGCGTGCAATATTATTCGGCCCCTTTACTTTCAGTGCAGCAAACTCACTCCAGAAGTTCAGTGAGGATCTTTGAATGATCCAATGTTGTCCGAAATGACTGATGATGATAAATAGAATGCACCTGTGTGTAATCAAGTCTCCGTATAAATGCACCTGCTCTTTGATAGTCTCAGGGTTCTGTTTAAAGCGCAGAGAGAACCATGAAGACAAAGGAACACACCAGGCAGGTCCGAGATACTGTTGTGGAGAAGTTTAAAGCCGGATTTGGATACAAAAAGATTTCCCAAGCTTTAAACATCTCAAGGAGCACTGTGCAAGCAATTATATTGAAATGGAAGGAGTATCAGACCACTGCAAATCTACCAAGACCCGGCCGTCCCTCCAAACTTTAATCTCAAACAAGGAGAAGACTGATCAGAGATGCAGCCAAGAGGCCCATGATCACTCTGGATGAACTGCAGATAACTACAGCTGAGCTGGGAGAGTCTGTCCATAGGACAACAATCAGTCGTGCCCTGCACAAATCTGGCCTTTATGGAAGAGTGGCAAGAAGAAAGCCATTTCTCAAAGATATCCATAAAAAGTCTTGTTTAAAGTTTGCCACAAGCCACCTGGGAGACACACCAAACATGTGGAAGAAGGTGCTCTGGTCAGATGAAACCAAAATCGAACTTTTTGGCCACAATGCAAAACGATATGTTTGGCGTAAAAGCAACACAGCTCATCACCCTGAACACACCATCCCCACTGTCAAACATGGTGGTGGCAGCATCATGCTTTGGGCCTGCTTTTCTTCAGCAGGGACAGGGAAGATGGCTAAAATTGATGGGAAGATGGATGGAGCCAAATACAGGACCATTCTGGAAGAAAACCTGTTGGAGTCTGCAAAATACTTGAGACTGGGACGGAGATTTATCTTCCAACAGGACAATGATCCAAAACATAAAGCCAAATCTACAATGGAATGGTTCACAAATAGACGTATCCAGGTGTTAGAATGGCCAAGTCAAAGTCCAGCCCTGAATCCAATCGAGAATCTGTGGAAAGAGCTGAAGACTGCTGTTCACAAACGCTCTTCATCCAACCTCACTGAGCTCCAGCTGTTTTGCAAGGAAGAATGGGAAAGAATTCCAGTCTCTCGATGTGCAAAACTGATAGAGACATACCCCAAGCGACTTGCAGCTGTAATTGCAGCAAAAGGTGGCACTACAAAGTATTAGCACAAGGGGGCCGAATAATATTGCATGCCCCACTTTTCAGTTTTTTATTTGTTAAAAAAGTTTAAATTATCCAATAAATTTTGTTCCACTTCACAATTGTGTTGATTCTTGACAAAAAAATTAATTTTTATATCTTTGTTTGAAGCCTGAAATGTGGCCAAATGTTGAAAGGTTCAAGGGGAGCCAAATACTTTCGCAAGGCACTGTACAAGACATGCACAACAAAAGAATAATCGCAGGAAGTTTTTACACTTAGCTAACCGTTTAAACATAAAAAGAGAACCCTACTGTGTGCCACTATGAAAGCCAGGGTTCCTCTCCAGTTTACGTCGTTTGTGCTGGGGAGGACGATCGTACCCCAACTAAAGTTCCGGGAAAGGATTTTCCCGAGTAGGCTTTTTATCAACAAAGTGATAAGAGCAAACATACACTTTTTAAGGCGGCTTCTTCATTTTCAAAGCTGCTAGCTGCATCCTGGAAACGTAGTTAGCCGTTAGCTTCTCATACAATAGAGAACATCCACACCTGCGTCTTGTAGCTGGTCAAGACCGCACAGAGACCACGAACCGCAGAGAATGTCCCTGCTTGCGTTTGGCTGCATCCATTTTAAATTTTGACAACGTGGTATGATCCTTGACAATACTCTCTTAGGTCTGACCTAGAGTTGTGTTAGCCGCACTAAGAGCTAATTGGAAGTCCGCAAATGGAAGTTCTTAGCAGAATCAAGGGTCAACGCCTACATGTCTCCCCCTGGGAAAAATGTCTATGAACTGAGCAGAGCCCAAGCCCCGGTGATCCAAGATGACGCCCTATTCAAATGAATGGCTTGTGCTCAGTAGCGCAAAGACTTCACGGAGACCGGGAGATTAGCAGAACTCGCCTATATTTGGGCATCGTCTGGTTCTCCCGGTTCTGCGCAATGGACGAGCTCCCATGATGCGTTGCGCCAAATACACGTGTGTGGCTCTCATGCGTGTGCACAGAGGGGCTCGGCTGCGCTTTGACCAATCAGAGCTGCTGATCAGAGCAGCGGTAGAGCGGAGTCAGAGAAGGAAGAAAACAAGCAGAGTTTGTAGCAGTAAAGTGTGGATTTAAAGAAAACCGAAGGATTTAAGAAGATAAAAAGTTCAGGATGACAAGGGACACAAAAATCCCCACAAAATCCGATATTTCTGAAAGCTGTAGGTTCTCTGTCAGCTGAGGTCAAGCTGTTTTCTGGGTAGCCCACGTGAATTTAGTTTGCAGTACCACGGGTGCCCCTGTGCCCATGGGTGCGACAGCTTTAAGCTTGTAATACCCTATCCAGTTATTATTATAAATCCATGCCAGAGCCTTGAGCTGCTTTCAAAGGCACCTAAGCACTCACACTCACACATAAGAGTGTGAGACCAGAGAGAGACAAGAGAGAGAGCCCAGAGAGAGCCCAGAGACCAAAACAAGACATGAAACCCGTTCAGAGAGATTGTGAGCTTCATCCCATGATCAAAATGAGGGCATGGACTACGGATGGGACAAACGATACTGGTGTGTCAGCACTGTGCCGAGTGCTAAAGTGTGAAACACCGTATCTATGTGTGTATCGCTTTAACAATCACATGACCAATACAGGAACTGTGTCGTTTGGATATAATGCGCCAAATTGTGTTTATAATGAAGCAAACTGTGTCAACATGCTACTGTGTCAACATGCTACGGGCTCGTTAAAGAATTGGCTGTTATACCTCTATCGAACAAGTGTTTTCTAAGGCTGAGGAACTAATGTCCAAGAGGAGAAATCGCCATGGAGCAAAGACTCTTCAAAATGATTGTTTCTCAATAACAAATGAATGCATTCTAGTGTGTTATTTCATATGATTGAGCACAGAATCCCATACATAACTTTTTTTTAACCCACATTTTCAATATTTTACATGCCAACTCATTTGGTTTGAGTTTACAGCATCTGAGTTTTTTCATCATATTGTTTACATGCCATGATTTTATATCTACAGCAGAGGTTACCATTGAGTGATCAACACAGGGTCAATACAGTGTCAATACAAGTGTGTATAAAGTGTTAATACACTCCCTGAGGCATCATCATCCCATCACTAGCGTGGACTATACGCTCCAAATACATAAGATAAGATATGGTAAGATAAACTTAATCGATCTCACTCTCTCCTAATCCTCACCTCCTCCACAGAGTCCAGGGAGCAGCCCAGAGCGGCGCTGGGCCTTCTGACCAGCTTCTTCACACTATTCCTGTCCTGCTCTGTGCTGCCCGGGGCCCAGCACACTGCAGCGTAGTGTATGGCAGAGGCTACCACAGAGTCAGGAAAAGTCCTGAGCAGAGGCCTGCTCACTCAATGTCCTCCCCTTGGAAGTTAAGCGGCGTGGGGAATAGTGGTTTTCTCCTGAAGTCGATTCCCATCTCTTTGGTATTACTGGTGTTCAAGCACAAGTGGTTGCATTTGCCGTAGTTTGGTCCTCTCAGACACACAGCCCTCGATGGCGGAGTCATTGGAAAACTCCGCCATCGTGGCAGCTGTGTGTGTTGAATGTGAAGCTCAAAGTGTAGATGGTGAAGAGAAACTGTGAGAGGACTGTGCCCTGAGGGGCCCCAAGGGTACTGTAGACTACCACCTCAGACTCAGAGCTGTGCAGCCGCATGTTCTGTGGTTGGTCCGAGAGGTAGTTGATGGTCCATGCAGGGAGGTGACAGTCCACTCCCGCGTATGTATGTGTCCTGCAACCAGTTTTGGAAGTACTGTATTGCAAAAGCAATGTAATTACTATAATGTATTATTTTTTGCTGTAATTCAGTAATCAAGGCATTACAACAACAAAAAGGTAATATTTTACTCGGTACATAAGTCGCTAACGTTCATTACATTGCATTTTGCCGCAAAATAAAATCTTTTTTTTTTTTTCACCACAAGACAGCAGAGTCTCCACAGCATAGTTTCCGCCGAGAAGTGTTGTTTCATTCAGGTAAACAATGGCAGAAGCTGAAGCCAAAGCAGGTACTGCGTCAGACTCGGACGCTAGTACATTTTCAAGATGACTATACTCTCATTATTTTGAGTTTGTTGGAGACAAAGATGTGCGGAATATAACAGTGAAAATAAAGTGAAATATCACAAGCAATTTGACAAAGCATTTAGAATATTAAGTTACTAAAACAAAAGCAAGTTGAGGACGCAATAGGAAACACCAAAAAGCAGCAAAAACTATCATTATCCCGTTCCGTGATGGTACTCGCACTTCAAGAAGTATGGAGACTTGCGGCAGAGTATGTGGTAGAAGACATGCAGCTGCTGGCAACAGTCGAGTCTGCCGCTTTCAGAAAGCTCATCAGCAAGCTCCTCGTCCGGAGTAGCAATGACAAGGTGAGCTGTCATTGCCTCAACAGGACCTATCTTATCTTATCTGAGCTGTATGAGTCCAAAGAGACCTAAGCACTTTTTGCCATTATATGGAAGCCTATGTTTTAGCCATTTACAAATAGTAAGGCTCCTTTGTTTGGCCTGTGTTATTTTTCTAGTTTAGTAGTAGTAGTAGTTTTTTGTGAAGGTGCTGTGCATTAATTCATGACATCTTTGTTACGTAAAGTTAAGTTGAAGGAATAATGCATGTTTTGCAATATTCCTTCTTGCCATGTCATTGGTTTATAATTTGGTTACCGTTTCCCTTTTGCAATTTTGATCTTTAGTCGGTTTCAACAACATTTTGGCTATGACTGTTCCTTGCAATATGTTATTATCACTGAGCCTGAGCTACATATATTTAATAAAATTTAAAAAATGTATATGTATATAAATTTGGTAAAAGTGCTTTACATGCTTTAATGCTGTAATGCTTTACAATTTGGAGACAGTAATAATGTTGTGTAATACATTACTTTGAAAAAACAGTAATAAGTAACGCTTAAAGTGGACATATTGTGTTTTCAAATAATTGATTTTTACATCTAAATCATTCATTTGTGGCCTATATAAAGCGTAACTGCAATGCCTGGGTCTGAGTCTCATTATTTGTAGCTCCACGGGCCTTTCCTTTCTCTACACCTGTTCTGAGGTGCGTCTGAGAGCAACCTGTTTTGGTGCTGTCTCTTTAAATGCAAATGAGGCGCTTTTGACCACCCCCCCCCCCCCCCCATCCAGGTGACACAGGTTCAACTCCACCCCGAGCGGCCATTTTTGTAGTTTCTAAGCACAGATACAATTATCTCATAGAAACTTCTCATTACATCGCAAACATGAAGCAGCCTTCCTCATTGACTGAAAGCAAATGTTAATTTTCATTCTTAGTCCAGTCTTATTATCGACTCTTCTCTTTTTAGCTTTGGGATCATGCGCACAGTCTATGATGCTCACACGCCGTTTTTACAACACGCCGGTCGCAGGACAGACACTACGTTGACAGAATTTTTTTAAATTGAATATTACTTATGCACAATTTTACAGCATTTAAAAACGTTAAGAACGTTTTTCCTTCTACAGAAGGAAAAGACGCATGCGCCTCCGGAGCCGCAGGTTGCCGACTCCTAGTTTATACAGTATGTGGAAGCAAATACTGTAGAGGATCAGGATATGTGCAGTTTCAACAATAAAATAAAATGTAATAGTCTGTATTACAAGAGAGTAATAAACATGTCTCAGAGTGAGGGAGGTGGACACAGACAACACTATTGTTTGTTACAGCGATGAGAATTGGTCAAAAAAGACTGAAATGCATATTGTCAGCCATTTGCTGGCTCTAAGTCAGTTTAATTTGTTCACAACATATTACTTTTGGGCTCAAACATGAACTTTTAATGCAATGCAAAATGTAGGTATCAGAGCTTTATTTAGGGCGTTTAATCGCGCTTCGAGAGGAGGGGGAGACGCGGACTGTTTCCTGCAGCAGTGTATTTATTGGGTGCACAGATTACTCAAAGACACGCATGGTCCTGTGCGCGTTTATGGGGTTGGGTACATGGCCACGCGCGCTCAGCCACAACACGGTGGAGCGGCTGGACGCTCACAGCCTCTCGCAGCCGCTGGACGCGGAAGCTGCTCATTACAAAGCGGCCGCAGATGCCCCGGAACACTGTGGCCGCTGAGGTGGCGGAATCCCGTTCGAGTACATACAGCAGGTGCCCCGCTGATACGCGCGCCCCGCTCGAACAATTCTCAACGGATTTACACTTCTCATAAACATGTGTTTTGTATGAGGCAGAGAGACCGGCCCAAATATGGGCATCGGCCCTTTGGGCATTGCCCGGTACGCCCGGTGGCCAGTCCAGCCCTGTTTGCTGGCATCCTTGAGCTTGGACTACAAATTAAGTGATGCACAGTAGAGGAGGGCTGGGCTGAAGTGTTTTGTTAGACGCCCATGCCCTTATATAGCAGTCTCGCTGCAAATACTGTGACGTAATAATTCTAAACACGTAATAGAGAATGGCAAAATCCGAACGGGTTGAAAAATCTTACCTAAACAGAATATGAAGTGTTCTCTGCAACCCATGAAGAGACTGATTTCAACTTTTTTGCACTTCTAGAGGCTCCAACTACACAACATAAGGCATTTAAGACACAAAAAGTGGATTTTTCATGATATGTCCCCTTTAATGTATTACTGCTATGAAGAAACTTGCCCAACACTGCCCGGACACATAAGGTTTCCAGCTGCTGCAGATACTCTGAAAGCATCTGCAGCTGCTGGCTGAGTCTCAGAGTCAGTAGAATCCAGTTTCCTTGGTTACATGTAGCATAAGCTGCGCAGTAGTAAGTAATCTTTAAAGCAAATGTTTACAGACCAAGATCACCCATAGCGCTTTACAATGTTCAAAGTGAAGATATTGTTTCATTCTCTTCAGAAGTGTGATAGGGGAACGGACTGGATTTCACTCCCCAATCACAGCATGGGTTTACATCCGTTCTATATCATTAAATTGGACTAAAGTAGAGAGATTACTTTCACTAGAGCTTTGGGAAAGATTGGACCAGGAAGCAGGGGACCAGGTATGAAGCAGGACTGGACACAAACATTAGTAACAGATCCAGGTTCATACTCACGTTCCGATGATCCGTACCCGGTTCGGTTTGGGACAGCGTCATGACGCACGGCGTGAGAACGCACAGCAGTAACACGCTTGCACAGCTCTGAGTCATCTTAAAAAAGTTACAAAAATATAACCCCAAACCTCCTGAGCCTGAGCCCTTACTTCAGGGCGTGTCCTGGACCCTGGTCACATCAGGAGCAAGGCCTGTTCCAACATCAGGTTTTCACAACAACAGTCACGTGACCGGACACAAATCACATGAGCTAGTCATATGGCCCTGACGTCACAGACTCAGTCAGCTGATGATGGTGCTTCAGACCGGATCATGCGTTGCGTCGGGTTTCAATGCAAAGTCTATGGACCGTCACAACGCACGGACCTCTCGGCACGCACGAACGGACTGTTCAATAATGACGCACAGACTTGGCGGGAAAGTAAAAAGGGAGGAGCAGGAGCGAAAAATCAACGCCCACAGGAGATGGATTCTGCTCATCCTTTCCTTGGACGTTCGTGCGACAACCAATCAGAGAGCAGCAAAGTGGTCACGGGGACATTAGCGGACTGAGCGAGCAGACTGAAAATACTCATAAACAGCCAAAACAGGACCCAAACCAGACTTCACCAGAACTCAAACCAGGGTTGACAATGGGGGACTCTGTGCTTGTGAAAATATGCGTTGTCATGCTCCCTGACCTTATGCAACTGCTTCGAGTGTGTTCGCTGATGCGGAAATTCCGTTTAATAATATAAAAACACGTATAGCGCACCTCCGTGAACACATACTACTGTTATATAAAGCCCGTGGAATGTCTGTGAGAAAAGACACGCTGCAAAGCTGCATATTGGAGAAGATTTGTACACAAGAAGCCGCTAGCATAGCTGTTAGCATCAGAGCCGGCTACTTCCGGTACTTCCGGCTCGCGTCAGGATGTTCTGGTGTGAAGTCCTCTCCGTCTGAACTACTAGAGAATGCGCGTCTGGTGAGCGGGGCTGCAGCGTTTCAGCGTTGGCGGTCTGAAAGCCCCATCAGTGTTTTGTAATGGTCAAGTCGAATTAATCTAATCAGACATCAACGCGTCACTTCCAGACCACACCAACAGTGTAATAATCTGTCTCTGGTCCTAGGGGTGACAGTCTCTCAGTTGGTAGAGCATTGGCCTTTGAGCCAGAAGGTTGTGGGTTCAAGCCCATCTCGGAACCTTCTCCACCGACTGCTGTCGTTGTGTCCTTAGGCAAGACACTCAACCCCACATTGCCTGAAGCTCCAGCTGAAAAATCAAGGCTGTATGGTCACTGACAGAGCAGCCATCCTCATGGGGAGTCACCACCTGCAGAGGATCAGTGAGGGGCTGGTGCTATGTGAATTTGGTGCAGCTCTGACTGCCGCCCCCCTGACCCAGAAATGGATTAAGGGGATGAAGATGGATGGATGGAGGTTACTGGTCCTAAAGCAGTTGTTTCTATTTGAAAATTGTGTAGTTTTCACATCATGTATTCATATTTTTCAAATACTGGAAAGTGAGATTGTCAATGAGATTAACATGTGGTTATCGCACCTGCCACTGTGAGTCTTTCACATTTCGAGACTTTGGACAAACATTACTCATGCCACAAGGTATGTACTTTGTGATTGAGCAGAGACTCAGAGCTGGAGTTGTCCCTTCATTGCTCTGTGTTAACGTATGTACAGTTAATTAGTCAGTCCTGAAACGGTTTGTTCATGTTTCAGCTTTGTACTTGTGTTTTGAATTTGGTTTTAGAGATCTACAGACCTGACCCACACACGTCGCAAACTGTGGTCTGGATCGCACCTTGATGATTGATGTGGTCTTTCTCTACAACAAACGAGCGTTGCAGCCATGTAGCAACAAGTTAATTCTTCAACACAGCCTCGGTCTACAGCCCATGGGTGTAGATCTGCATCAATTAGCCTCTCGTCCTGATGAGGTTTCGTTTTTGGCCAGTGGTCATCCTGCCCTCTATGGACCAATGGTACCTACTACTGCATTTCCTGTGTTCGAACTGTGGGAATTTTCTGATCTGTTGTTGGCAAACAAATGTCTTTTTTTCCCTTGAACTTTGAAGTCCTCAGAGTCAACTGCTGGAGTGATTCAGGAAGACACATTCGTTTGATTAAGAAAACACAACAGTTCCAATGAGCTTAATGGTTTTCAGCCCTAACACCATGTTATAATTAGATGAAAGATTCAGCACAGAGTGAAAGACTTTTATTGAATCCACAAAGAGCACAGCGCCCCCTGCCTCAAACAGACCACACTACCACACAGTGCCCCATCTCATGGTACTGAGGACAAAAATGAAAAAGCTGAATCTGAATAATTTAACAAACGTTTGTTCATTTTTATACGTAAGGCCCCAAGGACACATGTCAGAATAACGAAAGCCTAGTACTGTCCTGTGTGGCCCATACCCTGCCTCTTGGCCCCAACCACTCTTGCAGCTCACTCCGCCCCCTGACCCCCTGCCTCATCCTTGTCTTTCTTCTTATGTCCAGAGACAATGTCGTCGATCCTCAGCAGTAGAATAGCCGTCTGAAACACAGTAAAAATCAAACTTTGTTATAAATGTACTTTGCTATAGGACTTCAGAGCATGTGAATAAGAACACAGCTGAACACCTGCAGTACCTCAGACAGCTCTAGGTCTGAACATCTGTAAGGTCAATTTATTTTTGAATGGCCCTAAATCACAACAGTTGTCTGATATAAACTGCAGTTTCCATTGACTTATTAGTACTGTATCAGCTTGAGTCATGGTTTAACCCTATGAACCCGTCTGCATCGGCGCCGATGCATGCGCACATGTTTTACAAATGATCAAGTTACTCGCGAAACTTACTTTTTTTCCCTCTGTGAAGTACGTATTCAAGGCTTTCCAAAACTAGTTTTGATTTGTCTGTGCGATGCACGGAGGATAAACTACGTTTGTCTGAAAGTCCGTGTCCAAAGCGTGACCCGTGAGGTACAAACAGCTGTGAGATACAAACACACGGGGACTGCCAAAGATCGTCAGAGAGTGCGATCTCTCACTCCTCTGCGTTTACTTGTTGTCCCACAGTTGAAACTACAGCTGCGATTGCAATAACCGGCTGAAGAGTGCGCATTATTGATAAAGACGATAATAAATACAGTAAAATGACATGTGTATATGATGTATATAAATATATGTATTATATAAATAATTGGTGTTTTTTTTGGCTCAGTTTCTTATGTTTTACGTTTTTTTACAGCTGTACTACAGAAGCAACCCCAGCATTATAGACAAACTGCTTCAGGAAGGGCATCAGGAGTACAGAGTTTTTTGCTTTTATAGTGGAATTTTGTAAAAAGTATAATAGTTAGAGATTCAATTTTTTTCCCCATTATCCCCAAGTCTCTAAATAACATTTCTATGCAGTGTAAAAAGTTGTTTATAGCATTTCATTGTGTTTTTTCAATACATTTTTGTTAAAGAAAAAAATCTAACGGAAAATCAATTTATCTTCATGACTCCATAAGTTTTATATAATTCATATGACAGCTTTACAATATGAATATTCTAAAACCCCAGGTTGTACTGAAAAAAACAAAGTATACTGCTTGACTCTGCATCAAAAGATGACTGTTTTATGAACAATTATACACAAAGAAAACCAGGCGAGGAATGTTCCCCAAAATGACCCACGTGCATAGAGGGTTAAGGGCGATGTCCCAAATGACCTCCACGTCTCAGGCTACACATTGGTCCTGACCATAGTGACGATGAAGCGCTCACCTCCATTGCAGTCTTGTAGGTCTGGTTCTTCACGGCCAGTGGTTCCCAGATCCCCAAACTGGTCATGTCGCAGATAGTTCCAGTTTCTCCGTTCACTCCCCAAGAGCGCCCCCCGTCTGCAGCGTGCTTGGCCTGCACATAGTTTATATGTTAGTCTACATGTCCGCCCTCACAGTCTACATGTCTTACAGTCTACACTTCTGCATGTCTCCCACAGTGCAACCAGTAAACTGAAAACTGGTTTATAAAAAGCATCGTGCTGTGTGAAGGACAGTGTTGGGTGTAACGCCATACAAAGAAACAAGTTACACCAGGGGTGTCATTCATGCGGCCCGCCGAGAGATTTGACACAGCCTGCTGCTGATATATGTAAAATTATAATAATTTAAAAATCCGCTTCGCAACGCGAGGCCTTGTGACGCCACGTAACGCTGAGCAGAGCAGCGAGTTGAGTGAGTCTGTAGTGGCTCCCACCAGAGTGTGTTCTATGACCGACACCCTCAGCAAAATGTCTGTCAAAAAGGCAAAAAGTGGACATGGCGTGTCGGGTTTTTCAAAAAACAAAGTAAAAAAAAAAGTGGACTAATTCTTATTTGTTGGCGGAGGTGAATGAAAAACCGGTGCTTGGTGTGTAAAAGTGGCTGAAGGAATAACATGTTAAACTACGAGACTTGGCTAAAAATACGGCAATTTGAGCAGAGAATTGAGCAGACAAGATAAACATGAACAGCAGTCTGCTTGTGCCAAGCCCCGGCGATCCAAGAAGGCGCCCTGTTCAAATGAATGGCTTGTGCTCAGTAACGCATGGGACATAAGTTATAACAGATTTACAGTTAAAACTGTATTGTTGTAGAGAATCTTCTGGTCCGGCCCAGTTGAGATTAGAGTTTCGTTTTTCAGCCCGAGCAGGCCCGACCTGAGTTCTTGCCGGGCTTGGGCCTCATTTCGGCGCTCAGCTGTTGATTTTGTGCCGGGCTTCTTTAAAAAAAAAAAAATTATATATATATATAAATAAAATTAACAATGTCCGTTGATTTACAACGAGCAGTGAACGCTCGGTGTCTCCTGCTGCATGCTGTGGTCAACAGCGAACAGGAACAATAGTAGAAATGGATCAAGTGGAGACAAAACAAATTCAAAAGTGGAGACTAAACTTGCAATTGGAAGATGAGTGCGTACAGCAAGGAAATCAGATGTGTCGGGTTCTGTCGGGCTCGGGCCTGTTATACAGCGTTCATTGGTCGGGCTTAACATTAGCGGGCTCTGGCCGGGTTTGAATTTTCAGGCCCGAACGAAACTCTAGTTGAGATCCAATTAGGTTGTATTTGGCCCCCAGACCAAAATGAGTTTGACACCCCTGCGTTACACTAAGTAACGCGTTAACTATCGACAATTAAGTAACATACAGCAGTTTATTTTTTTTATCCACAGCAACATTACTTTTTATTTACCATAGGCAGTTGTGACACCCAACTGATGGTGCTTGCGCATCAGTCACAACTCACGCCCAGTTTAGTCCACATGGTATGTGAAGCAAGAGGCCACTAGCGGTGGAGCTGCTTATTGTGGAGTGTGGCACTTTAGCCCCATGGGGAAGAGCCAGCTGAGAATAAACACACACAACTTGCCGCTCACAGCAGATGCCAAGGTACTTGAGTTTATGAGATCTGGCTCAGGTCCTAAACAGATTCCCGAGTGAAAGCCATGCTGACATTTTTGATATTTAAGGAGCATGAAAGAAATATCTGTTATTCCACAATACATTTAAGAACAGTTCTGCTCAGAGCCCATAAGAAACGTAAAAGTAACTAAATAAGTTACTTTCTTTAGGAGAGAAACTAAGTAAAGTAACAGGTTAATTTTTAAAAGAAGTTTCTTTTTGAAACCAACTTCTCCCACACTGGTGATGAAGGTTTCTTACCCGCAATGAGGTCAGGACTCTAATGGTCGATGCACCGCAGTTCTGGATCAGTGTGCGAGGGATGACCTCGAGGGCAGACCCTACAGCACGGTACGGCCATTGCTCCACTCCCTTTAGCGCCCGCGATTGTTCGGCCAAACGCTTTGACACCGCCATCTCCACAGCACCCCCACCTGGTACCAGGGCGGGCTCCAGGACCACGTTACGGCACACCTGCATGGCATCCTGCAGGTTACGCTCCACTTCCTGAGGAGAGAGCAGAGACCAGGTGAGGCCGGGACCATGGAGAGACCAGAAGCAGAGAATGACCAGCGGCAGAGAGAGGGAGAGAGAGAGAGACAGCAGGTTAGACCATGTGACTCACTGCCAAGATTTCCTTGCTGGCACCTCTCAGGAGGATGGTGCAGGCTTTAGGATCCTTGCACTCCGTGATGAAGGTGAAGTATTCGTCTCCGATCTTCTTCACCTCGAACAATCCTGCGCCGAGTCCCACATCCTCCTCGCGCAGTTCATCTGTGCGACTGGCAATGCGCGCTCCACACGCCCTGCACACACACACAAATACACGTCACACACGCAAGTACACGTCACACACACACACACGCAAGTACACGTCACACAAGTACACACAAGTACACGTCACACACACAGACAAGTACACACACACGACCTCTGACCTGGCGATGCGGTTATTGTCAGTCTTCCTCACGCGCCGGATCGCAGTTATGTTTGCCTTCATCAGATAATGTTGAGCCAGGTCTGAAACAGAGCAGAGGAGGTCATCCCGAGAGGGTCATCCCAAGAGGACCACCCAGTCCCAGACTTCCCAGTCTTACCAGAGACGCCCTTCTCAGTGAACACTAGGTCGGGCTTCAGTCGGATGACATCTTCACAGATCTGTTGGATGAACTCTTCCTCCATCTGAAGAATACGAGCAAAGTCTTCCTCCTTCGACATCTCAATGTCGGTCTGAAGAGCAGCATCAGGTCATTCACACAAAACATGCTGAAGACCTGTTCAGTCAATGTTGTGAGCAAACCTCCTCCTCACCTGGCTCTCGCCTTTCTTGTACTCCAGGGAACAGTCCAGCAGGACGATGCGCGGGTTCTTGATGGTCCTCCTCATCCGAGCGTGAGTCACGTCTTTATTGATCATCACTCCTTTGAGGACACATGAGTCTTCAATGAAGCCACCAGGAACCTGAGACAGACACCAGAGACCGGCATCAGGACCAGAGACAGAGGTTGGGCAAGGGCCAGAGACCGAGGTTGGGACATTCAGAACCACAGACCAGGTTTAGACGAATACTTCCTGATTCTTACCTTCTCCACTTTGGCATACTTCTTGATGTCAATCTCCTTGCGTCCATTCTCCTCCAGCTCAACGGTCTTCACGGCGTCCAGAGCAATGGAACAGGCCAGTTCTGACCAGTGGCTCAGGGCTTTGGTGTTTATGGCCGAGTGAATGATCTTCAGCATCATGGAGCGGTCAGAGGTGTCCACAGGAACACTGGAGGGAGACAGAGGTTTGAGACTACATACAGGAGAGACCAGAGCGGAAAGAAGAGACTAGCGATAGAGACCAGAGGTCTCCAACTCAGTCTGGAGGGAGACAGACGTTTTACAGAGACTAGAGCTTGAAGTACTCTCCTCTTTTGGGCTGAAACTACTATTAAGAACAATCCACATGAAACTGTCTCGAAGTCCTGAATCTCCTTTGTAAGCAAGTATCAACTATGGTCTCAGTTTCTCAAAAAGTTGTCCAAGTGAGGACAATGTTCAAAAACATTATGTTGGCCAGTAAGACTTTCAGACAGAATAATTTGGAGGCTTCTTTCCCACAGTCCTGACTCTGCTGAAATACTGCTCTACAAATATGAACACAACATCCGCCCAGGTGTTTCCTGCTGTACCTGATCTCTTTGAGCACTTCCAGCATGTCGTCCAGAGCTCTCCTGTAGGCCCCGATAACCACTGTGGGGTGCATCTGCTGTTCAAGGAACTGCTCTGCTACAGACAGCATCTCACCAGCTGAAACACAGGGAAGACCGTGAGAGGCCAGACAGAGAGAGAGCAGACAAAGCCCAAAGAGACACCAAAGAGCAGAGAGGGCGGCCAGAGAGAGCGGTCAGAGAGAGCGGCCAGAGAGAGCGGCCAGAGAGAGCGGCCAGAGAGAGCGGCCAGAGAGAGCGGCCAGAGAGGGCGGTCAGAGAGAGCGGCCAGAGAGAGCGGTCAGAGAGAGCGGTCAGAGAGAGCGGCCAGAGAGAGCGGCCAGAGAGAGCGGCCAGAGAGAGCGGTCAGAGAGGGCGGCCAGAGAGGGCGGCCAGAGAGGGCGGCCAGAGAGGGCGGCCAGAGAGGGCGGCCAGAGAGAGCGGCCAGAGAGAGCGGCCAGAGAGAGAGCGGCAAGAGGAGCGGCCAGAGAGAGAGCCAGCTTTGGGGTAGGACCCACAGGACCAGGTGGAGGACATTTTCTCACCCAAGATGATAACTGAGGTGGTCCCATCCCCCACCTCCTCGTCCTGAGTCCTGCTGATCTCAATCATGGACTTAGCGGCTGGATGCTGCACTTGGATCTGGAACGGCAAAACCCCAGAGAAAACATCAGTCTGTGTTTTAGTGTGACTTAATCAGTGAGGGACAGACCTCTCTCAAGATGGCGTTTCCATCATTGGTCATGACAATGCCTCCGGTCGGGTCCAGCAGCATCTGCACAGGAAACACTTCAATAGACGCAGGTAAATATAAACTGTATCCATGTTAACAGACTGTCACCTCATCTAAATCCCAGCCCAGTCTGGTCCCAGTCCCACAACCCAGGCTCGGGCTTCAGACACGTGTAAGGCTATTGTTGGAGCCATTTTGCCATGTTTTCTTTGCTGCCTCCTGCCACTGTGTAGCCCCACCTCTATTGTTGCCCTATATAAGTGGGGCACTAATGACAGACAGGTGTTGTAATGTGAAGGCAAACATTTCGACCGTCGTGTCACCTCAGTTTACAGGGTAATATTTGTGTACTTGGATACAATAAATGATTGTGGAACACAGTATTTGGCTCTATTTCAATGGTGAGAGACACACATGAGACACCAACACACTACGTCCAGCGGACCTGATACAGGGCAAGTTTTGGCCTCTACAGCTATGTTCACACCGCTGATGCATGGACGTGCGTAGATGAAGGCATTTATGCACTTTCAGTAAATATCAGCTGCATAAGCTTAGTCAATCTGAAGTCCTACCTTGCGTAGGACTTCAGACAGTTGTGGGTACTTCCGTATCGGAGAAGACAAGCAGCACTTGTTTACAGTCACAGTAAAATGTCAACTCAAGGTGAAGACAAATGTTCACAAGCACTGCGTCTCCCATTGTCGGCCCTGTTTTAGCTCATGTTTTGGTTGTTTTAGAGTGTCTTAATTTTCCTGTTTGGACCGGCATACGTCCCTGTGACCACTTCGCTGCTCTCTGGTTGCCACACATGTGTGGCGCGAGGATGTTCTCTTGCTTTCGCTGCATACATCTAGCCGCCTCTGCGCGGGATAAATGTGCAATTCCTTGCATGGGCAGATAATGCATTGACTTTGCATTGAAACTCGCCGCAACGCATGTTCCAGTCTGAACACAGCTTTAGTCTGGTTTCCTGAGACCAAAGATGTCTATATGCCTTAACTCATTGACTGCCAGCCCATTTCAAAACAGGTACTCCCATATTGCCAGCCGTTTCTGGTGGTTTTTACTGATTTTTCAAGACCCACAGAATATTGTGTACTTTGACTATCTGAAATCTAAAACTAGATTCTGAAAGAATGGGCTGTCTACTCTCACCAGCAAAAAGAATTTTGTTTCTATCTTGTTTAGTTCTTCTGTAATCCCCAGTTGAGTAGAGGGAAGTTTTATTGAAATCACCAGAAAGCTGAGAAAAAAGGGCCACAAACAGTGCATCTAGCTGTGTTCAAACCATTCATAGCGCAATGCTGCCATCTGCTGGCTCCATAAAGTATTGCCTCAAGCCAATCTCCACATATTAGATTCAATGGACAGCTGGGAACGTAAAAATAGCGGGAAACGCAATTGACGTGTTAACACGTCATTGGCAGACAACGTTACTATTTAGTTTGACGTGTTAACACGTCAATGGCAGTCAATGAGTTAAAAGGTGTCGGCTTCATACAGAGACGTAGAACCTGTTTACACGGAGACACAGTAAGACAAACTGATTGGTCTTTCATTCACACAGCGTTTGCGTTTCAAGGGGGTGACATTTTTGAAAAACAGCCTCTAGAGTGGACTTAAGCGGCTGCCCTGCGTGGCGGGGGCCTATATCACAGCCTTGTGAAGAAAAACGTGTCAACTTTCTGGTTGCAACGACCTCACCCACTCCCCCTCGCAAATGTGGTCATGAGGAGTACAATAAACATAAACAACAATGGCGGCTAGGGGTGCAACGGTTTGAAAAAAAATCACGGCACGGTTCGTACCTCGGTTCAGAGGCCACGGTTCGGTTCATTTTTCAAAAAAAAGTTTTGTCTTTTTAATAAACACTGCTCATGTGGACTCGGCACCTGCTCTGACTGCCCCCCCCCCTGACCTAGAAATTAATTAAAGGGAAGAAAATGGATGGATGGAAGGCATATTCCATCCATCCAATTGTGTCTTTTTAAAGGTGTATAGGAGGATTTTCCCAGGTTTTAGGAAAGAACCGCCCTCTCCACTTTTCAAACCAAACTCTCTGGTCTTATTGGACGAGCACGTGTCACCAGAATGATTGACAGTTGGGAGGACCAATAGTCTTAATGATCCACCCGGAAGTAGAAAATCCTCCTATATACCTTTAACATAATCAGTGAAAAAACAACACAAAGTGCAACATAAGAAGGCACTTTATGAGTGTATTTACCCTCATATATTACACCACCTTCCTGATTCTCCCGAGGAGGGGGTCCATTCTGGGCCCAGTCCAGCCTCATTCACTGCATTCATTTAATTTTTGGCATTATCAGTTGTGACTGGGATATTAGTACTGGGCCTTTGTCTTCCATTCCTCCGCTGCTTGTGTCAGAACCTGCGCTGTGTGCTGTGTGACTGTCGTAGAGGGGGCGTGTCTGCAGCACCGGACTTCTCATCTCCAAGTCTGCTGTGATGAAGTTCTCCGTTCCGCTCATGGATCTATTATAGGTTCCGCGGGACGTCCAAGCGTCAGTCGTGAGCGCAGCTGAGGATGTGCGGGAGAGTTGACTTTAGCCCGGTCTGACTGTGCGTAAAGGAGCTGCTTAAATGCCGCGGCAATAAGCGGTCGTTGAGACGCTTTTTTTCACTCATGTCTTTCTTGTGCCACAGTATTCACACATCGTGACAGTTTTGTCTAATATTAATTATCAGTGTAGTTACAGTGAAGCCAAAATGCTCTCATACTGGGGATTTAAATGACGCGGGGCTTTCAAGCATCTCCGTTCCTCTGCTCGCCGTGACCACGCTGTGTGTGGACTGAACAACGTGCGCACAACTTTTTTTTCATAAATCAAACCACGGATCACGTCTGTACCGAACCGAAGACGTTGAACCGAACGGATCACGGATCATTGATGAACCGTTGCACCTCTAATGGCGGCACAATCAACTTGTGCCTTATGTGCTAAGGCACTTACCCGGAAAAGCAGTTCTTCTACTTTCAGTCATTCATTCATTTTCTACCCTTTAATCCATTTCTGGGTCAGGGGGGTGGCAATCAGAGATGCCACCCAAGTCTCATAGCACCAGCCCCTCACTGACCCTCTGCAGGTGGTGAGTCCACAGGAGGACGGCTGCTCTCTGAGTGTGAGCATAGCCTTGATCTTTCAGTGGGGGGTTTGGGCAAAGTGGGGTTAAGTGTCTTGCCCAAGGACACAACGACAGCAGTCATCAGTGGGAGTCGGTGGAGAAGGTGTAGAGGTGGGAAATGAACCCACGACCTTCAGGCCTGAAGGCCAGTGCTCTACCAACTGAGCTACTGTCGCCCTACTTTGTCTACTAAAATTAATGATGTTAGTGCATTCTTTCCCAGCTTTGCAGTGGCCTGAGGAGAATGTTGTTGACGAAATGGTTAAACTGGTGGGTGTTGCATGTTGAGTTTACATGGAGACAGTGTTTCAGAGGGGTGAAGGTAAGCGTTGAGAAGCAGCCTCCTGAGCTTAACCAGGATTGACAATGGGGGACACAGTAGTTGTTCTCATTAGCTCTAGTAGTGACTAACTAGCGCAGCTAGCGTTAGCGTGTTCGCCAATGCGGAAGTACAGTTTAAAAATAAAATAAACGTATGGCGCAACTCCATGAACGCATACTACTGTTAAAGTCTCTGGAAGGTCTCTGGACAAAGAGATGCTGCAGAGCTGCATTCTTGGCGAAGAAATTTACACAAATAGCTGCTAGCTTAACTTAGTTAGCATCAAGTGCTTCTTCAGCCTCTTCTGGCAGTGGTCTTTAAAAATAAAAGTTTAATTCTCTTTAGAAAAGTTATCTGCATCATTATCATTGTATTAGATGAAAATGATCTCAGAACGACAATATTATTGCTTATCGCAATAATTTGATACAATTAATCGTCCAGCAAAATGTGTTATCGTGACAGGCCTACATGCACAATAGCCGAGAACAAACGTAAACAATGGCGGCGGGTACCAACTAGCTATGTGTGCTTTGAGCACTACACAGAGATTTCTACTCATTCGTCCTTCCAAACAAAACCATGCAAAGCTTTAGTTTCTATTTTCACAGCTGCTGTTATTCTTTCATGTCTTTACGGTACCCCGAGACGGGTGTTGTTGAGGAAGTGAATATACTGCTGGGGGGGGGGGAGGCCACGTGTGTTGTGAAGTTTCACTACTGGCCGGGGGCTAGAACTAAATAGTTTTCAGGCATTGCCTAAACGCTATGCAGGAGCCTGGTCGTTTTTGTTTATTACTTTGCATTGTCTGTGCTGCGTCTCCGTCTAAATGGGGCCTCAGTCTACGGCCTAACACTGTGACTTAAGTCCTGTGAGAGGACCCCTACCTTCATCATGGCCCGGGGGCCAAGGCAGGTCCGGATCACATCTGCAATAGTCTGAAACAGATACACACACACTTTTATCCATGGCTCTAAAACAGTTTGCATGCATGTATTAAAGAGTCAAAAATCAATCATGTTATTTGTTAAGTTAAAGTTATGTCTCCGAACTATAAATGTCCACCCTACAGGGGGTCCACACTGGACTCACCTTTGCTGCGTTGATGTTGCCAGTCTGGACCTTCCTTCCAGACTCCCTCTTCACGTTCTGGTCTGAAAAAGACAGTCTGTTACAGCTCTCTCCTTTTCTTACACCGATCAATCGTCATCCCCCAGTTCTTAGTGGTGTGTTTCCCTTCAAAAATCAATGACTTTTGGAGTGGTGGATGAGGCTATTTTTCCTCCCCGGTCTCTCTCCCTCCATCCCCCCCTCCCTCTTTCTCTGCGGTCCCTCTCCCACTCCACACTGAAAACGTCAGTAAAAACGTCTAAATTTGAATCCTCTCATTGTAAACAATCAAACATTTCTGATCTCCCCATCTAACAATCTAATGCAAGTCTTGTCTGGCCTTGAATTTGACTTCATCAGTATAATCCTCATGAAGACTCTGGGAGCAGCCACAGCATCATGAGTACTCACATGAGTCTGTACGAACACTGACCACAACCCGCCTGTACCACGAACACTGAACCAGAAGTGTATAAATATGAAGTAATTATGTTCAGACAGACAGAACAATGACAGCTCCCGCGGGGCGAGCGTATCGGTCAGGAGACTAATACAGAATATAAAACGCGTACAGAAACATTTATTTGCAAAGTGCAGCGTTAGAGGAAGCACAGGAATAACGTAGATTTGTGCAGAGTAAGGAATTAGCATTAGCACAAACACGTCTCCACGCAGCAGTTAGCATTAGCCACAGAGCCATTGGGAACGAATGGGAAAGGCTAGCAGGTTAGCATTAGCCCCAGACCCATAGAGAACGAATTGAGACGCTAGGATGTTAGCATTAGCCGCACATGTGCCGGATCAGAGCCTCGCCTCTCCCCGAGTTGTGAGGCTCAGTACGCGGCTGCAAATGGATCTACAGCCCGGCAGACAGCTCCACACGGCCGGGAACAAATCTACGCGGCCCGGGAAAGTTCAATAGGAGGTTTACATAGCACATAAAGAAGTTTAAACAGAACTCACTGAGAACTAAAACCTGCTGTCCGAACATCTTTGTGGAAGCTTCGAGAGGAAAGAGAAACAGACCAATCAGAGAGAAGAAGACAGCCAAAAGGGCGAAGCGAGAAGGCGAGGAGTGATGACTGACATTTAAATCAACCAATCACAGAACACAACAAGACGGAGGACTACCTTTATATGGACAAACTGTCAAATAAATAAATTTTTTTTGACATTTGCGCTGTGATACCGAAGTTCTGTTTAATAAATAATACTATAGTATAATATAAGATAAGAGATCCTTTATTCGTCCCACAGTGGGGACATTTCAATATTCCAGCACATATACAGGACAGTAGTAAGAGCACAAAGGGAGCACACAAAAATATAAATAATACATCTTTATCCTCACAGAAAGAGCCTGGTCTGTGACACCTCATTCAGTTCAAAACAAGATAAAAATGACAATAAAGGTTTTATTAAACACATTTATTCAAAACATGAAATTAATAAATAAATATTGGTTAAATAACAAATGAATCTCCTGCCACTGAAGTCTGTAAACATTTTATCAATTAAAAAAAAAGTGCAGTTCATTAGGTAAACAGTGAAGTCATCAGAAACAGCTCTTCTATCTGCTTCCTTCAGTTCTGTCCAGTTAAAACAGCTCTTCAATCTGCTTTCACTCAGTGCAGTGTTGGTTCCTTATCTTATTTCTCTCCTGGAGTTGGTCCCTTGTCTCCTTTCCTTGTCTCCTGGAGTTGGTCCCTTGTCTCCTTTCCTTGTCTCCTGCAGTTGCTCCCTTGTCTCCTTTCCTTGTCTCCTGCAGTTGCTCCCTTGTCTGCTTTCCTTGCCTCCTACAGTTCGTTTCTTGTGTCCTTCCCTCTCAGACTATGGGTCGCTTCTCTCCTTACAAACTTGAGGAGATCCTTCAGTTCTCGTGGCCCCTAAAAGAACAGAATCAGAATTATTTTCATTGCCATTGTGTGTAATAAGTCAGGTATAAAAATAGAAATAAAATAAAAAATCATAAACTTTATTAAAATTACTACTTCAGTACATTCTGAAATTCACATGGACATCATATCCACAGAGTTAGGGGTCAATGGTCAGGAGTTAGGGTTAGTGTGTTGGTGTCAGTAAAGACCTCATATCGGACTGGATCCTCTTTCCTCCCGACCGCACACAGGTAAATGGTTGGAAACCTGAAACAGCAATCACAACAAGAGCTAAGATAGAACTAAGCAAATTAGATAAAATCTCACTTATGAGCCTACAGCTATCGGTGGCACTACAATTGATATTTGGTATAAAAGTAGCCAAGTCTCACACACGCCCATGTAGCAATGTTGGAGTTGGAACAGCGATTTTCATACATTTTCAGGTTAACAATTTATTAGCGTAGTGTTTCTAGTGTTTACAGGTAGTTTAGATGTGGTTAGTTTAGTTCAGAAAATAGCACTTCTATCCACTCTTCACACAATGACTAAATCATTGTGTGAAGAGGATAGAAGTGCTGTTTTCTGGCTGCATCTAGAGGTTTAAAACACATCAGTTGAGATCCACTACTGCTACTGAGATAATAGAACCTATTCTGTGGCTTAAGTTCAGCTGTGTGTAAAAAAGGGTGGAATGAGAATTTCTGGTGTGTAAACTATTGCTTTAAGACAGCAATGACAACTGTCTGATTTTGTTTGAGACAAGATAAGCTATTAAAATGTTCAGAAATCAGCAATTGTGTTTTTATTGATATGTTTACTGGCCATGAAAAATCAGGACAGGGAGGAACCCTGTGTAGGCCACATCCTTAGGGAATTCCTGCCTGATGCGGGTCACAGTCATAGAAGTCACATGTAACACTTGAGAAGCAGGTCTGTTTCCTGCTTCTCAAGAGAGCAGTCGTGTGTCTCTCTGCTCTGCTTTTGCTTTGCCTTTTAATCTCCTTGCATCATTTTATTTACATTTTTTGTTTCTCCTTTAATCATTTTATTTACAAAACGAGGATTACTCCTTCTACACACTTCAGCTTTGTGGAATTTATCAACTTTAGTCATGTCGGGACGAAAGAGACGGAGAAGCGTCTGCGGCGGCTGTTGTGCTCTGGAATATCAGCTCAAATCTCTTCAAACACGGATATCTATTGTGGAAACAGAAATGGGACTAAACCCGACTCTTCCAATGAGTGAAAATGGGATGAATGGACAGACTGGAAATGTAAGTTATGACGTCATTTCTTTTCCCAAAATCAACAATGAGAATTATTGGAACAATTGTGGAGCTAAACCCAAAGTTGACAAAGCTAAGAATGACAATAGGAGTGAAATAAGGCCACAACTAAATGTTCTGAAGACTTCAAACCGCTTTTTACCCCTTTCTGAAACAATAAAGCCGCTAACAACTGCAGCGCCTCCACCAAGGACAAACTGTGTCCTTATCGGAGATGGCTCGGTGAAAAATGTAAACATGGAGTCCATGCTCACTGTTTCAGTTCACTCTGCAAAAGTTGCTGAGATAAGGATTCTTCTACCTAAAGTGTTATCTGAGAACAGTGGTGTGCGTACATTATTGATCCACACGGGGGCGGTAGATATCTTTGAGAAGGCAAGCGAGAAGTTCCGAATGGATTTAACGCTGTTACTGGATGACCTCAAGAAAATGGACATACACATTTTTCTTAGTGGACCACTTCCAAAAATAGATGGAAAAATGGAGAAGTTTAGCCGTCTGTATCAGCTAAATACATTCCTACTCAATGAGTGTTCACGCAGAGGACTTGGCTTCATTGAAAACTTTAATCTGTTCTGGAATAGGCACGAGCTTTTTGAAGAAAAAGGTCCACATCTGAAACAACTACGGAGTAAAAGTGTTGATGGATAACTTTGCATCTGCCCTAAGACCTCAACCTGCGCAGCGCGTGCAGCCGTCGAAAGGGAGAAAGAAGAAGCAAAGGGCACAGACATCACGACCATCTCCACCGACTCCCGAGGTCTCTGCACCCCCACCGCCTCAAAAGAACTCCACACCTCCACGATTCAAAAAGAACTCAACACCTCCACGGCTCCGAAAGAGCTCAACGCCTCCACCACCAGCATCATCAGCAGCTGCCACATCTTCATCAGCGCCAACAGCATATACAGCACCACCAGCAGCAGTGGATACAGCAGCAGCAGTGGCTGCTCCATCATCTTCAGCAGCAGCAGTGGCTGCTCCATCATCTTCAGCAGCACCTTCCCCACCTACAGCTCCCGTGAAGCTTCCCCCATTGCTCCAGGCTACAGACAGGCCTGTACTGGGGGTTCCTCAACCACCTCTGTCTCCACCAAAGACTCCCTCATCACCTTCCATGGACCCGGCTTGGGTCCCCCCCGCTACATCCACTCCATCTAGGGAAAATGAGGACGACCTTTCCCTTTGTTTTCTATCCCCGCCTTCACTACTGGAATTACCGGAACACTCGGCAGGCATGATAAGATCGGCGATGAAGACTATTCCTCTCACACCCACTGTAGCCAGATCAAGAGTCCTATCTAACATTCAAAACTACTCCCCATACGTACCTCCAAAGCCACCTAGGGCGTCCAACTCAAATTCTCCCACAAAATCCACCCGTCCCTCCTCTAACCCCATAAGTATTCCACCCCCCCCTCCTGCTCATTTAGCCCACCTCCCCCCTAACTCAGCACCAAGAAACCCTCCACCTCCACTCCCCCCTCGTCCACCCACCCAACTCAGCCTGCCCCTCCCCTAACCCATCACCAAAAACCCATCCACCTTCAACCCCCCCCCGTCCAACTCCCAAGAACCACCCGCCTCTCCATCCTCCTCCCCCGCCTTCCCCTTCCCCTCTTTTCTCTAAACACTAGGATGCACAGGGTCTCTGCTTCGCAGCCACTGGCAGTCTAGTTAGAGGAGAGACCCGGCTGGGGCCCTGTCATAAAGCCACCTGTGCCATTCCCTTAGTGATAACACAAAGAATACATAACAGAAAAACATCTGAAGTTAATCAGTCTAATCAGGAAAATCTAATTCTTGTTCCGTGTAAGAATCAGCCGACCACAACCGCTGATCCTGAAACTTTGAAACTTGCTATGCTAAATGTCAGATCTCTTTGTAGCAAGTCTTTTTTAATCAATAATGTTTTATTGACCATCACCACCATAATTTCAAATTTAAATCTGAATCTGAACGGGAAAACAAAAAAAGGAGGAGGCTTAGCTGCCATTTTCAGAGACCACTTTGTCTCCCATAGAATGTCTCTTGGGAAGTCTTAGTCATTTGAATATGTGTCTTTTAAAATACAACAAAAACAATCTCCTCCAATACTCTTCATTGTCCTATACAAGCCACCGCAGTCATGTCACAGTTTTATTGATAATTTTACAGAGTTGCTTTCAGTTGTATGCACAGATTTTGATAGCTTAGTTATTACAGGGGATTTTAATATTCATGTGGATAATGTTATTGACAGAAATGCAAAAGAGCTGAGTTCTGTTCTTGAATCTTTTGGTCTCACTCAGCATGTGATTGGCCCCACCCACAGCAGAGGGCACACTCTAGACCTGTTAGTTACAAAGGGGGTGAAAATTTCTAATGTAAACGTGGTCGATGTTGCGCTTTCGGATCATTTTTGTGTATTTTTTGACATGTGTTTCACTAACAAACCACCAGTGGACTCTGCAACTGTACGAAGAAGACACATAAATGAAAATAGGGGTGAACTATTTATGGGAATGATAAACTTTGAGAATGCATCATATTCTACTGTAGATGAACTGTTTAACTCTGTCACCTCTAGTGTTTTGAATGTTCTGGATACCGTTGCCCCTGTGAAGGTTAAAATAGTGAAAAATAAGCAGAAGGCGCCGTGGGCTAAAGCAGACTCGGTCAGGGCACAAAAGAGAGAGTGCCGGAGGGCCGAGCGGAAGTGGCGCAAGTCCAACCTCCAGGTTGATTACAAGATCTTCAAAGATAAGTTGTGCGAGTTTAACCAGGTGCTACGTAGTACGAGAGAAAGGTATTTTTCTGAAATGATTGAAGGCTGCAGCAACAATCTGCATGTTCTGTTTTCAACAGATAATAGATTAACAAACCCCCCTGTTCAGATGCCATTAGAGCTAACTTCCAAACGTAAATGTAATGAGTTTGCACATTTTTTCAATGACAAGGTTCAAAGCATCAAAAACGCCATTGTCTCCAATCCAAAGATAACCATCCAACAACCAGAAAGGCTCTTTGAGCTAACTTACTTTGCATCTGTAAATGATCAAACTGTCCAAGAGATAATCTCCAGTTTGAGCTCCTCCACATGCAGCCTGGATGTACTACCCACTAGATTTCTAAAGTCTGTTCTGAGCAGTCTGTTACCTTCACTCACACAGATAGTAAACATGTCCCTTCATTCTGGAATATTCCCAAAGGCCCTGAAAACTGCAGTCATCAGGCCCCTGCTAAAAAAGAGCAGTCTGGATGCTACGGTACTTAACAACTATCGTCCCATCTCAAATCTGCCATTTATGGGGAAAGTCCTTGAAAAAGTTGTCTACCAACAGCTAAATAGATTTCTTATAATCAACAACTCATTTGATATGTTTCAGTCCGGCTTTAGACCCCACCACAGCACTGAGACTGCTCTCGTCAAGGTTACAAACGATATCCGGCTGAACACTGACGCAGGCAAAGTCTCAATCCTAATCTTGTTAGATCTAAGTGCTGCCTTTGACACTGTTGGCCATGAGATCCTCTTACAGAGACTAGAGGACTGGGTTGGAGTCGCTGGCACCGCCCTAAGTTGGTTTAGGTCTTACCTTGAAGACAGGAAGTACTTTGTGGAGATTGGAAACTGTGTCTCAGATCATATGGCCCTGACCTGTGGAGTACCACAGGGGTCGATCCTGGGACCTCTTCTGTTCAATCTCAGTTAATACGCAGAAACAAAGTGTCCTATCACTTTGATAGGACAGGATGGGGGCACTTGGCCGCAAAGCTGCCTGTCACTGTCACTCTCCATAATTACAAGCTAGCTGTCAATCACAGCCCAGACCACGCCCAACTCCAAGCCCCCCTTCTTGTCCCCTAGTCCAAGGGGACTAGGGAACAAGAAGCCGATTTTTAGAGAGAATTTTCTAATTTTCATGTGGGCAGAGTAAGGCTGGGCGCTGGTGTTTAGTTGATCTTTAAGGATAAAGAAGGTAATCACAGTCTCACCCCTGTAGAGGGTGATGTGTCAGTCTCACCCCTGCAGAGGGTGATGTCAGCCTCACCCTTGCACATCGTATCCCAGAGGAATGTCATTGTCCACGGCGTTCATCCTCGCCACAACGACCTGAGGCTCCGAAGAGAGCTGTGGGGAGAGTGTTCATCAGACATCTGACAGTGAGAAGTGTTCATAGGACAGTCTGGCCTCACATAGTGTACTGTATACTCCACAGGTGACTTAATAATAATAATAATGCATTGGTTTTATATAGCGCTTTTTTGGACACGCAAAAACGATTTACATGTCATTATTCATTCACTCTGTACACGGTGGTGATAAACTACTACTGTAGCCACAGCTAGGGGCACACTGACAGAAGCGAGGCAACCAGTATGTGCCATTGGCCCCTCCGACCACCACAACCATTCACACACACACCAGACTCATTCTAGGCAATGGGGGTGAAGTGTCTTGCCTGAGGACACAAAGGCCATTGTGGTTGGTGTTCCCAGAGGTAAAGACAGAGTATTGCCAAGGACACAACGACAGCACACATCAGTGAGAGTCGGTGGAGAAGGTCCCCTGGTGGGCTCGAACCCACGACCTTCAGGCTCAATAGTTCATCTTATTTTTTAAATCACTTGATTATTTTAATATTAGTATAATTATATTAAATAATAGATCCTGTTTCATGTCTGCATAACCTGACTGCTCTCATTTATCCTCCTATTCTGCTGTAATGTGCGCAATTGAAATATCCCACTGAGGAACAAATAAAGGTTCATCTTAAATAACACATGTTTAAAGCTGGGGTACGTGACTTCTTCCTACATGTTCGTATGTCAGATGACTCACCTCTGTTGCCAGCTGCTCGTACACTGGCTGCAGTCGTCTGCAGGTTGGACACAGTGGTGAGTAGAACATCAGCAAAACATCAGTGTGAGGATCTCCAACCAGCTGAGAGAAGGAGTCTGCTACCACTTCCTGGAGGAGAGAGAAGGAGTGAAGAAGATGACATAGTCTGGGATCGCGTCTTTCATTCAGACAGAAGACATGTTTTATTGTCAATGGTAGAGACAGCACGATCAATAGATACAACAGAATGCAAGTGTATTATACAGAGCGGAGGCATGGAGACCTCCAATCAGCAGCTGCCACGGTGTGCTTGTAGCTTGGCCTTCAGATAGACAAAACAAGGGAAAAGTACTGGCTTCTGCACATTGATAGAATGATGAGTTTAACTTTAACAAAAGTTGCCTAAAAGTGTTATGAAATCTCACATTCCCCCCTCTGGTCATACATTCACGTGTGACCATCAGGATCGATAAACAGCAACATAACATCATAACTCAATACTTAAACTCGGTACTTCACTCGGTACTTCAAAAAACTCATAAAACATGTTCAGATCTTTCATAAAACTTGTCAACAATCTTCAGTAAAATACCAAACTTCATCAGTCGATGGTGGTTCCAGATATTGCTTTGAAAACAGTCTCTCCCACTTCTCCTGTTGGTTTCTTCAGGCTGCATTTGTGTCGAACCATGAATTCTTCTGTGACGTGTCTTTCAATCACACGTTTCAGCTTCAGTGTCCAGATTCAGCAATTCAATTCAGTCCAAATTATGTCCAAATTCAGAAATCCAGATTGTTCCAAATCATGTCCATGCAAAAGAGGACGATGGTATTGTCCATGTCTCAGCAGCTCACAGCCTGACTGGAATCAGGGGCTGTGCAGATTGTCCAAGTGCTGATCCAGATGCATGGTTTCTCTTGAGGTTTCTCAGTTTTGGCTTAAAAAAAACACTTTTTGTGTAAAAAAAAAAAAGTCTTCTGTTCTCTAGATGTTACAGACAAGGCCCGCATCCTTCCACCACCTGAAGAAGATGACATAGTCTGGGATCGCGTCTTTCATTCAGACAGAAGACATGTTTTATTGTCAATGGTAGAGACAGCACGATCAACAGATACAACAGAATGCAAGTGTATTATACAGAGCGGAGGCATGGAGACCTCCAATCAGCAGCTGCCACGGTGTGCTTGTAGCTTGGCCTTCAGATAGACAAAACAAGGGAAAAGTACTGGCTTCTGCACATTGATAGAATGATGAGTTTAACTTTAACAAAAGTTGCCTAAAAGTGTTATGAAATCTCACAGGAGCACTTATGAGTCTGCAGCTGAAAGACTCATATTAAGTCCACACCACCTCCCCACATTGGGAGCACCTCCTCCTCCTCACACTAGAGGCAGTACCTCCTTCTCACACTAGGGGCAGTACCTTCACAGGGCCGAGGTTCTTCTCAGGGATAGGTTCAGATTTGATGAAAGGTTTCAGTCTCCCCGAAAAATAATCCTCCAGGAATCTGAGCAGAGAGCGACCGTCCCTCCTGCAGAGAGAGAGACACTAGTATCAGTACTACTGATGAGAGACAAGCAGCAGCAGCAGCAGTCATATTACGCACGTGAACTCCTCCCTCATGGTGTACTTCAGGCCCAGTCGCGTTCGGATTGTGGCGACAGGGAGTCCTGGATCAGGACTCAGACCAAACTCCTGCTGAAGCTCCGCCTCAAAGTCTCTGCGATTGGCCACAGAGAAACTTAGGCCCCGCCCACGAAACTGAGACGCCACCATCATCACCCTAACAGGAGAGGACGAGTCAGGTTTGTGGAGAGGCCAGCTTGTTGAAACTTGGAAGAAACTGCTATATGTGTCTATATAAAAAGTTACATGAGACAGCAGCTTAAATGTTAAATACCCCAGCTGTAATGTTTCATACCCGAGCCCAGCTCTAAGGTTTGTAATGACAGTTTTTAGAGTAATTAAATTAGAACCAGCCGCAGCAAATACACGGACGTCAAAGGCCTTTAATCAATGCAGAGACGGCCTTCTGACGCCATGCTGAGTTTTGTGAAGGCCTCTGCTGTCTGCTCCTTTCACACCTAAGACAAAGGCCTTCCTGTGTCTTGCGCTAAAACAAAAGGTGATGCATTGCATCTCAATGGCACGGTCTGATTGTCTCTGCTGGGGCATGGCGCCTACGCTCCCTATGCGCCTCCTGTACTGGTGGCCCCCTCCCATCTGTTGTGGGCGTGACTGTCTTTATGTGTTGTCTATGTAAACAGGAACCGGAGCTCTGCGCGCCAGAGCTGATGCATGCTGCCTTTGTGTGTGAGCTCTCCGCACGTGTGTACAATCAACTTACGCTCCTGATTAAGACAAATACTTTTGAGCTTTCTCCTTGCTTTGGGGTATGTAATTCTACAACAATTTGGCGTTGCTGACATGTCTTGGCATGGATCCTTTCGGCGGGGACGAGCGGCTGCGTTTGGCCGACCTGGAAACAACACCAGCCTCTGCTCTATTTGGAGACAAGGAGGGCGCGCTCGTCCTGCGCGTGAACAGAATCTTTGGCCACACAAGACCAAAAAGAACCTGATTTGGTGAGTTTTGTCTTTTCATCTGCGTAACGAGCCCAGGGCAGCACTTAAGTGTACACGGGGATTTGTTTATTTATGTATTTTTTGGGGTATTTCATTCATTGCCACAGCATAGACTGTGTGCGGGATTTTTTGGGGTCTTTTGTTCTAGATTGAAGCTAGCGGCTGCGTGTTAGTAATCGCTCAGTAAGCGACCCTGATAATTTCTCTAGTGTCTTCAGCCAGACCCGCTCCGTTTCAAGAACGCGCGCTCGTTGGGTATATAGAACCCACGGGGGGGGAACGGAGCGCTCCAAAGTGGGTAAGAGCAGGGAGAGACTAAACGGGTTAGGTCCATTGTTCTGTACGAGAAAATGGGGAAAAATCAATCTAGAGATGCCACACCGAGGGGAATGTTAACGTCCCCCGTTACAATGGCAATGGGAAAACAGTTCGGATCTAAAGCTATGGAGTGCTTGCCTATGGTGCAGTTCATTTGGCTTTTCCGATAGAGGCTCTATGTCTCTGAATCAATTACGCATCTTGCGTGATAATTTAGAAGAAGAAAAAAAAAAAATATACTTGGTTTTAAGAATATCACGGCAAAAGACGTTAGAGAAAGAAATATGTAAAAACAATAGCTCCTCCGCTTTTCACCGAAGCGGAGAACGCACAGGCGGACACACAGGCGGACACACACACACACACACACACACACACACATCCCCCACACCCCCACCCTACCGCCCTTTTTCCCCTACTAACAATAAGTGTGCACCCAAACAAGGCTTTGGGTTTTTAAAAAATGAGCAGACTACTGTTGTCCCCTTTTCCTCTCCCTGTCCAGGTCTGTCGGCGCTTTCCTCCGCGCTCTCCCTCTGCCTCAAAGCCCCAGCACCAGCCCCACGCCCCAACCACGGCGGCGCTCGCACCAGCTGAGACCCCGCGAGAAGTGGGCCCAAACCCGGGAGCAGAAGAAGAAGCGGCGGAAGCAGATACACGCTCAGGAAACCGCAGAAGAAGAAGCGGCGGAAGCAGATACACGCTCAGGAAACCGCAGAAGAAGAAGCGGCGGAAGCAGATACACGCTCAGGAAACCGCAGAAGAAGAAGCGGCGGAAGCAGATATGTGAGACACCGACAACTGCTTTGGAGGCCAGAGACAAACTGCTCCAAATCCCGTGACTGTTCCCCACGGAGGCGGCAGCGTGAAACACCAAACGCACCCGCTGAAACCTCGTTGAAAGTTGCCCCCGCACCGCAAACAGAAGAAGCCATTGGGACCGGCACGTTTGGGTATTAACCAACCCTCATGGACCACAGGCTAACATTATTTGAACGCTTTGGGCTACCTGGGCCTCCTGCGGACTTTGAGAAACTTCCACAGCCCGGCGGAAAGACTGTGTGCTCGACATGGGTCGAAGGACTGTTACCGGAGGAGGCGTTAAAGGCAGAGGAACGCTCAAGCTCACACGGGGCCAGAGGACGGCAGAGGCGGGCGTGGAGGAAACACGAGCGACTGACCAAACCCGGGTTCACATTCGTCACCAAAGCGACCGCTCATGTAAGTTTGAACAACAACAAATTGCAATTGGCACTTTTTAGAGATAATTCATGCTGAATTCCCGTAATATACGCTAACAATCTGTGGTGTACAAGTTAAAATTCTGGATGACTCCGGGGCAACAAATTCTGTGCTAAAAAGTGACAGCCTTTCTGTCTCCCCTAAAATGAGTGGCCGCTTCACATTCTCATTAGCAGCGTCGGGAGAGACGACTAAAGAGCAATTTACGTCACCGCTAACGTGTTTTGATTCTCAGGGCAGCCAGCTTAAACATTCTTTTCTATATTCCCCATTGTGCCCGGTCAATCTACTAGGCCGAGACCTTATGTGCAGACTCAATTTAAATCTGCTCTCAACACCAAGCGGCCTACGGGTGGTACACGCTGGTGACCTAGCAAATGCTCCATGTTTCACCGGCATGCACAAGGAGGCACCGGCCCCAAAAGTTAACTACCACTGGAAATTGACACCAAACCCTGAGATTGCTAAGCTATTAGCCACAACAGTGGATAGAGTGACGCCCGCACAAAATTTGGAGGTCAACCACGCGAACGACCTAAGCTGCTCTCTCCGGTCGTTCCCAGACAATAACTTGGAGTTTGAAAATTCATGGCTTCAGTGTAGCGAAGATAGGCACCACTCTATGGTATCTGTGCTACTTAATGAGCAACAAAAACATTTTATCGTGAAACAAAGGTGAAGTATTAAAGTTTGAGACTAATTTACATTTTTAATGAATCCGACCTGGCTTTATTGAAAAAGAAAAAATAAGGAAAATAAACATTTTTAAGGTAACAAGAGCTCATTAGAGATATAGGGGACACAATCTGTGATAAGCCCGAAGTACAGACCACGTGGTAAACACTAAAGTTGGAAATGGATCCTTTTAGGAAAAACCTCTTAACGCTCTGCATGTTCTGCAGGCTCTGAAAGTTGCAACAATAGAAATAGCTCATGAGACAATTGTAATTGGACATGGAAAAATATAACAAAGTTAAAATTACAGGCCTTCTGTGTTGTTATATGTTTGTGTATGTTATATGTTTGTGTATGTTATATGTTTGTGCGTCATGTCAAATACACTACGTTGACCTTAACAAACTGGACCAATATACTAACGTGGGGTGTTGTGAGTGTGTTGTGAGTGTGTTGTGAGTGTGTTGTGGAGTGAACGAGGAGTGCTGAACGAAATCATGGAATAACAAATGTTTCTGTAATGTTTTAATGTGATCATGGAATAATTATTTTTTTGTCAACAGCATACGGTGTAAGTACTAGAGATTCAAAGATAACAAGCTTTATTGAACAGGTGTAAAAGTGAGAGTACTCTGGGATGAGTACTCTGAGAAAAGTACTCTGCGGAAAGTACTCGGAGATGAAATACCTTGCTGAAGATATTGGGAGTCCCTCCCTCTGCTGTTTGCCCTGACAGTGATTCGGTCCAACCGCAGTGAGCTGTCGTTGGTTGAAGGACAACTTTGGTTTGTAAACTCACATTTAGGGGAGTATAAAATTAGAAACATACATTTTGTTAAGTCTGTATTTGGCTACAGCCTCCGCCCTGATGTCACACACCGTCTGTCAATACAGTTATGTTTTGCCCAATTGGAAAAAAGATTGACAGGCGGCACAATGCCAGGGAAAGTGGGCATTTTTTTGTGTTTTTTGTGTTCTAATATTTCTTTTTCAGATGAGAGATAAACTACCCCTGCTTCAGGGATGACAGTAGTATGGATCATGAGGAAATGAGCCTCTACCTTGGCACCAAAGCCCACAATATGAATTGAGGACGATCCGGGAGAAAAGCAACTGGAGATGAACGGAACAGCAAATCTACACACACACACTAGGTCTCCCTGACCCAACGGCCATTCACTCAGACTGTGGATGAGCGATGTGGGTGCATGGTGTCGGTACTTTTGCAGTCTCACGGAGGGCCACTGAGACCCACTGCTTACTTCTCAGCAAAACTCGATCCCGTGGCAGCAGGGTTGCCTCGCTGCCTGCGGGCTGTGGCTGCCGCTGAGAAAGCGGCCCTAGCATCACGTGACCTTGTGGGATACACTGAACTAACTTTGCTTGTGCCCCATGCTGTTTCCCTGATCCTGCTAGAGCAGAAAACCTCTCACCTTTCTGCGGCTCGTTGGCTGAAATACAACACGGTGCTCTTTGAACTCCCCAATGTCACGGTGAAAAGATGCACACAGCTGAACCCCTCCTCACTGCTGCCCACGCCAGAGGAAGGGGAGGCACACTGCTGTATCGCCACAATAGAACAGAGATGCACTCCCAGGCCAGACCTGAAAGAGGTGCCTCTGACTAATCCTGACTTGATTTTTTTATACAGACGGAGCCGCGTCACGTGACAACACTGGGAAGAACCGAGTCGGCTATGCTGTGTGTTCTGATTTTGATACTATAGACTCTGGTAGTTTGCCCCACCATCATTCAGCACAAACCGCTGAACTGGTCGCGCTCACCAGGGCTTGTGAGCTGGCAGCGGGCAAAACTGTTAACATATTCTGTGATACGCGTTATGGTTTCTCTGTGGTGCACGACTGGGGAGCACTGTGGAAACACCGCAATTTTATGAAATCTGATGGTAAACCAATTCTTAATTCCACACAGGTTGAACGTCTGCTGAAAGCTGTAATGTTGCCCTTAGAGATCGCTGTATGCAAATGCCAGGCCCACACTAATGCCACTGATCCCATCTCTGCAGGGAATCGGCGCGCGGACAAGGCAGCGGCATACGCACCTCTACACACACACACACACTACCTCACTCAAGACGTTGATATTTTCTCCTCTCTGTCAGCGATGCAGGCACTGGCTACTCCAGCAGAGACGCTGCTGTGGGAGGGGAATGGGGCTCAACGACGGCATGGTGTGTGGCTGGGACCAGACAGCAAACCGTGCCTACCACGGCATTTCTTCAGACAGTTTGCAATTTTAGCACATGGTCGAGACCATGCCTCAAAAGGAGGGATGTGTGATTTAATCACACAAAATTGGTATACAAAGGGGTTTACGGCATTTGCACAGAGATTCTGCCAAACATGCGCTATCTGCCCCGCGCACAACCCAGGTAAGTCCCAAATTATCCAACAGGCTGCTCATCCTCCGCCCCTGCGCCCATTTCAACATGTCCAAAGGGACTTTGTTGAACTCACACCATGCCAAGGTAAGAAATACTGTCTGGGCCTGGCGGATCTCTGGTCCAAATGGACTGAATATTTGCATGCAAACACGCCACGAGCAACGCGGTGGTGAAAGCTCTGCTCACAGAAATTGTGCCACGATGGGGTGTCCCGAGGGAAAATCTCTAGTGACAATGGCAGTCACTTTGTAGCAAAAGTCATTGAGGAAGTGGGTGAATTTCTGGGCATTGATATACGTAAACACTGCAGTTACGCCCCCTGGTCCGGAGGCGCGTGCGAGCGAGAGAATGGCACTCAAAGCTCTGCCGCTAGCCCTCATGTACATGCGCATGAGAGTCCCATTCGAAATCCTCTTTGCCAGACCACCCAACTTGGGCGCGGGACCCCCGAACAGAGATCTGCCAAGCACCTCTTTGTGTGATGACGACATGCTGTCCTATTGTAAGGAAATTAATGCACTTTTGCCCTCTATTTCTGCCCAGGTCAGGAGCGCCCTGCCACAGGCTGCGCAGGCGGCTCCGCACAAGATCAAGCCAGGCGACTGGGTCCTGGTGAAGGAAACGAGACGACAACATTGGCGGTCCAAGCGCTGGCTGGGCCCAGACCTCGTCCTCCTGGTGACGGACACTGCCGTTACCACTGTCGTGCGGTGCTGCCACTGAGGGCCATAGACGAGGACACCGAGGGTGGGGACGGACCAGGCCCATCCGCGGCTCCCTACGCTGAAGAGGTCGGCCGGCGTGCGACCACCGTCGGTGAAGCAGGCCAACAACAACACCCAGAGAATCCCAGCGTTCCCGAGGCGACCCCCCTTCTGCCCAACTCCCTTGCCCCCGGACCCCAAGGTCACACCCCGAAGTGCCGAGGCCAAAGCCCCAACGCGATTAGGGTCTTGCCGCTCCAAGACCGAACATCGCCATGCCGCGGAAAAGACTACAGAACCCCCGCGTAGCAGGCTAATACCGGCATGGGCCCGTGGCATATTATGTCGGACACACTGTCCGCACTCTTATCGCTGTCCGGATCCATTGTGTTATTATAATGTGCTCTTTCTTTTATTGACAAGCATGTTTCTTTTCTTGTCCACTTTGGACAGCAATAATTTAAGTGTTTCAAGCTTGAAGGTGATGTGATTACGATGCCTCTGGTATTTAACTGATTAATGCAAAAATGGTTTTGAATTATCAAAAGAGGGGAGTGTAATGACAGTTTTTAGAGTAATTAAATTAGACCAGCCGCAGCAAATACACGGACGTCAAAGGCCTTTAATCAATGCAGAGACGGCCTTCTGACGCCATGCTGAGTTTTGTGAAGGCCTCTGCTGTCTGCTCCTTTCACACCTAAGACAAAGGCCTTCCTGTGTCTTGCGCTAAAACAAAAGGTGATGCATTGCATCTCAATGGCACGGTCTGATTGTCTCTGCTGGGGCATGGCGCCTACGCTCCCTATGCGCCTCCTGTACTGGTGGCCCCCTCCCATCTGTTGTGGGCGTGACTGTCTTTATGTGTTGTCTATGTAAACAGGAACCGGAGCTCTGCGCGCCAGAGCTGATGCATGCTGCCTTTGTGTGTGAGCTCTCCGCACGTGTGTACAATAAACTTACGCTCCTGATTAAGACAAATACTTTTGAGCTTTCTCCTTGCTTTGGGGTATGTAATTCTACAACAGGTTACATACCCCAGTTTTAAAGCTACATTAGCCTGGGCTGCAGTTCACCTGTTCCTCCAGTAGTTGGAGCCGCGGATGTTGTGCACGTAGTCGAGGTCATAATAAACGGTGAGAAGGTCCTTCACTCTGAGGCGCTCCGAGTTCTCCAGGGTCATGTGAGGAACCAGGCCGAATCTGTGAAAACAGGACTGAACCAGGTCTGGACCAGGACTGGACCAGGTCTGGGCCAGGTCTGGACCAGGTCTGGACCAGGTCTGGACCAGGCCTGTCTGAGGTGTGACTCACATGTTGTCTCGGATGAAGCGTCGTAATGAGGTGATGGTTAAAAATTCTGTGAAAACGGCAAAACTTTCCTCAAACTTATTGTTCAAACGAGGAGGTCTGAAGAGCAGCACACACCTGCAAAGAGGACAAGGTTCAGGACCTGTCTGCAGACCTTTAGACCCTGAGGCCTGAGGACTTGTCTGTAAGCATTCAGACCCTGAAGAGACCTAATGAACCTGTGTCCTTTTGTGTTTCATATCTATAAGAATACTTGAAACACAAACCCTAAAGACTCACTCTGCACTGCAGTTAAAGTCTTGCCCCAAACTCAGATCTGAGCTGTGAGAGAATCTGAACTGTTCCCGTAGCAACGCAGCCGCTTTGAGGAACTCAGCCTGACGAGTCGAGCCAGCAGCGAAGAGACCTGCAGCAGAGATTGGGTTAAGACCAGAGACCAGAGGCTAGACTAAGACCAGGACTAAGTCTGGAGATCTGACCCACGATGCTGGCCTCGTACTGGTCCACAAACTGATCCAGGTCGGACTTGGACTGGAGTAGAACAGAGTCGGGTCCAGACTGTTTCATCATCACAGTCACCATCCCCTCTGCAACAACAAGAACCGTTAAATTCGGTCCTCAGCAGTGGTTTGGGTCACAAGGGTCTGGTACCTGCTGAGCGGGGCCCGTCGTAGGGGCCCGCGTCTCTCCCGCTCCTGAAGACCTTCAGGGTTGGATATCCGGTCACTCCAAACCGCACACACAGCTCAGTGCTCGCCGTGCAGTCCACCTGAAACCACAGTCCACCTTAACAGTCACCTGAAACCAGTCCACATCACACCTGTGGTACAGACTTCACATTACACCTGTGTTACAGACCTCACATTACACCTGTGTTACAGACTTCACATTACACCTGTGTTACAGACCTCACATTACACCTGTGTTACAACAACTTCCGGATAATGAAGTGCTGGTCAGGCCAACAAAAATTGCTGCTAATATGCAAAGAAAATGCAACTCTTCTTCGGAGTATTTTTGTGCTTTTTTGGATACTTCATAACACTTTGAAGCTACTGTGGTTAAAGTTAAACTCATCCTCCTAATAATATGCACAAGGCATATTCAGACACGCTGCTCTAGTGAACAACTAGCTCGGCTGACCACCACTTTGTGATACACATAGATAATGAGGCGGACGTAACGTCAATTCCAAGTAAAGAATTGTTTGCTACATTTATAATTATGTCTTCATTTGTTTTGTTTGTATGGTTGGATGTGTTTCTGCCGTTACTGGACACCTGAATTTTAATGATTCAATTAAGTATCTATCTATCCATCAATCTAGTACCGTAATATAACAGTATTACAGTAGTGCTGTAGTACTTTAGTACTGTAGTTTGGTGGTAGTTTAGTGTTGTACTAAAATAGTACTCAAGTACAATGGTTATGCACTAGTGTAGTACATTAGTACTGCAGTACTCTTACCTTGGCCAGCTGAACGGTTCCCTTCAGTTTTCTTGCAGCTTTCTCAAACTCTGGTGCTAATTTCTTACAATGGCCGCACCTAAAACACACGTTTAACAGATCCATTAATTTGTGACAAAATGAGACCTAACTCAATAACAACACTAGGCATGATGCCTCTTTATCCAAATATTTATGTGAACATAATAGAATAGATCTTTCTGCTCCAGAACCCCATGTATCTCCAAGAGACACAGAGAGGAGAAACTAACCATATAGATTGTATATAATTGTATGGTCTATTGCAGGAGTGACAAACACGCTTTGGTCAAGGGCCAAATTCAAAAACATTATAGCTAGTTGGGGCCAGAAGTGTTTTTTTACTGTGTTTGACATGAGCTTGGAATTGTTTTTCTAGAAGATTGGATTCAAGAGATGTATTGGAAGACAGATAGTTACAAAAATAAATACAAATAAGTAACTATAAGTTCAAACTACATTACACATATTCGTTAATATGGTAGTTGTCCTGAGACGAAATAGGCTTTATAATAAAGTATAACATGCCATAGTAGCCCCTTACCATTGATTCTGCAAGTTACTGCGATAAAGATAATTGAAAGTAATTTCAGGGGCCACTAAAATGTCTAAAATCCAATTGCTGTGATGTTGTTTTAGTAGTGTGTTGAAGTTGTTGTTGCTGTTTTGTTATTGTTGATTTTTGGCCGTTACCATGGAGCGTAGAACTGTACGAGCATCGTCTCGTGCTCCGTTGCTAGGTAATCGAAGTCTCCGTCCGCGAGCACCAGAACGTCCCTGCGCGCGCTCTCTGCAAAGGCGCGAAAAGCCAGCGTGAAAAAGACCAGATGTAGGACGAGTAGCGCCATGGTATGGACCCGAAGAGCGCCAGAAACACTTTGGACTTTGCGGAGACCGAGGCGGAGTGGAGATGGAGCCACAGAGAGGAGGAGAGCAGAGGATACTTTTAAAGAGACACAGCAAGCCGAAACACGACTGCGTCCGCCGGCCTTTCGTAGTAAACGTAGCAAAAAAGCTGCATTCAGGTTATTAACCCCAATATCGTTAAACATACACACCTGGGCAAAGCATGAGAATTCAACACAATTTATTAACGGAACTATTCATTCTAATGAGCCGACATATATCGCCCTTTGGTGACGTTGCTGCTGTTGTTTTGAAGGACGAAGCTGAATTCCTGCTCTCTGTTGTGGATAGACGCTAGCCTAGCAACAACGGAATGCGGCTCTGTGATTGGCTGGCAGCAGCAGGTGGTGATGCGATGTAACGCTATGATTTGCCAGAGCACCTGTCAATCACACAGCTTAGCAGAATGTTTCTTTTTTAAGTAACATATTTCTGTTTTTAACGCTGTTTCATCCAAACGCTGTGCTGAGTTTCAAGTGTCTGGTTTATGTATCTGTAAGTGCAAAAAGACTGTTGTTTTCTCTGTGTTCGCCTCCACTCCACTGCGCACCGCTGTTTCACTCACTGCAGAGGAAACTCATCCGACGGAACTGGCTTTGTTTACTTCCATTCAGCTAACAGAGCCCGAAAAACAACCCAAGCCTGACACCCCCACGGCCGAAGCAGCAAACCCCCAGATTCACGCTCTTCTCCGTACTCCCACTGCCATTGGGCAGACAGGAGTGCACACATGCCGCGCTGAAGCTGCCGTCCGCCCGGGAACAGACCTCACATCTCCCCGGGAACGATGCACCCTTAACCTGGGTACAAGTTTCTCATTACCCCGGTAGGATGGCCTCATACATAGTCCTCTTGTGAACCGCGGATTCCAACCATTTCCCCCACAGTTCCCACGGTAACGTACCGTTCAGATGTGCAACACTGTAGTCATAGTAATACTGTAGTTATAGAAATACTGTGTATTAGGTCTTAGTTACTGAAATTCTACATTGTGAGATCAACAAAGTATTGTATCTTAGTAATACTGTAGTCATAGCAATACTGTGCAGTACTGTGCTGCTCACTGACACCTCACCGTTTCTGCTCTGTGTTGATAGTACACTTTTAGAAATTTTAAGCTTAGCAGTACTTTAAAATACCCCTAACTATTCTGTACTGTTATAATGACTTTATTACAAATCAGGTACTTAGGAATTTCCAAACCCTCCTTGTCCACTCAACCCGGAGACACTCACTCATTGTGTATTACACAATTTTTTTTGACACACACACACACACACATACATACACTTTTGAAAGTGGATCACGGCCTGTAAACACAGTTTCAATTGTGTTAACGCTCTGAACAAAGTGATGTCTACATTGCACATTACATTAGTCACAATCCTGCAGGTGATTAAAGGCTGAAGTGAAATTTGGATCTTTATATGTTGCATATTTCATGAATGTACATTATGAATATCGTTGGTCCTTAGACGGACCCCTGTGGTACCCCACAGGTTATGTCCCTTCAGCTTGTGTGTAAGTATTTGTGTTCTTGTCGTCCTCATTCCTGCAGTGATGGACTCGGTGAGTGACTCGGCGGTCATGGACTCAGTGCATGACCAGGTGTTGGAGTCCCTTCGTGACTCGGTGGATGTCCGGTTACAGGCCGTGTTGGCTCCCACTCACCCAACCTTAGACTCCACTCAGCGGGCAGTGCTCGGGTGGAGGCTGGAGGCCGCAGCTCAGGACCTACTGGAGATGTTCAAATGTAGCATTGAGAAGATCCAGTCCGAGCTGAAGACAGAGTTACAGAGACAGAGAAAGCTTTTGGAGACACTGCTGCAGTCTGCAGATAGGAGAGGGGAGGATGTGCAGCAGGAGGGGCAGCAGGAGGAACAGGCTGGTGAGTGCCCTTGTGTATCTGTTTTCCAGAGAAAAAGTGTGGAATCCCTCAATTTTACTTTTCATCATTGAGACCTTTCAAATCAAGAAGTGGAATGGCCTCAGCTGTGATTGACCCAAAACTCAATCACATTTGTGATGACTTCTATTGTGGTTCTGGCTTCGACAAAAATAAAGCGTTTTGATGAACAGTTTGAATCTCCACATTTGTGTTTCCTCAGAAAAGCAGGAGTCTCTGCAGGAGTCTCTGCACGAGGCGCAGCAGGAGTCGCAGCAGAAGAGCCAGAGGAAGCGCGGCCGAAAGCCTGGGGTCAGACTGGTGCCCAAACCCAAGACCACAACGGCTGACAACTTCTCCTGCCACCTGTGCTCTGCACACTTCAGTCATGTGACCACGCTTTGGAGACACCTGAGAAGCCACCGTGGTGACTCCACCAATCACGGAGCAGGGGCTGAGCAGGTAGCCAATCAAGGAGAAGGAGACCGCAGTAGAGCTATCGTGGACTACTTGGTGAGAAATTGACTGACGGGTGGATTGTCTCTGCAAATGACATTAACACAATTGTTCTTAAAGAAGTATTTAGGACAAATGGTTTTGTTCAAACTGAGAACCAAGATTTTGTCCCTATAACCCCCCAATCCACTCTGGTCTTGTTCACAAAGAGGTCCTGTGTTAGGCTAAGGCAACAGCAAAAATTGTAATATTAGCGGTCAATCTGAGTCCTTTGCAATCCCAAAAAAACTAAAAAATATTTGTCCAAAAAAGCTGAGTATAGTTCAGGTTAGTGCAAGGATTGGGACTGAGAAATAACCATGTGTTTTATTTTTAGTACCTGGACACAATGGCAGGTCAAAGTCCTGATGAGGACGGAGGAGACGAGAAAAACAAGGAGAGAGGAGGCAAGGACACAGGAGACAAGGACACAGGAGAGGACGAGTGGGCTGCAGCTGAACCGGAAGACGATTCGGAGACTGAAGCAAAACCACGCAAAAAACGCAAGAAGAGGAAACCGGAGACCAAGCCCCGAGCCAAGAGGAAGCTGAGAGAGCAAGTGAGGTCCAGAACCAGCCTCTTTGTGGAAAAGGGGTATTATTGCTCTTATTGCATTTGTTACAGTTTGTATTTCCACAGAAAAAGCCATCACCAGAGGAGGGGACTAAGAAGAGGAAAAAGAGCGCTGGGGGTGGAGCCTGTCGCGTGTGTGGCGCAGAGTTTCGCAGGAAGATGGCACTGGTGAAACACGTCCTGTGTTTTCATGGTGACGGAGGTGTGTGTGGTCTGTGCGGCAAGTCATGTGACACAGAGTTGGCGCTCACGGACCACCTGAAGGAGCACTACGACGAGAATCGCTTCTCCTGCACCATCTGTGGTATGAGCTCACAGAGTCAAAGTGTCCTGTTCATCTGAGCCAAAATGCCCTCTTCATCAGAGTAGTTTTTGTTTATATAAAAAAAATCTCTCCCTTTCTCTTTGCTTCTCCCTCTCGCTCTTCTTCTTGATCTGGTTCTCACTTCCTTCCTGTTACTTACGTGGCAATAAAAATTATTCTGATTCTGATTCTCTCTCTCTGCAGGGAAGCGGTTTCCCGCCCAGGCCTCTCTCCTCATGCACGAACGTGTGCACACGGGCGAGCGACCGTACAGCTGTTCTATCTGTGGTAAAACCTTTAACCAGTGTGGGAACCTGAAGACCCACCTGAAGATCCACACGGGAGAGCGCGCCTTCACCTGCCACCTGTGCGGCCGCGGATTCACCCAGAAGCAGACCCTCCACGTGCATGTGCGCTTCCACCTCAAGGAGCGCTCATACCTCTGTCAGGTAGGACTGACACCACACCTGTAGGAACGCTAGGACTGAGAGTAATTGTCTGATAGTCCATATGGGTTTAGGCAAATTAATCTTCTTCACTTGCTTTGATTGATTTAATGGAGGAAATAACAAAAAAACAATCAAAGAAATGGAGAGCCACATATTGTCCAACAAATCAAGCTGTAGGGACATAACCTGTGAGGTACCACAAGAGTAAATGCTGGGACCAACAGTATTGGTCGGCACTAGATCATATACGGAATCGGGACGAAACCGGAAGTAACAATCCTACTTTCAAATTAGTTTTAGACTAAAAAGTCCTTAAGTGGTGACTGGTTAAGTTTTAGGCGTCTGATTAAGATGGTTAAGGTTAGGGTTAAGGGTGGGTTGGGGTTATTTTATGGGAATGGCTGGTTAAGTTTAGGCATGAATAGGTAGTTTGTTATATTTACTTCCGCTTCCGTCCCGATTCCGTTTATGATCTAGTGCTGACCCAACAGTATTCCTACTGGGATTTTTCTCGACCAGCTTCAGCCAGCTGCCCACACATTGCATACATACACTGCCAAATATGACTATGAAGGTAGCTTTATCTCCCACTGTCAGTTTTGCTCTGTTGATGTCTGACACTCCTCCTTTCACCTTGCCCCTCTGTGTCCCTGTCCCCCATCCCCTCTATGTGTCCTTTCCGTCCTTGCATGCGTCAGGTCTGTGGGAAAGGCTTTATGCAGCACGTGGACCTGAAGCGTCACATCCTGGTTCACTCAGGAGAGAAGCCGTACGTCTGCTCCATCTGCAGCAAGAGCTTTCAGGCCAAACGCTCCCTGAACATCCACATGAGAGGCCACCAAGGGGGGGTGGGGTCTGAGAGGGGGGTGGGGTCTGAGAGGGGGGTGGGGGCAGGGCCTGAAAGGGGGGAGGAGCCACAACTGATCAGAACACTGCCCGCTGCGCTCTCCTCCTTCACGGCCGACTCAGAGCTTTTCCGTGGCCTGCAGGGGGCGCTGGAGAGAGGGGCTGGGCCTGCGGGAGGTAGCGTGTCCAGGGGGGAGGAGTCATTGCATACTACACACCTCCAAGGGCGGGGCTTAGACCTGGGCCGGAGACTTGGGCTGGATGCAGCGGTGGGAGAACTGCTGTTCAGAAGCCAGCAGGAGACACTAGTGGGGAGAGGGGCGGGGCTAGCGGCAAGAGAGTTGGGGCTGTTAGCCAGGGGGGCAGGGGTGGAAATGAGAGGGGCGGAGTCTGCAGTTATGGGGGCAGAGACGAAAAAACAAGAGACAAAGGAAACAAGAACTGAGGGCGCAACTGACACAGAGCGGAAAGGTGCACACGTAGAGGGGAGAAGCGCGCATGTGGAGGGAAGGACCGTGCACGTGGACAAAGCTTTTCACGTGCACTCCAATTTACATCAAAGGCCTGCGCATGTAAGGCCTGCACACGTAGAAGCTCGGAGCGCGCACATGGAGAGAAGTGTTCAGGTGGACAGGGCCCCACACATAGAGCAGAGAGGCGTGCATGTGGAGGGGAGGAGTGCGCACATAGAGGGGAGAAACGTGCACATGAGCAGCAGAGGCGCGCACATGGACAGGGGCACGCACAAAGACAGAGCAGTGCACGGTGAAGCATCAGCGCACAAGAGCGTTCACGAGAGAGCTGCGCACGTGGAGCAGAGAGCTAGAAACCACTCTCACTTCATCCAGCTGTGACAGACTACATTTTATGATCCTTAATGGATGTCGTCAGTCACTTCAAGGTCCAGGGTAAACCTAACCTGGGTTAAACTAAATAAATGAAAGTAAGCAGACTTTATTATTTTCCAACTCATATCCCACTTCTCCTTTGGTTGGTTATGAAGTTAGCTTAGCTGTTAGCATTATTGTTAGCATAACTCATTTCATAAAGTTGTCAACCGCCGCAACTTTCAACCTGGGTGTGAGATGTCACACTTAACCGTCCAATGTGGGACAGCCGTGTCCTGCATGCTGCTGCCATGGTATTTGTGGCAGGTATCTATAGCCCCATTCGGACGGGATTAGTTTTACATGGGGACCCCTGGTAATTTGTGATAATCGCAGAGGACGTCTGAGATTTTAGTCCTGTGCGAATGCGCCATGTCTGTAATTTGTAAAGTGATAATTCCGCCGCAAATGACCTCCTGTATTTGTCCAAACACAGACGTGCTGTGATAATACTAATCCTGTGCGAATCTGCATGTCAGTGATTGTGATCGCTATTGCCACTTTCGCTTTACTTTCTGCCACTTTCGCTTTACTTTCTGCATTGTTTTTGTCAGTGAGCAGAGGAGCAGAGTCGCGGCTGCTGCTGTCTCTGTGAGGTCTATGGAGAAGTGTAGAGGACAGTGTAATGTCTTCACTGACACAAAGACCCGCGCACGTGCGGCCGTTATGTCAGATGTCAGGGAAAATTACAGTCATTGCTTTTCCCATGCGCTGCAAGATCTCAGACCTCCTCTGTGATTATCACAAATTACCAGGGGTCCCCATGTAAAACTAATCCCGTCCGAATAGGGCTTTAGTGCTCTGAGGTTCATATAGACTCGAGTTCTGATCGTGAACGTGTTTAAATGTTACCATGGAGACGGTTTAGGTGGTGTGTCGTGTTCCCTTCACACAGCAGCAGGGAGCGCTGCTGTTTAATCCAGTGTTTTGTATCATGTTGAGTTTGTGGTGAATAAAAGTGTTCCACTGGTTTGTTTTGTGTAAGTGTGTAAATTGTAATAAAAGTAGATTATAAATTACATTTTCACCTTGTAACAAAGCTTCATGTTTAGAACTTCACTTCCACTGACGAGCATTGTTAGTGTTGATCTCCTTTGACCAAAGCATGATGCTGCCCTCAGTCTGTGACATTGCCAGTCTGACGTCATTTGTGTGTAACGTCTAACGTGGTCTGTCACATACAGTGGGGCAAAAAAAGTATTTAGTCACCAATTGTGCATGTTCTCCCACTTAAAAAGATGAGGGAGGCCTGTAATTATCATAGGTATACCTCAACAATGAGAAGAACAAAAATACAGGAAAATCACATATTGGTCAGTAACGTTCATCAATACTTTGTTATATACCCTTTGTTGGCAATGACAGAGCTCAAACGTTTTCTGTAAGTCTTCACAAGGTTATCACACTATTGCTGGTATTTTGGCCAATTCCTCCATGCAGATCTCTTCTAGAGCAGTGATGTTTTGGAGCTGTCGCTGGGCAACAGACTTTCAACTCCCTCCAAAGATTCTCTATGGGGTCGAGATCTGGAAACTCTTGGTCTTTGGTCTTCCATTAATACAGGTAACGAGTGGAGGGCAGAGGAGCCTCTTGAAGGAGTTTCAGGTCCAAATAGTTATTTTTCCAACCATAAGTTGCAAATATAAAAAAAAAAAATAAAGCCGCAAGCGGCGTCAAACGGCCCTCCAACTAACTTCGAAAATGCCCATCTAAAACTTTGAAATAGTCTGTAGGGGGCGCTAATGTGTCAATTTGAATCAATTCACTTTCAAATGACCTAGACCCTAGAGTTGAACAATGTATTAAAGTTTTGTGCAAATCAGACTTTGTTTGTGCAAACGGGAGCAAATTTAATGTCAAAAACGGCCAAAAAAAGGTCACAATTTGCCGCGCCGCAAAGTGCGTCCGTCACGCACCGACACCATTTGTTTTCACCATTGTGAAAGCAATAGGCCCTTACCCCGTTCGGGGCTCGGGCCTAATCAGATGTGATTTTCTGGATTTTTTTCCTCATTCTGTCTCATAGTTGAGGTATACCTAGGATGAAAAGTACAGGCCTCCCTTATATTTTAAGTGGGAGAACTTGCACAATCGGTGGCTGACTAAATACTTTTTTGCCCCACTGTATGTGACATACAGTGCCTTGCAAAAGTATTCGGCCCCCTTGAACCTTTCGCCACATTTCAGGCTTCAAACATAAAGATATAAAAATTAATAAAATTGTCAAGAATCAACAACAAGTGGGACGAAATTTGGAACGAAATTTATCGGACAATTTAAACTTTAACAAATAAAAAACTGAAAAGTGGGGCGTGCAATATTATTCGGCCCTCTTACGCTAATACTTTGTAGCGCCATCTGCAACTCGCTTGGGGTATGTCTCTATCAGTTTTGCACATCGAGAGACTGGAATTCTTTCCCATTCTTCCTTTCAAAACAGCTCAAGCTCAGTGAGGTTGGATGGAGAGCGTTTGTGAACAGCAGTCTTCAGCTCTATCCACAGATTCTCGATTGGATTCAGGTCTGGACTTTGACTTGGCCATTCTAACACCTGGATACGTCTATTTGTGAACCATTCCATTGTAGATTTGGCTTTATGTTTTGGGTCATTGTCCTGTTGGAAGATAAATCTCCGTCCCAGTCTCAGGTCTTTTGCAGACTCCAACAGGTTTTCTTCCTGAATGGTCCTGTATTTGGCTCCATCCATCTTTCCATCAATTTTAGCCATCTTCCCTGTCCCTGCTGAAGAAAAGCAGGCCCAAACCATGATGCTGCCACCACCATGTTTGACAGTGGGGATGGTGTGTTCAGGGTGATGAGCTGTGTTGCTTTTACGCCAAACATATCGTTTTGCATTGTGGCCAAAAAGTTCGATTTTGGTTTCATCTGACCAGAGCACCTTCTTCCACATGTTTGGTGTGTCTCCCAGGTGGCTTGTGGCAGACTTTAAACAAGACTTTTTATGGATATCTTTGAGAAATGACTTTCTTCTTGCCACTCTTCCATAAAGGCCAGATTTGTGCAGTGCACGACTGATTGTTGTCCTATGGACAGACTCTCTCACCTCAGCTGTAGTTATCTGCAGTTCATCCAGAGTGATCATGGGCCTCTTGGCTGCATCTCTGATCAGTCTTCTCCTTGTTTGAGATGAGTTTGGGGGGACGGCCGGGTCTTGGTAGATTTGCAGTGGTCCGATACTCCTTCCATTTCAATATAATTGCTTGCACAGTGCCCCTTGAGATGTTTAAAGCTTGATGTTAAAGATGTTAAAAGATGTTTTAATCTTTTTGTATCCAAATCCGGCTTTAAACTTCTCCACAACAGTATCTCGGACCTGCCTGGTGTGTTCCTTTGTCTTAATGGTTCTCTCTGCGCTTTAAACAGAACCCTGAGACTATCAAAGAGCAGGTGCATTTATACGGAGACTTGATTACACACAGGTGCATTCTATTTATCATCATCAGTCATTTAGGACAACATTGGATCATTCAAAGATCCTCACTGAACTTCCTGAGTGAGTTTGCTGCACTGAAAGTAAAGGGGCCGAATAATATTGCATGCCCCACTATTCCGTTTTTTATTTGTTAAAAAAGTTTAAATTATCCAATAAATTTTGTTCCACTTCACGATTGTGTCCCACTTGTTGATTCATGACAAAAAATTAAAATGTTCTATCTTTATGTTTGAAGCCTGAAATGTGGTGAAATGTTGAAAGGTTCAAGGGGGCTGAATACTTTCGCAAGGCACTGTATATGATGGTGTCATCTTTGTGTGAAATCATCCTGACGTAATCTGCCCTCACATGTCTGACGTCGTCTATGACGTCATCTGTCTTGTCCTCCGACACTTGTTTGTTTAAATAAAGCTTGGATACACAACAATTACACAAAAAATTTATGAAAACTTACGGGCACAAAATAAGTCAGAATAAAAGGCCCAGTGCATGATGGGAGCTCGATGACAACACAGCCGAGTGCATGATGAGCTCACCGCGGAAACCTTCACTGAGGTCAGAGTTCAGTTTTTTTTAAGTCCACCCCTTTTGGTTCTAAGGGAGGAGCCATAGTTCAAGCTGCTCTGTGATTGGCTAATCAATCACTATCAGATCCCACTGCCGACGAACCTTTCCTCTTCCTCTTCGGAGCTTTAGGCTTCGAGTCTTCCTCCTCCTGATGAGACAAGACGAGGAGTTAGGAGAAAAGGAGATTGGAGGAGTGCGTTTGTGTGTGTGTCATACCGATGCACTGCTGCTTGCACTCTCCTCTTCAGTGGTTGCTGTGGCAGTTGGGGGGGCGGGGCCTTTCCTCTGCCGTGGGCTGGAGGCAGCAGCCGCTTTACGCCGTGACTTTGGAGGTTTGTTCTGAGCGTCTTCAAACTCCTCAGCCAATGAGAAGAGGTCGCTGAACCTAGATGCAGAGCCATGATGTAAGAAAAGAGGAGGGCTAGTAGCAGCAGTAACAGTTATACCAACAATAGTAGCAGTTGTAGCAGCAGTAGCAGTGACAGTAGTCCATTCACATTACCTCATTTTGTGTGCTTCGTCACAGCTTGCCTGAACGTGCTGCAGAGCCTGAAGAATTGGAGTCTGAGAGAAAACTAAGAAAACATAAAAATATATTACATATGTGGCATCAGGAGCTACACTAGTGTCTCTATAAAGTTGTCATCAGGAGGTCCTTACAGTTGTTCTTGACGTTCTGGAGGCTCAGTCTCAGATTGTCCAGATGTTCCAGGATCTGCTCCAGAGTCAGCTGAGCCAGTTTAGAGCTGGAACTGCGCAGACTGAAAATACACAACGTTCTGAGAGTGCTCATTATAATGTTACTACTAATACCCCCTGGAAGCCATCAAAGTATACAACTCCCCATTCAGTTGGAATGGCTCATTAAAAAGGTAAAAAGCAGGATTTTCACGAATTTTAGGAAACAACAGCCCACTCCAGTGGGGCGACCTACTAAAACATGTGCGAGAGAAATGCACAAACCCAGTTCTTCTCTTTCAGTCACTGTTTATAAGTCACTGTAGGCATCGCTACAGTGACTACGTCTTTATTGTCTGTCAGACAACTACTTCAATCAATCAATCAAATTTTATTTATAAAGCGCTTTTCATACAAAAGATACAAGACAAAGTGCTTCACATTTTACAATCCCGCCCATGACCCCTACCCAAACCACATATATTATTAACACACACACACACGCAAACACACACACGCTCTCGCACATGCCCACACATGCACTCACACACGCTCTCATGCACGCTTACACACACACTCACACAAACACCAGTAAAACAGTAAAAGTAAGTAAGTAAGTAATCTTTATTTATATACCGCCTTTCACAGACCAGAGTCACAAAGCGGTTTACAATTGTTCACTCCACACAGAGATGGGAGCGGGGTTGCTGAACAGGAGGCGCATTTTTAGTGGTAGGGGAAACTGGAGTACCCGGAGGAAACCTACGCAGACACGGGGAGAACATGCAAACTCCACTCAGAAAGGCCCTGGTCCGACCGGGATTCGAACCAAGGACCTTCTTGCTGAGAGGCGAGAGTGCTATCCACTCAGCCACCGTGCCGCCCATGAAGAGAGACTTGGCAGGTTTCAGATGCAACCAGCTGAAAATGCGTCATCCACAAGGCCGTCTACACCAGGAGCAGAGAGCCACCCGTAGCCACAGGGGACGACACAGGACCCAGAGAAGACACAAAGCCGAGGGTCCAGGCCCAAAAGCCACACCCCAGGACCCAGAGGAGACATAAAGCCGAGGCCCCCCACAGCCACAGCTGACCACCGCTCCCAGTGCAGAGGGCTCCTCCAGAGGAAACACTGGGGATACTAAAAACAATAAAAAAATAAAAATTAAATAAAAAAACGTAAAAAAACTAAAATGTGAGACTAAAAGGAACTATCTTACGATACATTGATAATAGCAATAACAATAATCAATAATAAAGTTAAAATAAAATGTGTCTAAAAAAGATAAATAGAATATATAAAATGGAAAAATAAATGCTAATCAAAAGCTAATCTAAAAAGGTGTGTCTTGAGCCTGCTTTTAAAAATATGAACGTTCTCTGCGGCCCTGAGCTCCTCTGGCAGACTGTTCCAGAGACGGGGGCCATAGTGCTAGAAAGATGCCTCACCGTGTGTATGTGTTCTGACTTTTGGAATGGTTAGGAGTCTGCTGCCGGAGGAGCGCAGGGACCGGGAAGGTTCATAGGATAAAAGCAGTTCACCACAAGTCAGTCAATATAGGGAACATCAGCAGCTTCGTCCCAGGGCGATCTGCCGGTGAATATACAGCCGTGAGACAAAAACCTTCTCTGCTAATGAGAGGCGCGAGTCACTCCCTTCACCTGCGGTGTGTCCAGGCCGTCGTGGGAAGCCCTACATGGGCTTTAAGCGCATGCCATCGCATGAAAGAATCTCCTAAAAACACACTGGTCTTGTTTGATGAGCACGTACGTCACATATCACCAGAATGACTGACAATTATGAGGACCAATAGTCTAGATGATCCATCTTGAAGAAGAAATTCCCCCTATATACAGTACCTTTAACTAAGTAAGAATTATCTCTCTCGCAGCCCGGCCTCGCAGCCCGGCCTCGCAGCCCGGCCTCGCAGCCCGGCCTCGCAGCCCGGCCTCGCAGCCCGGCCTCGCAGCCCGGCCTCACTCCCCGGCCTCACTCCCCGGCCTCACTCCCCGGCCTCACTCCCCGGCCTCACTCCCCGGCCTCACTCCCCGGCCTCTCACCTCTGTCTTTTCCGGGGCTGGCTGTTGTTCTTTATGAGCTGAGCCTTGATGTTCTCGGCCAAAGTCTCATCGTGGCGTGTGGCCCAGTGTCGCAGCAGACTTGTGGTGAAATGGTCGTCTGGGTGACAGGGACGGGACAAAACCATCTTCACCATGTCCTCTGAAGGCCTATGGACAAATAAGGGGACACATGAGAGGAGGAGGACACATGGGAGGAGGAGGGGGAGGGAGAGGACACATGAGAGGTATCCTCTCCCTGGTGTGTGGTTCACTTGACTGAAGTGCCGAGAACTGTGTAAATATGTCATGGGGACAACATCACTATCGTAGTGTGTCAGTACAAAAAAAAAGCAAAATACCCTAAACCCTCAACTGACAAAAGGGTGAGAGTTAGCCCTTACCTTAAGGGCAAGGTCACATAGGTTTTCACAAACAAAATAGGCCAAGTGGCCCGGATCGTCGCCACAAGGGTGTGAAGACGGCCCGCGGTCACAAGAGCCTGTTTTTGCAACCGTGCCAGAGCAACTGTGCTGTAGTACAACGCTCGGTCCAGCTGGTGGCGCTAATACAAACTCCAGCGACTGTCCGAGTTAAGTTCCCGTTTCTATTCCTGTTTACTTTCTGCTACTGTAGCTAACAGATCGAGCATGGAGCGTGTTGTTTGCATCAGAGCAATGTGTACAAGTGTGAGACGTGTCTTTCCCCAAAGTGCAGCAGCTCAGTGGGATACGTGTGTGTGCGTGCCACGGACACAGGAGCGCGCTTTGGATTAAAGAGCGTAAGCGCTGAGAAATTAATGACAATGAAAGAATGGAAATGCCTGGAGCGACACTTCCCAGCGCCAAGGTCCGGGGGCTTATATGATAGGTTTAATACAAGCAGGGAGAATACAAAAGTATTTGACTGCTGTAGAGACATGTAAAAATGCGCGTCACAACGAGCGCAACAGGAAGACGTAATGTGACGCACAATATCTAATCGCGAAGTGGGCCCAGGCTTTAGGATTTAGTTTTAATTTTTTAACTCCAAGCCAACATGTTCAAGTGGTTTTTCCTTACAATTAGTGTTTGTATAATAATCATGTATAAAACAGTGATTCTGACTTCTCTCTCCGCAGCTGCAGCAGTAAACACGACAAGGCCTCAGGGTGTTCTGCAACAGAAGAGCAGGACAGTAGTTACTACTACTACCACTACCACCACCACTACCACCAATACCACTGCTACTACTAACCCTTGTACTTCAGGTGCTGCAGTATTGGAATGATGGTCTCCAGTGGAATACTGTGAGCGAGGAATAGCTGCCAGGTGCTGTACTGTTCAAACGTCTCCCAGTCCAACGACTGAACTGAAGCAAGACAGAGACATGTCAGACACGAGAGACTTTAGAGCCCGGCCCCAAACAAGGCTCATGGCCCTATCCCGAGTTCCACATGTGTCAATGACCGTGTAAGCTACCCCTGTGCATGAGAAGGGCCACTGGAAGTGCTCTGTTGTGGAGAAAAAAAGAGACCACAAGCTGCATCTGTGTAATTGTATATTATAAACATACAGTAGTAACTCATAATGTGGATGTAATTTGTGTGTGTAATTTTACATGCTTCTTTATGTTTTGTTTTTTAACAGCCTGATTCTCATGTGCCACTCATATACACCAACAGTATAACATACTAGTTACTTGTATTTAGAGTCATAAGAAACTTGTGGCTTATGTGATTAGTGCAGGAGCAGTAGTCCTCACTCCTGTTCCTGCTATTTTAGTGTGTGCACGGCTTTTGACAACTGCAGCAGCACTCAGACCTACAATCAACATGTTTGATATCTCCACGATCGTACTTCAGCAGTTGTGAGTTCAGGTGGTTAGAAAAGTTTATATAGTATGTGAGGGGTTTTATAGCCTTAAAACATACACCCGCTACTGAAAGGATTTCTCTTGTTGTGGGTTATTTTTAGAACAAAACCCTCACAATAAATGAGGGACCACTGTATTTAGTATAATCTATGAGTGTGTCACTGACTGAGGATGTTGAGGACAGAGTCTTTCCGAAACATCACCAGGTTTCCCATCATCACGTGACACATGAGCTCCTGTAACTGCAAACACACACAGAGACAAACACACTATGATACAGTAAGAACCATAAAAATACCGTGATTGATTTTTTTTTGTAGTTGTGTTACCTGAGTGGAGTCGATCACCGCCACAATCATGTTGAGTAGCTCTCCACTCCGAAGAGTCTCATCTGGAAACTGCACACACACAGAGACATGCGCACAGAGATGAGTTTTGGTTATTGGTAAAATACGGTTCGCACTAGTATATGTATTAATACTTTCATTAAAATCAAGTGATTTCTCCACATCGTCACAGTTTAAATGGTCCTCTGATGAACAGCAAAGACTCTGCTCAAGTGTCTCAGTATGTCTCAATGTACATGTCTCAATATACATACCTCAGTATATATACTGGGTGTGAGGAAGCAGAGCAGCCTCACGTCGTCCTCCTGACAGGCCTTCATGTCCATCATTAAACACGTGTGGAGATCTCCGAGTGCCGTTGCTTGAGCAAACGACTCGTACAACAGCATCTTCCCATTTGCCGCTTTACTGCACAACCACACAACAGTCATATTATAGACTACAGCCATATAACAGACTACACACAAACTACAGCCAGACTAAGATAAAATAAGATTTATTCGTCCCTCAGTGGAGAAATTTCCATGTCATTGTTGCGCACATTACAGCAGAATAGAATTAGAAAATAAGAGCAACCTATTATTCAAGATGATAGATAATTGTCATTGGAATGTTGTTTAAGTTATCATTTTTAATATGTGGCATGATATACTGTATACAGAAAGGCCATATTGTGATTCACTTTGGCAGGAAGTCTGGGAGGCTCGTATGTTAAACCCCAGGAGGAAGCAGGCTTTGTATACGCTAATACGGAGTGTCACGGAGGAGACTCACACTTGGAACAAGTTGGGGATGTTGCATCCTGAACGCGCGTCTATGGTTCTGTCCGCACGTCTATGGTCCGCGCTCGGTACCATGTTACAGGTGTGTGTGAGCTGTTTACAAAGCGGCCGCGGCTGCCCCGGGTCAGAACGGAGGATATGAATCTCGTTCGAGTACGTACAGGAAACAGCACCAAGTGCCCGCGGTCACACATTTCACAGAACTGAGATTGTTAGCAGGAAAAAGTTGGAAATCACAGATCCTCAGAAAATGTTTATCCTTGGTTTATCCTGATGAATTTCAATGGTCCAGAGAATTGACAAATGAAGAGAATAGAAACCAATCTAGAGGTAGAAATTCAGGAATGCTTTCCCGGCCGGTCTTAATCACTAGTAATCACTTGCCCGATCGGGCAACATGCCAAGACAGCGCACTTGTCCATCCCAAATCTTTAGTTTCCCCAGGCAAGCGACCCTGTTGTGTCTGAAGTCTGCAGTCTAGAGGGTGAAGAGGAATGACGTGAGAACAGTCCCCTGGGGGGCCCCGACAATGCAGGACAGGACCTTAGACACAAAGTCCCTGGTTCTCACAAACTGGGGTCTGTCTGTGAGGTAGGACTCAGACAGGGACAAGCTGCAGGCAGCAGGACAGGACTACAACCTAAGAAGCCGTGGCCGGTGTTAAAGGCACTGGAGAAATCAAAAAAGCAGATCCTCACAGCGGAGTAGGGCTTCTCCAGGTGGGATGAGGGACATGACCTTGATGCCTGACCGGTAGGCGAACTGCAGTGGGTCCATCGCTAAGGTCACCACGGAGTGGAGGTGTCCAAGGACCAGTCTCTCCAGTATCTTCCTGAGGTAGGATGTCAGAGCCACCGGCCTGAAGTCGCTGAGGTCTTTGGCCTTTGGTGTCTTAGGCACTGGTAACACACAGGAGGTCTTCCAGATCTGTGCTACTGCAAGGGTTCATTTAAAGAATGATGGGAAACATGATGGCTCAGTGATGAGCCAGTAAAAAAATATTTACAGTGCAAGAAAAAAAAAAAGGACTTACAGCCAGCATAGTTCAGTTCAGTTCAATACTCTACTCACTCTCTTGAAAACTCCCAGGAGTGAGAACACACTCCTTTTAAAACAGCGAGCCCCGACCCTGTCACAGGTGCTCCGTCACGACTACAAACCTCAGCCTGAGGCTCTGGTAAGACGTGCCCCATAACCCCACACAGTTTGTCTGCGCAGGAGCAGCTGATGTGGTCTGATCCAACTGCCTTCCTGGTCTTTTTTCCTCAGCTGTCCTTGCACTTGGGCAGGTGTGAAAGACAGGGGAGGGCTGTCTTTCACAGCGTGGCCGAGGTATGGCTTCTCTATACCTCGACCACGTTCTGCTGACTCAGCTGTTCCTCCATCTTCTCAGTCTCCGTTGTACATCCTTCAGTGCCTCACTGTCTCTTGATCAAAACGCCCTTTTCTCCTCCTTCAACAAGGCCTTAATATCAGAATTCATCAATGGCTTGTTCAATATATTCGCATGTGCGACACAGCAGACACATTGTTGCGGTGTGGCAGAGGCGGTGATTTGGCATCTCGATGTTTGTGTTTGAACGCAGGAGATGAACATTGTTGAACTTTGCTGAACTTCTTTACATGCGGCAACCAATCAGTGAGCAGGGACAAGCCGGTCAAAACAAGAAAGTGAAGACTCTTGAAAACAGCCATAACATGATAAACCAGCATTAAACGAGGACTAAACAAGGGTTAAACCAGGACTGACAGTGGGGGGCACAGAGTTTGTGAACATAATAAGCCTCCAGCCCGAGTTCTCATTCTATTGTGACTGTATACAAGTGCTGCGAACGTCTTCGCCAACACTGAAGTACCAGTTCACAGTGTTGGTCAGTAAAGTGACAGAAGGGATTAGATCTGCAAATAAAGTAATGGTGACAGTGGCTCAGTTGATAGATCATTGGTCTTTGGACCTAATGGTCGTAGATTTGATCCCACCACGACCCATGTCACCTGCTCCCACTGATGTCTGCTATTGTTGTGTCCCTGGACGAGACACTTAACTCCACTTTGCCTGAAGTCCCCACTGAAAGACCAAGGCCGTATCTGCATTGACGGAGCAGCCATCTTTCTGTGGACCCACCCCCTGCAGGAGGATCAGCGAGGGACTGCCGCTATGTGATTTGGCTGGCAGCTCTGCCACCCCCTTGACCCAGAAATGGATAATAAAGGGATGTAAATGAATGAATAAATTACATTTCCTTTCTTTTAAGCAAGCAACGTTGTGACCACTGATGGGCAAACAACACAGACGCTCTGGAGTTTGTGTGGCTCTTCCTGAAGCAGATACTTCAAAACACTGCAAAACAAGCCGGTCACGTGACAAACGTGTAGCCACCAGCATTACTTTGAGGCAAAAAAAGTGAAAAAATACCACTGTCCAGAAAGTAATCTAAATATAAATAGATGTACAGTACAGACCAAAAGTTTGGACAAACTATCTCATTCAATTAGTTTCTTTTCTTTTCATGACTACCCAGGCTGTGTAAGGGCTATTTGACACAGAAGGAGAGTGGTAGGGTGCTGGGCCAGATGACCTGGCCTCCACAGTCACCGGACCTGAACCAATTCTATGGTTTGGCGCAGACTAGCCTAGTAAAAACAGGAAGAAGTTAGTATTAGTGTAAATCTCTGAAGTTAGTAATAACACCACCAACTGGACCGAGCGTAGTACTACGAGAATTCTAAACATTTATATATCCGGACTTTCTAATTATTATCCTGGGGGATTTTAATAAGGGAAACTTGAGGCAGGAATTAGCCAAATACAGACAGTTTCTTATGCCCGACCAGAGAGCACACACTGGATCACTGTAGCAGTGCAATAGACAGAGTTTATTGCGCTGTGCCCCGCGCAACTCTAAGCTTCTCAGATCACAACATGATCCACCTTATTCCTGCATACAGACGGAGACTGAAGCTCTCCAAACCTGTAGTGAGGAACTCCACGGTGTGCTCTGATGAGGCTGTGGAAGAGCTGCGCGCGTGCTTGCAATCCACAGACTGGGACTCTTTCAGAGCTGCCACAGGAAGTTTGGATGACTACACGGACACTGTGAAGTCATATATTTATTTCTGCTAGGACAGCATAATCCCAACAAGGAGCAGGGTCATCTACAACAACAATAAACCCTGGTTCAGTGCTGAGCTCAGGCAGCTCAGGAAATTGAAAGAGTCCACTTTCAGAGAGGGTGACTGCAATGGCTACAAGGTGGTGACATATCAGTTCAGAAAAGCACTCAGCGAGGCTAAAACCCTGTCCAAATTCTCACCCTTGCCTTTAACTCATCAACTACCATTGACGTAAACATTGTTTTTTCAATCTTTTCCTGTCCGTCTGTGCCCCCTGTATCATAAATGTCTGTGGTTTGGGGCTGTAGACAGTATTTTATTAAGCCAGCAGGTGGCAGCAAAACTCTGTGGGTATCTTGGTCAAAGATCACTAGCTGCGTTTCCATTGAATAATGCGCAAAAACTTTTTCGATACATTTCAAAATTCGAAAAACCTGTAATTCGCAAAAGCGGCCGTTTCCATTAAGACATATTCGAATAAGTATACACTATTTTCGCGCGTTTATTCACTAGTTTCTAGTACGTCAACATGGCAACAGAAGTAAACAACACTTTGATTTACGTGATATATATTAATGTCTTGACTTCTGCTGCGGCTCTGATCCTCTCTGACCCCGGGAGAAACTGTGGCTGCTTTGACAGCTCCGCGAACGCGCATGGTCATGGACCGAGCGCGGACCATAGACGCGCGCACAGAACCATAGACACGGGTCTTGCCTGTCTCCCCCGTCTCTCCCCCATGCCTCTCCCCCGTCTCTTCCCCGTCTCTCCCCCGTCTCTCCCCCGTCTCTTCCCCGTCTCTCCCCCATGCCTCTCCCAAGTCTCCACACGAAGCGCAGCCAAAACTCACTGAATAAAGCAGCTCGGCTTCCTCCGCTATATCGAAATAAGTGTTTCCATTGCCGTTTTGCGAAAAACTAAATTTCGATACGTCCAAAAACCACCGATTTTAAGCGCATTAACTTTTTATCGAAAAACTGTGGTTTATTCGAAATTTGCGCGTTTCCATTTGACATTTTATGATGCGCAAATTCAAATTTCGAAATTTGATACTCAATGGAAACGCAGCTATAGTCTGAGCACTCTGAGCAGGAGAGACTGAGGTGAAGCAGACATGGAGGAATATAGTCAGGGTCAGGCTACATTTGGAGGTAGTTTGAGCAGTAAACGTGTCTCCAGAGCTGACAGAGACCCTGTGGAGGGTCAGGACAGCAGACCAGCGGTGCACCCCAAAAATGCCACAGAAAAGTGGACTATTGCTAAAACTATCACTGAGTGCGCACCAGCAGCCAGCGGCAAAGTCCAGTTATGGTCACAGCGCTCGCTGGACTGAACAGAACGACACTCTGTAGGTGTACCCAAACGAACACATACAAACGCGCGCATAAACGTGTTAGTATTAGATAGCAATATGGCCTACGTGCAGGACTGTACAAGGACTCTACAAGGACTCCATGTTATGACTATGATGTGACTGTCTCTTTGTGACACGTATGTCTTTCGATGTGTGACGTGACAATGACTATATAAACTGTGTACTGCCTTTATTCTGTCTGAGAGAAAGAAACAGAGTAAACCAGTGGAACTGGAGAGAAACTTAAATAAACTTCCAGAGTTTGGCACACCACGATCCGTCTCTGTCTGCTTAAATCCTAACAGATTTGGTGGAGAATGCGCGGCTCGGTTTGTGCCATTCTCTGGATTGTTTTGAGAGAATTTCCTCTGTTTCTTTTTTTCGGCGTGTGGGAGCGACAGCACGTTATCTGGAAGGGGAGAAATCCCAGCGGACGCTGAAAGGGCTCGCTTTTGGATGGGCTTGCTCTTGCTCCCTCACTTTCTCTGTTTTGTTTTTTAAATTGAATATTCCGACGCGGAAAAGAGTTGGCAGACCTCTCGGACAGTCCTTGGAACCGGTTTGACAAGAATAGGGTAAGCAGACACCTTTTTTAATATGTAAAGTCTGCATAATTGGATATTAGCTAAATTTTGGTCTGTTTTTTGGGGTCTGTCAAACTCTCTAAATTGTATTTTGAAGAAGTCTCGGGGTTAAAGTCCCTTTGAGCCTCGGGGTTAAAGTCCCTTTGAGAAAGTCTCGGGGTTAAAGTCCCTTTGAGCCTCGGGGTTAAAGTCCCTTTGAGAAAGTCTCGGGGGTTAAAGTCCCTTTGAGCCTGGGGGTTAAAGTCCCTTTGAGAAAGTCTCGGGGTTAAAGTCCCTTTGAGAAAAGCCTCGGGGTTAAAGTCCCTTTGAGAAGAAGCTTCAGGGTTAAAGTCCCTTTGAGAGAAACCATGGTGTAAACAGAAAAGCAATTTATAAAAAGGGAAACGTGTTAAGGAGGCCTTTGTTACAAAAGCTTTGAAATTGACGAATTTCAAGCTGATAAATGACAAAAGTACATAAGCAACAATATTTCAGTGATCACGGTTTAAATTACATACAGAAAAAGGGAGTTTTTGTTTTTGGAGTGAACAGAGTTCACCGGAGAATGCAGAGTTTTATCTAAAGTTGAGCTATGAGAGCTTTTGTGAGATATTTACATTTTTTGCCGAGTTTTATCTACAGTTGAGCTATGAGAGGGTTGTATCCAACAGTTGTTTTTGTTTTTTAGAAAGAGATTTTAAGTTTAAACTAGTTTGCTACCTCGATAAAATAGAAGCGTAAACGTTAAAGACAAGAGTGCCTTTTGTTACTAGTGTGGAAAGTGATCACTTCTAGATTTGGATGTCAAAAGTATAAAGAACAACATCAGTTATATTCGCTTAACAAAGTAATCTTGAAAGTTATTCTTCTGTATCTTTTTGCCTGTGTGTGTGCGTCGCTCTATCTGCTGCCGTTGTCAGGGAAACGGCCCCCTCCTTCGCTGCTCTGGCTGTGAATCTGAAGCAAAGCTACTGCTTTAGGAATTTGGCTTTTCATAGTTGTTATTCCGTTAAATTTGCTAAATATGCCATTTGAACATTGTGTTAGACACAGTTAAACGTTTTTAAACACCATTAGTGAAGAAGTTTTGAATTAGTATGTTTTTGAAACCCAAAGATTAGTACAAAAAGCTTTGCTTTTCTTTTTAAATCTGCTGCTTATTTTGTGAGTCCATTATTGTATCTCTGATATATTTCATAGCTGTTTGTGAGAATTTTTTCATGTATTTTTTATTTTTAGTTACAAAAGCCGTTTTTCAAACATTTAAATTAGAATCTGTTAAAAGTGATTAATGATTGTAGACTTCGTCTAAAAAAGAAAGAGGGAATTAGGCTGTAAAAGTATTATATTATTAAGTTAAACTACCCAATTCACCCAATTCACATTCAAGTGGTGACTTTTGTTTTTGTTTTGACTATGCACCTGACCTTCCTCCTGCTGCAGATGCACGCAGCACAGGAGCCTGGTCTAAAATGTGCTCCAATTCATACTGACTTCATTTGAAAAATGCTGCAATTATTTTAAATTAGTAGAATAGATGCTGAGATAAATAAGTGTAAAAGGGAAAGTCCATAAAGTGAAACCCAAGATGTTCAAGATTAAAAACATCACACAGTACAAAAGTACATAATACATATTTTAAAGTTTGAAGGTTTAAGAGATTTGAGTCTTGTTTTTTATATTGAGAGTTTCTGGTTTTAAATGTCATCATTAGTAAGATAATAAGTAATCTTTTATTTACATAGCGCTTGGGAAAGCCAAGAGCGCTTCAAAATTGTTTAGACTTCAGAGAGAAAAACAATCTCATTCACAATCTCTGTTGTTTTTAATTTGACTATAAGGTTGTTTTCCAGAACCAAGAGCACACACTGTACAGGGTCACTGCTGGACACTGGACAGCGCAAAGCCCACCCAGCCACAGGTCACAGAGCTAAGAGCAAAGGGAAATGCCACCTCCTTGCCCCTCCCCACGCCACTGCAGAACTGAGTGGGTGTGAGAGAGACCGGGGCCATGAAAGAGAGGTATCTGGAGACGTGATGGTGGAGCATCAGGGAAAGACCTAAATGAGAGTTGAGAGTGTGTCCAGTTGGTTTGCATCACCACAGTGTGACCTTTGACACCTACAGGTGGTTCGAGGAGTCTTGAGACACAACCCCAAAACACACATACACACACATACACATTCATACACTCACACATTCACATTTACATATAGATACATGAAAAAGCAGAACATGAGAAAAAAGCATTTTAAAAGTTTACTCCAATGTAAACACATATTTTTAATTGTCTATCACTTGAATCTTTAGTTGAATCAGTATTTTTTGAGACCAGAAATGTTCATTTGAATTCTATATTGTCATGGACTAATTGACCTCTGTCCTGACACTTTTGATTTGTTGATTTTGTACTGTGTGAAGTAATTACATTGATTAGAATTAGATCTGATAAAAACACAAATTAGAGAAGTAAACTGCGCTTGCTTTTGTCTGAGAGACATTAGCAACAGCATGAATAGAAATTGTGTTAAAGTAGAATCAAAGTGACTAACCATAGAGAGTAACTACTGCATTACAAGCTGTGTACAGGAACTGAGACACTGCACCATTGACCAGAAGTGCATCGCAAATGACCTGATGTGCTTCAACTGAAAAGACTGTATCTGGAGATCTGATGTCCAACTGGAGAGACCAAAACCATGGCTTGGACCCTTCTGATGTCCAAGATGACATCTCTCTATGACCTGACCTGATGATGACTGAGACTCACCCTCAGGGGACCTGAGGACCTGAGGACCTGAGGACCTGAGAGAGAAAAACTGGGGAGTGATGTTTATATTTTTGAAATCATACATTGATGAGTGCTAAATGAGAGAGATACTCACAATTCTTTCTTTTGTTTTTGTTTGTCCCTAGCTTCTGGACATCTGATGATCTATTGGACACAGCCATTTGCAGAACAAGAACCAGCCAATGAAAAATCGTCTATTGCTGATGCTATTGCTACAACCAGAACCTGTGACCAAATGCAATATAAATGTTAAGTATTCAGACATCTGACAGACAAAAACTTTGAAAATGATAAAGTATGAGTATTGTAGCGTTTTAGTAGATGTTAAATAGTAGTAAAAAAGTAGAATTGTCCTTTCTTTGTTGTTCATAAACACATTTCCACATAAGAGTTAAAATAGTACCCTACAATGTTATCCTTTTGATAGATCAGCTATAATATTAGAATCAGAGTTATGTTACAGCCATTGAAAGTGACAGAAGTCACAAACTAGGAATATGCCTTTGCTCAAGCTGCAGCCGAGCTTTTGAGTTAAAAAATAGAGTAAAAATAGGAATAGATAAATGCATCAACCATAGATTCTTTCAAAAATAGAGATTATTTGTAGCCAGTGCTAATATCAAATGGTAAAGGGACCATTTCACAAGCATTTACTTCAAAAGTAGATAAAGTTAATTACAGTTTATGTACAGTTTTATTAGATACTTGCCAAATTCACTTGTGTTCAAACATGAGTGAATGTTGACAATGCAAAAGTCCATATGAGTGTAGCCTAGATTAATGCCTAGATTAATGAGAGATTACAACCAACAGAGATTCAAAAGCATTTAAAAGCATTTTGATGCATTTGTGTATAGCACAAAAACACAATAGTAGATATTTAGATATTGAGAAGTTTCCAGCACAAACACCATTGTAGAATAACTGACCCCAACCCCAAACATAATTAGCTACTATTAGGATAATACTAATTTGATTAATGATGTACATTCATCCCAAACTGCCTGACAATAATATCTTTAGATAATAAAAAGTAATAAATCACTGACCACTATAGAAGTGTAAATGTTGACCATTTGCCTTACTGTGTTCACAGTTTTATTCCTGAGAATGAGAATAGACATGGAGTAAAATCCCACTGATAATATGCCACTGATAATGAAAGTAAACCACAGAGAGATTTATTAGATTAAAATGTATGTTTAAGAATATGGCTCAATAGAATCAAATATGCAAACATATTTGTGAATAGATTAGAATAATTTTAAACTATAGTGAATAGTAAAAGTAAAGTACACAGTCTAAGATTGAAAAGTGATAATAATACAGTGAAGTGAAGAACAATTATCATTAGAATAAAAGTATAGAGTAATAAAAGTGAAATTAGCTTCAAATTTGAGACTCAGCTCGTTTTTGTCTGTGTTTTGACTGAATCTGCTGAGTTCTTGTGTGTCCAATAGTTTTTGTTTGTTTTTATTTTTGTTTGTTTTTATTTTTTTGATTTGTTTTTGTTTGTTGTTTTTTTCCCAGGATAGAGGATAAAATCCACTGATATTGATTTGATGATTATGAGTTTAATGCATACATTTTCTTTGTTTTTAATAATTTTTTAAAGTTTTTTTTTAGGATTTTTTTTTTTTTTTTCTTTTTCCACTTTATTGATTGATTAAATTGAATGATCACATGTGATTATGTGATCAAAGGGGAGGGTGTTAGTATTAGATAGCAATATGGCCTACGTGCAGGACTGTACAAGGACTCTACAAGGACTCCATGTTATGACTATGATGTGACTGTCTCTTTGTGACACGTATGTCTTTCGATGTGTGACGTGACAATGACTATATAAACTGTGTACTGCCTTTATTCTGTCTGAGAAAAAGAAACAGAGTAAACCAGTGGAACTTGAGAGAAACTTAAATAAACTTCCAGAGTTTGGCACACCACGATCCGTCTCTGTCTGCTTAAATCCTAACAAACGCACATACATGTGCGCCCAAACACACAAAGTCACAACAGTATTCTATTGCACTTATAGTATAAGTATATTGTCTGTTCACTTTGATTTATTGTAATTTATAGTGTTTATCATTGTAACTTTTCTTATCTCTAATTTACTGTTATTGAGATAAATATAGCGCCACCTAATGGTTGAATACTGGCCCTTTCTGGCATAGTTTGTCATGGGCTCTACTTTCAATATCATCGAGTCATCATCGAGTCCATCCTCACGTCCTCCATGTGGATCGCTGGAGCCACTGTCAGGCACACATTGTGTGCACTTTATATTGTATATAGAAATTGAAACTATTTTATTTTAATTTTTATACCTTATAAGTATGCTGATTATTATTATGCCTTATTTATTATACTCTTATTATTTACCTCTCTTTGACTGTTGCACCGAGCCAAAGCAATTTCCTAGTCTGTGACTTTCTGTTACTTACTGGCAATAAAAATGATTCCGATTCTACACCACATTTGGGCTGTCTTCAGAATCCGGGGCCTGGTTCATTTGTGAAAACCTATGCGACCATACTCAGAGATGCTAAACTTGTTAGCATCAAAGTCCGCCCACCACTTTCGCCCGGTATTTTGCGGCATCACAGGGAAGTAATTAATATTTTCTAAACTCACGCAGCTGAAATTCAGTGAACAGTGATGCATCCAATACAAATCAACACTGCATGTGAATGCAGCTTCAGAGACACATTGTACCATCTTGGAGGGCTCAGCCATTTTGGGAAAAAAGGTCTGATGTTCTATTGTCTTTTGGAGCTAACACTTTTGAAGCATTTTTGGTTAAACCCAAGCTTGTCATTCTAACACTATCGAGAAGGCAGTGATTTCCTCCAATAACTCCAATAAATAGAAACAAGACAGGGGTACGATGGGAACAGTACAAGAAGACAAGATAAACCTTGGTAATTGACGTTTGACCCAAAAGGTTAGGCACATGGCCAGGGACTGAGAAAATAAGATTCCTAATATGCACGACAGATTAAAAGTTAAAAGCTTGGATCATAATGAAAATAAAATGAAAAGTAACACGTCTTACTTGACTATAAAAAGGGCATGATATGAGAGAGAAGTTAGATGAAAACAGCCTCGTCTCAGGTAGCTATGGTTTTGTTTCACTCTTACCTTGCTTTGTATGTGCTTCTGTGATTTTGTATCTGTGTGAGAACTTAATACTGCTAAATTCACAAAAATTAGGGCTGGGCGATATAAACGGTATAAGCGGTATGCAATATAAATTTGGCCCACGGTAGAGATTTTTGTTATACCGGCATATTGCAATAGGTCATTATGTCATCAAATTGCCCAGGCTCTGACGCCAGCAGAAAGGACCAAAACAAACCGGCATTCAGCAGCATTAGCCTAGCACTATTAGCCTAGCAAACACCACTGGAAACAACGAGCAACAGCACGGCATTAACACCGTGTTTCTGTCTCTGTATTGTTGTCACAGCGGCCCCAGCAGAGGTAAATACCATGGATCTATTATAATAACTGGATAGGGTATTACTAGCTTGTAGCTGAATGTGCTCGGGGGATTCTCGCGGTACTGCAGACTGAACCAGACTAAATTCACGTGGGCTACCCAGAAATTTTCCCCATAGAACTCAATGCATATTAAAACAGCTCAACCTCAGCTGACAGAGAACCTACAGCTTTCATAAAGGTCGGATTTTGTGGGGATTTTAGTGTCCCTTGTCATCCTGAACTTTTTTTCTTCTTAAATCCTTCGGTTTTGTTTAAATCCACACTTTAGTGCCACAAACTCTGCCCGTCTGGCTCTCGCTCTAACTCCCGCTCTGATGAACTGCTCTGATTGGTCAGAGCACGGCCGAGCCCCTCTGTGCACGTGCGTGAGACCTGGTGTGAGACCCACACACGCGTGTTAGGCGCAATGCATTATGGGAGATCATCCACTGCGCAGAACCGGGAGGACCAGACGAGATGCCCAAATACAGGCGAGTTTCCCATAGATCTTTGTGAGTTCCAGGCGACTTCCGCTAATCTTTCAGCCCCCATGCCGTCACAAAGCGCCACTGAGCACAACCATTCATTTGAATAGGGCGCCATCTTGGATCGCCGGGGCTTGGTAAATACACACACAGTAATCACAGTTTAAGCGTCTACCTTTTGGCCAATCAGTGTCAAAGGGGCGTAGGCTCGAAGCGCCAGTGTGAGCCAAAATAGATCCATGCGTGTGCCGTGGACGCAGCATCACAGAAGTTTGGTAAAGTTAGCGTCAGATTTGGACCTCCGCGGTCAATATCTCACGAAAGCTACTTTGTTAAACAAAATTAAGTGTGCCAAAATGATCATTTACATTAATTGTTCAAATCCAATGTGCTGTTTTAATGAACATAAATTCATTGAATCATCCAGTTCACTGCAAGCGCAGAGAAAAGCTCTTAGGGAGCGTCAACAAATGTCAAGACTAGCTTTGTAAACAAACAATAGCTTTTACTGAAGTCATGTACCTGCACAAAACTCTCAGACACTATAAATAAATGACCATATGTAACTGCTACAGACTTTGGTTTCAACATTTGTAAGTTTTTTAAATATTTTAAATGAATTCATATGTCTTTTTTTATTTGCTTTTACAGTGAATGGTATTTACTGTAACATACATGAATAATGTATGTTACAGCATTTGTCTCTTTATTCGTCTCACAACTGATTTTCTAACTCAAAAAATATATATATTAGATTCTAATATATAAATAAGTAACAATATTGACTATTTTATGCAAGAACCTGATAGACCTATATTGAAATTCACACACCAAATTATACCGCAATATATACAGTCTACCGTCTGTGTCCCAAATGATACCGCAATATGAATTTTAGGCCATATCGCCCACCCCTAACAAACATGTTATGCCTTAAATTCCTTCTTTGTTATATGGTCTGGTGGGATGCAGGTCTATCTTAGAATCAACTTGACTCAAGATCTTAAACTAGGCTTGTCCATATAGGAATAATCACTGAGTCATAAAATAGGTCAACAGTTATTCTTACAAGATTAAATATTTTATAATTTAGCTTCACCGACACCCTAAAATTATATTGAAATCACCTTTTCATACTGAATAGTTATTTAGTTGGAAAAAGCATTTCACTCGTGTTATATATATATTTTTTTGAACGATGCGCTGGGTAACGGCTGCAAGTCCTTAGTAGCTCTGATAAACAGTTGTTGTTTTGTGCTTTACAATTTTTCTTTTTCTTGCTTTTTCTGCCTGAGATGTTGCTTCAGTACAGTGTGCAAAGTTTTGCACTGGTCCAGACCGGAGCGGAGAGGATTCGTGGTCCAAACCAATCGGATCAGGTGAAAGTCCACTGGAGGAAAAACTCTAGTGGACTTTTTTAAAAATGCTAATGACGCATTTAGCATTTTACTTTGGACTAGAGCAGAGAAGATGGTCCAAACCAAGCGGCTACTCCATCTTTTGACCCGTCCTGCTCCACCTAGAGGCTACTCCATCTACAGTGCCTTGCGAAAGTAGTTGGCCCCCTTGAACCTTTCAACATTTCGCCACATTTCAGGCTTCAAACATAAAGATATAAAATTTTAATTTTTTGTCATGAATCAACAACAAGTGGGACACAATCGTGAAGTGGAACGAAACTTATTGGATAATTTAAACTTTTTTAACAAATAAAAAACTGAAAAGTGGGGCGTGCAATATTATTCGGCCCCTTTACTTTCAGTGCAGCAAACTCAGTCCAGAAGTTCAGTGAGGATCTTTGAATGATCCAATGTTGTCCTAAATGACTGATGATGATAAATAGAATGCACCTGTGTGTAATCAAGTCTCCGTATAAATGCACCTGCTCTTTGATAGTCTCAGGGTTCTGTTTAAAGCGCAGAGAGAACCATGAAGACAAAGGAACACACCAGGCAGGTCCGAGATACTGTTGTGGAGAAGTTTAAAGTCGGATTTGGATACAAAAAGATTTCCCAAGCTTTAAACATCTCAAGGAGCACTGTGCAAGCAATTATATTGAAATGGAAGGAGTATCAGACCACTGCAAATCTACCAAGACCCGGCCGTCCCTCCAAACTTTCATCTCAAACAAGGAGAAGACTGATCAGAGATGCAGTCAAGAGGCCCATGATCACTCTGGATGAACTGCAGATAACTACAGCTTAGGTGGGGATGGTGTGTTCAGGGTGATGAGCTGTGTTGCTTTTACGCCAAACATATCGTTTTGCATTGTGGCCAAAAAGTTTGATTTTGGTTTCATCTGCCCAGAGCACCTTCTTCCACATGTTTGGTGTGTCTCCCAGGTGGCTTGTGGCAAACTTTAAACAAGACTTTTTATGGATATCTTTGAGAAATGGCCACTCTTCCATAAAGGCCAGATTTGTGCAGAGCACGACTGATTGTTGTCCTATGGACAGACTCTCCCACCTCAGCTGTAGTTATCTGCAGTTCATCCAGAGCGATCATGGGCCTCTTGGCTGCATCTCTGATCAGTCTTCTCCTTGTTTGAGATGAAAGTTTGGAGGGACGGCCGGGTCTTGGTAGATTTGCAGTGGTCTCTCTGCGCTTCCATTTCAATATAATTGCTTGCACAGTGCTCCTTGAGATGTTTAAAGCTTGGGAAATCTTTTTGTATCCAAATCCGGCTTTAAACTTCTCCACAACAGTATCTCGGACCTGCCTGGTGTGTTCCTTTGTCTTCATGGTTCTCTCTGCGCTTTAAACAGAACCCTGAGACTATCAAAGAGCAGATGCATTTATACGGAGACTTGATTACACACAGGTGCATTCTATGTATCATCATCAGTCATTTAGGACAACATTGGATCATTCAAAGATCCTCACTGAACTTCTGGAGTGAGTTTGCTGCACTGAAAGTAAAGGGGCCGAATAATATTGCACGCCCCACAGTTTTTTATTTGTTAAAAAAGTTTAAATTATTCAATACATTTCGTTCCACTTCACGATTGTGTCCCACTTGTTGTTGATTCATGACAAAAAATTTAAATTTGTTATCTTTATGTAGCTCAGTTGGTAGAGCAGTGGCCTTTGGGCCTGAAGGTCGTGGGTTCAAGCCCACCATAAGACCTACTTCATGACTCCCACTGATGACTGCTGTCGTTGTGTCCTTGGGCAAGACACTTAACCCTACTTTTCCCAAAGCCCCAACTGAAAGATCTCAGCTCCTGTGGACTCACCACCTGCAGGAGGATCAGTGAGGGGCTGGTGCTAAGTGTACTGGGTGCAGCTCTGACTGCCACCCCCCCGACCCAGAAATGGATTAAGGGGAAGAAAATGGATGGATGGATGGATCTTTATGTTTGAAGCCTGAAATGTGGCGAAATGTTGAAAGGTTGAAGGGGGCCGAATACTTTCGCAAGGCACTGTATGCCGCTTTGACCCGTCCTGCTCCACCCAGAGGCTACTCCATCTATGCTGCTTTGACCTGAGGGGCTGTGGCTGATTAATACTATTGTTATCTTTTTTTTTTTTAGAATGATCAATTTTATTTTTGCTACTACTGGACACCTGAATTTCTCCTTCAGGGGATCAATAAAGTATCTATCTATCTATAATTGATTTATATTTACTGACTGAACAAATATAATGACACTCGCCGCACCGCGCATCTTCCTACGGCCCTGATGGGAGCGACACTGTGTATTTTGAATGCCTATGAACAGTGATTGTTTGTCTCTTTGATTTTGACACATAATGGGGGGGCGTTTGACGTCGCCACGGCAACAAAGTAAGAAATAAGCCATGGGGTGTAATTGAGTTTTTTGTGATGGCAAAACAGAATTATGTGCAACATTTCAAACATTTTGAGAAAACTATCTATCTTTCTGCCCAAGTAAAACTTGACTCAGTCTGTAGGGGGGGCGCTAATGCTGCAATTTCATGATTCACACTCTCAGTTTACTCAAACCCAAGAGTTGAACAATCAATTTAATTTTTTGCAAATCGGACTTTGTATGTGCAAATGGTGGCATTTATGTTGTAAAATAGCGCCCCCTACAATTTCAATTTTTTTTAAGTCTTATACCAAAGAAAACCAAATTAATACATTTTATGCCTGAAAAAAACTTTTGGCAACATTTTTTTGTTTCTTAAGTGGGTCAAATATGTATGGAAGCCCGTTTCCGCCATGTAAAAAAAAAAAAAAAAAAAGCATACAGAAAGTCAACATTTTGAGTTTAAAAGTCAAAATTACGAGTTTTCAACTGCGCATGTGCAGTTGAAAACTCGTATGTGTTGTTGTCTGGAACGGTCTCTGGACATCCTTCACCTGCAGATTATGTGAATATATTGCCTACAGTGACCACTGCATCCATGAAGTAGCCAGACATAATGTTGTTTGATTGATTCTGTAAAACTTTCCTGTTTAAGCCCCAGACCGCGGTCGTAGGACGCAGGGGGGAGCTGTCTTTTTATTTATTTATGTTAAATTCAATTTACATATATACAACATTTAAATCAAACAACTTCTTATTTTGACATATTAACAAATAATGTGAGCAATATGTTTTTATTCAACATATTAATCAAAGGAAAATGAGCCATCGAGACATTCCAATCCAATCTGCTATAGACCACTCTGACCAGACGATGGCGCTGAGAGGGGTCCACACGGAGCGAGTATTTCCACGGCTGAAAGGATGCACTTTCTACGTGTTGAGTACGGGGTTTTATTCATGCATCTATGATGGGTTTAACTCCCTTTTCAAAGACCCTCACTGTTATCTGCGGAGTTATTTCTCCGGATTGTTGCTAAAAGAGTCGTGGGCTTTATTTTGTCACAATAAAATAATCAGACAAAGTACTTATTCCCTGTATGTCTCTGTGTTCTTGCTCATACGCCAACAACTTTACCTCACGCTCCATCAGCTCACCCCCGCGTGCACGCAAACACGTCACATACTCTTCAATGCACTGATCGCAATTCCAAAAGGGTAATATTGTCAGTGCCCGTGACTGTGGTTCTCCTGCCTCTGTCTGCGGACCTCCCTCACTGTCCTGTAATTGCGAACGGTCTCTCTGTCAGTCACAATATCATTCACTGCATTTCTGGTGCATCCATCGATAGCCATGATACTGACCAGATGTCACCAGTTGATGCTCAATGACTTTGACCAGCCGCATGTGTTTTATTATTAATCTTCCACAGTCCATTTAGAATAAACTAAATAGAGGCTTCTGAAGCGGATTCTAATCATAAACGGAGAGACCGTTTGCATTTTAACGCCATTACTACCACAACATTATTGCTGCTACTTCATGGATGTGGTCACTGTCTGTAGGCAAAATCTTCACATAATCTGCAGGTAGAGGATAACCCATGGTCATGGATCTATAACAGGGATGTCCAGAGACCGTTCCAGACAACAACACATACGAGTTTTCAACTGCACATGCGCAGTTGAAAACTCGTAATTTTGACTTTTAAAGTCAAAATTTTGACTTTTAAAGTCGAATTTTTTTTTTACATGGCGGAAACGGGCTTTCATAAATATGAGATCAAACAACAGAAAAACGAAATACCTGTATCCCCATGTTAAAGTGTTACTCAGTCTGTAAGGGGCAATAATGGGCCAATGTCATTGTTCACACTGTCATGTGACCTAGGCCCAGGAGTTGAACAACCGAGTCAAGTTTAGTGAATATCAGAGTTTGTAAAAGTGCTCCTGTTTGCACATACAATCTGTGAGTGTGTCCATACTGTCTCCATTGGATAACATGGGAACTTCACACCTCTCTATGAAAATAACCACAATTTGGATTGGGAGTCTGTCACGCGCAGACGTTTGACGAATTAAAATTCTATATGCAACTATTGATGTTGAGATGATGTGGAGCAATTTTCAGCCAAAATTAGTGAAACGACCGCGGTTGGCTTGATGTTTGAGCGAGGTGTACATTTCAGAGATTTAACAATTTCTCCATAGACACAGAATGGGGAGCGTTTGTCGTTGCCACGGCAACAGGGTAAAAATCAAGTCTTGAAAATTAAATCGTGAAACGGCCAAGGAGGGGTCGCTTTCCAAAAAGATAAATTTTCATTTTTCCATTTCCCATTGAAATGAATGAGCTCCCTGTTTGTCAGGGGGCATGGCCATAATAACTTTTTTTTCATGTCTTGAGTTGAGGAACATGTGTACCAAATTTCATGGCTCTACGACAAACTTGACCTCAGACCCCCTCCCATAGGAGCAATGTAAACTGACTTTTGTAGGGGGCGCTGTTCCGGCATTTTCTTAGTCCCTAAAAAATCCATCCATTCTCATCCCAGCCACTTCACACTCGGCTGCAAACCGCCCCAGTGCATGTTGCAGGTCCTGGTTCGTTGGAGCCAACAGGACAACATCGTCCGCAAACAGCAGAGATGAAATCCTGTGGTCCCTGAACAGGACCCCCTCCGACCCCTGGCTGCGCCTAGAAATATAGAGCTGGTCCAGTGTTCGGCGACCCTGACAAAAAACCACACTGCTCCTCCTGAATCCGAGATTCAACCATCGGCCGTAGCCTCCTCTCCAGTACCTTGGAGTAGACCTTACCGGGGAGGCTGAGGAGTGTGATCCCACGATAATTGGAACACACCCTCCGGTCCCCCTTCTTGTAGAGAGGGACCACCACCCCGGTCTGCCACTTCATTGGCACCGCCCCCGATTGCCAGGTGATGTTGCAGAGACGTGTCAGCCAAGACAGTCCTACACCATCCAGAGACTTTAGATAATCAGGACGGATCTCATCCAACCACCTTGGTGACTTAAGCCAGGGATATGGATGTATCCGCCCCAACATCCTCAGCCTCTGCCTCTGTAACAGAGGACGTGACGGGGGGATTGAGGAGAACCTCAAAGTATTCCTTCCACCGCCCGACAATATCCGGGGTTCGGGGGTTGCCGCCGGGACCAGCACCGGAGATCTTACGACCACAGCTACGAGCCGCCGCATTGGCGATTGTGGCAGAGAACATGGTCCACTCGGACTCGATGTCCCCCTCCTCCGCCGGGACCTGGGAGAAGCTCTCCCGGAGGTGAGAGTTGAAAGTCCGTCTGACAGGGGGCTCAGCGAGCCATTCCCAGCAGACCCTCACTACACGCTTGGGTCTGCCAGGTCTGACCAGCTTCCTCCCCTGCCAGCGGATCCAACTCACGACCAGGTGGTGATCGGTTGACGGCTCCGCCCCTCTCTTCACCCGAGTGTCCGAGACACGCGGTCGAAGGTCACAACTGAACACCGCTCGGGTTCAGATCAGAGGAGCCGTTCTTCCCGATCACCCCTCTCCAAGTGTCACTGGCATTTCCCACATGGGCGTTTAAGTCCCCCAGGAGAATAACGGAGTCCCCGGGCGGTGCACTGTCCAGTACCCCTCCCAAGGACTCCAAGAAGGCCGGGTACTCTGCACTGCTGTTAGGCCCGTTAGCGCTCGTCAATCACCTCACCATCGTGAGGTCACCCACCCCCTCCATAGGGCCCCATTCATTTCACTGTGTATTACAGCAGGAGTAAAGCCATTTATTTGCTGCGCCCGGAGATTGTGACTTATGACACAATCTCGTTGGCATTACTCGTTGGGAAAGCAATAAGCCCTTACCCCAGTTGGGGCTCGGGCCTAATAAGGATAGGACATGAGAATATGTTGTTTTGGGGAGGTCGCTGGGAAATACCGACTTTCAACTCCCTCCAAAGATTTTCTATGGGGTTGAGATCTTCAGACTGCCAAGGCCACTCCAGGACCTTGAAATGCTTCTTCCAAAGCCACTGATGAGGAGACACTAAAGTTAAACCCATTAATCCATTTCTGGGTCGGGGGGGTGGAAGTCAGAGCTGCACCCAGTACACATAGCAACAGCCCCTAAAGTCAAACTAAATTGTGAAAACAGACACCATGCAGAAAAGTGATTTTAACACTAACATTTTCTCAGTGATCGCTGCTTAACTTCCCTCTTTCCATTGGGAGGTATAAGAGAACGAAATAAGCTAGAAACAAACTTTTTGTTGATGAAAGTAGACAGTCCAGTTGTCATAGGAATGTTTTTTAAGTTATCATTTTTAATTATTTCTATATGTGGCTAGATAGACTGTTTTGAAATTCACTGTTCCAGTCTTCTGGGCGAGGGGGGTTGTATGCAGATGGAACCAGGCTAGGCCTGGCTCGACTCAACTCCACTCTCCCCGGTTGGTATTTTTAGTAACTGCTTGGCACTGGTTCTAGCTGGGCCGAGTAGATACCAAAACAATCTGACGTGGGCAAACGTCAATTCTGATTGGTCAGAAGCGCTGTAAATCATTCTTCAGCTGCTGCGTCGGCTTTTGCAAAAATCATAATCATTGCTTAAATCCATGAACTGAAAACAATTCCTTGGTCGTAAGCTGTGATCAAAACCTTCCTCAGTTTGAGGAGAGGACACCAGCGTGAGCTCGATGGTGCCACCAGAAACCAGAAGGTGTTTGTGAGTTTAGCGCGAAGGAGGGAAGAATGGATATCCATGGACATGATCACAGTGCAGAAAAAAGTTAAGATGCTTAAAAGTGACTTCCATGCAAAACAGATCAGCAAAAGTGTGCTCAACCAAAAAGTCTGGAGGTGGTTTGACCAAATGGACATAATTTACGGTCATCGGCTAACACCAGCTAACACGCTAAAAAAAACGACATCCGCAAGAGCGCCCTACACGGGTCTCACCTGGCTTTGAGGTAGTACAACAGGTGGTATCCGATCTTGGGCTGTTTCTGGTACAGTTCTGCCAGAAGGTCCAGAAGAACCGAGAACCCGCTGTTGTCCTCCTGCATCAGGACCAGGTTCCTGAAAATGAGACAAACAGGCTTCCCCACGGAGTCCTCCAGAGACCTACACAAGTGAGCAACACACACACACACACACACGTAAGCAACACACACATGGGCAATACACACAAACACACACACGTGAGCAACACACACACACAGAGTGTGTGGTTGTGAGTGAGACTGTGGGATGACGGATTGGAAAATAGCCCAAGGGTACAATCCTGAGTAATGTGTCCCAACCAAATAAACAATTAACTAAACATACATGTGAATACACGCGTTACTCACAGTGTCTTCCAGATCAAATGGCCCGCCTCTCTCTAGTCTCTCTCTCTCTGGTCTCTCTCTCTCTGGTCTCTCTCTCTCTGGTCTCTCTCTCTGGTCTCTCTCTCTCTGGTCTCTCTCTCTCTCTGGTCTCTCTCTCTCTCTGGTCTCTCTCTCTCTCTCTCTGGTCTCTCTCTCTCTCTCTGGTCTCTCTCTCTCTCTCTGGTCTCTCTCTCTCTCTCTGGTCTCTCTCTCTCTGGTCTCTCTCTCTCTCTGGTCTCTCTCTCTCTCTGGTCTCTCTCTCTCTCTGGTCTCTCTCTCGCTGGTCTCTCTCTCTCTGGTCTCTCTCTCTCTGGTCTCTCTCTCTCTCTGGTCTCTCTCTCTCTGGTCTCTCTCTCTCTCTGGTCTCTCTCTCTCTCTGGTCTCTCTCTCTCTGGTCTCTCGCTGGTCTCTCTCTCTCTGGTCTCTCTCTCTCTCTCTCTCTGGTCTCTCTCTCTCTCTGGTCTCTCTCTCTCTCTGGTCTCTCTCTCTCTCTCTCTGGTCTCTCTCTCTCTGGTCTCTCTCTCTCTCTCTGGTCTCTCTCTCTCTCTCTCTCTGGTCTCTCTCTCTCTCTCTCTCTGGTCTCTCTCTCGCTGGTCTCCTCTCTCTCTCTCGCTGGTCTCTCTCTCTCTCTCTCTCTGGTCTCTCTCTCGCTGGTCTCTCTCTCTCTCTCTGGTCTCTCTCTCTCTCTCTGGTCTCTCTCTCTCTCTCTCTCTCTCTCTCTCTCTGGTCTTGTGAGTGGCTCTTACTCTTCGGTGATCTCGTCCGGTAGAACATCCCCTCTGAAATGCTCCTTGAACAGCTCCGAGAGACACGAGGACAGAGAAGACATCTGTTCCTGGTCAAAGTCATCCTGAAGGAACAGGGTCGTTCAGACTGTGACAAACTGTGACACTGAATGTTGAGGTAGGTGGCGTTTACCTCAAGAACCTGGTCCACAATCTCCTGCATCACCTCACACTGAGTCTCTGTGTCGCTGTAGACGACAAACATGTTAGTCGTGAGACTCATGTCGTGAGACTCATGTCGTGAGACTCATGTCGAGAGACTCATGTCGAGAGACTCGTACCTAGTTTTCTGTAATTGTTGCACTTTGTCTTTTATGCTGTCTTCTAATTGGTCCAACCACGGTGTGATGTCAGCAGGTTCCTCAACAATGGCTTCTCTGATTGGATGGAACCGGAACTCACGCTTCTTCCCTGAAACATAATTATGGTGTTAACCATCAGGACCAGACTAATGACAGAAGAATCAGCAGCACTAGTAGTAGATTTCTCAGACCTTTTGAGCTGATCTCATCTTCGTCATCAGAAAACGCCGCCTCCGTGTGGTCGTATCCAGATTCATCTTTGTCCAAAAGAGACGAGTCCAAGAGGGACGAATCGTCCAGCTTCACTGAGGAGACAAGGAGGTAAAAGACTAGTAGACGAGCAGGAGTGAGACGAGCAGGAGTTAGGGGAGCAGGAGTTAGGGGAGCAGGAGTTAGGGGAGCAGGAGTTAGGGGAGCAGGAGTTAGGGGAGCAGGAGTTAGGGGAGCAGGAGTTAGGGGAGCAGGAGTTAGGGGAGCAGGAGTTAGGGGAGCAGGAGTTAGGGGAGAGGAGTTAGGGAGCAGGAGTTAGGGGAGCAGGAGTTAGGGGAGCAGGAGTTAGGGGGAGCAGGAGTTAGGGGAGCAGGAGTTAGGGGAGCAGGAGTTAGGGGAGCAGGAGTTAGGGGAGCAGGAGTTAGGGGAGCAGGAGTTAGGGGAGCAGGAGTTAGGGAGCAGGAGTTAGGGAGCAGGAGTTAGGGGAGCAGGAGTTAGGGGAGCAGGAGTTAGGGGAGCAGGAGTTAGGGGAGCAGGAGTTAGGGGAGCAGGAGTTAGGGGAGCAGGAGTTAGGGGAGCAGGAGTTAGGGGAGCAGGAGTTAGGGGAGCAGGAGTTAGGGGAGCAGGAGTTAGGGGAGCAGGAGTTAGGGGAGCAGGAGTTAGGGGACAGGAGTTAGGGGACAGGAGTTAGGGGACAGGAGTTAGGGGACAGGAGTTAGGGGACAGGAGTTAGGGGACAGGAGTTAGGGGACAGGAGTTAGGGGAGCAGGAGTTAGGGGACAGGAGTTAGGGGAGCAGGAGTTAGGGGAGCAGGAGTTAGGGGAGCAGGAGTTAGGGGAGCAGGAGTTAGGGGAGCAGGAGTTAGGGGAGCAGGAGTTAGGGGAGCAGGAGTTAGGGGAGCAGGAGAGTGCACTACCTTCAGTCGGGGGGGAGGGGGCGCTGCAGAACTCAGGGAATCTGTCTCGGAGCATTGAGCGCAGTTCACGGTCCAGTTTGGGGTTATCGAAGAGAGGAGCCAGGTGCCTGCGTTACAAGTATTTCAAATTACTGCTTAGTACTTCAAACTACTGCAAGTGGTTCTAAGTACTTGGGTATACAAGAGTATATGTGCTGTAACAGTTCAACACAGTCGGAGGTGATCAGAGTCATGGGACTCTTCCATTTCACAGATTTTCAGCCTTGTGATGACTCTTGACCCAGCCCAACTGAATGACTTCTAAACCCACATGACCCCTGCTACTCCCTGCTGGGTAGTACTCACGCCAGGACTCTCTTCTCCATGATGAAGGTGAGGGAGCTGAAGACGCCCTGACGAACCTGCGACTCCAGCGGAGGGAAGAAGTGAGGGATGATCTGTAACAGAGAAGGACATAAGGACAGCGCCACCTCCTGGCATCAAGGGGGAACTAAGTACCCCAATGTAAGAGAAAGAGGAATACTCCCCCAATGTAAAAGAGAGGGGACTTTAACTCCCAATATTGCGCAGGCACTGGAGGAGCCGGCTGCCCGTCGCGTGGTGCTCGTTCAGTTTCAACTTTTATTTCCCTCTCTATACCTGTTTTTATGCTTCTTTAGTAAATACCGTTTTTATACATCACTGGGAGAATAAGTTTTGGGGACGTATCCTGCTGTCTAAGAAGGGTGACTTCCTGTATCCGGTGAGCGTGTTTCTTGACTGCTATCACTCTGCTCTCTGTTTGCACTAACAAACACATTACAAATCCACGTATTGTACACCAAGCTAACTGTGTAAGCACTCCGAGTCAGCTGTACTGCAGCTGAGGTTTAGGTAGCGGTTGTTTGTCTGGTCTCGGAGTCTGTTGTGCGGGCCCGGATCCGTACTAGCTTAGCCTAGCCTAGCTTAGCCTAGCCTAGCCGCTAACTCGCTACTATGGCGGCTGCTGTCTCTCCCTCAATCCTTTACTGCTCGAGTTGCCATATGGCGAGTCTAAACCCTGGATCCTTCTCTGAGGGTAGTGATAGATGTGTGAAGTGTAGTGTAGTCGTAGCTCTGGAATCCAGGGTCAGTGAGTTAGAGCTGCGTCTCCGAGCACTGGAGTCTCGAGCTAGCGCTAGCATTAGCTACAGCCAGGCCGTATCCTCAGGGACAGCGGAGCGCAGCTTTAGGGAAAGGCAGAGGAGAACTAGCGAGCCTAGCCTCCCAGCCCGTCCTCCGCAGCTGGGACAAGACCAGGATAGTGATGGCTTTGTGACTGTTCGGAAAGGGCGACGTGTTGTTGGTAGTTTCCCCATTGGGCCTCCTCCTGTTAGCATTTACAATCGCTGGGACGCTCTGTCCGGCTGCGCCCCCGCACGACCGGGCGGGGAAGAAGGCCCCACTGAGAGAGCCGCTGAGAGAGCTGCTGAGAGAGCCGATGGAGTCGCTGATGCGCTGGTAATTGGCTCCTCTATTGTTAGAGGTGTTAAGATCCCAGGAGCCACTGTTCGGTGCTTCCCTGGGGCCAGGCTTGGTGATATTGAAGGGAATCTGATGACCCACAAGCAGCGTTTCCGTCGAATTGTTATTCACGCGGGTGGTAATGACGTTCGGCGGAAACAGTCCGAGGTGTTGAAGCTGCAAGTCGCCGCCGTGTGCAAGCTGGCTAGCACAATGGCCGACACTGTCATCTTCTCTGGGCCCCTACCTAGCACTAGCAGTGCAGAAGCATTCAGCAGACACTCGGCTTTCAACCGCTGGCTGTCTGGCTGGTGCCCTCGAAGTGGTGTTGTTCATGTTGACAATTGGAGTGCCTTTTGGGGAAAGCCCGGTCTCATCCGCTCGGATGATATCCACCCAACGTTGGCGGGTACATCCCTTTTGGCTAAGAATTTGGCCCTGGCTCTAAACTGTTCTGCTCGGCTCAAATGACGATGCAGAACTGAGGCCCGGGTGCAGAGCTGCTCTGCCACAACCTCTGAGCCCCCATCTGTTCAGTTACTAGCCTCAGAGGCTAGTCAGATTGAAACTGTGTGTGTTCCCTGCTTGAAGTCTAAAGCACTATATGCGAGGAAATCTGACCTAGGTGTCAGACACAGTAACTTAATAAAAGTTCAGACAGACAGAAATAGTTCTAGCGGTAGGGTTGTTAAATGTGGTTTAATGAACGTCAGATCAATCTCGTCTAAATCGCTTCTCATAAACGAACTTATTATAGACAAGGGCTTGGATCTGTTTGCGCTCTCGGAGACTTGGCTCCAACAGGACGACTACGTTAGATTGAATGAGTGCACTCCTCCGACGCATGTTAACTACCAGAAAGCCAGAACTACAAGTCGCGGCGGTGGCGTTGCGATTATATCACACACCAACTTGGTTCTTAGTCCCAAAACCAACAACGCTTTTCACTCGTTTGAAAACTTAACACTTTCAATCACCTGTCCTGGGTGGAGAAAACAAAAAGCAGTACTATTTATAGTTTTATACCGACCTCCTGGTCCTTACAGCGAGTTCCTAACAGAATTCTCTGACTTCATTTCAAACCTAGTTTTGTAATGGGAAAACATAGTTATAGCTGGAGACTTCAATATACATGTGGATGACAGCACTGACAGCTTAAACAAAGCTTTCAGCGCCGTACTAGATGGTGTTGGTTTTACTCAGAATGTTGAGGAACCTACTCACATTCATAACCACACCTTGGACCTTGTCCTGACCTACGGCTGTGATGTCTCCAATGTTGACATCCAGCGTCAAAGCTCGTTGCTGTCTGACCATTTCTTGATCACGTTTGATCTCGCTTTGGAGGACTTTCCTGTCCCGCAAGATAAAACCATAATGAAAAGAACCTTAAATGATAAATCTATCACAAGGTTCAAAGAACTAATACAGCCTATGTTGAATACTGCTGCAGGTGAACCTGTTCACAGCAGCTGCAGTCCCTCAGTCATTGACCAATCGGTGGGCAACACTATGGAGTCTTTAAAATCTGCATTAAATGCAGCAGCTCCTTTAAAACAGAAAACCATTAGGATTAGATCATCGTCGCCCTGGTACAGTGTTCAACTCCACACTTTAAAACAGGACGTCAGAAAATTGGAGAGGCTATATCGCCACTCCCACTCGGAGCCTGTCCACAGGGAGTGGAAAGCAGGTCTCCGAAACTACAAGAAGGCCCTTCGCGGGGCTCGAACTCAATACTATTCAACTTTAATAGAAGCGAATAAAAACAACAGTAGATTTTTGTTTGGTACCGTCGCTAAACTCACAAACTGCCATAGCGCAATCGAGCCTAAAATTCCAAGCTCACTGAGCAGTGTCGACTTTCTCCACTTCTTTAATAATAAAATTACATCCATCCGTGACAAGCTGGAGGAGGTTGCTCCTGCTGTTAGTGGTGGACAGGTTGAAGCGGCATACGTGACTTCCCACTTAGACTCTTCAGTGGGCCTTAATAAATTCATGGCTGTGAGCCAAGCAGAGGTGATCTCTGTGGTCACATCCTCAAAAGCCTCAACTTGCATGTTAGACGCAGTCCCGACATGGCTCTTCAAAGACATACTTCCTTCGATAATTGAGCCTATCGTAAATATAATAAACGCATCCATACAATGTGGCTATGTCCCACAAGCTTTTAAAACCGCGGTAATCAAACCCCTTCTGAAGAAAACAAACCTGGACCCAGAAATACTTACAAACTACAGACCGATCTCAAACCTCACTTTTATATCTAAAATCCTGGAAAAACTTATAGCTGAGCAGCTCCGCTGCCACCTGCAGGAAAATTATATGTTTGAAGTCTTTCAATCAGGATTCAGAGCTCATCATAGCACTGAAACGGCACTAGTCAAAGTCACAAATGACTTACTACTAGCTGCCGATAATGGACAAGTGTCAGTGCTGGTCCTACTGGACATTAGTGCTGCATTTGACACAATAGACCACAGCATTCTACTGCAGAGGCTAGAATGTGATATAGGTCTTAGAGGAACAGCCCTTGGCTGGTTTAAATCCTATTTATCAGATCGATATCACTTCGTCAATGTGAATCAGGACTCGTCGCCTTATTCTGGAGTGGAATTCGGTGTGCCGCAGGGTTCGGTACTCGGACCGATTCTTTTTACTCTCTACATGCTGCCACTGGGAAACATTATTAAAAAGCATGGAATTAATTTCCACTGCTATGCAGATGACACACAGCTTTATCTGTCGATGAAGCCTAATCAGACAGATCAGCTAGAAAAGCTCAGTGCCTGCATAAAGGACCTTAAAATGTGGATGACTCTTAACTTCCTACTTCTCAACCCGGAGAAGACAGAAGTGATCCTACTCGGTCCGAAGCGCCTGCGTGACTCCCTCACTAACCAGATGGTTACTCTCGATAATGTCAGTATAATACCCAGTAACACTGTGAGGAATCTTGGAGTCATTTTTGACCAAGAACTCTCCTTCAAGGCTTATATAAGCCAAGCAACTAAAACGGCGTACTTCCACTTACGGAACATCGCTAAAATTAGGAATTTCCTTCCTAAAAGTGACGCGGAAAAACTCATTCACGCGTTTGTCACCTCAAGGCTCGACTACTGTAACGCTTTACTGGCAGCGTGCCCTAAAGCCTCCTTGAAGAGCTTCCAGCTCGTTCAGAATACAGCAGCTAGGATCTTAACAGGTACCAAAAGGAGGGAGCACATAACTCCGGTGTTAAAATCACTCCACTGGCTCCCTGTGGAGTACAGAATAAAGTTTAAAATCCTACTCTTAACATATAAAGCCATAAATGGCTTGGCTCCTTCTTATCTCCAAGACACGTTAGTGTCGTATCAACCAAGTCGAGCGTTGCGCTCACAAAACGCCAGACGTCTGGTGGTCCCTAAGGTCTCAAAGGTCACTGTTGGTGGCAGAGCATTTAGCTACCAAGCTCCTTTACTGTGGAATCAGCTTCCCATTTATGTTAAGGAAGCAGATACGGTCTCCACATTCAAGGCCAGGCTTAAAGCACTTTACTTTAATTTAGCATATAATTAGGTAATATATAATATGTAGTGTATATATTATATATATATGCTGTATTATGTTATATATTATGTTATATATTATTCAATAATGTATTGTGTTATGTTGTATATTATGTTATATATTATGCTGTATGTTATTCTTTATTCAAGGCTAGGTTTAAAACAGTCCTCTTTAGTTTAGCATATGGCTAGGAAGGTAAGACTCGGAGAAGGTTAAACTCCTCAGAGTGTTAGTCAAGCTGCATAGGGAGTCAGTTTGCTGGGAGAAGTATGGTAACTTGAGCACTATCCTCTCCTCCTTCCTACTTTATCTGTTTAGCATTTTTAGGATTCTGACTGTAGTTTGTTCATTGCTATTCACCCGTTGTCCCATTGTCTGTTTCATGGTACGATGACGGGATCTCTGAGCCTGGCCTCTTCCATCTACACCTGCGGACTGCCCCGCCCGACCCGCCTGGGAGTGCTTCAGTCCTGCACCGGACCTGTCCACGTTCAGCGTCCACTGGTCCACGTTCTGTAGCTAGCTTAGGTCCTAGATCATTAGCCTGTCCGTCCGGAGGAGCGGATCCCTTTCTCATATGGGTCTCCCTCCCTGTGGGTTTCCCTAGTTCTCCTCCAAGGTTTCTCACTTTTTCCCACTGGGTTTTTTAAGAGTTTTTCCTTGTCGATGCAGGAGGGTCTTGTTGGACAGTTAGTGTCCAACAGAAAGGATTGGTGATGATCAGGACACTTTAGCATTCTACAACATGTATGGACATTTTCTTCTGTGTGTGCTTTATATTCTTCATGTGTTTTAACTGTTGATTCTCTGACCTGTGTTGGTGATTTCAATGGTTTTGTTAAGTCTCTGAGATGACTTCTGTTGTGACCTAGGGCTATACAAGAATAAATTGTATTGTATTGTATTGTCTGTGTGGGACCAAAACATCCCCTCCCCTTGGCTCCCCCATTGTTGAGACTTCAGGCCGGTGGCTCTAACATCTCACTGCATGAAGACACTGGAGAGACTGGTCCTGAGACATCTCCGCTCCACTCTGAGCCCAGCAATGGACCCGCTGCAGTTCGCCTACAGGCCGGGCATCATAATTGAGGATGCCATCATTACCCTCCTCCACCGCTCGCTGTCCCACCTGAGGAAGCCTGGCTCTGCTGTGAGGATCCTCTTCTTTGATTTGGACTACAACCTGTCTGAGTGGATCCTGGACTACCTCACAGACAGACCCCAGTTTGTGAGAACCAGGGACTGCGTGTCTGAGGTCCTGATCTGCAGTGTGGAGGCCCCACAGGGGACAGTTGTCGCACTGTTCCTCTTCACCTCTACACTGCGCACGTCAGACACAACACGGACGGTTGTGTCCTACAGCCCTTCTCTGACGACTGCCATCATCGGACTCAGCTCCCGAGAACAATGACGCAGAGGAGGAGAAGGAGTACAGAAGGAGTAATACAGGACTTTGTGGACTGGTGTTAGCGGAACCACCTCTCATTCTCTGCTGCTAAAGTACGATATACACATCTGTAAATACTTCTGAACCATGTGCAATTATAGCTCCAGAGTTTCGAGCCGATGACCGCATAATTACTTCGGACACGGGCCGGGCTAGGGCACTTTTATTTATTCATTTTCAGAGAGGCAGATTACATTTACGAAAGCACCCAATGAATATAGCGTTCTATCACGCTGTAGTATTTGTTGTTCTGTATAGTATTGTTATTGACAAAACAGCGTTACCTTCAAGTGTGTTGTAGTTTATTGCGGCCTCTGGGTATCATACAGCTGCGTTCACTCCGTACACACAGAACTCATTGCAGCACATCACTACCATAACTCCGCCCTCTAGCCGGGCCTGTGTTCATATCAGTGCGCTGCACTATATACTACGCTAAAACATTGTGATGGGAAGTAAAAAAAAATAATAAAAATTGGGCTTGATACAGGTTTGGGCTTGAGAATTCTGAAAACCTGTCGGACCGGGCCGGGCTGGCGCTCCACCCCCTCGGGCCAGGGCCGTGCTCGGGCCCAGATAATAGGCCCGTGCAGGGCACTAATGTGCTCAACGATGACACTGAAATTTCTCCACTGTGGGACGAATAAAGGAATATCTTATCTTAATGTAAGGCGTGTCACTCCAAACCCGCCTCTACACCCTTTAAGCCCTGCCCCCTCACCCGACACATGAAGTCCAACAGCGTGGCTGTGATGGCAGGATGAGGTTTCATTGAGTGATGCATGACCAGGATGGCCGGCTCTGTGGACAAAAGATTCAGGGTTAAAGATACACTGCAGCGTCTACCTCTGCGTCTACCACTCACCAATATTCATGATGCTGTCTTTCTCGGGGTTGAAGAAGAGCCAGTCGTAGAACAAAGCAAGTTTAGCATTGGATGCAGCCACATTCGACTAAACAGCGGACACACAATTGAGATTATTTTCTGGGTCACAATTGGAAACAGTCTGGGTCTGGATTGGGTCTGGTCTGGTACCGTGCATGTGGTCAGCAGCCACCCAATGATGGCCCATCTTGGGAGGATGTCGGAGCTGAGGACCTCGTTGGAAGGGTGCACCACGCCACATATGTAGCGGATCAGGTCGCAGCGTAGGGACTGGGACTCGGCCGTGGACAGGTACTGTCTCTGAAACCAGTCCTGGTACCGCTTCTGCTGCCCGAACCGGACCTATTGCAAGGAGAACACTGAGGACTCCTGCCATCTAGTGTTTTACATCCTGCTGTCATAATGAAGTGTTTGTTACATGGGAATAGGGCTGGGCGATAAAACAATAACGATACATATCGCAAAAGACACATGTTCGTTATAAATAGAAAATGGGGTCGATAGAATGTTCAATAATTTAACTTCACTCCGTTAGGAAAAAAAGGGGGAAAACGCAGGAAGTAAAGCAGAGTCAGAAGCGTGCGGCATTCTGGGGGACGTAGGCAGAGGCTTCTCGACCTATCACAACCGAGCATGAACTGCAAAACATTCTGGGAAATGCACAAAAAAACAACCGCAAAAGTTTATGACTACACCATGCGTAGCGTCCATGGATCTATAGATTGTGTCGTGTTTCAATGCCAATGGTCAATGGTTATGTCCGTCTGTGTGAGGAATAGCATGTGCGGCGCGGGAGAGGCAGTGGGCGGCAACGCGATGCTTGCGGCAAAAGCAACGAGATTCACTTTTTTTCTCGTGAAGCACGTGCTGCTCTCAGAGAGCCGCACAGAGCCGTCACGGGGACACAAGATACTCAAAAATAGCCAAAACAAGAGCTAAACCAGGATTAAACCAGCATTAAACCAGGACTGACAATGGGGGAAATTGTGCTTGTGAAAATATGCCTCCAGCCTGAGTTCTCATTCCCCGTGACTGTAAACAAGGGCTGATAACGTGTTAGCCAACACGAGAAATATATTTATTTCGGTAAAAAAAAAAAATAAAAAATTTAAAAAATATATTGATACCAATCCAATCCACTTTATTTATTTCCAAAGTGCTGCACAACATGCAAAATGGCAACAAATAAATACACACATTTATATATAAAAAATAAATAAAATAGAAATGAAAACACAGAGAACCACAAGACTCACGCGGTGTTAAAAGCCAGAGAATAAAAGTGGGTCTCAAAACGAGACTTAAAACATTCCAACGAGGGAGCTGTTTTGACGTGGGGGGGCAGAGCGACCAATATGAATCACTTATATTGTGATCTAGTTTTCAGCCATATTGCCCAGCCCTACATGTGAAGAATGTAAGCAGATATTTGAAGTGATCAACACCTGGTAGGGCTCGACATTAACGGTTGTCCGCTTGCCTGGGGCAACTAAAGATTTGGAACGGGCAAGTGCGCTGTTTTAGCAAGTTGCCCGATCGGGCAAGTGATGTATTACTTTAACCCATTAAAGGAATAGGCCACCGTTTTTACATACTGACATATGTTCTTACCTTAGACTAGTTGATATGTCCCTGTCTGGTCTTTGTCCGTGCGCTCTGTCATGCAAACGGAGCATAAACGCAGCCTCTACAAAGTATAGTAACAAGTAAATGTAACATCGATTTTCTCAGCTCCTAAAGACTTCTCTCCCGCTCACTTCCGTCAATAGAAGCAGAGTGAGCGGGAGAGAAGTCTTTAGGAGTTAGTGCGCGGACGTAGCGCTCCTCGTATTATTACGCCTCACAATATAGTACCTCTTTTTATCCGCTGAGAAAATCGATATGTTACATTTCTGTGTTACTATACTTTGTAGTGTAACACGTCACGTAACTGTCATTATTTGACTTATTGGGCAGAGTGGTGTTTTTATATATTTTTCCACACATTTAGTTCCACTTTATTACCAAACTATTGTTAACTCATTGTATTGAGAAGTATTTGGGCAAGTAACTTTTGACATTGGGCAAGTAAAATATAAATGCTACTTTCCCAAAGGGCAAGTGGCTGCCAAAACTTTATATCAAGGCCTGCCTGGGACCGGAACCACGCCTGAAACCCAGGACACAAAAAACAGGACAAACTTGCTTCTGAAACAACTGAACATTTGATTTTCAAGTGATCAATCATTCGTTAGATCAGTGTTTTTCATCCAGTGTGCCGTGGTACGTTAGTGTGCCTTGAGATGTTATTCGGTGCCTTTGGAAATGATAGAATGATGATAAAATAATTAGAAGATTAGAAATACTTCTTTTCACTTCTCAGATTATCTATATCATACACTTAGAAGATATTTACTTTTTTTTATTTAAAAAGGCAGTTGGTATCAGTTTCAGCTGGTGGTGTGCCATGTGATTGTTTTGAATGTTAAAGGTGTGCCACGGCTCAAAAAGGTTGGGGAACACTGCGTTAGATGATAAAACAAGTGAAAATCTGAAGTGTAAGAGGAGGATTGTTAATTTAAAAATTTAAGATTCTGATGCTTGTTTTTAAATCTTGATATGATGAAGCCCCTGTGTATCTGACAGAGATGCCATCTCCATATGCCCCTGTCAGGATAGTGAGGTCAGAAAACCATCTTTTGTTGAATGTGCCCAGGTCTCGCCTGTTACTACTCCCAAACTGTGGAATAGTGAAAAGCTCCTTTATTGGAGGTCTTTAGATCTTGTCTAAAGATACATATCTACACCTTGTATTTGTATATATTTTATACTTTTATTTTTAATTGTTCAGGCCTGTGAAGCACTTTGGGCAGCTGGTGTTGTTGTAAATGTGCTTTACAAATATATCTGACATTGACAAATAACAGAGGACCACGTCATGAACACTGCGGCACTCCAATGTCCGAAAAGGAATAGTTCCCATTGGAAAAGACACAGATAAAGATGAAAGGCAGAATCGTACCACATGAGTGAGCAGCAGCATCAGTAGCAGAAGCAGCAGTAGTAGCATTACCAGAAGCACTCACCCGTGACGTCATGAACAGTAGCTTGGTCTCCATGTCCGGTGTGAGGCGACAGGCCAAAAACTTTCTAGACGTACGAGCAGTGAGTAGATGCAGGATCCCTGAGACCAGAAACTAGGTTTAGAACATGGTTCAGACCTGGTTTGGGCCAGGTCCAAACCAGATGAGGACCTGGTTTGGACCTAGTTCACCTGTGAACTGTGGACTCAGGCTCTGAGGGCTGTGAAGCAGGTCTTTCCAGAGAAGATCCATCTCTGGGATTCGAGCCACATTCTGCAGCAAACGCACCAGATCTCTGCCGATGACCACACAGTCCATAAACTGAGAACATTTGAGGAACACGTGAGAAACATGTGAAATCTCAGTTTTTTGTGTGTGGATATTTCAGAGATCATGAATCAAAACAAACTGCTGCTCATATTAAATCCCTAATGCTGAGGCCAATCCCCAGTCCCCACATGGTCTGGTACCCAGTCCCCACACGGTCCCTGGATCTCACCTTGTCTCGCAGCATCCCTGCGCAGTACTCCACTTCCTTCTGTCTCAGCGTTAGAAGGTTCTGGGCTCCATGATCCACGATCAAACGCAAATAAGTGTAAACAGACATGGCAACCAGCATCCCACTCTTCAGCACCCACTCCCTGTGAAGAGAGGAGCTGTTAAACTATATGAGGAACACAAAGTCTAGACCAGCCATTCCCAAACTCAGTAACACCGAGGCCCCCTTAAAAATCTGACGGGTCTGCGTGGCCCCCCAAAATAATAACCAAGAAGACAACATTAAGAATAGGCTCTTCTGGTTATTTTATTTTGGGGAAATAGCCTCTGCTACAAACATTGTGATACAAAAATGATTACAGTGGATTATTCAAGTCAAATAATGAACACAAATATTTTAATATTACAAACAAAACATTATAAATTTAACATTAAATAATTATATTATTTTTTTTATTTTATTTTTTGACCTCCCGCTGCCCCCCTGCAGTACCCTCGCGGCCCACCAGGGGGCCGCGGACCCCACTTTGGGAGACACTGGTCTAGACCATATATATATAGATCAGCACATACATATATAAACCACATATAGATAGCCTTTTAGATAGTGATGTGTGACATGTTTCTTAGAATCAGAATCCTTTTATTGCAATGTGAGTAACAAAAAGTCACAAACTAGGAAATTGCTTTGGCTCTCGGTGCAAACAAGTTAAAGCAGGATAAAATCAAGAAGGCATGCATAAATAAAAGGTGCACACAATAGACTGTTAAGTGTGGTAGAGTGAAGTAAAGTGATGGTCATAAGGGCAGAGGTCAGAGATGGTTTATGACGTGTTCATGAGTCCAACAGCAGAGGGGAAGAAACTGTTGTTAAGACGGGAGGTTCTGGAACGTAGTCTCCTGCCTGAGGGGAGTGGTTGGAATAGTCCATGTGCAGGGTGAGACGGGTCAGCAGTGATACAATCAGCCCGCCCGTGAGCTCGGGCGACGTACAAGTCCTGCAGCAATCGGAGGCTGCAGCCGATCACCTTCTCTGCAGAGAGCATGATTCGCTGTAGTCTCTTCTTGTCCCTGACTGTGGGTCCGGCGAACCACACGGTGATGGAGGAGGGGAGGATGGACGGACACACACACACACTTACTTCTGGTCTAAGAGGATGTCCAGTGCGTTCTCTGCTAACCACAGGTTTTTACTGGAGATGTCTCCTCCTGCGATCTGTTTGAGCAGCGTCATGAGGACTCCATCTGCCCCAATCACAGAGGTCTTCACCAGCTCACGGACCAGCCAGACCATCTGAGGACCAGAAATAGACAATGTGAGAACAAAAATAACACTATCAGACCATCTAAGGACCATAAACAGCACTCAGTTGTAAAGAACGCTGTTTCCAAAGTTATTTTGAAATTAAAAGCTGAGGTTGAAAACAGGACATAGGGACAGAAGTGGCAGGGGTCGAGTTGGATGTGACATTTCAGTCGTCCACAGACCTGTGTTCGTGGGGCATCCTGCAGCTTGAGGAACTTCTCCATGAGGATCTGGTTCACTTTGACCAAAACAATGTTCATTCCATCTCTGTTCACCAGTGTTAGGTCTCTGTAGCACTGAAAAAAAACACACACACAGTAGCACTAATAATACTACACCACATGCCCCTCTCTCACAGTAGTAGAAATAATACTACTCCACATAGGGGCCCTATTGGCCTTCGCATGAAGAAAAAAGGTGTGAATTCTCTGTCTGATCTGACCCCCACCTCCCCCCACGTACATTTGGACATGCGCAGTAGCCGAAAGCAAACGTAAACAACAATGGCGGTGGGAACACTAATTAGCTATGTGTGCTTCGAGCGCTACACAGAGAATTCTACTCTTTCATTTTGTCCAAACGAAACCACCCGAAGCTCTAGTTTCAGTTTCCATTTTTGCAGCTTCTGTTAATTGCAGAATGATGTTGGTGCATTCTTTCACGTCTTGCAGTGAATGTTGTTGAGGAAGTGAATATACTGCTGGGGGGCTTGGGGCTCGCGTGTAAGATAAGAATTCCTTGATTCGTCCCACAGTGGGGAAATTTCGATGTTGCATCGCACATATAGGACAGTAGTAAGAGCATAAAGGGATCACACACACAATATATACACTATATACAAATAAGTAGTAGCTATGTTTCTTAACTAACATAACTATCTGTAGATGCTGAAAAAGCTTCAATACCAGTCAAGAAATATATATGTGGTAGTGCAGTTATATACAGTTAAATAGTGCAGGATAAAAAGTATATAAGTAAAGTGACATGAGGTAAAGTGACATTGTTCTGTGACATCCTGAAGTTGCAGTATTTCACATTGCACATGATTTAAGAATTTACTTAATTACAGATGCATGAAATTTACAGGCTCAGCAGTACTTATTGTACAGTCTGACAGCAGCAGGAAGGAAAGACCTACGAAACCTCTCCTTCACACAGCGAGGGTGAATTAGTCTGTCACTGAAACTGCTCTCCAGAGCAGAGAGAGTGTCCTGCAGGGGGGACAGTCATGGTCCAGCATAGATGTTAGTTTGCTCAGGACCCTCCTGTCCCCCACCTGCTGCACTGTGTCCAGGGAACAGCCCAGGACTGAGCTGGACTTCCTGATGACCTTGTCCAGCTTCGTCCTGTCCCTCTCTGTGATGCTGCTGCTCCAGCAGACCACACCGTACAAGAGGCTGATGCCACCACAGAGTCATAGAAGGTCTTCAGGAGTGGCCCCTGCACTCCAAAAGACCTAAGCCTCCTCAGTAGGTAGAGGCGACTCTGGCCCTTCTTGAAGAGGGCGTCTGTGTTATGAGTCCAGTCCAGTTTGTGGTTCAGAGGAACACCCAGGTACTTGTAAGAGTCCACTCTCTCAATGTCCTTTCCCTGGATGTTCACTGGGGCTGGAGCGGCAGAGTGACGTCTACGGAAATCCACCACCATCTCCTTGGTCTTCCCCGCGTTGATGAGGAGGTGGTTCCGCTGACACCAGTCCACAAAGTCCTGTTTAACTCCTCTGTACTCTGCGTCATCGTCCTCGGAGCTGAGTCCGATGATGGCGGAGTCGTCAGAGAACTTCTGTAGAACACAACTGTCCGTGTTGTGTCTGAAGTCCGCAGTGTAGAGGGTGAAGAGGAACGGCGCGAGGACAGTTCCCTGGGGGGCCCCCACACTGCAGGTCAGGACCTCCGACACAAAGTCCCTGGTTCTCACAAACTGGGGTCTGTCTGTGAGTTAGTCCAGGATCCACTGGGACAGGTCGTAGTCCACACCGGCTGTCTCCATCTTGTCCCTGAGAAGCCTCGGCTGGATGATGTTGAAGGCACTGGAGAAATCAAAGAAGAGGATCCTCACAGTGGAGCCGGGTTTCTCCAGGTGGGACAGGGAGCGATGGAAGAGGGAGATGATGGCGTCCTCGACTCCGATGCCCGGCCTGTAAGCGAACTGCAGCGGGTCCATTGCTGGGCTCAGAGTGGAGCGGAGATGTCCCAGGACCAGTCTCTCCGGTGTCTTCATGCAGTGGGATGTTAGAGCCACTGGCCTGAAGTCGCTGAGGTCTTTGGCCCGTGGTTTCTTGGGCACCGGTACCACACAGGAGGTCTTCCAGAGCTGTGGTACCGTCCTCAGCTTGAGGCTCAGGTTGAAGACGCGCTCCATCACTCCACAGAGTTCGTGTCGTGTTGTAAAGTTCCTCTGCCCACTACTGGCTGGGCGCTAGAACTACATTGTTTTTTCCTCCTTGTATGAACGCTGTGAAATTTGCATAAGGAACCTGGTCGTTTCTGTTAATAGCTTGGCAACGTCTGCGCAGTGCCTCCGTATAAACGGGGCCTCAGTATCAGTGGAAGTAGTAGCAGTATCAGCAGTATCAGCAGTTGTAGTACTCACCCTTTGGGCTTGTGCTGGTTCTGTCAGGATCAGTGCAAACAAACCCAGACATACCTCCTCATGCTGCTGCTGCCCCTTACAAACCTGTGACAGACCAGCAGGTTAAATACATGTAACTACAGCGAGTCATGTGCATGTAACAACAGACAGCCAGGACAAATGCATGTAACTCACGTTTGCGGTCAACGCATCGTTAGCTTCTCGCTCTGACAGCCCATTGGTCAGTGACTGGACGATGCCAACACAGCGCTCCAACCTCTGAAAAAAAGAACACAATGAACACACACACAAAAAACACACAGACACAGACACACACACACACACACACACACACGGCACTACCTACATGTGAAATCCAGATCATGTCAGACCTTTTAAGCTGTAACGGGAGTCCTATGGGAACAATAGATGCCAGCATGGAGCGCCTGCGAATTTAGTCTGGTGTGTGAATTAATGGTTGGAGATTGGCGGGGCCAATGGCACAGAGTAGTTGCCTCATTTCTGTCAATCTGTCCCAGGGCAGTCAGGGCTACAATAGTAACATATCACCACTGTGTATGGAGTGAATGAATAATCACGTGTGAAGCGTCTTTGAGTGTCCAAAAAAAGTTATTTTAACACAGAACAATTACGCACTTAACACATCAGACAGATTAGAGCACTGACACAGCTGTACCACAGTTATAACACAACTATTACACAACCGTACACATATGTAACATGGGTTCTCTGAAAATTTCTCAGTCGGTCAAACACAAAGATGGCCGCCACAGTTACTAAACGAACGCGCGATCTAGTTTTTTTAAAATGCTATTAGCATTAGCTTTTAGCTGCTCATTGCAAACATTGTGAGCCACAGTATCACTGGCTAACCCACAATAGCCCACAAGGACTCGGGTCACTCCGGGTCCTCACCTCCTCCAACTCGTCCTTACAGTCCAGCGGAGTGGAGAGCAGCAGGCGGCCGGAGGCTTTGGCTTTGGCCGAGGAGGGCTCCATGCTGGCCGGTGGTGGAGCTCCCAGATCCGGGTCTGGGGCGAAGGTGTGTGGGTGAGAAGCAGGCCAAAGCCGAGTCTAATGTGGGTATAATGCAGGTATAACGCTCGGGTCTTGCGGAGGTTTCGTGCAGATCTGACTTAGACTCTTCTTCTAGTGTTCTGTGTTTGTGGCCTGTAAACAAAGCGAGTACTTTAGTGCCACCTGCTGTTCAGTTTTGTGGATCGAGCGTAAAGCTGCCGTACGCAACTTTCAAACCACAAAGAAGGTGAACACAACTAAAGAAACGTGTGGTACGTGTGAGATGTTGCTTTTACCGGTCTACTCTCGTGGAGCGACGCTAATTATTCACGAGAACTTGGCTGTTTCCAGTTTTGTGTGTCATCTTCCTTCTTTTGAATGAAAACGTCTTTACTGTCCCGTCTCAGAACAGTTCCCAATATATTTGTGATACGTAACTTTAGTAGTAACTAGTACGTAAAATGTTGTGTCTTCAACATGCTGGGTTGCAACCACGTGACCGAAAAGGGGCACGGCAAGTGTTGCTTTTATTGCTCTTATTATTTTAGCACTAGAGATCCATGGGAAAGAGCCAAAGCGGTAAAGGAGGAGGAAGTATGTATGAAATCGGATGCAGCCTTTGTTTCTCTGCCGGGTCTATCGCGGAAGTACTTTAGCAGATACTCACCGGGATTTTGACATTGATCTACAAGCGGATTTTGGGTCTGTCCCAGGCCGTGGAGGTTCCAAACCAGTGGACGGACCAACGGAGCCGCCTCAAGTGCCCGTGTCCCGGTGAGTTGTGGCCAACTACTCGGGTCAACTTCGGAAGGAACGCGAAGCTAAAAAAAAGGCTAATGCTACTGACAGTAAACACACCAGGGCTGTTAATCGATACGTCGCAACCAATCGTGTTATTTCAATATTTGTAATTATTTATTTTTTATAATCGATTACTTGTTCACTGGTCTCAGACTCTGCACATGTGCTGAGAGATATACGCAGCTGTTATAAAGAATAATAAACAATTAAAGAAAAGCATCTTGATCAAATACTTGATTCTGAAATGTAAAGCCTCGGTCCTGTTGGCTTGCCCGTCCACAAACCTGATTCGTCCGCACTGGCTCCAGGACATGGCTAGTGCAGACGTATAAATGACAAAGTTTATAGTGACATTAAAGTTGGGTTACGTAACTTTAAAGCTGGAATATGTCATTTTTAACCCCACCCCCTATCTACATAGGTCAGAGGTCAGATGAAACGCTTTTTCCACAATGCAGCAGGGAGCGGGACCACAGACGAGGATGATGAGCTCCTTTTGGTGGAAGAGGACGTAGGAGCCTCCAGCCTCGTCATCAGCATGGGTTAGTAATGTAGCAGCGTGGGTCATTAAAAAAAATCACATGGAGCATGGTGTTCTTTGTAATTTTAGTACAAAGAATTTAACTGCGGCTATGACAGTGAATTTGGATCAAATTTAGTTATTCTGTACTTTACTGAAGATCTGCAGTTGTGTTTAGCTCCATCCATACTAGTATCAGTGTCTCCCTTACCTCTTCCGAACACTGTCCAAACTAGTTACACTATAGGTGTGTCCAAATTCATAGGCAGCGTCCTTCCTCAGATGCTTTAAAGGAAGGACAGCACCATGTCAGATGTATTACAAAAGCACTTCTAGAGCATCAAGCACCACTCGAGGGAGCTGTTTGTGTTTTGCAGACGGGTCGCGGCTTAAACAGAAGAGGAAGAGGAGAAAATATGCTGAGGAAAAGGAGGGCAGGGCTTCCGAGAGCGAGCCTGAGATTGACAGGCAGCTCGACCAATCATTGGAGACCAAGTCCAAGCAGCACAACTTGACGACTGCCAACATCAAGACCATCATCCACGTAAGAACTGACCTTTTGATCTTTGACCAGCTGGAGTGGAACCAGTGTCTTTAAGATCTTGTGGTTTGTAATTGTCCATCATCAGTATCCCTCACGGATCTGGGGACTGTCACTTCCAAGCTTTAAATTATTTCTCTGGGCTTTTGTTATGTGTCCTCTGTGTTGGTTGTGTTTCACGTATTGGTTGCATGTCACAGGTTGGTTGCGTATAACATGTCAGCCGTTTCCACAGGAGGTCATCACTAACGAACATGTCGTGGCTATGATGAAGGCTGCCATTAATGACACCGAAGCCCCGCCCCCTTTTGTGAGTGATGATGTCATGTGGTAGGAGCCAATCAGACTGCAGCGCTGATCATGTGACTGTTTCAGGAGCTGAAGATGACGAGGTCAAAGCTGAAGGAAGTTGTAGAGCGCGGCGTGGTGAGTGTGAAGCTATGCAAGGCTGTGAGGAGCAGTCCTAGGATGGGAGACCGGGGCGTTGGGGGGCAGGGCTGGGTGAGAGACCGCTGTAATCCCACCGGGTAATCCCCGTGTAGTGGGTTGTGCCCCTGTACAAAAAACTGCATGGTCGTCATCACCCCATACTCTACTCTGATTTGCTTTTCTCTATCAGGTGATCCCGGACTGGAATCTGTCTCCCATCAAGAAATCCAACATTGTCAGCAAGGTACGAATCATCCTTACCCCCACACCCTCTCTCACCAAACACACCTCCTTCCTTCTCCTCTGTGTGAAAACTCCCCTGACCAAGCCTGCAGCTGCACTCATGAGAAGTATTGTACAGAAGAGTTGGAAAGGATTTTGTGTAAATTCAGATTCAGCCTGAGCCTTCCTGGTTCCTGGACTCGCCTCCTAACCCGTTGATCCTTTGCATCTTAGCCTCCTCACTTTGTAGACTTGCCATTGGCTGATGAAGATTCCTCAGATGAAGAGTACAGACCTGATGAAGATGAAGACGATGAGACAAATGAAGACGTGAGACAAACTTCAGTCTTTACACAAATACTAGGACAGAAAGAAAGCGGATAGAATAAGCTGTTTTAACTGAACACTTGTGATTCAGACACTTCAGGAGAGTGACCTCGACAGCACGGCGTCTTCACCGCGAGGAAGTCGATTCCGAGACGAGTCCTCCAGCCCCTGGCAGGTACCATGTACACACTTGTGCCACAACCATATATAGACCTCGCCTCCATTCCATACATATTTTTCTTTTTTCTCTACTTGTAAATGTCTCCTGTTTATCAGTTGTCTCGAAGTCTCCCCTGCCGTTTGAGGGCAGAGTCAGTGCCCATGGGCCCGCCCCCTCCTCCCAGAGCCATGCCCATACATGGCTTGAGTGACAGCCCCAAAGCGCCTCCCCCTCGAGCTGTGATTGACAGGAGGATTGTGAGCGACAGCACGTTTCTGGAGAAACTGAACGAGGTGGAAGCAGAGCTCAGTGTGTGTCAGAGCTTCCAGGTAAAGGTGCACAATCTAGAGATAATTATCTTGTTTTATTATACGGCTATTCACAGTAGAAGTAGAATGCTCCATTGATTTGAATGTGATTTCAAAACGTTCTACTGGTCATTATTCCTTGATAACGGACCTCTGAAACCAATAATGACCGCTGCCAATGGCAACGCAATTTATGCTTGTAATTCACATGTGTCAGATCACTTCACAAGTCGTCCGTCCACTTCGTCAACCAGCATATTTGCACTAGCGTTATCAGTTTCCAGAGGCGCCTGTCACTACTTCTGTCTCTGCGAGGAAAGTTGGGAGAATTGCTTCGAGTTTGACTTTCAACTCACCCAGAGATACACCACAGTTCCTCATTTCGAACAGGAAAGTCCTGCTTAATACAATTAACTAACTAGCCTAGCTGTTACAAAGCACTGTAACAGTCCCTGTGCTCCTCAGAGTCCGGGCTGGTTCATATGGTACTGACAGATAGATAGATAGATAGATTTTTATTTATTATAGTGTCTTGCATACAAAGATGCCCAGCCCACATGGGCTTATAAGACACCATTTATGCAAATACAGAGACATAGGCCAACAACCGGCACATACACCGAATCATACAAAAAAATCATAAACAAAATCGAACACAAATGCTCTCATTTAAATAGATGAGACTGCCGCTTCTTCCAAGCTTTACCTAAAAATGAAGACACTTTAAACACTTGATTTTCAAATAAAAATGTCATCTTGTCATAATCACTGCCCCAAAACAAATCAGAATCCCGGGAGAACGTTTCATAAAACAACACATTTCTAAATTCATCATAAAAAGGACAATATAACAAAAAATGCACTTCACTTTCCACTTCATCGAGTTCACAAAATAAACACAGTCTCTTCTCCTCAGGAGTTTGTGAAAAGCTCCCTGTTTCTAGCGCTAATGGAAGAATTCCCGTACGAAACTGAGCCATCACAGATCTCTGATTCCTGGGCAAATTTGCTGTGACGTAAAGCTCTGTTTTGAAATTTTCTTTTAACTGAATATATGTTTTTTGTTTTGGTTTTGTCAAAATTCCAATTTGCCACTGTTTTTCAAAATCGGCCACTAGTTTTGCTCTAATGCTACTGACGCTGCATGGCAGATTGTTATGAAAAACGTATTGGAGTTGCACTTCAGCAAACACAGATCGAAGCTCTACGGCCCAGGGGGACATGGCTTTGCTCCATTTAAGGACCTTTTTTGTTAATCTGTTGTCTGGCATATTAACTCATTGTGTCCCATTGACGCACAAATACGTCAATTGCCTTTTTCGCTATTTTCACGTTCCCAGATGTCTATTGTATCTAATATGTATGGGGATGACTTGAGACCATATTTTATCGAGCCAGCAGGTGGCAGCATTGCTCTCTGAGTATAGTCATAGTACACAATATTCTGTGGGTCTTGAAAAATCAGTAAAAATCATCAGAAATGGCTGGCACTGTGGGAGTACCTGTTCTGAAATAGGCTGGCATTCAATGAGTTAATGATTCGATTCCACAATTTGACCATGTCACATTTTCTTTGGACCGTGCCAGGAACCCAGCCCATATCCCCCTGCGCAGCCAGAACAGGAACAAACTTGTGGACTCTCAAAAAGAAGCGGATTGCTCTGTTTTCTACAGCATCTAAGGCTGAATACTGTCTGCCCCCCCAAACACCAGCAGCATAGTTTAGAACAGGAGAAACACAGGCCTCATACAACTTAGAGTATGTTCTAAAACCAAGATCTTTACATACTTTACATTTGTTTATCACAGAGCCTAAAGCACGGCTGGCAGAGTCCGCAAGAACTTTGACTCCACAATCAAAACTCATGAACTCACTAAATGTGAAACCCAGATATTTGTACTCGGGAACGAATTCCAATGCTATGTTACCGAGCTTGAGAACATTTTTGCTTAATGGGATTGACTTCCTCCTAAAATGAACCATCTGAGTTTTAGTTTGATTTATGGAAAGTTTCCACTTATAACACCAGTCTCGTAACACGTTAAACATGGTCTGCAAGTCCTCTTCTGATTCAGCCATGAGTGCAACATCATCAGCATAAAGCAAAAGGGCTGCTGTGTCAGAGTCCATACGGATACCCATGTTCAATTGTTTTATTTCCAGAGCCAAGTCGTTGATAAAAAAGTGAAAACAGGTTCGGAGACAGTCAGTCTGGAGCTCATTTAATTGAACGCATCCGATACAGTTTGTATACAGTGATTTTAGTGCTTTATAAAATCTCCCATCAACCCCAGCCTGAAGAAGTTTCAAATACAGTAGATCTCTGTTTACCCAATCAAAAGCTTTTTTAAAGTCTACAAAACATAGAAATGTGGATTTGTTTTCAGCCAATCGGGTTCTGACAATAGTTGAAACAACAAAAATGTGGTCAATACATGCTCTGTGTTTTCTAAATCCATTTTTTTCATCCACTAACAACTCGGTATCTTCAAAAAAATCAGTCAGTCTAGTATTTAACAAACTGGAATACATTTTATAGCCTGTACTTAACAAACTTATCCCTCGATAATTAAGTGGCACTCTAGGATCATCTTTAGATGCTTTTGGTATGGGTTTGATTATGGATTTATACCACACTGAGGGAATAAGGCTGTTGTCGAAACAGAATTTGAACAAACAGAAGAGAATATTTAGGAGATGTGGAGATTTTAACACTTCATTAGGGATGTCTTCTATTCCCATTGCTTTCCTGAGTTTTGCCCGATTCACAGCATCACCTACTTCTTCCACAGTAATGTCTAAATTCAAAAACATATTTGGCTGATAACAATCTTGACACATAACTGTTTCTAAGTCTAGTTTTGTTGTCAGCAAAATATTACTAGTGTTGGAATCAGGGGCTAGTCCCTCAGCATAAAGGTCTGAAAAATCATGTTGCCATTTTGCAAGAATTTTCTCCTCTTTTTGCTCCACATCACCATTGTCTAGAATGACTTCGATTGGAATTTTCTTTGTGTTTTGAGGCCCCAGTTTATTTATAAGCTTCCAGAACTGTTGCGGGTTGTTAGTTTGTAAATCGTCTATCTTTAATGCTTGGCCCCTTTGAAATCTTCTCTTACAGGTTCTGAAATGCTTGTCATAAAGAGACTGTTTCCACCTGTACTCGTCCCTCAAACCTTGTTTGCCTTTAGAGTCTTTACACTTAAACTCTTTTTCTGCATTATTACGTTCATCCCATAGTTTTTGAAGATGACCATTCCAGAAGGGACTGGACCTATTCAATTGATGGGAATGTGTCGGGGGCGACACTAGCTCAGTTGGTGGAGCACTGGCCTTTGAGCCTGAAGGTTGTAGGTTCAAGCCCACCACGGGACCTTCTCCACCGACTCCCACTGATGACTGCTGTCGTTGTGTCCTTGGGCAAGACACTTAACCCTGCATTGCCTGAAGCCCCTGCTGAAAAATCAAGGCCGTATCGTCACTGACAGAGCAGCCGTCCTCCTGTGGACTCACCACCTGCAGAGGATCAGTGAGGGGCTGGTGCTAAGTGAATTGGGTGCAGCTCTGACTGCCACCCCCCCCCCCCCCGACCCAGAAATGGATTAAGGGGAAGAAGATGGATGGATGGATGGGAATGTGTTTTGTTCAGAGGTTTCTTATGATAGCAAATCATTTCATCAGTTATCATTTTACAAAACTCACCGTACCATTTATTTAGATCCTGGTCATTTATACAATGTTTTAAATGTTCTGTTAAATCAGATAACAAGTCTTTACAGTTGGTGGATGCAAGAAAGGTCTCAGGGATTATTCTTTGTGTACATTTGGGCAGACATACATTTTCTTGAGGTATTTGCGTTCCTACTTTAAAAGTTAACATCAACAAGGAATGATCAGGTAAATGACATCTATCGCCAATAAGGGAAACACATGTTGTTGCATTTTGAGCCATAAGATCTGTGGCAGTAATCACTTTAAATTCTAGGCAGGAATCCAGACAATCATGGGGCGTCACCAAATAATCCACTACGGCCTTGCCTCTAACTGAAACGGATGTATAATTATCATCCTCCACTTTAAATCTGCCATTTAAGATACAGCACTTTGAGTCTCTCAAAAAATCAAGAAAATACTCCCCATGACTATTGCAAATGGGATCCAACACGAGTCTGGGCGGGACATGGTCAATATCCTTAACATGTCACTAATATATTTTGGTGCGAGGCCATGGAGAGACTTGTACACAAGCAGAGCTGTTTTAAAGTCTATTCTCTGAGCCACAGGAAGCCAGTGCAGAGACCTGAGAACTGGACTAATGTGGTCGTACTTCCTGGTTCTAGTCAGGACTCGAGCTGCTGCATTTTGAATGTACTGCAGCTGTTTTACAGCCTGTTTAGTCAGACCTGTGAGCAGGCCATTGCAGTAGTCTAACCTACTGGAGACAAATGCATGGATAAGAATCTCCAAGTCTGCTTTAGACACTATGTTTTTGATCCTGGCAATGTTTTTTATATGGTAAAAAGCTGCTGATGTTACTGATTTGATGTGGCTATTAAAATTTAAGTCCAAGTCCAGTATTACCCCTAGATCTCTGACCTTGTTTGAAGGTTTTAAGGAGAGAGACTGGAGGTGACGGATGACGCTCTCTCTTTGTTTCTGGGGACCAAAGACAATCATTTCAGTTTTGTCCGCGTTTAGCTGAAGGAAGTTGTTTTGCATCCACTCACTGATCTGTTGGATACAGTGAAGGAGTGAGTCCACTGGTCCATGTTCTCCTGCAGTCAGTGAGACATACAGTGCCTTGCGAAAGTATTCGGCCCCCTTCAACCTTTCAACATTTTGCCACATTTCAGGCTTTAAACATAAAGATATAAAATTTTAATTTTTTGTCATGAATCAACAAGTGGGACACAATCGTGAAGTGGAACGAAATGTATTGGATAATTTAAACTTTTTTAACAAATAAAAAACTGGAAAGTGGGGCGTGCAATATTATTCGGCCCCTTTACTTTCAGTGCAGCAAACTCACTCCACTTCACGATTGTGTCCCACTTGTTGTTGATTCATGACAAAAAATTAAAATTTTATATCTTTATGTTTGAAGCCTGAAATGTGGCAAAATGTTGAAAGGTTCAAGGGGGCTGAATACTTTTGCAAGACACTGCAGATTTGAGTGTCGTCTGCATAGTTATGATAGGAAACTTCGTTTCTGCGTATTAACTGACCTAGCGGCAGCATGTAGAGATTGAACAGAAGAGGTCCCAGGATCGACCTCTGTGGTACTACACAGGTCAGGGCCATATGATCTGAGACACAGTTTCCAATCTCCACAAAGTACTTCCTGTCCTCAAGGTAAGACCTAAGCCAATTTAGGGCGGTTCCAGCGACGCCAACCCAGTCCTCTAATCTCTGTAAGAGGATCTCATGGTCGACGGTGTCAAAGGCAGCACTCAGATCTAACAAGATAAAGATTGAGACTTTGCCTGCGTCAGTGTTCAGCCGGATATTGTTTGTAACCTTAACGAGAGCAGTCTCAGTGCTGTGGTGGGGTCTAAAGCCGGACTGAAACATATCAAATGAGTTGTTGATTATAAGAAATCTAGTACTTTCTCAAGGACTTTCCCCATAAATGGCAGATTTGAGATGGGACGATAGTTGTTAAGTACCGTAGCATCCAGACTGCTCTTTTTTAGCAGGGGCCTGATGACTGCAGTTTTCAGTCCTATACACTAAGGCCCTGTCCCAATTCTAAGGGTCCTCCAGGTGTGAGTGCCCTTACTAGAAAAGTGCCTTCCCATAGGGGAGTGCACTCTCAGGATATTCTCCCTAAGAATTGGGACACCCCTGGATCTAGGGGAGAATATGCAAATGACACAGCAAACGTGTTCCTCGTCACACACATTATCAATGTGTCTGATTTCACCACAGATAAGATCTGACACAGATATGACTTTGTGAAACACAGTATTTATTAAAATTAGACGTTTTTAATTCTGTTTCATATGAAGATTTGCTCAAATTAGGTACAGAACTGCTACACATCATGCACTCATAGAGAGAGACGCACACGCACACAGACATAAGCGCACAGAGACGTACCACACAGAGACAGACGGGTACAGCTGCAGTCGTGCGGATCACAAAGCAATCTGTCAAAGCGATGCTCTGAACTACATCATGGATCTATAATAATAACATGCACCACATCTCTGAACCTCAGTGAACGCCACCCACTGCGGCTGCTTTGGGAGTGAACGTCACCACACGGCACCAACACACGCTTTAAAAACTCTGACTCGCACACGCTTCAGAATTTCCTCCCGTTCCGAACAAAGTTGCACGGGTGTTTCATGTTGTTTTCTTTCATTGTGGCGCGGCTTTGCCCGACAGCTGCTTTACCAACAACTATTGTAATGCATTATGGGATCACCCTCGCTCGCAAGTGAGCTCCAGACCTCACTTGCGCTCAAGGGTGGTTTTTAAGGGTGTGAGGGCCTCTTCTCCCTAAATATTGGGACACCCTACAACCCCCGTGGGCACGTGCAAAATCTAGGGCAAGGGTGCTTTTTAACAGCCTGGCTCTGCCAGACCCTTTTAGTTCCGCCATGCTCCACCAGAGGCGTTTGGCTGAACCATATGGGTCTGGTATCGACGCCATAGCGAACGCCTTCCCCAGATTATTTTTTAATCGACCAATCAGGACTGCCGGTGTTACGTGGGGTTTGCACTGCCTTCTCAAGCTTTTCTCATGCAGCAGCGAGAGGAATCCAAGATGGCGGACGTAAAGTCCGCGAATCTTTTTAAAAGAGTAAATACGATCGAATTAAGACACAGATGTCACTTTTAATGCAATTTGAGGCGAGATGTTGATGGTTCTATATTGATATATGTGTGTTTTTAAGAGTCAAATGTTCCTGTAAAGTTTGGTTGGGTACAACCAAACTTTGGGTTCTGAAATCCAACCACTATGGCTCAGTACCAGCCTCATGTGTGAAGTGCAGCAAACTACATGGGTCTGGCGAGAGTCAGGCTAGCTTTTTAAGGGCAAGGGTGAGAATTGGGACGGGGCCTAACCCTTACATACTGTATTATCTTGACCGCTCTCCTTACCCCTCTTCTTTCAGCCTCTGCAAGACGTAGACCTGATGGCTTCTCGAACTCGGTCGAAGCATTCCCTCACAGATGTTCCTCTGGAGCGACTGGAGGCGGAGCTTCGAGTCCTGAACCCGGACTTTAATGAGACCAGGTCCTCTCTGGACCCAGACCCAGACCAGGACCCAGACCAGGACCCAGAGGAGGATCGGGACTGGACCGACTGGCTCCGTGGCCTGATGACCTCTGATGTGGAGGGTGACTGCTTCTTTTGTCTCTGATCCCTGTGTGTACGTAACATGCATGTGTTTGTCATGTATAACGTGTGTGTGTTTCAGAGGAGGCTGACGATGACGACGATCCTGAGTATAACTTTTTGGCTGATCGTGATGAACCAGATCTGGAGGATTACAGAGACGACCGAGGAGTGCGCATCACCAGTGAGTACAACCCCCATATGCCACTTGTAATGCAGCAGCAAAGTACAGAGCAGGCCGCTTTTCTCCACTTGAGGCTGTTAAGTGGAGTTATTATTTGTTTCAGAGAAGGAGGTGAGCGAGCTTATGGAGGAGCTCTTTGAAACGGTGAGTGCTAAGAACGTCACAGCAACAGGGTCCCTGACATGAGCTGTGTTTACATGTTCTCCTGCTGTCTGTGTTTGCATGTTCTCCCTGTGTCTGTTTTCTCCTTGTGTCTCCTTAGATCTGATTTATTCTGTTTTTTTTTTCAAATCTCTATTTTCAAATATTGAGACAAAATAATATTGGTACAGATATATTATTTTATATTATTTATTTTAGATAAACAAACAAACAAGCGATGCATTTTTAGTGTAGTAATGATAAAAGAAAATATACAAAATCACTTTCTGTCACATCATTCATGTTCAACAATTGTTGTAAACGTCCCATATTATGTTTTTGACTTTTCTCTGGGTTAAACTTGATTACAGTGCTATTTGGCCTTCATACTGATGCCCAGAGTAGTTTTTTCATTGATTCCGTCAAGCTTTAGTAAAAGACCATTCTCTCCAATTCATTCTGGAGAGGCACAGAAACGTGCACCTCTATGCACAAAATTGCTATAATTTGACAGGTCTTGAGTGTTGTACGGTGCATCACCCAAATTGTTATCGCACATGTGCATAGGATGGACTGTAGATAATGAAGAAAAGCAAAATATGGCCCTTTTTAATGTATAAACTTTGACAAAATATACCGTATCTGAATACCGTTTACTGCATCTGTCCAGTTATCCACACTTTTTTATCAAATGTTTATGGGATTTTGCTTTTCAGATTACATGTTCTATGTTATGTGTTTACAATTTTTTTTACATTTCCACCCCACCTTCCTTTCGATTCCCCCTCCAACACTCACACACATATTCCAGGCAGGCATTAGCTATTCAATGGATAAACAAGTAAACAATACATGAGTTACAATTCTATGCATTATTTTGTTGTTTCCAACATTAAAAAGATAATAGCCGCAACAAATAATAAAAAATATTCACATGTGAATCTATACATACATACACAGATTAAAGGTTTCTGCAAAGTTTGAATGTTTTAGCACCGCCCCTCAACTCGCTCGCAGGTCTCTCATTTCCCCGACGCTCTCATCCCACAAAGCCATCTAGTTTTATTTGCGATCTGATGCGTATGAAACATTACCATGAGCGCAATTTCTTGTAAGCTGTACAACAATCACTGATGAAATGGTACAAAAGCAACGCACTGCTGACAAAATATATAACTGAAAGATTTCCGCTAGATTTGCGTCCGAATGTTGTCCGAGCATAGATAGTCCGAGGTCCCCCAGGTCTCTCCCATAGACAAGTCTCTCCAGAGGATACGATGTAAGCTAGCTGTTCACCTGGGCTTGATTTCTTCTTTGATCATTTTTTTTGCTTTAGTTCCCTCTTCTCTTCCACATTGATGTGTCATTTGGGCTGTTTTGCTGTGTATGCAGTTACAGCCAGAGGAGCTATCCACTTTCTATTAACATGCTACTGTGTTCGCTCATCATTCCGTGATTGCACTTTTATACGGCCTGAATTCATATACAAGCTGAATCGATGAGCTCAAGTTTTCAATTAAATGACTGATTATAATACAACTTGTATGTAGTAATAAGCATTTTTATGAACTCATAAAAAAAAAAAATTGGGTATAGCTACTTCTAAGATATAAACACAAATAACAGAAGCTGGTTTCCTCAGTCATTGACATCCACGGATCCCGCTAATTACATATTACTATGTATTTTGACATTCAAATGATATAGTAAGTAACCTAGTAACCTTTTATTTATATGCCGCCTTTTCACTGCACATCGGAGTCTCAAAGCGGTTTACAATTGTGATTTTTGGGAGTGGGGGTGCCAGTACAGGAGGCACATGCCGGACCTATTGTACATATTTTTAATGGTAGGGGAAACCGGAGCACCCGGAGGAAACCTACGCAGACACGGGGAGAACATGCAAACTCCACTCAGAAAGGCCCTGGTCCAACCGGGATTCGAACCCAGGACCTTCTTGCTGAGAGGCGAGAGTGCTATCCACTCAGCCACCGTGCCGCCACATATGTATTGCAGGAGGATGAGATACTAAAATACAAAGTAATAAGTCCAAAAAATAAATACGTTTTTACATTAAATTTGACAAAGTTATGTTTTCGATTGTGGCTTTGTGAATGCGAGCACCAGAAAGTTCTCATTGGACGATCTCCCTGAATGAGGAAAGCCATTCCTTCATGCTCAGACGTGGCATACTAAAAACATTTTTGGAGCAGAAGTGTCATCTAATACTAATAACTTCAGAGCGTGTGGTATACTATGACCCATAATGTCAGAGAGACAAATGGAGATATTCTTCCAAAACTGCTCAACATTGCCAAATCATGTGGAGGAAAGTTCCCATGTTATTGTCAGAGCAGTACTCACAATAAGGATTGTCTTTTATCTTTTGTAGTATTCTTGGATGCAGATGGTCCTATGTATACATTTGCATTGAATCAATTGGTGATTGGGAATTCTAGATGTTAAGTGAGTATAGTAGGGTCAATATACTAATTGACCCAAAAAAATAGCATTTTTTTTATTTTTGGTGGTTTTATGTTAGACTGGGTCTAGTCTATAACATACTAAAAGTTGGACAAAATCGGAGTATGGGAAAGTGTCAAAATTTGGAGATGACTATTTCGGTTTAAAAGTAATTTTCCATTTACGTGTGAAGCACCAACTTGGTCAGTTTTCATGATAAATCAATACATTTGTATTTTTATCCAGGTTTTCAGGGTCAATCTTTCACATGGAAGGGTTACCAGTGATGCCAAATAAACCCTTATACCACATCAAGGGGTACTCCAACCCCCATTTACCTTGTTGCACCCACACTGATTCACTTACGTCACAGTACTTTTTCAAAACTTTCAACACCTCATCCTCATCTATCACTGGATCATTTTTCATATTGTCACAATTTCCATCTTGGCAATGCCCACATGCACTGGTACATTCTAGTCTATGCCTCCTGCAGGTACACCTTAGGGCAGGGGTCTCAAACCGGTTCCAGAAAGGGCCATGTGGGTGCAAGTTTTAGTTCCAACAGCTCCAAACTGAGCAGGAGCACAGATGACTCCACCCATTTCCTCAGGTGAGTCAGGTGAGTAACCTGAAGATTTGAGGAAATGGGTGGAGTCATCTGTGCTCCTACTCAGTTTGGAGCTGTTGGAAGCAAAACCTGCAGCCACATGGCCCTTTCTGGAAGCGGTTTGAGACCCCTGTCTTAGGGTATTACATCCTTCCAAACAGTTGCAATGAATTATCTTAATCAGTGCATTTGGAGCAGGGCTTTTGTTCGTCATCACTGGAACAAGTTTGTCCCCTTTCACCTTCCACCCCCACTCAGATAACACCATTTCATTACTACATACCATCCACTCCATAACCTGGTATTAAGTCCACAAAGAATGAAATTTACAGGCAAAGGCCGTTGGTGGGAGTTGTTCTGGCGTGACGAACGTCTTAGCTCTCGCAACTTTCTTGCAGAACATATTGTATCTAATAGATGCCAGGAAGTCCTTCTGATCCGCCTTGAACAACGCTACCATTTCTTTACAACCATTGGTTTCCACAACATCCTGGCTTTGCTTTGGTAGAGAGAATTCTTTTGATCAGTCTGTCCTTCTTTCCTATTCCGAATATCCTGGACACCAAATCACATCCCGTAAAGGCATGCAGGAACCTTGATATTGAAGACGTAGGATTTCAACTTCTCATAGCGGAAATAAAGCATAGTACATTTGGAAATGTACAGTGGGGCAAAAAAGTATTTAGTCAGCCACCGATTGTGCAAGTTCTCCCACTTAAAATGATGATAGAGGTCTGTAATTTTCATCATAGGAACACTTCAACTGTGAAAGAATGTGAAAAAAAAATCCAGGAATTCACATTGTAGGATTTTTAAAGAATTTATTTGTAAATTATGTTGGAAAATAAGTATTTGGTCACTTCAAACAAGGAAGATCTCTGGCTTTCCCAGACCTGTGACTTCTTCTTTAAGAAGCTCTTCTGTCCTCTACTCGTTACCTGTATTAATGCCACCTGTTTGGCACCAAGGCTATGCTCACACTCAGAGAGCAGCCGTCCTCCTGTGGACTCACCACCTGCAGAGGATCAGTGAGGGGCTGGTGCTATGAGACTTGGGTGGCATCTCTGATTGCCACCCCCCTGACCCAGAAATGGATTAAGGGGTAGAAAATGGATGGATGGATGTTTGAACTCGTTATCCGTATAAAAGACACCTGTCCACAGCCTCAAACAGTCAGACTCCAAACTCCCACTATGGCCAAGACCAAAGAGCTGTCGAAGGACACCAGGAAAAGAATTGTAGACCTGCACCAGAGTGGGAAGAGTGAATCTACAATAGACAAGCAGCTTGGTGTGAGCAATTATCAGAAAATGGAAGACATACAAGACCACTGATAATCTCCCTCGATCTGGGGCTCCACGCAAGATCGCATCCCGTGGGGTCAAAATGATCATGAGAACGGTGATCAAAAATCCCAGAACCACACGGGGGGTCTGGTGAATGACCTGCAGAGAGCTGGGAGCAAAGTAACAAAGGTTACCATCAGTAACACACTACGACGACAGGGAATCAAATCCTGCAGTGCCAGACGTGTCCCCCTGCTGAAGCCAGTGCATGTCCAGGCCCGTCTGAAGTTTGCCAGAGAGCACATGGATGATACAGCAGAGGATTGGGAGAATGTCATGTGGTCAGATGAAACCAAAGTAGAACTGTTTGGTATAAACTCAACTCGTCGTGTTTGGAGAAAGAGTTGCATCCCAAGAACACCATACCTACTGTGAAGCATGGGGGTGGAAACTTCCTTTGGGGCTGTTTTTCTGCTAAGGGGACAGGATGACTGATCCGTGTTAAGGAAAGAATGAATGGGGCCATGTACCGGGAGATTTTGAGCCAAAACCTCCTTCCATCAGTGAGAGCTTTGAAGATGAAACGTGGCTGGGTCTTCCAGCATGACAATGATCCCAAACACACGGCCCGGGCAACGAAGGAGTGGCTCCGTAAGAAGCATTTGAAAGTCCTGGAGTGGCCTAGCCAGTCTCCAGACCTCAACCCCATTGAAAATCTGTGGAGGGAGTTGAAAGTCCGTGTTGCTCGGCGACAGCCCCAAAACATCACTGCTCTCGAGAAGATCTGCATGGAGGAAAATACCAGCCAAAATACCAGCTACTGTGTGTGCAAACCTGGTAAAGACCTATAGTAATCGTTTGACCTCTGTTATTGCCAACAAAGGTATTGAGTTGAATTTTTGTTATTGACCAAATACTTATTTTACACCATAATTTACAAATAAATTCTTTAAAAATCCTACAATGTGAATTCCTGGATTTTTTTTTCACATTCTGTCTCTCTCTCGCAGTTGAAGTGTACCTATGATGAAAATTACAGACCTCTGTGCAAGTTCTCCCACTTAAAATAATGACAATCGGTGGCTGACTAAACTTTTTTGCCTACTTTTTTTACTGTATATATATATATATATATAATATAATATAAAACATATATACGCCAGGCAATTCTTATAACTTCTTCCTTGACCCTGAAGCCTGAAAACTTGACAATAATTGATGAGCAACAATGATTGAGCGTGGCCATGTCTGCTCCCCAGCAGGTTTTGGGGCCAGGGCACGATGCGCCTTTTCAATCTGAAAGTCAGTTTCATGTGGTAAGGCAAGAGAGTCGCACAGGATATTTTCCAGAAAAACAATACTGTATTAGTACCCTCTGCTCACTCGGGGATGCAGTATATATGGATGTTATCGCGCCGTGTGTGAGCCTCCATGGTGCCTCCACAGTTGCATATGAGCGTCTTTCACCCAGAGCCATTTCCACTAAATCAAATCGTGCTTCAGCTTGTGTCACTCTGGCGTCCGTCTGTGGTTGGTTACTTTGAATTTCCAAAAGCTGTTGCTTGTATTCGTGTCTAAAGTATTTGATCTCCCGGAGAATTCTAAGTAGGACAGCAGGCTCATCTTCGTCGTCCTCAAGGGCGAGTTCCCCTGTTTATCTTCCACCTCACAATACAATACAAATTATTCTTGTATAGCCCTAAATCACAACAGTAGTAATCTCCGAGGACTTCACAAAACCATTGAAATCAACGACTAAGACAAAAAAGAATACAGAACACATGTTGATAAATGTCCATACAGACATAGAATGTTAAAGTGTCCTGGATCATCACCACAGTCCTTTTTGTTAGACACTAACTGTCCAACAGACCGTCCTACATCGGCAAGGAAAAACTCATCTTCAAATCAATGGCCAAACGTTGCGCTGTACCCACAGCTTTACTCTTTCTTGACTTGCCCCCAGGCATTTTTTCGAAACTGATCAATTATTGCAGAGTACCAACCTTTTTGGGGTATTCCATCTTGGATCTGATTTGTTCTTTTCTTCATAGTTAAAGGATGACCTAGCGTCTCAAGACGTGGATGAAGAGGAAGAGGAGACAGAGACAACTGCACGGTACATTGCTGCTGCTACTACTACGTACAACTACTACTACTACTACGTAACCACAGTGAGGCAGACTATATACTCTCACTTTACTGACCCACCACTCCTACTGCTTATCCCAGGTCCAGACTCTCTGAAACACCAGTCCTGATCCAGACTGTTGCCCAGCCCCCAATCCAGGCTCTGGTCCAGACTTCCGTCCAGCCCCCAGTCATGCCCCTGGTCCAGCCCCCTGTACTGAAGACTGTTCGACAGCAGCTTGAGTTCCTGCAGAAAAATATGAAGCAAACGATGATGAAGACAAAAAAGAGAAGTGAAGTGGAAGAGTCTGAGAATCTTTTCATGAGAGAGATGGAGAGAGAGCGGCTCAGACAGCAAGTCCAGCAGGTACAAGTACTACAAGTACAACAGCTAGTCCAGCAGTGTCCAGTGCGTGTTCGTGAGCGTGTGTGCTTGATCTTTTATGTACAGTACAGATAAAAAGTTTGGACACACCTTCTCATTCAAAGAGTTGTTTTATTTTCATGACTATGAAAATTGTAGATTCACACTGAAGGCATTGAAGCTGTATTAAGTTTTTGTACGGAATGATGTACGTACAAAAAAATTTATGAAACGACTGAAAATATGTCTGATATTCTCTCTTCTTGAAAGTAGCCAGCTTTTGCTTTGATTACTGCTTTGCACACTCTTGATGAGCTTGAAGAGGCAGTGACCTGAAATGGTCTTCCAACAGTCTTGAAGGAGTTTCCAGAGATGCTTTGTACTTGTTGGACCTTTAGCCTTCACTCTGTGGTCCAGCTCACTCCAAAACCATCTGGATTGGGTTCAGGTCCGGTGACTGTGGAGGCCAGGTCATCTGGCCCAGCACCCATCACTCTCCTTATTGGTCAAATACCCCTTACACAGCCTGGTTGTGAATCGACAGTCAATAGTCATCAAAAGAAAGGGAACTCATTAAATGAGAAAGTGTGTCCAAACTTTTGGTCTGTACAGTATTTTGGCCAATGTAAGGCAAGGCAAGTTTATTTGTATAGCACAATTCATACACAAGGCAACTCAAAGTGCTGAACAAGATAGCATTAAAATCATAAATAATCACAGAACATTAAAACGAAAGATAAAAATATAAAATCCCTCAGTTGTATGCACAGCTAAACAGCACTGTTTTTAACTTGGTTTTAAACATTGTCAGAGAGGAGGCCTGTCTCACATCTTCAGGAATGTAAACTGTATTCATGTATGTTTCTTATTTTTATGTAATATAACATCAGCCTACCCAGGGACTGTGGGTGTAAATTAGCTCTTGAGCTATAACCTGGTACAATGCAACTTTCCCTTTGAGGTTAATGTTTATTGTACACTGTCCTTGTCACTTTAAATAAAAAAACAAAACTAACCTACTACAGAAGGTCCAGTAGGTACAAGTGAGCGACAGTAGCTCAGTTGGTAGAGTATTGGCCTTTGAGCCAGAAGGTCGTGGGGTCGAGCCCACCACAAGACTTTCTCCACCGACTCCCACTGATGTCTCCTGTCATTGTTTCCTTGGCAAGACACTTCACCCCCATTGCCTAGAATGAGTCTGGTGTGTGTGTGAATGGTTGGTGGTGGTCGGAGGGGCCAATGGCACATACTGGTTACCTCGCTTCTGTCAGTGTGCCCCAGGGCAGCTGTGGCTCCAGTAGTATTTTATCACCACTGTGTATAAATGTGTATTAAGTGAATGAGTAATGGCATGTAAAGCGTCCTTGAGTGTCCAAAAAAAGATTTATAAAACTGATTTATTATTATTATTAATACTAATAATAATACTATTATTAGTACCACAGCTGGTCTAGCAGGTACAAGTACTATGTATTGCTACAAGTTCTAGTCTAACCCTTGACCTCTGTCCTCTTTGCTTGCAGCATGTCCAGCTCCTCACTCAGGTCCACCTGCTGTGTGCTCCAGTGTCAAGTTTGAAGGACCAGGCCCAGACCACCCGGGACTTCTTGGTGAGCCTGGGACAGGGGCCCGGGACGGCGACCATATGGTTTCTGTCGGGGCTTGATGATGGTTATTTTCATCATCGTTGTGTCCTTGGCAAGACACTTAACCTCTGGGCACACCTGCCACAGTGGGGCGGCTGCGGCTGTAAAGTGCCAAACTGCCGTTGTGTCCTTAGGCAAGACACTTCACCCCCATTGCCTAGAATGAGTCTGGTGTGTGTGTGAATGGTTGGTGGTGGTCGGAGGGGCCGATGGCACAGACTGGTTGCCTCGCTTCTGTCAGTGTGCCCCAGGGCAGCTGTGGCTACAATAGTAGTTCATCACCACCGTGTATGGAGTAAAAGAATAATGACACATGTGAAGCGTCTTTGAGTGTCCAGAAAAGCGCTATATAAAACTGATGCATTATTATTATTATTATCAAGCCCCATGGCGCCCTGTTCAAATGAATAGCTTGTTCTCAGTAGCGCATGAGACACATGCAGGGACCGAGAGAGCGCAGTGGACCGGCTCCCATGATGCGTTGCGCCAAATACACGTGTCTGGTTCTCTCGGACGTGCACAGAGGGGCTTGGCTGTGCTTTGACCAATCAGAGCTACTGATCAAAGTTGAGCAAGAACAGAGCCAGAACAGGGAAAAAAAAATGATGAAGCAGAGTTTGTTGCAGTAAAGTGTGGATTTAAAGAAGAAAAAAAGTTCAGGACAACAAGGAACACTAGAATCCGATCTTTATGAAAGCTGTGGGTTCTCTCAGCTGAGGTTGAACTGTTTTAGTTTACATTGAATTCTATAGGGATAATGTCTGGGTAGCCCACATTAATATAAGCAGCGTTTCCACCGCAGTAGTTTCCCTGGTAACCTGTCCACGTTCAGCGGCCACTGGTCCACGTTCTGTAGCTAGCTTAGGTCCTAGATCATTAGCCTGTCCGTCCGGAGGAGCGGATCCCTTTCTCATATGGGTCTCCCTCCCTGTGGGTTTCCCTAGTTCTCCCCAAGGTTTCTCACTTTTTCCCACTGGGTTTAAGAGTTGTTCCTTGTGGATGCAGGAGGGTCTTGTTGGACAGTTAGTGTCCAACAGAAAGGATTGGTGATGATCAGGACACTTTAGCATTCTACAACATGTATGGACATTTTCTTCTGTGTGTGCTTTATATTCTTCATGTGTTTTAACTGTTGATTCTCTGACCTGTGTTGGTGATTTCAATGGTTTTGTTAAGTCCTCTGAGATTACTTCTGTTGTGACCTAGGGCTATACAAGAATAAATTGTATTGTATTGTATTGTGTGGTAAAAGGAGCAGGGTAGATCTCCTACAGGAACTGTCTTCTCCCTCGGTCCTCCCAGTGGTCTACACTGCAGAGTAGGACCCCTCGGCGACGTCAAGAGTTTCGATTGACGCATAAATGAAACTTATTACGCCACACCCATTTGTTTATTTTACGGTCGTAACCGCTCAGGTTGTTGTGGTCTTTGAATATTTTTGTGGTCCTGCTTCAGTTTTGTAAAACTTTTCTCGGCTCGTTTTAGAGTGTGATGAATCCCTAGTGTATTGAGATGAAGCTGAAATATCTTAATTTTTCTTTTCTTTTCATCTGCACCTCATCATCCTTTATGGTAGATGTTGCTGTTGTTTGCGGTTTCCAGTGATGTCTACTAGGCTAATGCTACTAGGCCAATGCTGCTGGATTTTTAAAATGAAGGTTGTTTTGATGCTTTTTGATGGCGTCAGAGCCTGTGCTAGCTTTAGCCAATCAGCGCTGGGTTTAGCGCAAGTCCCACCAGGAGCTGTTCAGGACCCAACGGAGTACCTAGCATGGAGGAGGGACTCCGTTGGGACCCGTAAAAGTTCCTGTAAATAACCCTATGGGGGAAGTTCCTGCCGTGGAGGCAGGAACTCCACGGCCCTGGAAAATTACCCCCTGTGCTTATGGGTGGGACAGCTATAAGCTATACCCTATCCAGTTATTATAGATTTCATGGTTTTCAGATGGAGTTGGACTTCCTGGGCCAGGGGGCAGAGTTGATGATGTCATCTGATGGGCGCCAACGCAGCAGCGCATTCAGAGTGTGTAACCTGCAGGGGGCGCTGCAGCTGCTGGAAGAAACCAGAGTGCAACCAGTGAATTATAGACCTGACCCACCCCGAGTCGACCCGAGGGGAAACGGTAGGACCAGTGTCTTTCATGGTTACAGTGACTCCGTTGTTACAGTGTGGTCTGTCTCTCACAGTGAAGGCCTTCCCGCTCATGCCCGCTGACCTTGCATGGTTCTTTGCCACTCGCTCACTCTTCCTCTACCCTGAACTGCTGCCGTGTGTGAGCCTGGACCCTGCTTTGTACTGCCCCCGGAGGAAAGAGGTCTTCACTGCAGCTGAGGACTGGTGACTACACACACACACACGCACACACTCAAACACACCTTTACAAATACACACACTCCTGTTTACACAACTATGTCTTGTTTCAGTCACCTGGTCTTCAGTCTTAACCCTGGTCTTGTGATGGTTTTTCAGTCTCCTGGTTCTAGGTCTTCGGTCTTTCCGTGGGACCTCAGATCCAGTGAAACTGGTTTCGGATTTTGTTTTGAGGAAAACCGTGCCTCAGGTTCGACGACGAATACTGGAATGCTGTCGTCCCGGCAACAGGGACAATGTTGTGAAGGTAACACTGTCTCTCTACCCATTCTGTGGGCTAATCAAGCCCTGGTGAGCCAAGATGGCGCCCTATTCAAATCAATGGCTTGTGCGTCCCTTGTGCCCATTGGTGGGACAGTTACAAGCTATAAATACCCTATCCAGATATTATAAAAGATACATGGGGCTAAAATGTCGTCCACACATTAGCCTGTTAGCTAACGCAGCTGTGTTGCAGGCGTACCGGCTAAAGAGCCTCCTCATGCCTATGCCTAAAGCCTGTTCACCTCAGATGGAGCTGTGCCCCCCTGTGGAGAGAGGCCAACACTGCCCCCTGTGGCTCAATGTGAGTAACATATGCAGAAAGAGGGGCTCAAATGCAGAGGGGCTCACATTTATAACATGTATGTTACAGAGGAGCATCCCTGTGCTGCACGCCGCACTTTGGCGTTTAAACTCTGATACTCCGCCCCCCTGCACCCAGGCTCCACCCCTTGTCACTAAGGCCCGCACCAGTCACCGGAGTCTGCTGCGCTCTGATTGGTCCAGGGTATTTCCTCCTGGAAGCACCTACCCGCCCACACTTCCTAAAAAGCAGCTGGAGTTTCGAAGAATTGGGTTTGTCCTTCTGAACCCGCCCCCTGACAGCCGTCAAATAACAGAGCAGGGGGAAGAGGATGAATTCACCCTGCACCTATCAGAGACCGACACAGGAAGTCCCTCATCCAATCACGATGCAGAGATGGAGGACAAGACAGGAAGTGACATCACCTCGGATGAAGTTGTTTTAGCTCAGAATGTGTGTGTAGCAGAGAGCGGCGAAAGAGTTGTGTGGAGCAGGTGAGAAAAGCCAATTTTCTTTTATGGCATTGATTCTGTGGGGTTAGCAACACGTCTGACCTTGTTACAATGCAAAGCTAAGACAGTTGCCCAGTGAATGAAGGATCCTGATAGGTCAGTCTTTATATGACGCTATATGTGATGGCGTCCCTTTCTTGTCGAGTTGGACTGCCGCATACGTCATTTTACTGACTTACAGGGAATTTACACAGTAGGCGTAAACAGCGCGTACGCGTTTACTGCGCGCTCTCTGCGCGTAACATTTTTTTGGAGTATCTACACTGACCGTGCGTGCAGGTCCGCGGCTTCTGATGCTCTCCCTGTGTAGTCTATGGAGCAGTGTAGAGGACAGTACGAGCCAGAGGACTGATGTAGAGCAACACAAATCACATGCATGTGTTTGTCTTCATGGTCTCTGTGCGCTGGTTTGGCCAGACGCCAGACTTTATGAAAGAAAAAAATTGATGTCCAGAATCACTGTAAAACCTGCTCCTCCTGCTGATGTTTAGACACAAGTGCTGTGTGTGTGTAGATGCGATCTAGAGCCAAGGACCGCTAGAAAAATCATGTTTTACATGAGATTTCAATGGGAGACGCGTTGGTGCGCGCACAAAATTAGAAATCCATCCTAAATTAGAGCGCGGCTTCGCGTCATACGTCCGTCATACACTCGTATAACGCTAGAAGTGTAAATATCATCATAGGTTAACATGGAAAAAAGTTACGCGCGTCTGCTGCGCGTATAACGCGTACGTGCTGTAACGCGTGATGTGTAAATTAGCAGTTAGGCCAATACGCGTCCTGTGGCTAACTCGACAGCTGCTAGCTTACAACTGCGTTAGATTTTGTTTATAATTTCCATTATCAACCCAACAGACTATTTTTAAGCTATTAGCTGTCGAGTTTGCCATAGGCACGTCATCGGCCTATGTCAGTAAAATGACGTATGCAGCAGTCTAACTTGACAAGAAAGGGACAGTTACTCCTAAAACCAAACTTTACACAAAACTTTGAATCTTATAACCCGTATTTAAACTTTTAAAGCAATTCAGACTTTATCTCCGTCATGAGAAGCGCATGCGCACGTTTGCAATACAGCTGACACTGTATATCTCGACAATACAGTGCAAACTGACGTTACACCGGCTCAGCATGAGGAGGAATATTAACAATAATGGCAACTATGTGAGAGAACTCCCGTGGAAGATGGTAGGGCTGAATGCCAACCACTAGCTGTTCAACATCCCATCAACAGCTCTTTTCAGATTCAGATTCAGTTTTATTTGCCATTTGCAGTAAAAAAACCACATTGGAATACATTAGCAAAAAGCTCTTGTGTTTCATGGTTATGTGACCAGGACGGAACTATTTGTTGTTGACAAGCATGGCAAGTCCACCGCTCTTTGCTTTATGCCGCTTTTCCATAGTCACTGTACGGCACGGTACGGTATGGCACGGCCGTGTGCGGGTGCTTTTCCATTCAAAATGGAACCTCTTCAGCGTGGGAAGGATTGTCAGACCACTTCATGTACGTGTAACCAGTAACATTGGTGTGGTGGATGATTTATTATAATATCGGTGATAGCTGGTTATTACCTCCTAGGGGACTCTGCTTACCCTCTGCAGAACTGGCCCCTAAAACCTTTTCAGGACACCGGGTTAGTGACAGACGAACAGCAAGTATTTAATAAAAAAATCAGTACAGCGCGAGTGGTTGTTGAAAATGCTTTCTGCAGTCTTAAAGGAATGACCCGATCCACCCAAATGGTGTCCCTTATTTTTTTGTTCTCAAGTTGGCAACCCTACGCGAGTCTCTATAAAGCGTTACTCTGAATCAAGGAAATACGTGCTCATTTCATGTGACGTGAAGGACTGTTGAGGTGGGGGGTCGTGGGGGAGCAGCGCATTTATAATGGGGGTTGCGGGTTATAAACTTTGGGAACCCCTGCCGTGCCGTTACTGTGGAAAAGCGGCATTTGTGTCTCTGTCAGCACTGGCAATAGAGAAGCCAGTGGGGGCGGGTCCCAGCTCAAAAGTGGCCAAAATGAGGTGCGCTTACATGCTTGCAATACCACCCCGGGCCGATGGGGGTGGACCTAGAAGAAGAATTAGCCAATGCTAACATAGCATTGGCAGACCTCTCAAAAATGTCTTTACAGGATGGAACAAAAGTTGGCTCTTGGCCCAAAGCTCCGTTCCAAATGTGTGTCAATGCTGAGGGGGGTGGATTTTTTTGGTCCACTCTAGTTTACTTGCTGTGAATTTTTGAAGTCTCTCGTTCAAATGAATGGAGTTGCGCCGGCTGACGCATGCGCAGATGCGTTTTTTCACAATTTTCTTGTGGGCGGGACCACTTGCGGCCATTTTGGATTGCTCCAGTAGAGCACATTTTTTGGCCCATTAGTTAGAACGGCGGAGATAGGCGTGACTCTGTCCGTTTATATATACAGTCTATGAGAGAAGCTGGTGATGCTACAGCTGAATCGGGTATTTATTTTATTTATTTATTTATTTGTTTATTTGAGCAGACAAGTACTGCTCAAAAGGAGTGGGCCGAAGCAAAAGCTTATTGGTGCCCACCCCCAAAACACGGGGGTGGGTATGTTGTCACGTAGTCACGATTCAGATAGGAGATAAAGGCTACAATCCTGGTAAGATGCATCTGGATTTACAAAAACAATATCACAATAGATACAATTTTGGGCTTATATCTGTTTATATCTGTGTAAGTGTGACACAAACAGATACCGAGCTAACATTTACTTTTACATGTAAGTCAATAGGAACCAGAGAGAGTTGGAGCAAAACTTCACCATGACTCTTCCCTATTGAGCTAGCGGGTTAGCATTATCCATCTGAATACAACCCGTAAAAGAATCAGACGTACCTTTTTTACATAAATAAAGTTTATTTAGTTTATACAGAATTTTACATGTTCACAGCACCACACACACTACTGAGCCCATGCTATTGTGTCCTAATGCTAATGTGTTCTCACACTAACCACCACAGGAAAGCGGACCGGAAGCTGCTATTGGCCGTACAGAAGGGAGGGGCCAATCGTAAGACATTTGGAGTCGTGTCCTCACAGCTACCGGACAAGACGCTTGAACAGGTGGAGCAGCGGCTGCGTGACCTCATGACCCTTTTCCACTCTGCCAATCACAAAGAAGCTTTCATGCAGAAGGCTCCAGATTGACCAATCAGAGTAGCTTCCAGATGACAGAAGGACTGACCAATCACAGAACAGAGCATATGTTTACATATTTATATAAAACTGAAAAATAAACATTTGTCATTTTGTTTTTAAATAAAGTCTTCAAACACCATGTTTTTTTGCCTGTTACAATTAGCTGTTGTAGCTAGCAGCTATGTTGCTAACGTGCGTTTAACTATAACAGTTGGTGTGATTGGGCCCTCCTTGGCCCTCCTCTGTGTTTGGCTGTTGTCTCAGGTTTTGGCAGGGGTTGCCGGAGCGACAGGGGTGGGAGTTATGAAGGCCTTGGCTCCCTCTGTCTCCTTATTGGTCAGTGGAGCAAGCCCCGGGTCAACCAATGAGATTGCAGGAAACAGTTTGAACCAGCCAAGCACCATGTTGGACAGGTCGAGATCGTCCAATAGGATTTGAGCTGCTCCCATGAATGATTTATGGTCCATTCTGCCGTAGTCGCCCCAAACGATCACCTGGAAGCCATAAATATATACTATTATAATAAGAATTGTTTTAGTCCTGCTTTAGTCTGTCTCTAGTTCAGCTTTAGTCCTGCTTTAGACCCACTGTAGTCCAGTTTCAGTCGTGCTTCAGACCTGCTTTGTCCCTTTTTATCCCAGTTAAGTCCTGTATTGTCCTGTTTCTCGTCCAGACCTGCAGGACCTTCCCCTCTGGGTTCTCCTCAAACTGAAGCTGCTGTTGATAAAGTGGATCCAGAGTTTTCCTTGACAGACGAGTTCTTCTCTTCAGGACACACTTCCCGTTGTCCATGAGATACACCTTCACATAGGCAGCTGCAAGAGACCAGAGATATGAGACAGAGTGTGTGTGTGTGTGTGTGTGTGTCAGTGGGGGCGGGTCCCAGCTCAAAAGTGGCCAAAATGAAGTGCGCTGACATGCTTGCAATACCACCCCGGGCCGATGGGGGTGGCTCCGGTTAAGAATTAGCCAATGCTAACATATAGCATTAGCAGACCTTTAGAAAACACCTTTACAGGATGGTCCAAAAGTTGGACCATCCATAAGTGTGTCAATGCTGAGGGGAGTGAATTTTTTAGTTCTAGTTTAGTCTCTGTGAATTTTTGAAGGCACTCGTTCAAATGAATGGGGCTCGTGCCGGCTGACGCATGCACAGATGCGTTTTTTCACATTTTCCAGCCCCCACGGCCATTTTGAATCACTCCATGAAAGCCCAATTTTTGGCCCATTGGATGGGCGGAGATAGGCGTGACTAAGTCCATTAATATGTACAGTCTATGGTGTGTGTGTGTATGCGTGTGTTAGTGTTGCCATGGTTACCTGGTGTGTTCTTGTTGCCATGTTTGGCTGACAGTCCTCTTGCACGAATCACCTCGACGTCCAAGCGCTCTTTTCTGTAAACCATTCCCAACTGGATGTCTCCTAACCAATCAGAGAGGTGATGGTCAATCAGAGAACAGGATACAGGCTTTTTGGAGCCATTTTGCCATGTTTTCCTTTGCTTCCTCATACCACTGGGTGGCGCCACCTCTATTGCATGCCCTATATAAGTGGGGCACTAGTGACAGACAGTTGTAGTGTGGAGGCAAACATCTTTCCACCGTTGTTTGTTACCTCAGTCTACAGTGTAATAAATGTGTACTTGGCTCCAATAAATGATTGTGGAACACGGTATTTCGCTCTGTTTTGATGGTGAGAGGCGCGCGCCCGAGATGCCAACACACTACATCCTGCGGACCTTGCACAGGGCAAGTTTTGGCAGCTACAAGGCTTGTACAGAAGAGGGGACCATGTGACATACCCATTGAGGGTGTGGCTAAGGTCTGGCGGCCTGCGACCTGGGCAGGCCCGAGGTTGTCGAGGAAACCAGTGAAGTTTTTATCTGCTGCGATTTTCACTCCGGGAAAAATGAGGCTGAAACAAACAGCAGCAGAATTCAGTTGGGGTACGTGAAGTTTAAGCTGGGGTACATGAGGTTAAAGCTTACGCTCTAGATGAGGGGTCACTCACACTCGGGGGTCGCTCACACTCAGGGGTCGCTCACACTCTGGTTCAGGGTCACTTACGCTCCAGGCTTGGGGTCATCGGCGTCTGGGTCTTTTGACGCCTGTCTTGTGAACTTTGCTTTGAAGTCGATGGCCAGACCGGTCTCAATACTCCTCTGCACGGGCAAACGCACAACTTTCTTCTTCTTCTCCTCCTCTGCAGAAACACACAATCACGACAGAGACACAATCAACACACACAGGCATACAATCAAGAGACACAATCAACAGACGATCAAAACACACACAAAGACGCACACACTAGTAGTAGTAGTAGGACTAATATTAGCACTAGCAGTAGCAGCACTAGTATTTGTACTGCCAGTAGCATTAGCGCTAGCATTTACACTAGCATTAGCCCTCTCAGTAGCAGTCGCAGCGCTATGACTGACATCACCAGTAGCATTAGCCATATCATTTCCACTTGCAGTAGCTGTACCTTCTGGGTTCAGGTTGGTTGTGCTCTGGCTCTTGCCAAGTCCTACCATCCCCAACATCTTTTGGCTGAAACTTGACCTCCTCTTTCGGTCGTCATCATCATCGTCATTGTTTCGGGACAAAGAACACATCTCTCCGCCTACAGAGGCCGACTTCTGCATTGGAGCGCTGACATTGGCTGGTCTGTGGAGAGGGGCGGGGTCACCAATGCAATGCTTAAATGTGTGTTACAGACCTCACATTACACCTGTGTTACAGTCAGTCTTCCTTCTAAGTTGCGCGCATGAGCAATTGGGCAGTGCTATTGGGGTCCCAGCACACAGAAAACTATTTCCTGTGCACAAAATAAAAACAGTGTATGGACCGTGGTGGATCTGCAGGTGCAGGTCTTATTTTCTGATTAGAAAAAGTCAGTTATCTGACTGTAACGATTATGTACTGTCAGCGAGTGAAGCGTCAACACAGAAGTTTGAAGCTGCGTTTGATCCAGAAGAGGGCCAGGACCAACCTCACCCTGGCACCATAAACTGCAAATGCAGACTCGGTCTTGGCGCCGACTTGTAGGTTGGTGTCTCACGAGCACTGCACCAGCTGCGAGGAGTGTGAGGAGCTACCATAGACTGTATATATTAACGGACAGAGTCACGCCTATCTCCGCCGTTCTAACTAATGGGCCAAAAAATGTACTCTACTGGAGCAATCCAAAATGGCCGCGAGTGGTCCCGCCCACAAGAAAATTGTGAAAAAACGCATCTGCGCATGCGTCAGCCGGCGCAACTCCATTCATTTGAACGAGAGACTTCAAAAATTCACAGCAAGTAAACTAGAGTGGACCAAAAAAATTCACCCCCTCAGCATTGACACACATGTGGAACGGAGCTTTGGGCCAAGAGCCAACTTTTGGTCCATCCTGTAAAGACGTTTTTGAGAGGTCTGCCAATGCTATATGTTAGCATTGGCTAATTCTTCTTCTGGGTCCACCCCCAACGGCCCGGGGTGGTATTGCAAGCATGTCAGCGCACGTCATTTTGGCCACTTTTGAGCTGGGACCCGCCCCCACTGGGAGCTACACACACCAAAGGTGGACGCACATACGCACACACACACATGCAGGGAGGCTTGAGTCTTATGAACAGGATATTCTCCTGGAGATTCTCTCTTTGCCCCAAGTATATCACTTTGCTGTGGTTTTTTGTTAGCGCTTATCTTTTCTGTGGTGTTAAGAACTTTGTTGGTCAAACCAGCGCCTTCAGTTTAACACAAAGTTGCCTATTGCTGAGTAAAGTTCATTTTGTGGCAATATGACTATTATCATCTTTGTATAAATTATAGTTCTATGTGTTTTTATAATGCCATTTGAGAAAATATAACATTTTATATCATATATTAATATTCCTTCCTCAAGTGGAGGAGTTCAAGTATCTCGGGGTCTTGTTCACGAGTGAGGGAAGAATGGAGCGTGAGATTGACAGGCGGATCGGTGCAGCGTGATGCGGTCGCTGTATCGGACCGTTGTGGTAAAGAGGGAGCTGAGCCGAAAGGCAAAGCTCTCGATTTACCGGTCAATCTTCGTTCCCTCCCTCACCTATGGTCATGAGCTTTGGGTAATGACCGAAAGAACGAGATCGCGGATAGAAGCGGTCAAAATGAGCTTCCTCCGCAGAGTGGCTGAGCGCTCCCTTAAGCCTAGCGTACATCGGACTGGCAACTGATTATATCCGTCGCATATGAGTTGCTGTCCCGCACACATCGACAATCTGACGAAAACGGGCAACTCCCAGTTGCAGACCAGTCTCGGGAATAACAGCGCGTACATCGACAGCAACTGGCCTCACCTACAGTGTGTTTTCTGACATAAACTGTTGCGGGCTCGCAACACACACAATACACACACGTTGTCGGAGCGGCGCATGGAGCGCGCACATCGGGTCATATCTCCGAAACTGAGGACAACTAGTTGCCGAAAAGTAGAACACGGGCAACTGACTGAAACTGGAGACCGACTGATCATCTCCAGTTGTAAGAGCGCGCACATCGACCGATTTCGGCAACTGATCATCTCCCACCATCTCCTCTCAGTTGCCAAAAGCCGCCTTGCAACTAGTTGTCCCCAGTTTCTCTGTCGATGTACGCTAGGCTTTAGAGATAAGGTGAGGAGCTCAGTCACATGGGAGGAGCTCGGAGTAGAGCCGCTGCTACTTCACGTCGAGAGGAACCAGTTGAGGTGGCTCGGGCATCTGTTCCGGATGCCTCCTGGACGCCTCCCTGGGGAGGTGTTCCGGGCACGTCCCACCGGGAGGAGGCCTTGCGGAAGACCTAGGACACGCTGGAGAGACTATGTCTCTCAGCTGGCCTGGGAACGCCTTGGGGTCCCCCGGACGAGCTGGAGGAGGTGTGTGTGGATAGGGAAGTCTGGGCGTCTCTGCTTAGACTGCTGCCCCCGCGACCCGGCAACGGATAAAGCGGAAGAAAACGGACGGACGGACGGACGGATATTAATATTGCCTATTTAGTCTATATTATACATAAGAATAGGCTAATTTCTTTTTTAATATTTTGTTTATTTAGTGCAACTCACCAAATATATTCCTAAAGCCCCGTCCCAATAGGAGGATCTTTGTTTACACCTGCGTGCGCATGCGCCCTTGCCGGGTGGCAAAAAGACAAAGCGGCGCATACTGAAGCATGGATGCGACGAGTACTTTTAAACGACAATAATCACTTTAACGCAAGAAGATCAGAGGAGATATAAAGACAAGCTAAAAATAAGTATATGAGACCGAACTGAACAAATCCAAAGCCCAGATGAGACCTGGGATGACGAGAAGAAACATTGCTCAGACTCACATCTGTTTTGGCACCGATCTGCTGGGGGTCCGTGGTGAAAATCCATTTCTCGCGTTTTTTTATTTATTTTTTATTTATTTATCAATTTAAAAAGGGACAATGTACAATTAGAACATAAATGTTACCATTTGATGCATTGTACCGGAGTTAGCCTGAGGCTAATTTGCATCTGTAGTCCCCTGGCAGGGAAGAACACTCCACGTAGAGGTGGGTATAAAAGAACTCAAGCACATACCATAAAATACACAAGTGAATACAGTCAGTTGATACACACAGGGCAAACACACAATCACAGACGTATACTCACACACAAGCGCACAATCACACACAGTTACACACACACACACACACACACACATAGGTCCAGTACCCTTGGACCTATGGAGAGTGATCACATCTTTGCTCACTCTTTAAGTGTCTTTTCAGTTCCTTCTTAAAGCCTCCCAGTGTAACACACGATTTAATAGAATTTGGAAGTGCATTCCACTGCGTAGAGGCCTTCACAGAGAAGGCGGAGAGACCAAAGGCAGAGCGACGGAAGGGGATAGTACAATCGCGCACAGATGCTATTCTCGTGAAACTAATTGAGTGTATTTCTCTGTAGTTCACAAATGATTTTAAACAGTCAGGAAACAGGCCATTTAGAACTTTGAATACCAGACACAGGTTAGAAAATATCTGAAGTTTTCAAAACTCAAAAAGTTATATTTTACTAAGATGTTACAATGATGGTGCCTCAGAGGCTTTTTGTCTAAAATTTTTAAGGCCTGTTTATACACTGACTCAAGAGGTCTCACTACTGATTCCCCTGCATGCCCCAACATGTGATACAGTACGATAAATGCGAGAAAATAAGCGCATGCATAAATGTTCTAGCTGCCTCAAGGGAGAGACAGGGTCTAATATGTCTGAAATTGGCAAGGTTGAATTTGAATTCTTGTCATGTTTTTAACATGTTTTTTGAAATTCAAGTTAGCGTCTAAAGTAACCCCAACATACCTGTATTCAGCAACATTTTCAATCTTATCGTTCCTAATATAAATGTCAGAGTTTGTACTATGTGCTTTGGTTTTTCGAAAAAACATGGCCTTTGTTTTACTAGTGTTAAGGCAGAGACAGGATTGATCGAGCCATTGAGCCACAGCCTCGAGGTGACTGGTGCTGGCATGAGTATATACTACAGTGTCATCCGCGTATAGTTGCATTTGGAGACCCTTCACCGCGGTAAAGTGGCCTGGCATTTCGCCACACATTAAAAGCGGGTTGCCCCTTTTTGCTGTTACTTACAGTAAAGACGGAACAGGAAGCCTTGGGGATGAGCAACCAAAAAGCATCATTTATAAATGAATGAATGAGTGCGCAGTGAAAGTAGTTGTAAAAGTTAAATTTGTTTATCCCCTCATCCCCCCGGCTTTCCGTTCTACGTTTACCGTAGGTAACAGCATAAAAGGGCAACCACTTTACCGCTGCTGTTTTTCGCTGTTCTTTTCAGAAAGAATTCGAAAAAAAACGTAATCCGTCCCCAGCGGGTTGTACAACCGACCACACAACAAGAGTGGACCATTTGATTTAGTAAAACCTCTCTCCAAGCGTCTAAAAATAACATACTCTCTAGCATTCAGGTAGCTTTCTATGCTGTAGTGCCACCCGGTCACGTGACCGGCGCGGAAAAACTATGAACAATGACGTCACTCCAAGATCCTCCTATTCTCACCCTTGCCTTAGATTTTGCGCGTGCCCGCAGGGGTTGTGGGATGTCCCAATACGTTCACTGAGGCTTTAGAGATGTTGTTATTATTATAGAGCCATGATGTAGTTCAGAGCATCGCTTTGACACCGTTTACTTGATTCGTCTGTCTCTGTGTGGTACACGCGTGTGTCTGTCTCTGCGTGTGTACATGTGTGTCTGTTTCAATGAGTGCGTGATGTGCAGCTGTTCTGTACCTACTTATAGAAAATCTTCATATGAAATAGTATTAAAAACGTCTAATTTTAATACAGGGATCAAGAGTTTCGAGCTTCCGTCTCGACCGCACGGCATTGTGGGTAGTTTTCTCAAAAAAGTGCGCATCAAATCACCTTCTCCTATCAGATTACCTGTTGCGAGCGTGATCTGTCTCTCTTTTTTCCAGCCCATCGACTGTTTTAATCGCTACAAAAATCACCAATTTAATGCATTTTGAAGGTAAGGTAAAGATTTGTTCATGTAACTAAAAAGCAATGAATTTTTTTTCTTGTGGTTTTAGATGTAAACACAACCGAGTGTCTATAGAGCTACATGTAGCTTATGCTACTTACGAGGATAAATAACATTTCTGATCAGAGGATTCAGAGTGGGGACATTATTAAGAACAAACAGTGAGCGGGCAGTATAGATATCTGTGCAGTATAGAGAGGTGTGCAGTACAGAGAGGTGTGCAGTACAGAGAGGTGTGCAGTACAGAGAGGTGTGCAGTACAGAGAGGTGTGCAGTACAGAGAGGTGTGCAGTACAGAGAGGTGTGTATAGAGAGGTGTGCAGTAGGCTTGAAACAAAGTTATTTTCACTTTCTCTGTACACATGTGAAATCTCCGTGCAGTGGCCTGTCCATAAAGCTTACAGTACTGCCTCTGAATGTCATCGTCATCACTGAGGTCACTCCTGATTACGTGCCCCAGGTATTTATCCTTCTCTACATTCAGAAGCTCCACACCAGACAATTGCAGTGCCTTGCGAAAGTATTCCTTTCAACATTTCGCCACATTTCAGGCTTCAAACATAAAGATATAAAAATGTTATTTTTGTCATGAATCAACAACAAGTGGGACACAATCGTGAAGTGGAACAACATTTATTGGATAATTTAAACTTTTTTAACAAATAAAAAACTTAAAAATGGGGCGTGCAATATTATTCGGCCCCTTTACTTTCAGTGCAGCAAACTCAGTGAGGATCTTTGAATGATCCAATGTTGTCCTAAATGACTGATGATGATAAATAGAATGCACCTGTGTGTAATCAAGTCTCCGTATAAATGCATCTGCTCTTTGATAGTCTCAGGGTTCTGTTTAAAGCGCAGAGAGAACCATGAAGACAAAGGAACACACCAGGCAGGTCCAAGATTCTGTTGGAGAAGTTTAAAGCCGGATTAGGATACAAAAAGATTTCCCAAGCTTTAAACATCTCAAGGAGCACTGTGCAAGCAATTATATTGAAATGGAAGGAGTATCAGACCACTGCAAATCTACCAAGACCCGGTCAGATAAAACCAAAATCAAACTTTTTGGCCACAATGCAAAACGATATGTTTGGCGTAAAAGCAACACAGCTCATCACCCTGAACACACCATCCCCACTGTCAAACATGGTGGTGGCAGCATCATGGTTTGGGCCTGCTTTTCTTCAGCTGGGACAGGGAAGATGGCTAAAATTGATGGGAAGATGGATGGAGCCAAATACAGGACCATTCTGGAAGAAAACCTGTTGGAGTCTGCAAAAGACCTGAGACTGGGACGGAGATTAATCTTCCAACAGGACAATGATCCAAAACATAAAGCCAAATCTACAATGGAATGGTTCACAAATAGACGTATCCAGGTGTTAGAATGGCCAAGTCAAAGTCCAGACCTGAATCCAATCGAGAATCTGTGGAAAGAGCTGAAGACTGCTGTTCACGAACGCTCTCCATCCAACCTCACTGAGCTCGAGCTGTTTTGCAAGGAAGAATGGGAAAGAATTCCAGTCTCTCGATGTGCAAAACTGATAGAGACATACCCCAAGCGACTTGCAGCTGTAATTGCAGCAAAATGTGGCGCTACAAAGTATTAGCGCAAGGGGGCCGGATAATATTGCACGCCCCACTTTTCAGTTTTTATTTGTTAAAAAAGTTTAAATTATCCAATAAATTTTGTTCCACTTCACGATTGTGTCCCACTTGTTGTTGATTCTTGACAAAAAATTACATTTTTATATCTTTATGTTTGAAGCCTGAAATGTGCCGAAAGGTTCAAGGGGGCCAAAGTGTTCAAAGTACAGCTTTGGGCAAGTTTATAAAGCTTGCGTGTAAGCATTTGATCCTCGTAAGTAGCATAAGCGACATGTAGCTCTATAGTCAGGCGGTTGTGTTTACATCTAAAACCACAAGAAAAAAAATGCATTGCTTTTTTGTTAAATGAAAAATGTATGAATTTGGTGCTTTTTGTAGCGAAAAAAAGAGAGGCAGATCACGCTCGCAACAGGTAATCTGATAGAAGAGCGTGATTTGATGCCCACTTTTTTGAGAAAACTACCCACAATGCCGTGCGGTCGAGCCGGAAGCTTGGAACTCTTGATCCCTGTATAAATACTGTGTTTCACAAAGTCATATCTGTGTCAGATCTTATCTGTGGTGAAATCAGACACATTGATAATGTGTGTGACGAGGAACACGTTTGCTGTGTCATTTGCATATTCTCCCCTAGATCCAGGGGTGTCCCAATTCTCAGGGAGAATATCCTGAGAGTGCACTCCCCTATGGGAAGGCACTTTTCTGGTGAGGGCACTCACACCTGGAGGACCCTTAGTCTATTAAAGAATCAGATGCATCATAATCTGGTGAATAATGAAGCAAATCATCGTTGGTTGAAGCTGAAGTAACTTCAATAAATGGGATCGCAGCAGATACGTTTCAACAGTGATCTCTTGCTCAGAGTACTCCACGTTCCGCTCAGGGACTTTTTGTGTTTTTGCTCTTTTTGAAAAATTATCGGGGACACTGATTACAGACCTCACGTTACACTTTTACAATGTTTTAATTCTTGTCAATAAAGATATACAACAGGTCTCAAATCCTATTTTACATTTTGTCACATGTAAAAATAATGTCACTTACTTAGGTTCCTCCTCTTCCTCGTCACCCTCTATGGATTCGCTCTTTTGCAGCGTGGCCCCGCCTACTGCTGGTGATGTCACTTCCGCTGGTTGCTCTGGAGCTGCCCCCAAATCCACGGACGCCCTACTGCTGCTCGACCAATCAGTAGAGAGAAAAAGGTTACAAGAAGTGATTTGACCAATCAGGAAAGCGATAGAGACCATAATCCTGAGTCCTGCCATGAATCTATTACAATATCTGTAAAGGGTATTACTAGATTATAGCTGAAGGACCCGTGGGCTCGTGGGGCACCCGGTACTGCAGACTAAATGTGACTAAATTCATAATTTGGGCTTCATAAAGGTCGGATTTTGTGGGGATTTTAGTGTGCCTTGTCATCCTGAGCCATCCATTCTTTTTCAATCTGTCGATTTTCTTAAATCCACACTTTAGTGTAACAAACTCTGCTTGTTTTCTTCCTGCTCTAGCTCTGCTCTGATCAGCAGCGCCTGATTTGTCAAGAACGTAGCCGTGCTCCCTGTGCACGTGCATGAGAGCCACACATGCATGCTCATTAGTTTTTGGCGCAAGGCATCATGGGAGGTTGTCCACTGCATAGAAACCAGAGAAATGCTCAAATATCGGCCAATTCTGCTAATCTTTTTGTGCCCATGGTGGCACATGCGCTGCTATGCTAATGCCATATTTTACTGTTGGGGCTTGGTCCTGACCATGGATCTATAATAATATCACCATAGGGTATTTCTAGCTTAACTAACAGGGGGTGCCCGAGGTACTACAGAATAAATTCACATTTGATTTCCAGAAAAATGTCCCATAGAACTCAACCTCAGCTGACAGAGAACCCACAGCTTTCAGAAAAGTGGGGATTTTACTGTTCTTTGTCATCCTGAACTTTTTTTTTTCTTGTTAAATCCTTTGGTTTTCTAGAAATCTACACTTTAGTTCAACAAACTCTGCTCGTTTGGCTCCCGCTCTACTCCGCTCTGATCACCAGCCACTTATTGGTCCGGCAACTGGACAGGTTTTTGGCGGTCAGCTGGAGTCATTTACAACAGTGAGAGACAGAAGGACACTGGAAAAACTGCTCTCCATCATGGACAATCCTACACATCCACTCCACCGGACTATGGAGGAGCAAAGGAGCTCCTTCTCAAACACTCCTACAGCTCCGCTGCCACAGTGAGCGGTACAAGTGCATGTTCATGCCACACTCCATACTGCTGTACAACAGTACATGTGTACTGCTGCACACATCTCAACAGACGTCAAGTTTATCTGCTTTGTCCTTGCGTATATTGTGTATTAACAGATGTGTAGTATACTACTATCTCTGTATTTTATACTGTAAATGTGTACATATTCACAGATATGTATATTCCTGAGCAGTGAGCACCTACATCCAGATTACTCTATTCTCACAATATCATCTCATTATCATTGTTATTTTCTTTGTTATTTTTATTGTGGAATACTATGTAAGCTACAGTACTGTGACAACGCAATGTCCCTTGTTGAGCAATAAAGTCTGTCTAAGTCTAAGTCTAACAACGGCCGAGCCCCTCCATGCACATGCAGAGAGCCACACACGCATCTTTGGCGTAAAGTAGGGGTGTCAATTATGAGGCCGAGGGGCTGGATCCGGCTCGCCAAGAGATTTGACACGGCAATAATAACGATTAACATGATAATGATTTGAAAAAATAACTGCTCCGCTCAGTGACTCCACGCGTCGCAACGCTTAGCTCAGCAGAGAATGTCGAGTTCCTCTGTAGTGACTATTTTTTATTTATTTGCTGAGGTGAATGAAACACTGGTATGTTTGGTGTGTACGCAACAAGTGGCTGAAGGAATATCACCTTTAACTACGAGACTCATCGAAAGACACAGCAATTTGAGCGAAGAACTGAGAAGACAGAAGATAAACGTGTCTGGCCCTGAAGAAACAGCAGTCTGTTTGTGCCCAGAGCGAGAGGTTAGTGATGCCGCTGTAAAGGCAAGCTACCTGAGTGCTAACAACATAGCATTAGCATCAGCCTGTCCAGGTGCAGCAGAAAGGATTTCAGAACTAGCTACAGATTGAAGTCGTGTGTGGCATTTTATGTTGCCATTGACGAGTTTGGAGTTTTCATGACACTTTGAAGCAACTGTGGTTAAAGTTCTAACTTATCATTCTAACAATATGCACAAGGCAGTGCTTTTCCATTGCATGTTTTGGTTATGTCAAGGTTGAAGCTACTGCCACCGTGGTGACAGCGGATTGGACGGTGTTCATTCCTCCATGCTGTATATCATCACTTGCAGTCTGTAACATCTTTGTTTGTGCTGTCTCTACCATGGACAATAAAACATGTCTTCAGTCTGAATTAAAGACACAATCCCAGACTTTGTCCATCTTCTTCAGGTGGAGGAGGATGCGGGCATTGTTGGAAGAACTAACATCTACAGAACAGAAAACTTTTTTTTCCAGACAAAATTTAGAGACCTCAAGAGAAACCATGCATCTGGATCAGCACATGGACAATCTGCACAGCCCCTGATTCCACTCAGGCCTGCTGTGAGCTGCTGAGACACGGACAATACCATCGTCCCCTTTTGCATGGACATCATTTGGAACATATGGATTTCTGAATTTGGACATAATTTGGACTGAATTGGATTGCTGAATCTGGACACTAAAGAGATTCAGATTCAGATTCAGTTTATTTGCCATTTGCAGTAAAAAAAAACACATTGGAATACATTAGCGAAAAGTCTCCAGTGCACAGACAAATACAGACATAAAACAACATTAAAAGACAAAAATAAAACAAATAAAACAGTAAACAATCACAGTCACTGTGAAATCGATCGACTAAAACAGTTCAAAACAAGTGCAAATCATTAAAGTGCTCTGTTCACACTGATAACAGCTTGTGGATAAAAACTGTTAGCGTAACGAGATGTCCTGCATCTCAGAGAGCGATATCTTCTGCCAGAGGGAAGAAGCTGGAACAAGGCTTTTCCTGGGTGGCCAGAAGAGTCATTGAAAATCCTAAGAGCTTTGTTTAAAAGTCTGGATTTATAAAGAACCTCCAGAACAGGAAGTTCACAGCCCACGGTCCTCTTTGCAGAGCGGAGCACCTTGTTTAAAGCTCTCTTTTCTTTATCTGTGATGTTTCCAAACCACACAGACACAGAACCAACAAGTAAACTCTCAATGGTGCAGCGATAAAAGTTAAGCAGAATCTTAGAGTTAGTGGTAAATTCTCTAAGTTTACGCAGAAAGTAGAGACGCTGACGAGCTTTCTTAACGATTCGGTCAGTGTTTTTAACCCATTTCAGGTCGTTAGACAGAGTTAGACCCAGAAACTTGCACTCCTCTACGATCTGCACTTGGGAGTTATCGATTGCGACAGGCAAATGAGAACTATTGCGACTGAAGTCGTAGACCAGTTCACATGTTTTCGATGCGTTCAACTGGAGGTTGTTAGTTTCACTCCACCGAACCACATTTTGTATCTCTGCTCTATAAGAGGATTCATCATTGTCATTGATGAGACCGATGATGGTGGTGTCATCAGCATATTTAATGATCAAGTTTGAGTCAAGCTGAAACGTGTGATTGAAAGACACGTCACAGAAGAATTCATGTTTCGACACAAGAAATGCAGCCTGAAGAAATCAACACAAATGGGAGAGACTGTTTTCTAAGCAATATCTGAGAACCACCATCGACTGATGAAGTTTGGTATTTTACTGAAGATTGTTGACGAGTATTATGAAAGATCTGAACATGTTTTATGTGTTTTCTGAGTTTTTGAAGTATTCAGAGTTCTGAGTATTTTGAAGTGCAGAGTTTTGAAGTATTGAGACATGATGATGATGTTATGTTATGTTGCTGTTTATCGATCCTGATGGTCACATGTGAATGTGTGACCAGAGGGGGGAATTTACAGTATTACCATTGTATCGGTTCAGTATTGGTCCAGTATCGGTCAGTATCCAGTCAGAATGAGACTGAAACACTGAAACATCTTGATCAGAAGAAAGGTTGTTTCCTTGTCCTTTTTCCTTACCTTCTCCTCTCTCTCCTTTTCTCTATCAGACTCATGAACGCACTGCAACACAAGGTCACATGGTCTGAGCCACTGCTCTGATTGGACAACGACTGCGCCGCACAAGCTGTGCCTTGCCCCCAGACTACACTAAACCAAACCAGACCAAACCAAACTAACCCAGACTAAAGCCGGGAGAAGCAGCAGAAGCAGCATAGGGGTTAGCCCTGAGTGAATGTAAATACCTCAGAGCCTGAGGATCCACATCGTCTCCACAGTTGGACTCAACGGACTTCAGAGACGAGATCATCTGTGGGAGGTTAGTGGTCAGTGAGGTCAGTGAGGTCACAGAGGGGTCAAAGAGGGTCACGGGTCCCGACCTTTAAAGGAGTCTCCCCATTGGTTGGTTTCTTCTGTTGATCCTCCCATGTGACCTCTGAAGAAACATGTGTCAGAGCTAATAGGGCAATATAAGTTACTGTGCTAAAACTAACAAGCTAATATGAGTTAATAAGAACATTCAGACCTTTCCTGGTTCCACCAGGCGTCGCAGATCGTCTGTCCATCTCTGATGACATCACACACATAGACCAATCAGAGAACAGCTCAGGGCTGATCTTCAACTAGAACTAAAATGACTAAAACTACAGATTAGAGAAATCGGGCCCAAAAGGTGAAGCTGGTCATGGCCCGAACCAGACCTGAACCGGACCTGAACCGGACCTGAACCGGACCTAAACCAGACCTGAACCAGACCTGAATGAGTAACAAGTTACTGCATGATGCAGTGTCTTACCTGGGGTCTGTTCAGGGGGTGAGGCCTCTGTGGAAGCTTGTAATTTCAAAGATGTTGAGGCTACGGCATTGGATAAGACTGTTACAGGGGGCGTAGCTTGTTCTGATAGGGGTGGAGCTAGAGTGGGTAGGGGCGAGGCTTGAGTTGGAAGGGGTGGGGCTTGTTGTAGTGGGGGCGAGGCTTGAGTTGGAGGGGGTGGGGCTTGTTGTGGGGGCAGGGCTTGTGTTGAAGGAGGAGGGGCTTGTTGTGGAGGAGGCGGAACTTGTGTTGGAGGGGGAGGGGCTTGTTGTGGAGGCGGGACTTGTGTTGAAGGGGGCGGAGCTTGTGCTGGAGGGGGTGGAGCTTGTTGTGGAGGTGGGACTTGTGTTGTTCGGGGTGTAGATTGTGTTAGTGGGGAAGGGACTTGTGCTTGATGGGGTTGAGCTTGTACTGGAGGAGGGGGTGCTTGTGCTGGAGGGGGAGGGATTGAATATGACCAATAAGGAGCAGTGATTGTGACAGAAGTCTGTTGGGGAGGGGCCTGATGAAGGACGAACTCAGGGGGAGGGCCTTGTGTGCATGTGGGGGGAGCCTGAACTCTGATGACAGGAGGGGGTGGAGCTGAGAATGACGACAGAACTGAAACAGAAAGAGAAAGAGGGGGTCAACACTGTCCCCTGCTGTTCTCAATATAGACTCTAGTCTCACTCTCTCTGTGGTCTCTCTGTGGTATTTTGGATCTAGAAGACACTTTTAAGCTGCTCATTCTAAGTATGTAGGACTGAGTGATTTTTGGTGCCATGGCAGACTCTTAACTTCTAATTTACACAGTAGGCGTTAACAGTGCTGAAGCGTTGACTGCGTGCATACGCGCGTAACATTGCACAGATGTACAGTACAGACACACTTTCGAATTCAATGAGTTTCCTTTCTTTTCAAGACTATTGACTGTAGATTCACACCCAGGTTGTGTAAGAGTTATTTGACTCCTCCAACGAGGAGGGTGCTGGGCCAGATGACCTGGCCTCCACAGTCACCGGACCTGAACCCTATCCAGATCGTTTTGGGGTGACCACAGAGTGAAGGCAAAAGGGCCAACAAGTGCAAAGCATCTCTGGGAACTCCTTCAAGATTGTTGGAAGACTCTTTCAGGTCACTGCCTCTTAAAGCTCACGGCAAGAGAATGCCAAGAGTGTGCAAAGCAGTAATCAGATCAAAAGGTGGCTACTTTTGAAAAACCTAGATTTTTTTTTTCCTACTTTTTTTTAGGTCCTACATAATACCATCAGTGAATTTATAGTTTAGAGGCCTTCAGTATAAATCTAAAATTTTCATAATCTTGAAAATAAACTCTTTGAATGAGAAGGTGTGTTCAAACTGGTCTGTACTAGGAGTGTGACGATATATAGATTTTTCGATATATCGCGATACTTTCTCCCGCGATCGATTATCGATATGCATTTGCGGGGTATCGATTAAAAAATATATATCATCAATACTTAATATATGGCTACATTACACATCTCCATTCCATTTATCATGAAATGATATGGTATATTGCTGACCAATATATCGATAATTGTCAAATTGTGATATAATCGTTATCGTGAGCTTTGTATCGCGTATTGTATCGTATCGTGAGGTACCCTTAGGTTCCCACCCCTAGTCTGTACTGTATGTCCACTGGCCGTGCATGCAGGTACGTGGCTTCAGATGCTCTTCCTGTGTAGTATGGAGAAGTGTAGAGTAGTGTAGTGTAGTACGGGCCAGAGGACTGATGTCGAGCAACACAAATCACATGTATGTGTTTGTCTTTGAAACCTGCCAGTCCTCCTCCTAATGTTTAGATACAAGTGCTGTGTGTGTGTGTGTGTGTGTGTGCGCTAGAAAAATCATGTTTCCATGTCTTTTGACTGGTAGTGTAAATATCACCATTGGTGAACCTGGAATAATGTTATGCGTGTCTGCTGCGCGAACAACGCGTACGTGCTGTAATGCTTCCTGTGTAAATTAGCAGTAAGAGGAGTGTCTGATTTGTTGTATGAAGCCCTGTGCACACTGAAAATCTTTGATCGTGTCATCTTTCTACCATCAATAAAACATGTCTTCTGCTGGACATGATCCCAGACCTCTGCATCTTTTCTCATTCTCTTTCGTAGCTCTGGTCTTGTTGTCGTCCCTCTGGAGTCTCTCTCTGGTCTCACTGTAGTCACTGTGGTCTCTAATGGTCTCTCAGTCTCATACCTGTCTGCACTGTGTCGCACATCTCTCCATCTGAAACACAAACACCTTACATTACAGAGGTTTTCACCTCAAAACCTCAAAACCCATCCTAACTGTCTGACCCAGTCCTAGTCCAGTCTAGTCCTGGTGAAACACAGTCCTAGTCAAGTCTAATCCGGGATAAACTCACTGAGGCCGCGGTTTGGAGCAAGAGGTAGCTGTCGAGACGATCGACTGAAAACTGGACTGAGCCGCGGAGATCGAGACCTGCAGAGAAACTGGATCAGAAGCAAGAACTAGGTCCGCCCCAGGACTAACCCAGGTCTAGACCAGATCTAATTCAGGTCTAACCCAGGCCGAACCCAGGAATATACCAGGACTAAATAAGGTTTTGAACTTCACCTGAGCAGCTCCTCTTCATAGATGTCAGTGTCATACTGATAAACATCCGGACTAAAACCAGACACAAAAGTTAGTTAAAACAGAAAACAGAACTAATGCAGGTAAGTAACAGGTCTAAACACTGACCTGCAGCTCCTGTTCCGCACTAAGCCTCCGGTATAAAACCTACAACATGAAATCACAAAGTCAGAGCGCCCCCTGTTGAATTGTAGAGCTGTGTCCATGGTAACAGAGTCTTACAACGCAAATCTGCGGAGTGTGTACCTGTCGTGTGGATTTTCAAGAGATGGAGCCAGAGACGTCCTCCTCAGAGTCCGCCTGAACCATAGACACACATTACACCTGTGTTAAAGTCCTCCCTTTACACCTGTGTTAAAGACCCCACATTACACCTGTGTTGAAGACCCCACACTACACCTGTGTTAAAGACCCCATACTACACCTGTATTAAAGACGGCACACTACACCTGTGTTAGAGACCACACACTACACCTGTGTTAAAGACCCCACACTACACCTGTGTTAAAGACCCCACATTACACCTGTGTTAAAGACCCCATACGACACCTGTATTAAAGACCGCACACTACACCTGTGTTAGAGACCACACACTACACCTGTGTTAAAGACCCCACACTACACCTGTGTTAAAGACCCCACAATACACCTGTGTTAAAGAGCCCACACTACACCTGTATTAAAGACCCCACACTACACCTGTGTTAAAGACCCCACACTACACATGTGTTAAAGACCCCACATTACACCTGTGTTAAAGACCCCACACTACACCTGTGTTAAAGACCCCACACTACACATGTGTTAAAGACCCCACATTACACCTGTGTTAAAGACCCCACACTACACCTGTGTTAAAGACCCCACACTACACCTGTGTTAAAGACCCCACACTATACCTGTGTTAAAGACCCCACAGTACACCTGTATTAAAGACTCCACATTACACCTGTATTAAAGACCCCACACTACACCTGTGTTAAAGACCCCACATTACACCTGTGTTACAGACCTCCCCAGTCCTACATATATGTGCTGATTGACTCTCACCGGTCTGGGGGGCGGGTGCTTGTGTCTGATTGGCTTCGATTGAGTTTGGATCCTCGTAGCAGGCGAACTGCATCCTCACGCAGCAGTGGGTACAGAGTCTGGGAACTACAACCCCCACTGTTAGAGACCACCCCAATATACAAGACCACCCCAAATGTAAGAGAAACCAGAACTACCACTCCAACTCTTGAGGAGGGGCTTCACCTGTGGGGGGAGGGCTGAGGGGACACGGTTCTGTTCCGGGTCAGAACCTGGTCTGGAACGGACATCGAAGAACCATAGACCATGCCATCACATCTGGACAAGGTGTCTGTGAGAGAAACCACATGGTCCGAGGTCACATGTCTCTGAAGTCAAATGGTCTTAGATCACATGGTCTGAGTTCATATGGTCCTGGATCACGTCTCTGAGGTCTCATGGTCTGTGTTACCTGGGATGACCCCGATGCCCTCTTCATAGTCCAGGTTCATGGTTTGGTTTCGGGGCAGAGAGCGTTGATGGTGCAGTACCCTTCTTGGGGCACAGGGGGAACTTTGAGGCAGCTGTAGTTTGTACCAGTGCGGCTGGTCATCGAGGAGTGCCCCCCCCAGGCCAATCAGTACCTGTGCACACGTGTGTACATCTGTGTATATCAATCAATCAATCAATCAACTTTATTTGTATGGCGCCTTTCCAACATAAGGCCACTCAAAGCGCCTCACAACTCACATAATATCAGACAAATCAGAAACATCAAAATCTACATATACAAACAATAAATACATTAAAAACACACATGGGATTAAAATAATAAATAACCACAATGCATTAAAAAAGAGTATGTATCAATAAAATCCTTCAGCCGTATGCACAGCCAAAAAGAACAGTTTTTAATCCTGATTTGAAAATTGCCAGAGTAGATGCTAGCCTTACATCTTCAGGAAGATTGTTCCAGATTTTAGCTGCATAAATCTCAAACGCTGCCTTCCCATGTTTAGTCCTGACTCTTGGAACCAGTACGAGGCTACCTCCTGTGCTCCTCAGAGTCCGGGCCGGTTCATATGGCACTAACAAGTCGCTTAAGTACTTTGGTGCGAGGCCATGGAGAGACTTGTACACAAGCAGTGCTGCTTTGAAGTCTATTCTCTGAGCCACAGGAAGCCAGTGCAGAGACCTGAGAACTGGACTATCCATCCATCCATCCATTTTCTTCCGCTTTATCCGTTGCCGGGTCGCGGGGGCAGCAGTCTAAGCAGAGACGCCCAGACTTCCCTATCCACACACACTTCCTCCAGCTCGTCCGGGGGGACCCCAAGGCGTTCCCAGGCCAGCTGAGAGACATAGTCCCTCCAGCGTGTCCTGGGTCTTCCGCGGGGCCTCCTCCCGGTGGGGCGTGCCCGGAACACCTCCCCAGGGAGGCGTCCAGGAAGCATCCGGAACAGATGCCCGAGCCACCTCAACTGGTTCCTCTCGACGTGGAGAAGCAGCGGTTCTACTCCGAGCTCCTCCCGTGTGACTGAGCTCCTCACCCTATCTCTAAGGGAGCGCCCAGCCACTCTGCGGAGGAAGCTCATTTCGACCGCTTGTATCCGCGATCTCGTTCTTTCGGTCATTACCCAAAGCTCATGACCATAGGTGAGGGAGGGAACGAAGATTGACCGGTAAATCGAGAGCTTTGCCTTTCGGCTCAGCTCCCTCTTCACCACAACGGTCCGATACAGCGACCGCATAACTGCGCACGCTGCACCGATCCGCCTGTCAATCTCACGCTCCATTCTTCCCTCACTCGTGAACAAGACCCCGAGATACTTGAACTCCTCCACTTGAGGAAGGACCTCTCCACCCACCTGCAGAGGGCAAGTCACCTTTTTCCGGTCGAGCAACATGGCCTCGGATTTGGAGGTGCTGATTCTCATCCCAGCCGCTTCACACTCGGCTGCAAACCGTCCCAGTGCATGCTGCAGGTCCTGGTTCGTTGGAGCCAACAGGACAACATCGTCCGCAAACAGCAGAGATGAAACTCTGTGGTCTCCAAACCGGACCCCCTCCGACCCCTGGCTGCGCCTAGATATTCTGTCCATAAATACAGTGAACAGAACCGGTGACAAAGGGCAGCCCTGTCGGAGGCCAACATTCACCGGGAACAGGTCTGACTTACTGCCGGCAATGCGAACACAGCTCTGGTTCCGGTCATACAGGGATCGGATGGCCCTCAGCAGAGGACTTCCGACCCCGTACTCCCGGAGAACCCCCCAAAGGACACCCCGGGGAACACAGTCGAACGCCTTCTCCAAATCCACAAAGCACATGTGGACAGGTTGGGCGAACTCCCATGAACCCTCGAGTATCCGATGGAGAGTATAGAGCTGGTCCAGTGTTCCGCGACCGGGACGAAAACCACACTGCTCCTCCTGGATCCGAGATTCGACCATCGGCCGTAACCTCCTCTCCAGTACCTTGGAGTAGACCTTACCGGGGAGGCTGAGGAGTGTGATCCCACGATAATTGGAACACACCCTCCGGTCCCCCTTCTTGTAGAGAGGGACCACCACCCCGGTCTGCCACTCCATTGGCACTGCCCCCGATCGCCACGCGATGTTGCAGAGACGTGTCAGCCAAGACAGTCCTACAACATCCAGAGACTTTAGATAATCAGGGCGGATCTCATCCACACCCGGAGCCTTGCCACCATGGAGGCTACCAACCACCTTGGTGACCTCAGCCAGGGAGATGGATGTACCCGCCCCAACATCCTCAGCCTCTGCCTCTGTAACAGAGGACGTGACGGGGGGATTGAGGAGAACCTCAAAGTATTCCTTCCACCGCCCGACAATATCCCCAGTCGAGGTCAGCAGCTCTCCACCCGCACCGTACATGGTGTTGGCAAAGAACTACTTCCCCCTCCTGAGGCGCCGGATGGTTTGCCAGAATCTCTTCGAGGCCGACCGATAGTCATGCTCCATGGACTCTCCGAACTCCTCCCAGTCCCGGGTTTTTGCCTCTGCAACAGCCCGGGCCGCGGCACGCTTGGCCTGCCGGTACTGGACAGCTGCCTCAGGAGTCCCCCGAACCATCATGGCTCGATAGGACTCCTTCTTCAGCCTGACAGCATCCCTTACTGCCGGTGTCCACCACCGGGTTCGGGGGTTGCCGCCGGGACCAGCACCAGAGACCTTGCGACCACAGCTACGAGCCGCCGCATTGGCGATTGAGGCAGAGAACATGGTCCACTCGGACTCCATGTCCCCCTCCTCCGCCGGGACCTGGGAGAAGCTCTCCCGGAGGTGTGAGTTGAAAGTCCGTCTGACAGGGGGCTCAGCGAGACGTTCCCAGCAGACCCTCACTATACGCTTGGGTCTGCCAGGTCTGACCGGCTTCTTCCCCTGCCAGCGGATCCAACTCACGACCAGGTGATGATCGGTTGACAGCTCTAATGTGGTCATATTTCCTGGTCCTGGTCAGGACTCGAGCTGCAGCATTTTGGACATACTTCAGACCTGTGAGCAGGCCATTGCAGTAGTCCAACCTACTGGAGACAAATGCATGGATGAGAATCTCCAGATCTGATTTAGACACTATGTTTCTAATTTTGGCAATGTTTTTCAGATGGTAAAATGCTGCTGATGTAACTGATTTGATGTGACTGTTAAAATTTAAGCCTGAGTCCATTATAACTCCTAGGTTTCTGACCTTGCCTACTGGTTCCAGGGAGAGAGACTGGAGGTGACGAATAACGCTCTCTCTTTGTTTCTGAGGACCAAAGACAATCAATTCTGTTTTGTCTGCGTTCAGCTGAAGGAAGTTATTTTGCATCCAATCACTAATCTGTTGAATACAGTGAAGGAGTGAGTCCACTGGTCCATGTTCTCCTGCAGTAAGTGAGACATCAATTTGAGTGTCATCAGCGTAATTGTGGTAGGATACATTGTTGGAGCGTATTACTTGACCTAATGGCAGCATGTAAATATTGAACAGAAGAGGCCCCAGAATTGACCCCTGTGGCACTCCGCAGGTCAGGGCCATATGATCTGAGACACAGCTTCCAATCTGAACCAAGTATTTCCTGTCTTCTAGGTAAGACCTAAACCAACTTAGGGCAGTCCCAGTGACACCCACCCAGTGCTCTAGTCTCTGCATGAGGATCTCATGGTCGACTGTGTCGAACGCAGCACTCAGATCCAGCATTACTAAAACTGTGACTTTTCCTGTGTCGGTGTAAAGTCGGATGTCATTTGTAACCTTCACTAGTGCACTCTCAGTGCTGTGATTGGCTCTAAAGCCGGACTGGAGCGCATCAAAGGAACTATTAGTTACTAAGAAGTTGTTGTTGTTGCTGTAAGTTGTTGGTAAGCAACTTTTTCCAGAATTTTTCCCATAAACGGATTTGAAATGGGGCGGTAATTCTTAAGAACTGTGGCATCTATACTCTTCTTTTTTAGGAGGGGTCTGATGACTGCCGTTTTCAGGGCCATTGGAAATGTTCCAGATGAGAGAGACATGTTCACTATTTGTGTGAGCAAAGGTAAAAGACTGCTCAAAACAGACTTAAAAAATGTAGTGGGTAGTACATCCAGGCTACATGTGGAGGAACTAAGGCTAGAGACAACATCTTGGACAGTTTCATTATCTGTTGGTGCAAAGTGCGATAGCTCAAAAAGCCTCACCGGCTGTTGTAATGTTATTTCTGCCTTGGAGGTGATGGCGTTTTTGATGCTCTGAACCTTGTCATTGAAAAATTGTGCAAACTCATTACATTTAGATTCTGAAGCAAATTCTAATGGCAGCTGAACAGGGGGGTTTGTTAATCTGTTAACTGTTGAAAACATAAGTTGTAGATTATTATTGCAGCCATCAATGGTCCATCCATCCATCCATTTTCTACCCTTTAATCCATTTCTGGGTCAGGGGGGTGGCAGTCAGAGATGCCACCCAAGTCTCATAGCACCAGCCCCTCACTGACCCTCTGCAGGTGGTGAGTCCACAGGAGGACGGCTGCTCTCTGAGTGTGAGCATAGCCTTGATCTTTCAGTGGGGACTTTGGGCAAAGTGGGGTTAAGTGTCTTGCCCAAGGACACAACGACAGCAGTCATCAGTGGGAGTCGGTGGAGAAGGTGTGGAGGTGGGAATTGAACCCACGACCTTCTGGCCTTATGGCCAATGCTCTACCAACTGAGCTACTGTCGCCCCACGCCATCAATGGTTTTAGAAAAATAAATTTCTCTTGTTCTACAGTACGTAGCACCCTGTAAACTTGCACAACTCCTTTTTGAAGATCTCATGATCAACCTGGAGATTGGATTTTCGCCACTTTCGCTCGGCCCTACGGCACGCCCTCTTCTGTACCATGACTGAGTCCATTTTAGTCCAGGGGGCCTTTGGCTTATTTGTAATCATTTTAATCTTCACAGGAGCGATGATGTCCAGAACATTCACAACATTGGAGGTGACAGAGTTAAACAATTCGTCAACAGTAGAACACAATGTGTTCTCAAAGTTTATCATTCCCATGAATAGTTCGGTTGTGTTTTCATTTATGTGTCTGTGTCTGACAATTGCAGATTCAGATTTATATGGTTGTTTACTATCAAAAGAAAAAGGAGATGACTCTGCACAGCTTTTAGCTCCCAAGAGTTTTTAATGTTATCACCACAAGATGTGACGTTTCGGGTCACTACCCTTCATCAGACATGATTACAGACATGTTTACTATCAAAACACATGTCAAAAAATACACAGATGTGATCTGACAGAGCCACGTCAACCACATTTACATTTAAAATATTAACCCCCTTAGTAACCAACAGGTCTAGAGTGTGCCCTTTGCTGTGGGTGGGGCCACTCACGTGCTGAGTGAGACCAAATGTTTCAAGTACAGAACTCAGCTCTTTTGCATTTTTGTCATTGCCATTATCCACATGAATATTAAAATCACCCGTAATCACTAAACTATCCAAATCGGTGCAAACAACTGAATACTGTATATACCCTGTATACCCTCTATACTGTTTGAGCCGGACTGACCTGTCCCAGCAGCTGGTTCTCCTCTTCCTGGCCGTAGGCCTGGTCCTGGCCGTAGATCTGGTCCTGGACCCGGTTCTGGTCCCAAACAGTGACTTCCAAAGTACGGTCTGTCAGGTCTCGGAGCAGAACTGGTCCAAAGATGAAAGTCTGGGCCCAACGCGGCTCTGTGGTCTTACGTACGGTCTTAGTCCTGCGGCGGCTGTGGTCACTGAGGGTACACAACATTACACAATACACACCTGACCTAGCCCTGGTTCAGACCAGGTCCAGACCTGGTTCAGACCTTTTTCAGACCTGTTTCAGACCTGGTTCGGACCTGATTCAGACCTGGTTTAGTCTCGTACCTCCGGTCCGGCAGCAGGTACAGATTCACATATGGATTTCTTGGCCGGTCATCGTCTCGATGAGGAAGTTCTTTAGCTCCAAGAACCGTGACCACAAACTGCCGAGAGACGGAGTCCAGCCACAAACGGACCTGGAAACAGACCGGGTCCACATAAGTCCAGACCGGGTTCACATTGTCTGGTCCACAGGACTCTGGTTCAGTCCACAGCAGTCTGGTTCAGTTATAGTTCAGTGCTACTCCAGTCTGGTCCAATTTGATCTAGTCTGGTCTAGTCTGGTCTGGTCTGGTCTAGTCTTCACCTGGATTCTCGGGACCAGACCACTGCGAGCCTGAAACACAAACAGAAGCAGATTGTAAATGTTGAGATTGTAAATAAAGAAATAAATAAAGTACTGACCGTGGGGCTGACTGGACACGACAGAGACACCCTCTGGACATCCATGGAACTGTCAGTGCAGTCGGGCTCCACAGATCTGCTCCGGTCCCTGACGACAAAGTACTAATACTAAGTTTTATTATAGTATAGAGTTGTGCTATACTAACTATCTTGTGTTTTCAAAAGGTTCTTACCTTTTGAATTTGAGTATTTTATAAGGGATTTTTATAATGCACAAAAACAGCTAAGCAACAGCATTTCCTAGATTCCCCAAAGATTCAGAAGTGTGGTGTCATAAAACTAGCTTTTTATTTGATATTGAAGGGAACTAGCTAACATTAACGTCAACGGGTGTAACGTACCATGAAGCATAAAGCTCATCCGATTTCTGTTTTTATTTTATTTTATGCCAATGCCATAAGATTAAACTATTAATATTTTGACTTTAAAGCCATGGACTGTAGTAAAATTGTGCTGTGGCTCCTATATATACAGTGAAAGTATTCGGCCCCCTTGAACCTTTAAAAATTAAATTTTTTGTCAAGAATCAACAACAAGTGGGACACAATCGTGAAGTGGAACGAAATTTATTGGATAATTTAAAGTTTTTTAACAAATAAAAAACTGAAAAGTGGGGCGTGCAATATTATTTGGCCCCCTTGCGCTAATACTTTGTAGCGCCACCTTTTGCTGCAATTACAGCTGCAAGTCGCTTGGGGTATGTCTCTCTCAGTTTTGCACATCGAGCGACTGGAATTCTTGCCCATTCTTCCTTGCAAAACAGCTCGAGCTCAGTGAGGTTGGATGGAGAGCGTTTGTGAACAGTCTTCAGCTCTTTCCACAGATTCTCGATTGGATTCAGGTCTGGACTTTGACTTGGCCATTCTAACACCTGGATACGTCTCTTTGTGAACCATTCCATTGTAGATTTGGCTTTATGTTTTGGATCATTGTCCTGTTGGAAGATTAATCTCCGTCCCAGTCTAAGGTCTTTTGCAGACTCCAACAGGTTTTCTTCCAGAATGGTCCTGTATTTGGCTCCATCCATCTTCCCATAAATTTTAGCCATCTTCCCTGTCCCTGCTGAAGAAAAGCAGGCCCAAACCATGATGCTGCCACCACCATGTTTGACAGTGGGGATGGTGTGTTCAGGGTGATGAGCTGTGTTGCTTTTACGCCAAACATATCGTTTTGCATTGTGGCCAAAAAGTTTGATTTTGGTTTCATCTGACCAGAGCACCTTCTTCCACATGTTTGGTGTGTCTCCCAGGTGGCTTGTGGCAACTTTAAACGAGACTTTTTATGGATATCTTTGAGAAATGGCTTTCTTCTTGCCACTCCATAAAGGCCAGATTTGTGCAGTGTACGACTGATTGTTGTCCTATGGACAGACTCTCCCACCTCAGCTGTAGTTATCTGCAGTTCATCCAGAGTGATCATGGGCCTCTTGGCTGCATCTCTGATCAGTCTTCTCCTTGTTTGAAATGAAAGTTTGGAGGGACGGCCGGGTCTTGGTAGATTTGCAGTGGTCTGATACTCTTTCCATTTCAATATAATTGCTCTCACAGTGCTCCTTGAGATGTTTAAAGCTTGGGAAATCTTTTTGTATCCAAATCCGGCTTTAAACTTCTCCACAACAGTATCTCGGACCTGCCTAGTGTCTTCCTTTGTCTTCATGGTTCTCTCTGCGCTTTAAACAGAACCCTGAGACTATCAAAGAGCAGGTGCATTTATACGGAGACTTGATTACACACAGGTGCATTCTATTTATCATCAGTCATTTAGGACAACACTGGATCATTCAAAGATCCTCACTGAACTTCTGGAGTTCACTGAAAGTAAAGGGGCCGAATAATATTGCACGCTCCACTTTTCAGTTTTTTATTTGTTAAAAAAGTTTAAATTATCCAATAAATTTTGTTCCACTTCACGATTGTGTCCCACAAATATAAATTTTATATCTTTATGTTTGAAGCCTGAAATGTGGCGAAAGGTTCAAGGGGGCCGAATACTTTCGCAAGGCACTGTATATCCAGCAGTCTGTAGGAAAATGCTCACAGGGACAGAAAGTAGAAATTGTATGTGGATATATGTTTCGCATCAGTTGCATCTTCCCTGCTGTAACTATCTATGACTACATTATTCCTGTCAAATAAATAAATAAAATGTATGTGAACGGCACAGTTTATTGAAGCAGAGTCACCTTCTTTAGTTGCCTTGCATTTAAATGGTTCTATACAAACAAACTTGCCTTGGCTTTAGATGTTTATGAATGCAGTGTTACTGGGGGGTTGTGCTATTTTGTAGTGATGGGTCGTGCCGCGTCAGGGGCTTCCACTTCTGCGCAGTGGACGAGCTCCCACTGCGCAGAACCGATTTTGACCAATCAGGGCTGCTGATCAGAGCAGCGGTAGAGCGGAGTCAGAGCGGGAAGGAAACGAGCAGAGTTTGTGGTAGTAAAGTGTAAATTTAAAGAAAACCGAAGGATTTAAGATGAAAAAAAGCTGTTCTCTGTCAGCTGAGAACCCACCCATCAGCTCTGCCCCCACCCTGACAATCGCTTCAGAAGACATCAAACGACTCTTCTTGAGGCTGCACCCCCGCAAAGCTCCTGGCCCAGACCATGTGTCTCCGGCCACTCTGAGACACTGCGCCAGTGAGCTAACGCCTGTGTTCACTGACATTTTCAACTCCTCTCTGCAGTCCTGCCATGTCCCGGCCTGCTTCATATCCTCCATCATTGTCCCCGTCCCGAAGAAACCCAGGATCAGACCTGTGGCACTGACATCTGTAGTCATGAAGTCATTTGAACGCCTGGTCCCCTCCCATCTCAAGTCCCTCACCTCCCCCTTCCTGGACCCCCTGCAGTTCGCCTACAGAGCCAACAGCTCTGTAGGCGACGCCATTAACGTGGCCCTCCACCACATCCTACAGCACCTGAACTCCCCGGGGACCTACGCCAGGGTCCTGTTCGTGGACTTCAGCTCTGCCTTAAACATGATCCTACCATCCCTGCTCCAGGACAAGCTCTCCAAGCTTAATGTGCCAAATTCCACCTGCAGGTGGATCACTGACTTCCTGACGGACAGGAAGCAGCGAGTACGTCTGGGGAAGAATGTCTTGGACTCTCGGATTATAAATACAGGAGCCCCACAGGGCTGTGTTCTTTCTCCCCTGCTCTTCTCCCTGGACACCAACCGCTGCACCTCCAGCCACGACTCTATGAAGCTGATCAAGTTCGCGGACGACACCACCCTCATTGGACTCATCTCCAACAACGATGAGTCCGCCTACAGGAGGGAGGTCGACCGGCTGGTGTCCTGGTAACAACCTGGAGCTGAACGGCTAGAAGACAGTGGAGATGATTGTGGACTTCAGGAAGAGCACAGTCCCCCCGCCCCCACCCTCCCTGATGGACTCCCCCATCACCTCTGTGGAGTCCTTTCGTTACCTGGGCACAACCATCCCCCAGGACCTCAAGTAGGAGCCGACCATCAGCTCCCTCATCAAGAAGGCCCAGCAGAGGATGTACTTCCTGCGGCAGCTCAGGAAAGCCTAGCTGCCTGCACAGATGTTGGTGCAGTTCTACACGGCCATCATCGAGTCCATCCTCACCTCCTCCATCACCGTGTGGTTCGCTGGAGCCACAGTCAGTTGACAAACAGAGGCTACAGCACATCGTGAGCTCTGCAGAGAAGGTGATCGGCCGCAGCCTCCCATCGCTGCAGGACCTGTAGCTCGAGGCTGGGCTGGTCGTATCACTGCTGACCCCTCTCACCCTGCACATGGACTATTCCAACCACTCCCATCAGGCAGGAGGCTGCGGTCCAACAGGACTAGAACCTCCCGCCACAAGAACAGTTTCTTCCCCTCTGCTGTTGGACTCTTGTACTCTTCATGACCTGTCCCCCTGCCCTATAGAAGTCCCCTACTGCTCTTTATAAAGTCCCCTACTGCTCTTTATGATGTCACTTTACTGCCCTTTATAATGTCACTTTACTCTGCTGTCACCTTACATTGTGTGCACCATGTGCACTTGTATATTGTACTGTATATAGTAATTGTAAATCTATTTTAAATGTATTCCTTAGAAGTGCTTTTATTTTTGATTGTTTTCATATGCCTTCTCTACTCTTTACCTCTCTCTCTGACTGTTGCACCAAAGCAATTTCCAAGTCTAAGTTCCTAAGTTCCAAGTAACTTCCTGTTACTTACGTGGCAATAAAAATGATTCTGATATAGATCCATGCTATGGACTGAAGCCTGAGTTTTTTAAGTGAGTGGCGTCACTATGACGTTTGAAGCCTCGGGAGTACAGGAAATGGAGCAATTCATGAAGTACTGCAGTGGATCCGCTCAAACTTTGAGGGTTTAATTAATACATGTAGAAATTTGTCGGAAACTGAGAAATTATTAGTTTTAAACAATTTACAATCTGTATCAGGGCGACAGTAGCTCAGTTGGTAGAGCATTGGCCTTAAGCCCAGAAGGTCGTGGGTTCAATTCCCACCTCTGCACCTTCTCCACCGACTCCCACTGATGACTGCTGTCGTTGTGTCCTTGGGCAAGACACTTAACCCCACTTTGCCCAAAAGCTCCCACTGAAAGATCAAGGCTATGCTCACAGTCAGAGAGCAGCCGTCCTCCTGTGGACTCACCACCTGCAGAGGGTCAGTGAGGGGCTGGTGCTATGAGACTTGGGTGGCATCTCTGACTGCCACCCCCCTGACCCAGAAATGGATTAAAGGGAAGAAAATGGATGGATGGATGGAACTGTACCAGTTACCAGTACATTTTAATTTTATCGTCATTTAAAAAATATTCGTTATTACTACTGATATTGATCATAATCAAACAAATGAATTAATGAGTCATACACAATCTTTTTATTTATTTATTTCTGTTACCAGTATTAATTCCTATGCACCAAGAGCCCACAAACAGTTCAAATGTCAATACAGATTATGACCAGCAGGGGTTTGTGAGCATATGAAGCTTCAAGAAATGAACCGAACCAATGGATGGTTCAACACTTCATGAAGCTTCATCAACCCTTCACTAATATTCTGTTTCTCCTTCTCCCTTTTTGTTTCTTTGCAGAGCTTGTGGTAATGGGGGTGTGGCTGGATGGTGCAGCAGACACGCCTTAAGCTCAGTTTGGACTGCTCTTTAGTGCCAGATAATTCCGTCACATACGGTAGTGTCCTTGTGCTCTTTTTCGTGTGATTCTTTCTCTTTTTATACTTACGATTTTATCCCCGATCCTTGTTTGCTGCACCTCCACGTATCCAGCCAGCCTCTGTCACCTCAGCCTGGCTGCAGTTTTATAAATCTACTTTTTTAGTTTTGGACTGTAAATTAATTTTTATTCTTTGTCAGCCTGTCTCAACTCTGCTTTGGGGTCTTCATTTGAAAAAACAGTTACAGCTACAGTGAGTGCGGCGTCACCAAAAGCCCTAGTTTATTTGCTCACCATCGGTGTACATAAATGTCTTACAGCTTTGTGCTCTGCCAAAAGTGTTGTCCTAAACTGATCCAAGAGCATAATTTTGTACATTATTCAACCCATTTTAGTTTATAAATGAATGAATAAATTAAATATTCATTTCAAAACCCACACACATATTTATAATGCATTGATTTTGATTTAATATTTCTTTTGTATACATATAAAAAATACTTATTTTAAATTGTATCAGGTTTGAACAATACATAATTTAATTCAACCAGATTCACAGAGAAACACTGAGATACACGTTGATTTTGAAGTAAAATTAGGTAAGTATATTTGTTTGTTTCCTCTTAGTCGATACTGATGGTAAGCGTCTCTATTGTGGAAAAGTGTTTGCAAACTCGGTGGGAGAGAGTTCTGCGATGCCCTATTCCTTATTTGAGTAGTTTTAAATTGAATCAAGTCTTGAAGTTTAAGTTGTCCCAAGTGTAAAAATTATGTTTATACTGAACATTTGATAAAATCCTAATAGCCTTCTTTTGCAAAGTGACAAAAGACTGTAAGTGAGATTTGTAACAGTTTCCCCAAACTTCAATACAATAACCTTCAGATAGGAATACAATACTCAAAGCAGTTAGTTTCAATCCTCCATGGCTTCAGCAAAATATACCGGTTGGTCATTTTCAAAGACTATGGAGAATCTGTGACACAGACTCATGCTTTAAGGAAAATGCTGAAGCAATGGAAAATAGATATAAGAACAGAGGGTACACCTCCAGCACCATAGATTCAGCCTACAACAGAGCAAAGCATCAGAATTGAGAACAAGTGCGAAAACACAAAACAAGGTCAAATGAATCTTCTAACCAGGTCTACTTTGTGACTGCATTTGGCACAGAAGCCATAAAAATAAAACAATCAACAGTAATTAGAGCATTTTAAAAAGCGACAGTACATTCAGAGAGCTCCTCCCAGAGTCACCAACAGTTAGTTTTAGAAAAGCCCCAACACTTGGAGCAAACTGATGAACAGCTATCTCCAACTCCTGAAATCAAATACATGGCTGAACATTCAAAGTGGCTGTTGCAGATGTGGGAACTGTACATACTGCGACCAAATTCAGCGGACTAATCAATTTGTGGAAGTTTCATCAGGACAAACTTTCGCCATCAAAACACAAATCAATTGTAATACTACATTTGTTGTAGACTTGAGTGTCCTTGTGGCCGTTTCTATGTAGGCCGTACAAAAAGGAAACTGAAAAATAGACTGGCTGAACACAAGCAAGCTTTAAGGACAAAAAAACAATTTTATTTTAGATCGAGTTTTTGTGCAACAAGGAAGAGAATTTGTTTCGGGACCAGATTGTGACCAATCACAGCAGACCACTGGCCCCCACTGTCTTGAGAAAATCTACAGGTCTCTTGTTAGCACAGACAGCTGGGGTAAACAAGCGGCGGAGGCTAACCTGAAACTTCCTGTGTCTTCGTTACCGGTTACTGCTTACACAGCGAAACAGCCATCCAAAAGAAAGTCTCGTTCCTCCGCGCTTCCCGGTTCTATCCTTCTATGGTCACGCCATCTACGTTCAAATGTGCGATCCATATTGTGAGAAGTGAGCTCCGTAAACAATTAGCATGTGAGCACAGGCTGAGGGGGAGGGGGGTAGGGAGGGGCGAAAGCTCCGTGAGTGCGGGAAGGGGGAGAAGAAAGAGCGAGGCCAGCGCTCACATTTGAAAATTTCACAAAGTGAGTTAGTGCAGCTTTAAGGCTCCTGTGGACTCACCACCTGCAGGAGGATCAGTGAGGGGCTGGTGCTATGTGAACTGGGTGCAGCTCTGATTACCGACCCAGAAACGGATTAAGGGGAAGATGGATGGATGGATGGATGGAGTTTCAATATTTTCTCCAGTTTTTAATACCCTGTGACTTTAGCCCTGTCCCCTGATCATGTGACCAGCATCATTTTGTTAAAATCTGACTGTTAGAATCTTCTGTTAAATGAGACACTTCTCTGATGTATGCCCTGTATTGTTTATACCTTAGTTCAGTCTCTATAGTTCTATTCCTAAAGAAATGTCAGTACAGATAATTTTTCTTTTTACAAGAGTTCACAAGCCCTTTTTATCCAGGGAGTTTTAGTTGCAGGTGTTGCTTGCAACTAAAACTGTTACTTTAGTTACTTGCAACCTTGGATTGGAAGGTATTTGTCGTACATTGTAGCAAACATTCCCAGAAATAAGTTGAAAGCTACATTTATATCGGACATTTGGTAAATGGATTCGTCATTGTGTTATGATTCTACAATAGCTTAGGCTATAGAAATATGTTTTAATAACTAGTAAAAAATTCAGTTTCCTTAAACCTTCTGAATTGAATCTGTAACCGGTATCTATATTCTATGAGATCAGGGGAAGTTTACGTCGTCGCAACAAAGGCCCATATAAGGAAATTGGCTCTAGGAAGCTAATGTTCAAGTTTTTTTTTTTTTTGCATTAAGGCTTACGCTTTGGTGATGTCACTTGTCAGTCCACTCCACATATTGACCCCTTGCATGTGACGTCCCGGCCACGGCAGTCTAACTGCGAGCATTTGGAAACTTGACCAAAACAACCCGTTTCACCGAATAACAGCCCAAACTGTGATATTGCGCAGTGTGGTTGGTTATACTAACAGGCAAGGACATAAGCCAAACGTCTTATTATCTGATACCTGCTCGTGATGAAGACAGAAGACAGAAGACAACGATGGCCAGCGGCAATCAACCAAAAGGACTGGGAGCCATCCAAGTTCTCCTGAATTTGCAGTGGACACTTTTTACAAGATAAATCAATTACAATTTTGTATTAATTTTCTTTCCATTAATGTATTTGGAGGACAATTACACAACAAATGCTTAAAGTCAAACGTGTGCTCTTACTGTGGCACGGATAAAGGATCTTGTATCTTATCTTCAACATTATCTGCGTTTTTCACTATTTTCCTTTCCGTCAATATGTATCATGTTTGGCTGTACACAGAAAAGTGGACTATAATGCGCTAATGCTACCAGCAAAATTTACATTTAAATCTGCTCCAGTGTAATTGGATGCATTGTTAACGACATCATGATAACAATCGATAACAATGCCGGGGTGAATTCGGGCAAAGTTGGACATTTAATTTAATTGATAAAATTGACTGTGGGGAGAAGGTCTGGGTCAACATCCAGTTCGGCGATCCTTAACTTCTCCAAATAACGCTCTTTGTGAGCCCTGACAAGATGTCCTACTTCCACCGATAATGTTATCGGACATGTGCTTGAAGCAGCCACTTCTCAGTTTAGGAGAGGAGTCTCACTTTTCAAGAGTTGTAGGCCGTTTTGCTCTTGCCGCAATACTAGCTTCCACTACTTCCGCCATAAGCTCATGCACGATCACGTGACTGGATGGCAATACAGGCAATGCACTCACCCCAGCTCCACAGCAGCGCCCTCCTCTGGTCCCAGGTCACGCTGCACCAACAGCTGGACCTGCTGCTGGTGCTGAGAGTCCTGGATGATGTCATAGACCTGGTTGAACGTAGAACCCTGAAGAAGACAACCATTCCACTGAAGAACCTGGTCTCCTGTACACAAAAGGTCCAGGAGTTAACCAGAGAGAGAGAGAGATCAGCAAAAGACATGCACCAGAGAGAGAGACCAGAGAAATACCAGAGACATACCATAGAGAGAGACCAGAGAGAGAGCAAAGAGAGTCAGCTCTGTGCAGATGTTAGCTCGTCACCTGGCCGCAGGCGAGAGAGAGAGGCAGAGAGAGTAAGACCAGAGAGTGAGACCAGAGAGAGTTAGCTCTGTGCAGACGTTAGCTTGTCACCTGGCCGCAGGTGTCCCACGGTGTCGGCCAAACTCCCTTTTTTCACTTTTGTGATGAACGCACACAACCTGCCGTTATCAGTCATCTTTCCCCCGACAACCTGCAACATACACACACACACACACAAGGTCTCAGCCCCTTAGGTCCTTCAAGTCTCAGTCCCTCAGGTCTCATTCCCTCAGGTTGTTACCTTCAGCCCGAGCAGTGCCCCTGCATCGCGACTCACACTTCCATCTTTCACACCCTTGTTGAGGACTATTCGGCCGATGAGTTTATGTCCGTCTCTGGAGCGGAGCCACGAGGCCGGGATCTGGTCTGGGACTGGACTAGGAACCAGACATGGACCAGGACTTGGTTCTGGACCAGACCAGACTCCAGGATCCCACCACTGACTCTGCATGGCCCCTGAGGAGAGCTGACGGTTCTTTCACTTCTGATGCATAAAATAACAGACTGTTTTAATATGGGGTCTAAGACCTTAGACCTTAGCTGACCTGAGACCTGGGCAGAGAGTGGTGGAGAAGTTGAAAGCAGAAATAAGTTATACCAAGATTTCCCAAGATTTGAACATCACAGAGAGTTTGATCTGTTATTAGGAACTGGAAAGAGTATGGAACCACTGCAAACTTACCAAGACACGGCTGTCAACCTAAACTAACAAAAGAACTAACTAAACTAACAGACAAGTAACAACGAGAGCACTGGTCAGAAAGGTAACCAAGTGTCCCAAGATAACTCTGGAAGAGCTGTGAAGTACTGCTGCTTAGCTGAGGGCATGTGCACAAGGGACAATAATCAGTCCACACAAATCTGGCCTGTTTTGGACAGTGGCAAGACGAATGCCATTATTAAAAGGAGGCCACAAGAAATCTCATTTGAAGTTTGTCAGAAGTCATATGGTTGACAAAAGCCTTCCATTGCTCACTGCACTATCCAGTGTCAAATATGGTGGCAGGAGCATCATGCGTTTTGGCTGCTTTTTTTTAGTTGGGACAGGGAAGATTGCAAGAATAGCTGGGAAGATGGAAGGAGCCAAATATGGGGACATTTTGGAGGAAAACTTGCTTGAGTCAGCAAGAGAATTGAGGCTGGGGCAAAGATTCACATTTCAGCAGGACAATCCAACTACAGACAAAGCTAAAGCAATAAAAAAACAAATTCATATGTTCGAATGGCTCTGAATCCAATAGAACATCTGTGGAACAACTTAAAAATCTGTGGAAAGACGTGGAAATGGCTGTTCATAAACGGTCTCCATCTAATTTGACAGAGCTGGAGTTGTTTTGTAAACACTTTCTGAGTACCCCAAAAAACATGCTGCTGTTAATGCAGCAAGAGAGGGTTCCACAACGTATTAACTCTTGCTATATGAACAGAATCATGTATCATTTTGCTTCTACTTCACACTTATCTGTTACTTGTGTGTGAACATTCAGTAAAAAAAATTTAATAAGATATTTATCTGGTGGTAAACCTGAGACGAAATTTGCAATGTCAACTTGCCTCAGAGTGTTGAGACCAAAATGGTAGACCACCGGATCTCAGAGACCAGACCTCATGAAACTGGACATCAGAGACTGGAGAAAGACCACAAAGAATCTAGAGAGAGAGTGCAGAAAGAGACTACAAAAAGTCCAGAGAGAGCCGAATGACCAGAGAGAGACAATAGTGATCAGAGAGAAAAGAGACTGAGACCTGTGAAAGAGACAAGAGGGACCAGAAAGAGGGACCAGAGAGAGGCAAGAGAGACTTGATAGAGTGTCCAGAGAGCATTATGGTGGTGGAATGTTGATACCAAAATGGTGGATTCCCAGTTCAGACGACATGTGTTTGAAACTCTACAGTTTTGAATATTACATTGGGAGCAGATGTGTCATACTGACCGTGAGCTCTGACTCCAGACATCAAAACCAGACCAGAACCTGTTCAGAAAAGGGCCAGAACCTGATCAGAACCGAGCCATAACCACCAATAAATGCAAAAGTCTACAATATTTCATTACGTCCATAAGATAATTCCAGGACTTCAGACTGGACTGGAACTCCAACCGGATTTGGGTCAAAGTTGATTGAGAAAACCAGTCCTTGTGCTCCTTTACTGCATTCTAATCTCTCCAGGGCCAAAGCATCAGTCTCAGACAACAATCACGTTCTACAGATGTTTCTCCTGAAGTCCCTGGATGCTGATGCTGCATCCAAAGGTTTGATTCAAGACCCCAATAATCCTCAGGTCGCCTCTAGCTCTTGCTGGTACTGTTGGTGTAATCGTAGTCTTGTGTCTCTGTCTCAGGTGCTGGTCTTGAGGGTTGGTCTGGTGTCTTGCTCGGAGCAAGTTCCTTCCCTCATGTGGTTGCTTCTAATCCTTCACTGTCTCCAGGTAATCTCCTAATCCAGGACTCAAATAGGATTTAAACCTTCACTGAGGTCTATGCAGTAGCCAATCACAGGATCAGGCCCAGGACCAGACCAGGACTAGGACTAGACCAGGACCCACATGTGCAGTTAGGCCCTCACAAACAGCATATCAGAACTACAGAGACACCCGGGCTGCACTGGCCTGGTTTAATTTAGTTAGGCCTGGGTCCTGACCCTGTCCTGACACCGGTCAGGATATCGTGTTCCTCTTGTTTGTAATCATGAGATGTTATCTCTTCACCAATAAGATTTAACCTAGTCATCACAGTGTTGCTGCAGACACACAGCAAGGTCCTGGGGTCGATGTTTGCCTGCTCTCTTTGTGTCTGCTCTGGTTTCCTTTACCGCTCTAACATGTACAAGGTACAGCAGTACCAACGTGTGGCCAAAATGGAAACTAACGTAGTGTCAGTAGTAGCTCGGGCGTGCTGCAGTCTGCAGATTACAGTGGGAAAAGGGCGCATCTTGGTTGACCTGAGTCAGCTTTTTTTCAGGGGAAAGTCTCAAATGAAGTTTTCTAACCCGATGCTGCCGACGAGTCAGCAAATGCCAGGAGTTACACTGCAGACTCACATTTAGTGACCCCTGCCGACCTGGGTCATGTGTGTGAAAAGTCTTGGCCACTTCCAAAGTCACAGTGCCAGTCTAGGTCCAGAGGGAGACCAGAAAAAGATCAGAAAGGGAGACCAGAGAACAATTGCAGAGAGTGGCCGGGTGATCAGAGAGGGACTGGAGAGAGACCACAGAGAGAGAAATCAGAGAGAGAGACCATAGACAAGAGAGAGACCAGAAAGAGAGACAAGGAAGAGACCAGTGAGAGAAACCACATTATAATGGACTTGTTTCTCATTCTCCTGGAGCAGTACACATTTTTTTTCCACAAGAAAAACTTTAAAAAGGAAAGAAAGGTTGTCATTTTGCACAGTATGGTGTGACGTACACGTAGTTTTAGAGCCTTCCCCTGAGCCACATGTGAGCAGCATCTAAGAAAAGTTGTATTGTGTCTGATGAACACCTGTGTTTGGTTGTAGTGTTCACACTGCTGTATTTACTGTTATTGAAGGCACTGTCCCAACCAAACACACAGTCACAGACACATACAGACACACGCACATAAATAGCCAGACACACAAACACACACAAACCAATGGACACACTCACACGCACATTGAAACTTTTTTTTCTTGAATAAAAAAACTGTTTTATTGAGTGTGATATGGACGGACTGGTCTTTATCTTCACCTCCCTGATGTGGGGGGGGGGGGTGGGTCCACAGTCACAGGTCACTTTATTACTGAGCGGACACTGGACGCAGAGGTTTGGAAGAGCAGGACAGATGTGCAGTTGGAGTCAATCCATACAACACTTAAAGCAAAAACCTGTGAGACATGATGAAGACACGTGACATTATGAATACAGGCTCCGGACCTCAGACCATAGACACATGCAAAAAAATGTGCATACTCATTGTCCCATACGTTTTGTCACTGAATGGTTATAGCAAAGAACACCTCCTCCCCCCCCTCCTCCTCAGCCCTGCCCCCCCCCTCATTGACGCTCCCCTCCTCCCCCATTGCGTGCACACTCAGGTGTCTCAGCAGAAGCTTCACATGAGGAAACTTCAGTCCACAGAGAGGACAGAGCTGCTCTTTGTCCTGAGAGGAAGTGACGTTGCCATGGGCCTCTGCCTCCTCCTCTTCCGCCTCCTCCTCTTCTGTATCTTCCCCGACCTCCCTCCTGACCCCTGTTGTGTGCAGAGTCACATGACTGATTAGAAGGTTCTCGTGGTGAAACACCAGTCCACAGAATGGACAGAGGAGGTCCTGGTGCACAGAGCTGTGGTCCTGGTGCACAGACCTCTGGTCCTGGTGCACAGACCTCTGGTCCTGGTGCACAGACCTCTGGTCCTGGTGCACAGACCTCTGGTCCTGGTGCACAGACCTCTGGTCCTGGTGCACAGACCTATGGTCCTGGTGCACAGAGCTCTGGCCCTGGTGCACAGACCTCTGGTCCTGGTGCACAGAGCTCTGGTCCTGGTGCACAGAGCTCTGGTCCTGGTGCACAGACCTCTGGTCCTGGTGCACAGACCTCTGGTGTACTTGGTGAGGCGTAGGAGGCGTGTGCATGGACACGTGACTCAGCAGTATCCTCTCATGGTGGAAGCGCAGGCCACAAATGGGGCAGATGTACTGTTTGTCCTGAAGGTGGCGCTTCATGTGGTCTTTGAGGTTTCCCTTCACAGAGAAGCTGCGGTTACAGAAGACGCAGGTGTAAGGCCGCTCCCCAGTGTGCACGCGCATGTGCACGGACAGAGTGGACCTCCAGCTGAAGCTCTTACTGCACACTGGACAGCGCAGCGGCTCCGAGTGTGCTGCGGCTGCTCCGGGCTCAGGTTGTGGCTGAGGCTCAGGCGTCAACCTGAAACAGATTCATAATATTAATCTCACATCATGGTTTGGCAGCGTGCATGTATAATGTTCGTGTTTGGCAGCAGTGTTGGTCCCACCTGGACTGCTCTCTGGTCTCCCTTGGTATGGGGCCCATGGAGGGCCCGGACCGGTCTCCTGGGATGGGGCCTATGGAGGGCCAGGACCGGTCCCCTGGGATGGGGCCCATGGACGGTCCTGACCGGTTCAGGTCCATGATGAAGCGGTGTAGCTCGTGCTGAGAGGACTCGGTGGGCATCAGTCCTGGGTCAGAGCGGTTCCGGCTGCGGTGGGTCTTCACGTGGGTCTTCAGGTGTGTTTTCATGTTTCCTTTGAGACTGAAGCCCCGCCCACACACCGTGCACGTGAAGGGCCGCTCGCCAGTGTGAGAGCGCACGTGGATCTCCAGAGCCGAGCGAAACTTAAAGGCACGACTGCAGAATCCACAGAAGAAGAGCTCTGAGCCGGGACAGGCCCTGGACCGGCCTCTGGGTCTGCCCCTAGACCAGGTCCGGACCGGGCTAAGGCCTGGACCCCCAGAACAGGGCTGGACAGGGTTCAGAACAGGACCCCCTGGCCAGGGCTGGGCCGAGCTCAGACCAGGACCCCCAGACCAAGTCCCGGGGTCCTCATCTTCGTCTGAGATGGGCTGGAGAGTTGGTGATTGTGGGAGAGTATCCACATCTGAAGACAGAATAGTGTTATACTGTTACAGGTGTAAATATTTTTATGTGCAATACAAATAATATGTATCTATATCGTGACCACATTTCCATATGTTCATATGAAATGTAGTATACATTCAACACTTAACATAGATTTTTGAATGTTAGCGTTATGGTCAGAGCTGGAACTGTATCATTCCATGTCATCTGTACCTTTTTTACAATACAATATATGTTGACTAAATATTAGTCAAAAAATATTTAAATAATTAGAAAGTTCTATTCAATATCCAAATTATCTAACCAATTATAATGAACTGTAAAAAACACATATCTTGATTATGGCTGAGATTTCTCAAATATTTTACTTGGTCCACCTTTGATTCCACCATTTACCTTAAACATATATAATATATAACTTCTATCATATTTATGGGATATGTTCCCAAGTTTTTGTGACTGTGAAATCTCCTATTATAACTATCCAGACAAAAACAGTATTTCTACATTAGATAACATGTATTGTTGATTAATAACACAGTAATAATAATAATAATAAGTTATTATTATTATGACCACTAACTTTAGTAAAGGGGTTTTCAAGATGAAAAGGGTCCGCAAACTGCTCAATATAAACTGCTCTATATAAACTGCTCAATATAAACTGCTCAATATAAACTGCTCAATATAAACTGCTCTATATAGCAGCGTAATAGTCGTAATGATACTACTACTATTACCAATAAAAAATACTACAATAATAATATTATTAAATGTAAATACCGAACCTGAGGACTCATTTCCGTCAGTCAGCTCCTCACTCGGCTCCATTTGTAAATCCAGAGTTCAAAACATGTTACCCCAAAATCAGTTTCGACAGCGGCTATATCACAGCCGCACCCCCCGGGTCCGGAGCCCCGGTCCGAGACCCGCTGACCCCGATAAACCCGTTATCATCACTAGCGTCGTTAGCTCGGAGCTATCTGGAGCTAGCATCGGGAGCTAGCTCATCTTCCCCCGCTCTGCCGAACCGTACAGATACATCACTGTAAACACACATGAGCGGCTTCTACCCTAACACTGCACAGTTATACTGTACTGTTGTCACAGACAGACCAATGAGCAGAGGAAGGAAAACGAGCAGACAACCTGGGATTTAATCAACAAAACGGAGACAACATATTGTAAAGTTGGCATCAACCAAACACCGCGTTTCCTCCACTCTGTGGCTGTGGGGACTCTGAAGGACTACGGTGTGAGACTGGCACGGACTGACCCGGGACAGTACCGGGAACACGGAAAGGGAATGGAAGCGAGGAAGAAAGACACGCTAAATCTAGACCAAACAGAGACAATCGGGACAGAGCAGACATCACTGAACAGAATTATTGTAGCTTTATTTTGGCTTGTCTTCAAGACTGGAAGTTGAGTCGATAGCGGGAGGTTTGACTAAAATGGCGGCTGCAAGAGATGAATGAAGTGTTTGCGACGGTTTTAATAGATTTATGAGGTGAAAACTGTCCCGAAGTGGGACACGGTGACTCACAATCGAGGCCCCGGTCCTGCTCGTGTTGAAGTCAGGTCAGTACTCGAGATTAGACGTGGTTTGGTCCTGGTTTAGAGCTGATGTAATGCTGGTCCTGGTTTAATTTTAAACTGAACAAGGATCATACATGTAATGGAATCTCTTAATATTAAAACATTTAACATCTCGTCCAGATGGTAAGACGACAGTCCAAGGTTTGGTCCTGTTATTATGGTCTGTTTTATTGTGTTATAACTTGTTTCGCTCTTACCTGTCCCTACTGAAGCACAGCAGCCCTCAGTATGATACTGCCACCCCCATATCTTACACAGGGGATGGTCTGATGAGGGACAGCAGACCATCCCCGGAGCAGCTGTACATTGAGTTTTTTATTTGAGCCATAAAGTTCAATGTTGGTGTCCTTTGACCACACCATGTGCCCTCTGATAAGATAAACTTTATTGATCACACAATGGAGAAATGTACGTGTCACATTTGGCATAGATAGAATCACTCAGATTGTGCAAAGGACAGAAGTGTGCATTCAAAATTTAGTATATGCAGGATGTATTATGTACAATAAAAAGGCAATAGCAGTGCAGTTTTTTTCAGTCCTAGTCCAGGTTATAATTGACTTAAAGTGACTTATTGTACAGTCTGACAGCGGTGGAGGTAAAGGCCCTGCGGTAGCGCTCCTTCTTACACTGAGGGTGCCTCAGTCTTCCACTGAAGGAGCTCCTAGCTCCTCTACAGTCCTGTGCAGTGGGTGGGGGGTGTTGTTCATGATGGAGGTGACTTTGACTAGCACCCTCCTGTCCCACAGCCCAGAACAAAGCTGGCCCTCCTGACCACCATGGGAGCTGTGTCCCCCATGACACTGTGCATATTGCCTAAAAATAACTGGAAATAAGTGGTCAGTCAAACAATTAAATGCGCAATGAAAGATATTTAATTGATTGTTAAATAAGAAATTGTGACAATAATAAATGAATAAACAAAGAATTAATTAATTATCAGTGGGAACACATGTTTTAAATAAATTATAAAACAAATGATTTTAAATAATAATACATTTTATTTAGAGGCGAGAGGAGAGCAGCAGATGAGGAACTGAGAGAACAGGACACATGTGTGGGTGAAGCTGGTCTCTGGTATGACGGACCAGGTGATGGAGAGCTTTGATTGTGAGAAGGAGAAGTATAAACTGGAGCCAGTGTAGTTGGATGAGAACCGGAGTAATGTGATCTCTTGGTTTAGTCCAGGTGATGATCATGTTTGAGACGTTGTATGTGTTTTTTGGTGTAAACCAGTTAGAAAAGCGTTACAATAGCCCAGATATGAAGTGACAAATGCATGAGCCATAACTTTGTCAGAGGAGATGTGGGCAGAGTTGGGAGATCTCACTTTTAGTTCCCTTGAGTTTATTTATTGTGATCCAAGTTGTGATTTAAAAAAAAAAAAAAAAAAAAAAAAAAAAACCAAGATGTGATGACAATAAACATCCGGTCAGTGAGAGACTTTGGGCAAGTAGAGCCAGGTTTTGTAGACTAATAAAGCTGAATGACGTTGGCAAGCAATAAAACTGAATATCAAAGTTATGAAAAATATTGATTTGGGGGAGAATGTAGATTAGATTAGAATTGTGGATTTTAAGAAACATTTAAAACATATATATTTCAGGATTTTTCATTTCATTTCACTTGTCAAACTGGAAAGACTTCCTGTGCCCTTGGCCAACTCATGCTAATTGTCACTCCCGTATTCGTCCCGAAAACCGGATTCGTCCGGAAGTTCAGTTTGATCCAATAAGCATACGCAGCAGTAGATTACGTCATGGAATCTGGACGGAAGCGGAAGTAAATATAAAAAACTACCTATTCGTGCCTAAACTTAACCAGCCATTCCCATAAAATAATCCCAACCCAGCCTTAACCCTAAACTTAACCATCTTAATCAGACGCCTAAACTTAACCAGTCACCATTTAAGGACATATTAAACTTTTTGACATGCGCAAACTGAACTTCCGGACGAATCCGGTTTCCGGGACGAATACGGGAGTGACACTAATTGCATGGAGTTTCCCCACAGTGAGTCCTGAAGCCCTGCCCACTGAGATGTCACAGCCTGAAGCCAGGCCCACTGAAACGCTGCAGCCTGAAGCCCCGCCCACTGAGATACCACAGCCTGAAGCCCCGCCCACTGAGATGCCACAACCCAAAGCACGGGTGGAGTACAGGTACAGGCCTGACCTCAACAGATTCAGATACAGCAAGGACTTCAGCTTGCAATTATTTTCTTATTGATGAATGTACAGATTATTACTTTGATTAATCAGATAAAGAAACTAGTATTTCACTCTACGTTATTAGTCACATGTTCCCTGTCCACAGTTGCAGTCAGTGCGAGCGCTCATACAGAAAGAAGCGTGACCTGGTCGCTCACATGTCTCGTCACACAGGACAGAAACCGTTTAAATGTGAAGAATGTGGACTAACTTTCTGTCGCAAGGAGACCCTGAAGAAGCACCAGCCCAAGTGTGGAGGTAAGATCTCACCTGTCACCTGATGCTGCCCACTCATACCTGTCTCTGGAGTATTAGCCCCTTTAGCTGCAGTCTCTGTAGATTTAGCCCCTTTAGCTAATGGTCTCTTGTGTTTCCAGGCTCTGGGGGCCTCTTCAACTGTGAGGTCTGTGGGCGGAGCTACACACACCGCGGTTACCTACTCATGCACGTAAACTCGGCCCACTCAGAGCGGAGCCTCACGTGCGCAGTGTGCGCACGTACGTTTGTCCAGAACTCACATCTGCTGAGCCACAAGTGCTTTGATGTGAGGGAGGAGGGGCCTGATGAGGTGGAGGGACCTGGGGGAGCAGATGAGTTGGAACAGAAGGGGGAGGAGATACAAAAAGAGGAGGAGTTCAAACAAAAGGAGGAGGAGTTGGTACAGAAGGATGGAGGAAGTGAGAGGGTGGAGCCACCAGACGCACCGAAAACGAGTCAAAAGAAGAGCAAAGGTAATGTACTTTAAATAATGTGTGACAGACGTGTGTGTGACAGACATGTGTGTTACGTGTCTCTCTGGTCTCTTAACATCATCTCTACTCTTGTGTGTCTTTGTCAGATTCGGCTCACATCTGCTCAGTCTGTGGAAAGCTTTTCTCCCAGGCTGCCTCTCTGTACCGCCACTCGCGTGTTCACACGGGGGAGCGGCCGCATGCCTGCCCGCTGTGCGCTAAGACGTTCCCGTGGCCTGCCGACCTGAAGCGCCACCTACGGTACCACTCCAGCGAGCGCCCCTTTGTGTGCAAGTTGTGTGGGCGGGGCTTCATCGCTAACGAGGCGCTCATCTCGCACCAACGCTCGCACTCTGGCGCTAAACCGTTCACTTGCGCCGCATGTGGGAAAGGCTTTACGCGGAGACACCAGTTGCGCGAGCACAGCCGCCTGCACACAGACATGCGCCAACATCGCTGTGAGGAGTGTGGCCACTTGTACCACAAGCAGGGGGCGCTGTTCAACCACTTGCGCAAGATACATGGCATTATACAGGACCAGAGCCCGGACCAGAGCTCGAACCAGAGCCCGGACCAGAGCCCGGACCAGAGCCCGGACCAGAGCCCGGACCAGAGCCCGGACCAGAGCCCGGACCAGAGCCCGGTCCAGAGCCCAGTCCCCAAACAGACCTGACAGACTACCGATGTGTGTGCTTACGACCCAGTCTCACATGAGTGACAATGCTGTGCATAATGACAGCGTAACGAGCTGTGGAGCTGTGTTTGGGTTAGTGAAGCTCTCAACTGTCAAGAGTTTGGGCTGTTGCACGCGCTGCTCTTTCCTTTATAAAGTTGACCTTGTGAAAACTGCATTGGAATGTGTCTGTGTCGCTCCACGTGAATGAGAAACTTGTCCATTATAATGTGATTTTCTCTTGTTTCTCTTATTCTCTTAAATGGCAGACAAAAGTCCAAACCCTCGAGGGGATCCTTCCTGGTTTTCAGGGGGTTCCTTATACATATGGACTGATGCTGTACTGTGTGAGTCTTACAGAAAATTAAAGAACTGTATCTGAAAAAAACAAAAACAAATTTTATCTGATATCCAAGACCAGATCCATGTGGGACCAGATCCATGTGGGACCAGATCCATGTGGGACCAGACCCATGTGGGACCAGACCCATGTGGGACCAGACCCATGTGGGACCAGACCCATGTGGGACCTGACCCATGTGGGACCTGACCCATGTGGGACCAGACCCATGTGGGACCAGACCCATGTGGGACCAGACCCATGTGGGACCAGACTGGACCAGACACATGCATACCAGATTCACACAGAAAGGTTTTGCAGGAGAGACAAGCTGGCTGCCTCAGGCCTCGTGGCGACAGACCTAGTCCTCATGTGACTGTCTGTAAGAGGATTATCTTGGAGTACGTACCTGGATTCTCGAGGCCGGACATGGACCTGATCTGGACTCTGCTTTGGTCTCTGGTCTGGTCTGTGCTTCGTCCATGCGAGTCCCGACCTGAGACCAGCTCCGCCCCCTCATCTGGGCAGGTAACTGTGTGTGTGTCTGACTGTCCGTGGGTGTGTGCGTGTAACATGGATACCATCATGGATCTGTAGAGATTCAATATTCTGTTTATCAATTTAATTTACATTTGTATTGCCCTAAATGTTCCTTCAGAAGATTAGGGACCAAGACAGTTGTTTTGGTCACAACTACTCTAAGGCAGTTAGACTCACACCATATGTTGTTGTTCCAGATGAACGGCATAGCGCCCCCGCCCGGCCTGCTGCAGTATCATCGACTGCCAGGACTCTGCCGCCGCCTAAAGAGACGAAGGGTCACCATCATGGTACCAGGACTGAGACCAGGACTGAGACCAGGACTGAGACCAGGACTGAGACCAGGACTGAGACCAGGACTGAGACCAGGACTGAGACCAGGACTGAGATCGAACCCATCTCTGGTGTCTTCTTCAGTGTACACTGGAAAAGTTCTGCTGGCCTCCTGTGGATCGGGACAACTCTGGGTCCAGGAAGGGGTCAAGGCCGGGGTCCAGGCCGGGGTCCAGGCCTGGGTCCAGGTCTAAGTCTGGGCAGGTATGTCGCTGCCCCGGAGCCCTCCGCTGCTCTCACTTCTTCATCCACAGTTTATGATGTTCTGCAGTTCCTGAACCCAATGTTAAACACAATAAAATCTGAGGATTCTAAAGTCTGAAACATATGTTTTCTCTCATTCACAATCCAGGACCACGACTGATCCAGGACTGAACCAGGACTGAACCAGGGATAAAACTCCCTACAGAGATAGAAATATTATTATGAACTGATAATGAGTAATGACCACAACATCTAGATTAGGATCGGAATCCTTCTATTTAAGTCGCAAGGTAGAAAAATTGCCTTGGCTCTTGGTGCAAACAAGTTAAAGCAGAATAATCAAAGACATGCATAAAAAAAACTAAATAGATTTCTTCAGTTTACTATATACAAGTGCGCAAGGTGCACATAATGAGTGCGGTAGAGTGCAGTAAAGTGACGGTCATAAGGGCAGAGGTCAGTGGCAAGGCAAGTTTATTTGTCTAGCACAATTCATACACAAGGCAATTCAAAGTGCTGAACAAAACAAAATAGCATTAAAATCATAAATAATCACAGTACATTAAAAAGAAAGATAAAAATATAAAATATACAATCCCTCAGTTGTATGCACGGCTAAACAGGATTGTTTTCAACCTGGTTTTAAACATTGTCAGAGAGGAGGCCTGTCTCACATCTTCAGGAAGATTGTTCCAGATTTTTGCGGCATAAATCTGAAAAGCAGCCTCCCCATGTTTAGTTCTGACTCTGGGCACTAACAGTGTGATGGTTTTTGAAGTGTTCATGAGTCCAACAGCAGAGGGGAAGAAACCGTTCTTATGGCAGGAGGTTCTGGTCCTGATGGTCCATAGTCTCCTTCCTGAGGGGAGTGATTGGAAAGGTCCTGCAGCGATGGGAGGCTGCGGCCGATCACTTCCTCTGCAGAGCGCTCAATGCGCTGTAGTCTCTGTTTGTCCCTGACTGTGGCTCCAGCGAACCACACGGTGATGGAGGAGGTGAGGATGAATTCGATGATGGCCGTGTAGAACTGCACCAACATCTGTGCAGGCAGCTTGGCTTTCCTGAGCTGGGTGTGATTCTACCTCCAGACTGTCAAGATATGCTGTGTATTGTGTTGATCACTAGAGGGCACTGTTTTACAACAAACCAAGATGGCTACACCCGACACGTTGTGCCCATAGATCCATGGTTGTGCCTCGATTCATAAATAATAGAAATAACAAAACATGGTGTCAATCAAAGGACCTGATTTCAAGGAGGCAACAATGGCAGGACTAAAGCCACCAGCTGAACTCGAGCTGTAGCGTGGAACTCTCTCTGAAAACTGGAAACAAGTGATGGGTAATCGAAACCTCACGTCCTTCTAAAAAAAAAATAGCATATTGTGATAAAGTTCATTATTTTCTGTAATGTACTGAAACATTAGACTTTCATATATTTTAGATTCATTACACACAACTAAGGTAGTTCAAGCCTTTATTGTTTTAATATTGATGAATTTGGCAAAAAACCCAAAATCCCTATGTCAGAAAATTAGCATATCATGAAAAGGTACTCTAAACGAGCCATTAACCTAATCATCTGAACCAACAAATTAACTCTAAACACTTGCAGAAGATTCCTGAGGCTTTTAAAAACTCCCGCCTGGTTCTTTTCTCAAAACTGCAATCATGGGTAAGACTGCCTGACTGCTGTCCAGAAGGCAATCATTGACACCCTCAAGTAAAAGGCTGTTCCCAGAGTGCTGTATCAAGGCACCTCAGTGGGAAGTCTGTGGCAAAAAGGAAAAAGTGTGGCAGAAAACGCTGTACAACCCCAAGAGGTGACCGGACCTTGCGGAGGATGGTGAAGAAGGGCAGATTTCAGACCTTTGCTTGAGGACTTGCGGAAGCAGTGGACTGGACTGAGCAGAAACATCCACAGCCATCGTGCACAGGCGTGCGCAGGAAATGGGCTACAGAAACCACAACCAGAAAACAATGGCAGAAGCGCCTGACCTTGGCTCCAGAGAAGCAGCACTGGACTGTTGCTCAATGGTCCAAAGTACTTTATTCGGATGAAATCAAGGTGCCAGAGTGTGGGGGAAGACTGGGGAGAAGGAAATGCCAAAATGCTTGAAGTCCAGTGTCAAGTACCCTCAGTCAGGGATGGTCTGGGGTGTCATGTCAGCTGGTGGTGGTGGTCCACTGTGTTTTATTAAGGGTCAGTGCAGCTGGCTATCAGGAGATTTTGGAGCACTTCATGCTTCCATCTGCTGACAAGCTTTATGGAGATGAAGATTTCCTTTTTCAGCACGACCTGGCACCTGCTCACAGTGCCAAAACCACTGGTAAATGGTTTACTGACCGTGGGATTACTGTATTCAATTGGCCTGCCAACTCTACTGACCTGAACCCCATAGAGAATCTGTGAGATATTGTGAAGAGGAAGTTGAGAGTCACCAGACCCAACACTGTGGATAAACTTAAGGCCACTATCAAAGCATCCTGGGGCCCCATAACACCTCAGCAATGCCACAGGCTGATTGCCTCCATGCCACGCCGTATTCAAGCATTCATTTCTACAAAAGGATTCCTGATCAAGTATCATTATTTGAAGGTTGACATTTTTTGTATTAAAACACTTTTCTTTTAATGGTCGGATGAAATATGCTAATTCTTTTAGATAGGGATTTTTGGTTTTTCTATACTTTTTTGCCAAAATCAACATTAAAACAATAAAAGGCTTGAACTACTTCAGTTGTGTGTAATTAATCTAAAATATATGAAATTCTGTTTATCAGTATTGCAGTATTTTATTTTTATTTTTTTCATTCACCAAGATGGCGCCTCGTACGGTCGACACGGCTCTTTGCTGCTCTCTTTTGCTTTTGTTTTTACTTTTTAATTGTGCATCTGGCTGTTCCTACACCCGTGAGGAACTTATGAACATCCGACCCACCGTTCCCATGGACCTATTGCCTGTTTTCTTGGCATCTGTGGCTGATTTAGTTTCATGTTCTAGCCAAAAAAGTGTGGGCCCGTAAAAGGGGAAAGCGCGGAGGCCTGCTCGTGCGTCTGAGGCGAAGAGGAGCGCGCACGGCTCTTCCCGGCATTTTTCTCTCCAATGTACGCTCACTGGGCAATAAGATGGACGAACTCGGCCTGCTCATGAGAAGAAACAAGGACTTCGCCACATCCTGTGTCCTCTGCTTCACTGAGACCTGGCTAAATGAGCGGATCCGGGACAGTGCTCTGGAGCTGCAGGGCTTTGGGCTGTTCCGCGCGGATCGCCATTGTGCGCTCTCAGGGAAGAGCAGAGGCGGAGGGCTGTGTTTCTACGTCAATACAAACTGGTGTAACGATGTGACAGTGATCTCCAAGTACTGTTCTCCTGCTCTGGAATATCTTTTCATTCACTGTAAACCATTTTACTCCCCTCGCGAGTTTGTTTCATTCATTCTTGCCTCTGTTTACATAGCGCCATGAGCGGACGCGCGCGAGGCTCAGCGTGCACTCGCAGAGCAAGTACTGTGTATGGAGCGTTTATACCCGGACTCTCTGATTATTATCCTGGGGGATTTTAACAAGGGAAACTTGAGCCAGGAATTACCCAAATACGGACAGTTTATCAAATGCCCGACCAGAGAGGAGAACACTCTGGATCACTGTTACACCACTGTGCGCGGTGCTTTCTGCGCTGTTCCCAAAGCAGCCCCCAGCTTCTCAGATCACTCCATGATACATCTGGTTCCTGCTTACAGACAGAGACTAAAGCTCTCGAAACCTGCAGTGAGGAGCTCCAAAGTGTGGTCTGATGAAGCTGTGGAAGAGCTGCACGCATGCATGGAATCTACAGACTGGGACCTTTTCAGAGCTGCCACAGATAGTTTGGATGAATACACGGACACTGTGACGTCATACATTCACTTCTGCGAGGATAGCATCATTCCAACAAGGACCACGGTCATCTATAACAACGACAAACCCTGGTTCACTGCTAAACTCCGGCAGCTCAGGAAAGCAAAGGAGTCTGCTTTCAGGGAGGGGGACCGCAGCGGCTACAAAGCAGCTAAATATCAGTTCAGGGACGAACTGAAAGCAGCCAAGTCCCGGCACAGAGAACGACTACAGGAGCAGTTGGGTAACAATGATGCTGCTTCTGTCTGGAGGGGCCTACGGGAGATCACCAACTACAAGCCCCCCCCCCCCCCCCCCCCCCCTGTGCTGACGACCACAAGCTAGCTGACGAACTGAACTTTTTTTTCAGGCGCTTTGATGCTGCCCCTGACACCTCCCCCACCCCCCACCACTCTAACGACCCACCCATCAGTCCTGCCCCCAGCCTGAGAATAGCCTCTAAAGATATTAAACAACTCTTCTTGAGGCTGCACCCCCGCAAAGCTCCTTGCCCGGACCACGTGTCTCCGGCCACTCTGAGACACTGCGCCAGTGAGCTAACTCCTGTGTTCACTGACATTTTCAACACCTCTCTGCAGTCCTGCCATGTCCCAGCCTGCTTCAAATCCTCCATCATTGTCCCCGTCCCGAAGAAGCCCAGGATCACAGGACTCAATGAGCACTTACGTCTGTCGTCATGAAGTCATTTGAACGCCTGGTCCTCTCCCATCTCAAGTCCTTCACCTCCCCCCTCCTGGACCCCCTACAGTTCGCCTACAGAGCCAACAGATCTGTAGACGACGCCATTAACCTGGCCCTCCACCACATCCTACAGCACCTGGACTCCCCGGGGACCTACGCCAGGGTCCTGTTCGTGGACTTCAGCTCTGCCTTCAACACAATCCTGCCATCCCTGCTCCAGGACAAGCTCCCCCAGCTCAACGTGCCCGATTCCACCTGCAGGTGGATCACTGACTTCCTGACGGACAGGAAGCAGCGAGTGCGTCTGGGGAAGAATGTCTCGGACTCTCAGATTATAAATACAGGAGCCCCACAGGGCTGTGTTCTTTCTCCCCTGCTCTTCTCCCTGTACACGAACCACTGCACCTCCAGCCACGACTCCGTGAAGCTGATCAAGTTCGCGGACGACACCACCGCGGCCATCAGCCGACCATCAGCTCCCTCATCAAGAAGGCCCAGCAGAGGATGTACTTCCTGCGGCAGCTCAGGAAAGCCAAGCTGCCTGCACAGATGTTGGTGCAGTTCTACACGGCCATCATCGAGTCCATCCTCACCTCCTCCATCACCGTGTGGTTCGCTGGAGCCACAGTCAGGGACAAACAGAGACTACAGCGCATTGTGCGGGTTGTATATTGTAATTAGTAACTGTAACTCTATTTCAAATTTAAATGTATTCCTTAGAAGTGTTTTTTATTCTTTATTTTTTATTATCTCTCTCTGAGTGTTGCACTGAGCCAAAGCAATTTCCAAGTCTGTGACTTCCTGTTACTTACGTGGCAATAAAAATTATTCTGATTCTGATTCTGACATTACAGAAAATAATGAAGTTTATCTCAATATGCAAATTTTTTTTAGAAAGACCTGTATATCACATTCCAGCCTCCATAGTAGAATGCTGTGGTCTATTGTGTCAAATGCAGCACTAAGGTCCAGTAGGACCAGCACTGTCCATTATCAGCAGCTAGTTGTAAGTCATTTGTGACTTTGACTAGTGCCGTTTCAGTGCTATGATGACCTCTGAATCCTGATTGAAAGATGCTGGATATATACACAGCCACGGCAGAACATGGTTTAAAAGCTCATGTTATTATTAGCATTAGCTACGGTGCCGCATCACAGCAATCAATCCATTAATCAATCTAATTTTATTTAGAAAGCGCTTTTTCATACAATTTGTTTTACACAAAGTGCTTTACAGTTAAGTTAAATACAATCCAAGATGCCCAGCCCAAACCCCACCGCCCCACAGACCCACCCATAAACCACATTTATTGATAACTATACCAACATGTATACAGACATACAAATGTAGGTACGCGTTCACACACACACACACACATACGCGTTTGCGTGACAAATGAGGACCTATGTCTGCACTGTGACATATCAGGAAGTGCCTTTCTTTTCTCCCGCATGATTTTATTGCCACATATGGGGACCTTGACAGGTCTGAGTGATATATAAGGTCCTACAACAGACACATCAGGTTTGAGTGACAAATAAGGACCTACAACACACACATCAGGTCTGAGTGACATATTAAGACCTACAACACACACATCAGGTCTGAGTGAGATATAAGGACCTACAAAAACACATCAGGTCTGAGTGAGATATTAGGACCTACAACACACACATCAGGTCCATTAGGTCCAAACACCAACGCTTTTTTCTGAGCAACTGTTGCCCCATTGATCTCTACCAACTGAGCTAGTGCCGCCCCACTTTAACCAACGTGATGGGACCGCATCGTGGCTATAGCTAAGATAGGGGAAGGCGGGACTTACCTGTAATATTACAATTCATAAAATTACTTATTTTATATCAACATTTAAGCCTAGGAGGTCAATTTAATACAATTCTTAAAATGTGTAATCAATTTAGAGTTCCTGACTATCACTTTAAACTGGATATATTTTTTATTAAGGAATTGTGGCTTATATCGTCTTTTGACTTTGTGTTGATTAAGATTAAAGGGGCGTTCACACCGGACTTGTTTGCATTGAAAGTGAATGGTGAAGCGCGTCAGGTGAAGCCGAGGGGCCCGGCGTCACTTGGCGCGCGTCAAAAGCTTCAAGTGAGCGCGTATTGCGCGCGACTTATGAAGCTTTTGACGCGCGAAGCGCTCGCGTATCAAAACAATCCCTCTGACGCCGAAGCTGAGCAAAGCTGAGCTTTTGAAGCTTTGACGCGGGCTTCAACCAATCAGGAGACGAGGAGCAGCAGCAGCAGAGGGTCTGTCTCTGTCATGGAGAGAAGTCATGTATCTGCTGCTGCTGTTTTATTGAGTGGCTGCATAGACTATGCAGCCACTATATGCTCTCCTACTGTTTATTCTTCTTCTTCTTCTTCCACTTCCGCCAGATTTTGTCACTTTTCAACTCTTCAACGCTTTCACCAAATTCAACAAATTATACATCGTTACGACCGGCTTCACCGTCTCATTGAGTGGCTGCATAGACTATGCAGCCACTATATGCTATCCTACTGTTTATTGAGTGGCTGCATAGACTATGCAGCCACTATATGCTCTCCTACTGTTTATTGAGTGGCTGCATAGACTATGCAGCCACTATATGCTCTCCTACTGTTTATTGAGTGGCTGCATAGACTATGCAGCCACTATATGCTCTCCTACTGTTTATTCTTCTTCTTCTTCTTCTTCCACTTCCGCCAGATTTTGGAACTTTTCAACTCTTCAACGCTTTCACCATATTCAACAAATTATACATCGTTACGACCGGCTTCACCGTCTCATTATTGATTGACTGCGGAACCTTCCGCAGTCAACCATTGGTTTTGGTGTTCTTTATTCCGTCTTTTTCCTGATTTTTGACACGTTTCACAGCTTTCACATTTTCAACAATTTCCAAAAGTTATACATCAAAACGTTCCACATGTTTGGGAGATTATTGCTATTACTTTTGGGACTTCAGCGATTTCCGGTTTTTCCGCAATCGGACAAAAATCGGTCGATTTTTCCCATTGACTTATAATGGGGATTCCACAAATTCATAGTTTTCAGAATTTTCTTCAACATTTTCAGCATTTTCTGCAGTTTGTGCATGTTCAGCTTCCACAACTTGTGAGTTTTCAGAAAAAACTAGAAACTTGCAATGGCTGAAGCCATTGCGATTGACTGCGGAACAGATCTAATGTGGAATTTAGCTGAAAAATCCTTGAAATCCTTGAAACTGTTAAAATACTTTAAACATCTTTGAAACTCCTGAAGTATTTGAAGCTCCTGATATCCTTTAAACTGTTATCCTTTATACTGGTTTACATGTAAAAACCCCTATTAAGTTGCATTATACTGGTTTACATGGAAAAATCCCCATTAAGTTGCATTATACTGGTTTACATGTAAAAAACCCTATTAAGTTGCATTATACTGGTTTACATGGAAAAATCCCTATTAAGTTGCATTATACTGGTTTACATGTAAAAATCCCTATTAAGTTGCATTATACTGGTTTACATGTAAAAACCCCTATTAAGTTCCATTATACTCGTTTACATGTAAAAACCCCTATTAAGTTCCATTATACTGGTTTACATGTAAAAAACCCTATTAAGTTCCATTATACTGGTTTACATGTAAAAAAAAACCCTATTAAGTTGCATTATACTGGTTTACATGTAAAAACCCATATTAAGTTGCATTATACTGGTTTACATGGAAAAATCCCCATTAAGTTGCATTATACTGGTTTACATGAAAAAAACCCTATTAAGTGGCATTATACTGGTTTACATGAAAAAAACCCTATTAAGTTGCATTATACTGGTTTACATGGAAAAATCCCTATTAAGTTGCATTATACTGGTTTACATGGAAAAATCCCTATTAAGTTGCATTATACTGGTTTACATGGAAAAAACCCTATTAAGTTGCATTATACTGGTTTACATGTAAAAACCCCTATTAAGTTGCATTATACTGGTTTACATGGAAAAATCCCCATTAAGTTGCATTATACTGGTTTACATGTAAAAACCCCTATTAAGTTGCATTATACTGGTTTACATGGAAAAATCCCTATTAGGTTGCATGATTACACCGAAGTCCTTGAAACTGGTGAAGTCCTTGAAACTGCTGAAGTCCTTGAAACTGTTGAATCATTGAAACTGTTGAATCATTGAAACTGTAGAAATGTCTGAAAGAGCTGAAGTCCTATTAAAATGCATGGGCCTATTAAAATGCATTGCAGAATTCTTAATGCAAATTAATGGCAGAATTCCCAAGTCCCGTAGAAAAAAACTGGAAAACTGCAGAACTCTATTTTTTTCTGAAAACTCACAAGTTGTGGAAGCTGAACATGCACAAACTGCAGAAAATGCTGAAAATGTTGAAGAAAATTCTGAAAACTGTGAATTTGTGGAAGCCCCATTATAAGTCAATGGGCAACATAATAGGGTATTTACCTGTAAACCAGTATAAAGGATAACAGTGTTAAAGGATATCAGGAGCTTCCAATCTTCAGGAGTTTCAAGATGTTTTAAAGTATTTAAAAATCAGTTTTCAAGATTTCCAAGGATTTTTCAGCTAAATTCCACATTAGATCTGGATTCCGCATTCAATTGCAATGGCTTCAGCCATTGCAATACGGTTTGCTAGTGTATTATTCCGCTTTTCCTGATTTTACAGCCCACGTTCACAGCTTTCAATTTTCAACAATTTCCCACAAGTTATAACAACAAAACGTTCCACATGTTTGGGAGAATTATTGCTAATTCACTTTGGGAACTTCAGCGATTTCCGGTTTTTTCCGCAATCGGGACAAAAATCGGTCGATTTTTCCCATTGACTTATCATTGGCTTGCCACAAATTCAAAGTTTTCAGAATTTTCTACACATTTTCACATTTTCTGCAGTTTGTGCATGTTCGAGCTTCCACCACTTGTGAGTTTTTACAGAAAAAAACTAGAAACCGTTGCAATGGCAGAAGCATTGCGATTGACTGCGGAACAGATCTAATGTGGAATTAGCTGAAAAATCCTTGAAATCCTTGAAACTGTTAAAATACTTTAAACATCTTTGAAACTCTGAAGTATTTGAAGCTCCTGATATCCTTTAAACCTGTTATCCTTTTATACTGTTTACCATGTAAGAAAACCCTATTAAGTTGCATTATACTGGTTTACATGAAAAATCCCCATTAAGTTAGCATTATACAGGTTTAAACATGTAAAAAACCGCTATTAAGTTGCATTATATGCAAATAACTATTTAAGTCAGGTATTTACCAAGTTTAGTGTAACCTGTGTTCAATATCCTTCTGTAATTGTCAAAGCATCAATAACATCATTCCTATTGTCATATTAGTGTCATTTCACTGAAAATGGCAAATAACATGAATATGAATCTTGATATCAGTCATATTGATCTCAATCTTAATCTATTGTGAAAATTGGAATTAATGTACAACACACTTCACCTGAGTTCAAAGCTATGCTCAGATAAACCTCCTTGCTTAGTTAAATATAATCAACTGTGTTATGTTTCAACTGTGTTAACTGATAACAAATGCTAAACCCCAAAGTATCTATTTTTTCAGCAATATTGTCATTCAGAAATATAACTCCATACCATATGTGTGTAATCTAATTCCTCATTTCAAATAAACACCATCAATGATTAAATAGTCAACCCATAGTCAAATAGTCAAAATGTCAAAAATTCAATGTCTAATAAATTGTCAACCAATTAAAAGTCAAAAGTCTCAGTAGTCATTGTCACTGTAGCTGTGTAGCAGCTGCAGCTGTATATTTACTCCAGCAACACATTAATCATTCTTACATCATTACATCATTACATGTAATAATTATCCAACTCTGTAGTTACAGTAGTTACCTCTCAACATATAGTTTCCTTTACATCAGTTTATTATCATTAAGTAATTGTTTCAGATCATTGTGATCAGATCAAACATCTAATCAGTCTAAATGTGACTCTCAAGTACTTATACTCTAGTAACCAATATTACTCTCTATGGCATCAGTCTATATGCCCTGTGATGTTTCTTACATCAGTGACTCACTCACAATACACTTCACTTTAATCATTATACAAAACTTACTTCTTTTAGAAGCCACTGTATTTATGGTCCTGACAATTTCACCAAATAAATATTAGACTAAGAAACAGTTATGCCCAAATTAAACTATTTTCCCAATTGGTTCTGATCTGATACAACCACTTCAGTGCAGAAGTGACCACTGTAACACATAAGACTCTTCCCAAACTTTGATAAGACTCCTCTTATCTGAAACATGTGGATCATCTCATTTCATATATTTCACATAAGCTTCATCTTTCCCATTATGTGTAATTATTCAAAACTCACTTTCAAAAACCTTTTCACAAATTAGATTTTCAAAATACCTTTCATTCTTTCAACAGATTATTGAAACCTTTTTATAGATCCTTCATTGATCCAAATATTTTTACCATTTTACTAATTTATTCCCAATTATTCTCAAGTGTATTTGCAATTCTATCTTTCTATCCTTCTATCCTTCTATCCTTCTATCTTTCTATCCTTCTATCCACAAATTTAATCCAATGTATTAATGACATTCTCTTTGAGTGGAGGTCTCATTTACTGTTGACCTCTCGACAGCAGAATGTTGGCAAATGAATGTTCTTCTTCTTCTCCAGATCGCTCCAAACGCACCTGTGTCACATCCACTCACTCTGAAAATGGAGGCGTACAGTAAAACATTCACAAATAATCTAGAAACTTTATTCAACACTTTATTCAATCTCTGTTTCAGATAAAATCTATCCTTTATTCAATTATCTCTGTGATGTTTAGTACTGTCAGCATCTTTGATCTATGCTATAGAAACAAACAGTTGTAATGTCGTTATTTTAACAGTCTCTAATCCATGCTGATGTGTGATTTTACAGCAGCCTGACTTTCTGTACAGATATTTGCAAATTTAATCTTATTCAGTTCTCTGACTGTGTCTTATTCTTGTTTTCTTTGACGTTCTTCTTTCTTCCTCTGGAGGTCCACTTGATGTGCAACATTGTCAGTATAGAGGCTTTTTGTCATACCCCCAAGACCAATAACTTCATCCAGTTTGTGTCTCACTGGCAGAGGCAGTCCTGCCTGTATCTTGGCTCTCAGAATCGATCGTTCCAAGTGGTTCACTTCCGGGTCTTCTCCAGTAATGTTTCTCCACTTCTGATACGCTCTGGACAAATATACTCTTGCATTCTCTTCTGGTCCCAATGGTTCAATCAGGACATTATCAGGATGTATGTGTGTAGGAAACACCTCCTTCAAAGCTTTCCACATTCTACCTCTGTTACAGGCAAAAAGATCTGCATCATTTACTGATGTCTTCACATAGTGACATAGTTCAGCTCTCTGTAAGATTTCCTCCATGGCCACAACACCCAGGAGTGTCGCAAACAGTCTCTTGATGTCACCCATTGCAAGAATAGTCCCCACAGAAATCTCTTCTAGTTTTGAAATCCAAGGATGTGCTCCATCTTGGATCATGGGCAGCTTCTCCATGACCTCAGACAGATCTGTGTTCTTCCATGGTCTGTACTCCAGGTCTCCTCCACAGACCACTACAGGACACATGTTATTGATTGGTTTGATTCTTCTTGATCGTACTTGAAAAGACATTGGTGTTAATATTTCTTCACCTCTAACGTCTGTGTGTTCTCGAAGTGGATTTTCTTGAGTAAATGCAGGCAGCTGTGAATATGAATCTGAGTGTTTCAGAGTGTTCTGAGTCTGTGGTTCATGTTTATGTGAGAAATGTCCATCACTGTTTATTGTTACTTTCCCAGCTTTCTGGATGTCTTCATTTCCTTTGTTTAAGCCTTTTAAAAGTTTCTTTGCCACAACTTCAAACAACTCAAGTGTTCCAAGTTCAATCTGACGTTTCTCGTTCCTCTTTCGACCTCTACAACCTTTGTTTTCTTCTGCTTTGTATGTAGAGATTAGGACTTTGAGAGTTTTGATGACTTCGATTGAAAACGTCCGTTCGATCGGCGACATCGATATCTGACCACCGATGATGCCATTTTTTCTAAATTTTACTGATATTGTCCACAAGTGGATTATTTGTCTGTACCACTTCTATTGGTGTGATAGTTTTATTCAAACTAGGTTTAGAACTGTCAGCGTACATTTTGCAAAGCACTGTAACAACCGCGCAATTAATTAAAATATAACAGTCAAATTTGATTACTCCCTAAATGATTTAAGTTAACCCCTAATTAAATTATTTAATCAGAGATTAAACAACACCATCCTATTTTTACTCAATAGCTTCAACCCAATTGTAAGTCAATAAACTATTACTCACTTCTCTCTCTTTTTATTTATTTTATCGACTAATGCTATTTTACTTCATAAGTACTGAAATTTTAACTTGCTAGTGGTAATCTATTACTCTATTCTGTTATTTAAGTCTAAACCAGACATCAACAAAATGCAACCTTTTTGGGATTCCTAAAAGTGAATTAAACCAGACCCAAATATTATTGCAGCATATTTTGGTAAATTAAAAAATGTTTGATCATTTTTAGACCAAAGATAAATCTCTCAGCTCAGTCAGTTGCCAAAGTCCTGTGTCATTTATAACAGATTAACATATGTGTGTAATGATGTCATCTAACAAACAAGTGCATCATGGGAAACATTTGTGGATAGAATACACTGCACCTGATGAAGAGCAGCTTTCATTGGATCTGTTGAAACGAGGAAGGTCGTCTTTTTCTCCACTGGACCCAGCTCTGGTCAAACACCTTTGCTCTCGTTCAGCACAAAAGAGAGAAAAACCAAACTTCAGTTTGAGTTAATCATAAACATCAAAAATCAAAAGTGACACATCAGTGTAAATCTGACTGTCAAACTCATTATGTCATTCTGAACATGGATTATTCCTGTAACTATGATAGATTACTTAGATCAACAGTGAGTTATTATATCATAATAAACTAGGCATCAAAATGCTTTATGACAAACACTCTCTTTCACATAACTCCACCCTAGTGAGTCGTCACTACACAAAGGCAAAAATGTAAAGACGAATGGACTTCACACACAAAAAAAATGACTAGTCTCTCTTTCACAAAACAAACAAAAACAAAAACTTGTAAGTGTAAGTCCACTTGTGCTCACAAAATAGCAGCTTTTGTGATCATAAGCAACAAAAATCAAAAATCCTCAAACCCAAAAATCTAAACTAGTCTAGTCAATCTAAGACTGTTAAAATCAATGAACTTTACATTCTTTGATTTTAAGGCAAAGGAAGGTTTCTCACCCATCATCTGTACTTCTTAGCAAGTTTTCCCGACGTTTCGTCCTCAACCTAGCGGACTTCTTCAGGGAATGAATTCTCGGACCGCGCGTTGGAGATTTATAACCTATGGGTGTGGTTAGCCACACCCTAATCCTGATACTAACTCGTAAACAAACTAAGGTCTGCTTGATGTAGAAGGGAGCAGATCTAACGACCCTGCTGCGGGGAACGACCCTAACTCCTTAGCATGTCACAGACCTATTGTCTGCTGGGATGCTCAAGTGGAGTGCAGGTCTCACCCCTCCTAACTCATTAGCATGTCACTGACCTTGTCCCAAGTTAGGGCGTTGTTTTTAGGATGTCGTCATAGATGCGAGGCAAAACAAATCTTAACCCTCCTCCTCTGTTAAGAGAAGGTTTTTGTTTCCTCACAAAAATGGCTTCTTTCACTCCTCTCTCAAACCAATTCTTCTCCCGAGCCAGAATTTTAACCTCTGTGTCATCCACCGTGTGGTTGGAGGCCTTGAGGTGGAGATGAACAGCCGACTGTGGCCCACTAGAGTTTTCTCTACGGTGTTGGTAAAGTCGTTTCTGTAGAGTTTGTTTGGTTTCTCCAATATAGTGGTCAGTGCACTCCTCTTCACTACATTTAACTACACCACATTGCTCTGTTTGTGTCTAGGTGTTTTGTCTTTGGGATGCACTAATTTCTGTCTTAACGTGTTGAAAGGTTTGAAATACACAGGGATTTTGTGTTGCCTAAAGATTCTTTGTAGTTTCTCTGAAACTCCCGCCACATACGGTAAGGACACGCCTCTCCTCCTACTTTCTTCTGTCTGTTGGATTGTGTCTCTGGCCTTTCTCGTCCTTTGGGCTTTAGTAAAAGACCACTTGGGGTAGCCACATCTGGAAAGTGCTCTCTGAACATGTTTGGTTTCTCTGTTCTTTCCCTCCGAGCTTGTGGGGACCTGGTGGGCTCGGTGTTGAAGCGTTCTAATGACCCCGAGTTTGTGTTGTAGCGGATGATTTGAGTCAAAGGCCAGGTACTGGTCAGTGTGAGTGGACTTTCTGAAGACCTCAGTCTCTAATTGTCCGTTCTCCAGTATGATGACCTTACAATCTAGAAAGGCGAGTTCACTCTCCTCGCAAGAAAAATACAACAAAACTACTGTATGAAGATTCTCAATTTAAGAATTCGACGACTTAACATAGAGATTATAAACCTAAAGGACGAGATAGAGTGCCTTAAGCACAAACTGGAATTGGCAGTCTCACCAGAGTTTTTTCAGAGGATTTGGACGTTTACGGAAACTGCCCAACTGAACCATCACAAGGCCAAAGAACGTCAGATAGGCAAATTTCTAAAACTCCAAAACCATAATTCTTTTCAACATTCTAAAAGTGAAATTGGACAAGGCTTGGACAGGGAGAATTGGGTCAAAAATCTGTCCGATCGGCATTTATCACAAGCGGAAAAAGATGTTCTTACTAAAGGCCTAAATTTTGCAATAACCCCAAAAGACATTCCTACAATTGAATACATCACAGCAGCAGAAGCAGCCATTAGAAACAACAAACTAACTGAGAGTGAGGCGGGGGCCCTCAGACTGAGAGTCTCTGCAACACTCAAAAGTGCGAAGCCCCCACAATCCAATGTCTCATTAGATGAGCAAAAAGCATTAATGGCATTACAAAAGGATGAGAGTATAACTATTTTACCAGCTGACAAAGGCAGATGCACAGTTATCCTCAACAGCTCAGACTATGAGGCCAAAGTTAATCAGTTACTCTTAGACACCAACACGTACCAGCCATTGAAGAGGGACCCTACCAGTGGGTTTAGGAAAAAGATTATAGACTTCCTTCAGAGCTTAGTGAAAGAAGGCATTATTGAAAAACCACTATATTACAAACTTTACCCAGGAGACACCATTCCCAGTATTTATGGACTCCCAAAAATACACAAACAAAACTTTCCACTTCGGCCTATTGTATGTAGCATAGACTCTATCACCTACAACCTGGCTAAACACCTCAAAACCATTCTGGCTCCTTTGGTGGGTAACACCCACCATCACATAGAAAACACAAAAGAATTTGTAAATAAAATCAAACACCTCCAGTTTGACACAGATGAGACAATGGTCTCGTTTGATGTGACATCGCTTTTTACGTCGGTCCCTATTACAGAGGCGGTGGAGGCTGTAAGAGAAAGCCTACAGAAAGACGCCACACTAGGGGAGAGAACGAAACTAACAGCTGACCACATCTGTGAAATACTTGAAATGTGTCTTAACACCACATATTTCCAATTTAGAGGCACCTTCTTTAGACAGATTCATGGCTGTGCGATGGGCTCCCCAGTCTCTCCTATAGTGGCCAATCTGTATATGGAGAAACTGGAGGAACAAGCCCTTGTCTCTTACCAAGGGACAGCGCCAAGCCATTGGTTTCGATATGTAGACGATACATGGGTTAAGTTAAAGAAACAGGAAGTGGAACCATTTTCAGAACACATTAATTCGGTGGACCCTTTTATAAATTTCACTCGCGAGGATGCTAAGGAGAGTGAACTCGCCTTTCTAGATTGTAAGGTCATCATACTGGAGAATGGACAATTAGAGACTGAGGTCTTCAGAAAGTCCACTCACACTGACCAGTACCTGGCCTTTGACTCAAATCATCCGCTACAACACAAACTCTGGGTCATTAGAACGCTTCAACACCGAGCCCACCAGGTCCCCACAAGCTCGGAGGGAAAGAACAGAGAAACCAAACATGTTCAGAGAGCACTTTCCAGATGTGGCTACCCCAAGTGGTCTTTTACTAAAGCCCAAAGGACGAGAAAGGCCAGAGACACAATCCAACAGACAGAAGAAAGTAGGAGGAGAGGCGTGTCCTTACCGTATGTGGCGGGAGTTTCAGAGAAACTACAAAGAATCTTTAGGCAACACAAAATCCCTGTGTATTTCAAACCTTTCAACACGTTAAGACAGAAATTAGTGCATCCCAAAGACAAAACACCCAGACACAAACAGAGCAATGTGGTGTATTCAATTAAATGTAAGTGAAGAGGAGTGCACTGACCACTATATTGGAGAAACCAAACAAACTCTACAGAAACGACTTTACCAACACCGTAGAGAAAACTCTAGTGGGCCACAGTCGGCTGTTCATCTCCACCTCAAGGCCTCCAACCACACGGTGGATGACACAGAGGTTAAAATTCTGGCTCGGGAGAAGAATTGGTTTGAGAGAGGAGTGAAAGAAGCCATTTTTGTGAGGAAACAAAAACCTTCTCTTAACAGAGGAGGAGGGTTAAGATTTGTTTTGCCTCGCATCTAGCAGGCCGTAGCGTATCGCTGATGCCTTCACAAAGAGGGTAAGATGGATGTAAACGTTGGCAAGCTGCATCTAGCGATCCACTACATTTCTGTATTTAGGGAGCCGTTTGAGTGGGTTTGGAGCTGAGCTGTTGCTTTGCACAGTACTCAAAGACTCACCTCCCAACACAAGCCATATTGTCTTTACCCACTAAAGAGAATCTGTGCCCTTAAGCGCTGTGCCCCATAACTTTATCAACAGGCCTCTAATCAGAGCGAAAACATAGTTAGAATGAAGTGTGAGGAGATGGTGCGCATACTAGTCGCCTGGCAGACTTTTTCTTGCTTCAATTGCTTACAACTCCTGCCCAAGCGGAGAGGGTGATGGAGGATAATGGAGTTAGAAGCTAAATTTGTCACAATTCATGCATCAAATCTTGTCAAATAGTGATTAAGGTTAATAAACTTTTCCTTCATAATGAATGTTTTTCAACCAGTAAAGTTCCAAATATAGTCTTTTAAACTTTTTGATCTGGGCTGGAAACATGCAGCTTTTTTTTCTATCTGTAAATTGTAATCTATTTTACACACTGATCGAGACCAGAGCAGAGAGGAATCATGGACCAAACCAAGCAGAGCAAGAGGAAATCGACAAGAGGGGATTTCCTCTTTCATTTATTTGAAAAATGCTAATAAAGTATTCAGCATTTACACTCAGATACCAGAGCAGAGAAAATGATCGGCACCAAGCGCTATTCACTCTGCTGCTGTGACCGATTCATGGCATTGGCGCCCGTAAACTCCGGACAAATATCTACTTATTTCCCCCCTACATGTACGTTCTGGAAGTAAAGTAAATCCGAATGTCATTGCTGGCAAATATGTAGTGGCTCTACTCCCCTAGCGCTAAATGCTAAATGTGGCGACTCACTAGGGCATATTACATACTTCACGACCTCCATAAACTAAACATAAACTATAGAGTAATATCTATAAACTTTTTTTGAAATATTCCCATAGGACCGACCTTGTTTTGTAAGCCTGGCGAGATTGCCAACTGACGCAAGAACAGCTATAGGTTTCCCATCCAAGCCACGAAGGCAGCAGCACCATAGGTCTTCTCCATCTCCCCCGTCCTCTTGCACACGTGACTGATGGCAGCAGGTTTCTGAAGAAATAAAAAAAATATATTTATTATATAATCCACCAAACTATAACAGCAACAGCGTCAGGCAAACTGTCTATATACTGTAGATTTATCTTATTGCCTATACAGGAGTAAGTAAGTTAAAAAAAACTTGTTTAAAGCGTGTTCACAGACCAGGTTAATAGTGCTTCAAATTCTACAGTTAAAGACAATCTACAAATATCAGTGAAATACAAAAATACAACTACAACCACCATTGGAGCACGCATACTCCGCCCACACCACACATCAACTCAACAAAACTTTTAATTGTATAGCCTTTCAAAGCTGGTGTAACAAACATTAACTATGTATAAAAAAAATAAACTATGTAAAAAAATCCATCTACTGTAACAATTTCCTCCTCTCCACAACAGTATTGCCTGCTGTCACATCTGTCATATTTTTTCCAGACAGGACACTGAAAAAACCAGAAGACATGCCACTCTCAACCAAAAGAGTTTAGTAACTTTTGATGCAGACCTGAATGTTTTGTCGGATTTTACATAATAGTAGCAGTATAATTTTTCATTGGTCATCAGAATAATAATCTTGAGTCCCATATTTTTCGAAGATTTTGCACATTTTAAAATAAACAAAAAACATTACAAAATTAAAAGCTATAAGAAGTGAAAGTTGGTAGAGCATTGGCCATCATGCCTGTATGTCGTGGGTTCATACCCCCTCCATACACCTTTCTCCACCGACTCCCACTGATGACTGCTGTCGTTGTGTCCTTGGGCAAGACTCTTAACCCCACTTTGGCCCAAAGCCCCCGCTGAAAGAACCCGGCTTCTGCTCACACGATAGAGCAGGCCCGTCCTTCTGTGGACTCACCATCCTGCGAGGTTCAGTGAGGGGCAGGTGCTATGAGACTTTGGGTGGCAACTCTGACTGCCACCACAGCCCCCCTGACCCAGAAATTGGATTAAATATTAGAAAAAGGATGGATGGATGGATGAGTTAAAGTGGTCAAGACTCATGCTTCCTAACATGTCACTTTTTACAAGACTCATTACTGATGTCAACAAACCAAAAAGTTATCATTATAGTATTATTTATGTACAAAAGATAGCCTACCAAGTGAACAGAAACATGTGCAGTCTATTTCATTCAAACCTCAAGAAAAATAGAAAGTAACACATATTTTCTATCTGTATCTGCGGATTTTGAATCTGATCCATGCCGCTGCAGGATAGCTAAGAACAGTGATGAACTGGTACATTTAATGGACAACTAAATGAAAACGTGGTCATGTCCCACCCCAAAGGACCAATGGCTCCTATATGTATTTCATTATTTGCCTGGTGCTAAATAGGTGGTTAAGGTAAAACACTGCAGTAAAACCAAAAAGCTGCAGCTCAAGTCTTGACTAAACCAAGTAGAAGTCTGACCACATATAGTCCAAGTTTCTCAGTTTTTTGCAACTGGCTTCCTGTGCCTCAGAGAATAGACTTTAAAGCACTCTAATTGTGTATAAATCTCTCCATGCCTCGCACCACAGTATTCATAGACATGTTAGCGCCAAACAAACCCACGCTCTGACTCCTGAGTAGCACAGGGACTGCCACCTGCTGGTACCCAGGGACAGGATTAATTAAGGGGATGCACGTTTCATTCATGCGGCCAGGAATTTAGAATCAGTCTCCCTGAGCTTGTGAGAAGGCCTCGGGTCCCTGGAAATGTATATGTCCAGCTGAAAACAGTCTTATTCAGGTAAGCAAAGGACTAATTTATGAAGCATATTTTAAATTCTTAACATTTTTATCTTTTTAATACAATATGTTTTATATGAGTATACAACACGTTTTAAATAAAAAACGTATTATTACTGTCCTTTAATAGCTTGTTGAACATTTGGCTACCAGTATGAATTGTGCCTTTAAAAATAAATTTGATTGATTTGAAGGAATCGATAACTTGTCCTAAAATAATGAATTCAAAAAACCCTAACAAAGACATATCTTCATTGTAAAGTATCACAATATACAACCCAGTGTCCTTATTATTTGTTGACAACATTTGCCACAAGTTTTCAGACCTCTTATGTTATAAAGTTATGGGAATCCGAGGCCCTTTTACATAAACTTGTGCCATAGTGGCCTTATTTGCACACTATGTGCCAATATTGCCACACCGTTTTGCCTCAAATAAAAATCCAAAGGTTATGTTTTGGTACTTAAAAGCTTCCTAACTGCAAAGGATTTCAAAGTTAATATTTTTTGTTTACAGTGTAATTACATGCTGTGTAAAACAAGCTTAGTTTCCTTTTAGTTTATTTGCTTTATATTACATGGATGTATCATGTAAATAATGCAGGAGTCCAAATACCAAAAAACGAACACAGCTGTAAAATAAAACATGACATTATGGTCCATGTCCAAAACAGATCAATCTTGGTTGCTCTGACATGACCTTATTGGAAAAACAGAACAAATACACAGGGAGAATCTTACTGTTTACCGCCTTCTGCAATACTAGAAATCCAATGTAAATGAACGGACATTTTTACAGCTCCCATCAACCATATTCCCAAAGAAGAATAACAGAATGTGATAATGGAAACTATGATTCCGATCTATCCTTTGGTATTTTGTGATTTTCGCTCACCTGTGATGAAGTCCACGGAGCTATACATCTCTCTGTCAACATCAAGGTCACCTGCACATATCTGATGCGATCAACACACACAGATACAAAAAAGTTATGTTTTATCCATAGTCCCTCATGAATCTCCATAAAACAAATGCTGCTGGTCTGATTTACATCGTCTGTCTTCCCAGTCCCTCAAGCCAAACAGTTTCATCATTGTTTGAATTCACACCAATCCCATTAAACACACACAATAAATTACCAAGTTTGTTCTTTTTTACCACAATGCAGATTTGTCTGTACCTGGCGTATCAACTTCTAAGACCATCAGATTGGTGGGATTATCTGTCGGTCTTTGTGTTTAGTTGATTAGTTTGTCATTATTTCTTAATATCCATCTATACAATGTACAAAAGGGTTCCATGGGGTAAAAGAGAAATAAGCAGGTAATCAAGGCGGTCAAACTGTGGGATTTACAAAAGGCTTCATTCATTCAGCCTTAATATTATACATTATTTTCACAATTTAAGTAAATTATAGAAATAATTCTGAGTTTCTTCACCTGGTTATTAACAAACTGCGCTGATGGAAATAAACTAATCATGAAAGTAATGCTTTTCGCTGTGCATTTGTTAGTCAATACAAATACGCTGGCCTCTCACGACCCCTTATGTGACTTTACATTTAACTCCATAATTAATAGGACAAATACATGCACCAGTCCGAAACACGACTTCAACCGTTATCAGCGATTTATTTGCTTCCTGTGTGCCGTAATGTTTATTGGAAAGTGGAAAAAAAACAAACTGTTCTAACCGCCTACTTGCTCTGCTACTCGAGGAGAGACGCATTGATCACCATCCCGAACGGCGACACAAGGCGGAAAGAGGTATTAAAACACGGTCCCAGTCGGATTAGAGGACTGAGGAAACACAGCCCAAACAGACGGCCCCACGGGAGTGACCTCCATCATCAAAGTGGTAGAGATTCAATGTTGTGATGAAGGCAACTCCACACAATTCCTTCAAACAATAACCTAATAGAATATATCAAGAGAACCCGAAAGAAATACTGCTCAGTTCCATTTGCAAACGAGGATCAAACCAAAGAAGTAGAGGTAGGGAAAAAAAGATATTGCGATATTTAATACAATTATTAAACCGTTCAATCTTTTGGGTTTAACGCAAGATTATTGTTACTACAATTAAGGCTGCTTTTTTTTGACTCAGGTCCTGGTGTCCTGAATGTTCAATATAAAGTTCTTTGCACTTTCCTCCTACATTTTTGCACTTCAGGCTGTGCACAAAAGTAGGTCAGTGTCTCCCAAATGTTTTTGCCTATTTAAAAATATATCATATACACATCACATGCATGTGAGATATATAACAATTAAAAGCAAGAGGCCATCTAGTTTAAAGCAAATATAAGTGAAAAATCTCCATACAGGATTAAATTATCAGAAATCAAAAGTTGAAATTGCATTTCCTGTACATTTACGGAAGAAAAGAAGCACTCCGCATTTGAATACTCCTGTGTGCTCATTTACCTTTTTATTGTGCTTCATATTATGCTTTATATCTTTTTAGTGTAAAGTCTGTGTATAGTCTTCACTTGAATCTTAATGTAATGAGAAAATACTCTCAAAATGATGCATATCTTGAGGGGTTTGTGAAGACATAATAAATGTGCTTTTTACAAGCTGAACTCTGGCAAAAAAACAGAGAACTGTTGGTGTTCAGTTGGATAATGTGTAGATCATTATAAAAGTGACAATTGTGTATTTTACCTCAATTTTGTAATGCCTTAGAATAATATTGAGTGATCATGATCGTAATACATCGCATCTCGCAACTATTAAATTGGACTTGTGCCCTAGATACGCAACATCATATTTTTGCCAATTCCCACCTGACAACATCAATAAATACTTTGGGTTTATTAAACTAATAAAGATGTTTGATTTTGAGTCATTATCAGCAATAACAACAAAATACAACCAATAACTGATCCAACTGCAATGATTCGCCTGGATACACGATTCACCGATTATTTATAAAAACCCAAACAAAATGAAATATTAAACAACAGATGACAACATTACCCTTCACCTCTTGACAAAGACATTAGCTTCTCTTTATTACGGATCTTTCCTCGCCAGCCAAGCAACTGCCGTGGCAGATGCGCCCAAAAGTGCCTAAAAACATTACAAACTTTTTTTATTGGAGAAGACTCATTCACAAGGCAGGACTGGTGAAAGTAGATGATCCAGGACACTCAACATTTTATGGCCATGGTCCATCAGCTCCCACTCAACCTGTTTGTTTTTTATCATTGCATTTCTTGCTTTGACCCGTTAAAATTTCTCAGATTTGGTGTTTAAATTCAACGGTTTTGTTAAGTCCTCTCAGATAAAGCTACTGTTGGTGATTTAGGGCAATAACGAGAAAGATCTGAATCGAATTGATGCTATACCCACAAATCTGGATAATGTTTTGGACTCTTTCCAACTAGTTTCTGAATAAAAAACGATCGATTGGGAATAAATTGCATAACCGGAGTTAGATTTTGGTTTGTCTCAACTTGGAAGCACACAGTAATGCCAATCTACACACTACAAAGCAGTAAGTAATCTTTATTTATATAGCTCCTTACACAGAACCAGAGTCACTAAGTATTAGCACTCGTGTTCACAACAAGAAGGATCACAGTTTGATTCTTTCTACATGGAGTCCCCCATGTCAGCTAAAGGTTCCCATCCCTGGAAGCAGCGTTTTCCTTGGCAACCACTAAAAACATCAACAATACTTCGAAATGTCCCTGCTGGGGACCCACTAAAGGTTCCTTCTTTTCTTATTATGATTGCGTGTTTGAGTTTTAAATCTAATCTAAAAATGTTTTTTTACACCTTTTAACCCCATCAAAAGTTTTTAAACTTTTACATGTATTTGTATGTATTTTATGATGTTTGCTTTTATTGATTAATTCTATCCTTTCGGGTCTGAAGCACTTGGGGAGCTGTTTATGTAAATGTTCTATACAAACAAACCTACATGACCTTTTGTATTGCGGTGACAACAGATGCAAATTGACCAAGGCTACTCTCCCTGGATGCTAACATGCACCAATAAACAATAAATTACTGTAATTTAGGTTAATACCAGTGTACTCGCCAACAAAGTCTCCTTGTGTTCAACTGTTAGATTCTTTTCTATTTTTTTTTACTATGTCTTTATTTTTGTGATAAATTTTGGTATTTATTTGTCCATTTTGGTTTCTGCCACTGATGCAAATAGGTACATTTAATCTTAAATGTTTATGTTATTGTAGAGTTTACATTGCCAGGTTCACATGTTTCACATTCAACCCTCACAACTCTACCCCTAAGCACCCAACCAAACTTAACATACTTGAGATGTCACTTGTATTACTAGACAAGAGACAAAACTCAATTCAATTGGGGGAAGGGGACTACATGAAGTAAAAGAGCCTATTGCTATAATCTGGCATGTAACCATTCATGATTCTAATGTGTCAGTTTCCATTGGAAATGCACTGACCCATTCAAATCAATACATAAATAAATAAAAAAATATTTTTATATAGCCCTAATCCCAACAGCATAATCTCGTAGGACTAAACAAAACCGTTGCAGTTCACCAACACAGACAGGAAATCCACAAACGACGACTGCTGTAGTGAATTTGGGGCGATACAAAAATAAATTTAATTGAATATCAGTCTGCACCCTCATTTCACACACGTTTAGAAACAGAAAATATAGATCCATGTGTAATGAATGTTGATATACCTACAGACTTTTGTTATGAACAATGGAAATCCATTTCCTTGGCTAATTGGCCAGAGCAATAAAAACCTAATTCCAATCATCCTGTACATAACGCACTTTTAATAACCAAATCAATCCACTGTCTTCTCTGCTTTGTCCTAAAACTGTCAGAGCCTCAGGTTGTGAGTGAAGACAGAATGAGAATTATAAAACTCTCCGTAAACTGCTGCCACCGGGTTAAACCACAGATAACAGGCCAAACAACCGACTGAAATTTGTAAAGCAGCACCAACACCATCTCAGCACCTTCAACGCCACAGAACAATAACTTACTCCTCGGGTCGACACAACTCCATTCAGCATTATTAAAATGTTTTTTTATTTCCCTTGTTAATATAAGTACATCCATTTTTTCATAGAGAACAAGAAATGCTTGCATATACAAAGGCTCTTTCTTTCATTTCAAATATTTTGCATGATTTAGGTCAGGATCCAGTGGTGGCAAAATGCAGTAATCAAAGAGACATACTAATTCCAACACAAAAATGACCCACACTACCGAATTTTAGATTTTCAAACCTTTAAAGACTTCAGATAAACACGTTTTATTAAAGCTGTAGAGAGACACAAAAGGCCTAGTGTATACTTGCGACGCGTGCTTACTTTAATCGGTTGCGTGGAACCTACGTAAGCACAATTGACTTATACTGGCGCGTTCCCCTACGGAGTTATGAGAGGAGAAATGTTGTAACCCACAACAAACCACATAGGGCGATCACACAGAGCGGACCCCATTTAACGCTGCAACTTATGTCCTCTACAGAACAACAATAGCAAACAAAGCAGTTTGATCTCATTACATCGTATATATATTTTATGATAGTCCACAGTCTCCTTGATATCAGCTCTTGAGCCCCAAACATGCTTTTCCTTCTAAGCCCCAAAGCTCTCTGCTCCAAAGTTCCTCCGTCCATGACCCTCTGCTGCAGCCAGCTAATGCTTCCTTCCCAATACACACACACTACCAATCACAGCGAGATACCTTGCGCGACCCTTACTTAGTTAGAAAATGTTGATGCTGCAGGTCATGGCAATGTAATGGCCTTGCGGTGATCAACCGCGTTGCTCAGTGACGTCCACGTCACCTCGTAAGCACCTCGCCGCGCAGTATAACACTATGCTTAAGGTTCTGAGACCATATTAGGACTGCTTACACATATAAAACCTCTGAAAGAGAACATTTCAGGATTCGCTGACTTATAAACACATTTAAAAACCAAGTTAAAGTTTACATATGGGTAGAATTGAAAATCTAGAAATTAATGTCATAACATCCAGATGGAGTGCCCCATTTCATTGTACACCACTAGGCATACTTATGTACCAAAACCTAGTCCTGTATAAAATATTTCAATATATAGAAATATGATTTGAAAAAGAATAAAAACAATGTATTTTTTCCTGGATATAGCATTAATAATATACAATTACCTAGAAAAAATACACTTTATTTCATGCTAAATGGAATGGAGATGCGTAATGTAGCCATACTTGCGAAAGTATTCGCCCCCTTGAACCTTTCAACATTTTGCCACATTTCAAGCTTAAAACCTAAAGATATAAAACAAATATTTTTTGTCATGAATCAACAAGTGGGACACAATCGTGAAGTGGAACGAAATTTATTGGATAATTTAAACTTTTTTAACAAATAAAAAACTGAAAAGTGGGGAGTGCAATATTATTCGGCCCCTTTACTTTCAGTGCAGCAAACTCAGTCCAGAAGTTCAGTGAGGATCTTTGAATGATCCAATGTTGTCCTAAATGACTGATGATGATAAATAGAATGCACCTGTGTGTAATCCAGTCTCCGTATAAATGCACCTGCTCTTTGATAGTCTCAGGGTTCTGTTTAAAGCGCAGAGAGAACCATGAAGACAAAGGAACACACCAGGCAGGTCCGAGATACTGTTGTGGAGAAGTTTAAAGCCGGATTTGGATACAAAAAGATTTCCCAAGCTTTAAACATCTCAAGGAGCACTGTGCAAGCAATTATATTGAAATGGAAGGAGTATCAGACCACTGCAAATCTACCAAGACCCGGCCGTCCCTCCAAACTTTAATCTCAAACAAGGAGAAGACTGATCAGAGATGCAGCCAAGAGGCCCATGATCACTCTGGATGAACTGCAGATAACTACAGCTGAGGTGGGAGAGTCTGTCCATAGGACAACAATCAGTAGTGCACTGCACAAATCTGGCCTTTATGGAAGAGTGGCAAGAAGAAAGCAATTTCTCAAAGATATCCATAAAAAGTCTTGTTTAAAGTTTGCCACAAGCCACCTGGGAGACACACCAAACATGTGGAAGAAGGTGCTCTGGTCAGATGAAACCAAAATCGAACTTTTTGGCCACAATGCAAAACGATATGTTTGGAGTAAAAAAAACACAGCTCATCACCCTGAACACACCATCCCCACTGTCAAACATGGTGGTGGCAGCATCATGCTTTGGGCCTGCTTTTCTTCAGCAGGGACAGGGAAGATGGCTAAAATTGATGGGAAGATGGATGGAGCCAAATACAGGACCATTCTGGAAGAAAACCTGTTGGAGTCTGCAAAAGACCTGAGACTGGGACGGAGATTTATCTTCCAACAGGACAATGATCCAAAACATAAAGCCAAATCTACAATGGAATGGTTCACAAATAGACGTATCCAGGTGTTAGAATGGCCAAGTCAAAGTCCAGACCTGAATCCAATCGAGAATTTGTGGAAAGAGCTGAAGACTGTTCACAAACGCTCTCCATCCAACCTCACTGAGCTCCAGCTGTTTTGCAAGGAAGAATGGGAAAGAATTCCAGTCTCTCGATGTGCAAAACTGATAGACATACCCCAAGCGACTTGCAGCTGTAATTGCAGCAAAAGGTGGCGCTACAAAGTATTAGCGCAAGGGGGCCGAATAATATTGCACGCCCCACTTTTCAGTTTTTTATTTGTTAAAAAAGTTTAAATTATCCAATAAATTTCGTTCCACTTCACGATTGTGTCCCACTTGTTGTTGATTCTTGACAAAAAATGTAATTTTTATATCTTTGTTTGAAGCCTGAAGCACTGTATATTGAGTATTTATACTTTTTTTTTATTTTTTTTTATCTATTGATACTTGGCAAAAGCATATCGATTTTCCGAATCGCGGGAGAAAGTATCGCCACACCCCTAGGCACAGCGCGTCTTGATCCATCAGCCGCTGCTGATCAGAGCAGAGTTAGAGCGGGGGACGATCGAGCAGAGTTTGTGACACTAAAGTGTGGATTTATAGAAAACTGAAGGATTTAAGAAAAAAAGGTCGGGATGAGTTCTATATTGGGAGAAATTCTGGGGAGACCACATGAATTTAGTCTTGTTTACTCTGCAGTACCTTGAGAATCCCCAGAGCACGTGGGGCCTTCAGCTATAGACTAGTAAAACCCTATCCATTTATTTTTATAGATCCATAGTTATGCTTCTTTAAATGTCTGTTTCAGATCTACAGAGGACACGAAGGCCTGGTGAGAACCATAAGCCCCTCACCCAGCGGACAGTGGCTCTTGTCAGGTGTGTACGCTCATCATGGGTATTACTTAACTTTAAGAGACAGAATACGAATTTTAAAGAATTTATTAGCAAATTATGGTGGAAAATAAGTATTTGGTCAAGGACAAACAAGCAAGATTTCTGGCTCTCACAGACGTGTAAGTCCTTCTTTAGGAGGCTCCACTGTCCTCCACTTGTTACCTGTATTAATGGTATCTGTTTGAACTCGTTATCAGTATGAAAGACACCTGTCCACAGCCTCAGTCACACTACAAACTCCAATATGGCTAAGCTGTCAAAGGACACCAGAAACAAAATTGTAGACCTGCACCAGGCTGAGAAGAATGGATCTGCAATATGTAAGCAGCTTGGTGTGAAAAAATCAACTGTGGGAACAATTATTAGAAAATGTCAGACATACAAAACCACTGATAATCTCCCTCAATCTGGGGCTCCATGCAAGATCTCACCTTGTGGGGTCAAAATAATCACAGGAACGGTGAGGAAAAATCCCAGAACCACACGGTGGGACCTAGTGAATGACCTGCAGAGAGCTGGGACCAAAGTAACAAAGGCCAGCAACAGTAACACACTACACCGGCAGGGACTCAAATCCTAGAGTGTCAGACGTGTCCCCTGCTTAACCCATTAAGGCCTGCATCGCCTGGTAAAACAGACCTGCGAAACCTGAGGCTGACTTCAGAACCACCCTCCAAAACCTGAAGTTTTCCTGAAATTCAACGTCTACTAAATGATTGGTATCTCGGCCTCTGTAGCAGATAAATTCTTTTGAAATTATGTTTCTAAGAGCTGACACTTGTGGCTTTCAATAAGAATGCAGTGTATTATTATAAAACTTCAGTAGAAGAATATACAACCAAAAACAATGAGACTAACACATGTTTATCAATGCAATAAGTCAAAAACAGTTTGGCAATTAAGTGGCACTAAAAAATATACAAAATCCACTCTCAGCCCAAAAAGTCAAACAATGACTCACAAGGCTCTTTCTAAAGTAAGCAAAATAAACAAAACACGACTGTTTTGGTTTGTTCTGTTTGATTTGGTCACAACATTTTATTTGTTGCCCAAAAAACATGCATTGTCAATGCAAGCGAAAATTTAGGTAGCTGAGCTTTATTTTTCAGTGAGTCTTGGCTGCGCTTTGTCAGGAGACTTCGGGGATACGAGGGAGAGACATGGGGGAGAGACAGGGAGGGAGCTTGTTGCACGTGCGGGTCTTGCCCGTCTCTCCCTCGGTCCTGATCGCGCGTCTATGGTCCGTGCTCGGTACATGACCCCTGTAGCTGCGCGTTCGCTGAGCTGTCAAAGCAGCCACTGTTGCTCCGGGGGTCAGAGCGGAGGATGTTAATCCTGTTCGAGTACGTAACGCAAACAACTGCCCGCGGTCACGCATTTCACCGAAATTCATCGGAATTCGTGGATCCAGCGATCCGCAGATAATTCTCGTCACAGGTATATCTTGATACATTTCATTGGTTCAGAGAATTGATCAATGAAGAGAATAGGTCAAAAAAGAAAAAAAGACGTGTCCACTTTCCCGGCCTTAAAGGTAGAAGTGTGCAACAGCTCCCCCGGCTTAAAAGGGAGAAACGCGGAAATGCGTTCCTGGCCTCAATGGACATATCCAGGCCCCTTCTAAAGTTTGCTAGAGAGCATTTGGATGATCCAGAAGAGAATTGGGAGAATGTCAAATGGTCGGATGAAATCAAAAACCACTAATATGGTAAAAACTCAACTTGTTGTGTTTGGAGGAGAAAGAATCCTGAGTTGCATACAAAGAACACCATACCTACTGTGAAGCATAGAGTTCCTTTGCTTTTCTGCAAAGGGACCAGAACAACTGATTTGTATAAAGGAAAGAATAAATGGGGTCATGTATCGTGAGATTTTGAATGAAAACCACTTTACATCACTAAGGGAATTGAAGATGAAACGGCTGAGTATTTCACATGACTATGAATATCAACGGACGTAGTCATGTGTGTCTCCGCAGCTGAAACTAATGTACCATCACTTTTGGCTTCTATGGGGCTTTTTCCAAATAGCCGCGAGCAGGGCTTCTGCAGGAAAATGTAAACAAAAAAAATACATTTGCGCATGCGCTAGCCGGCACGAGCCCCATTCATTTAATGAGATCCTTCTGAATATTACAGAGGTCAAACTAGAATAGTCAGAAAATGTACTCTCCTCAGAATTGACACACATCTGGAATGTAGCTTTGGGCCAAGAGCCGACTTTTGGACCGTAAGCCGAATTTGAGAGGAAAACGCCTTACTAAAGCATTGGAAAATTCTCTTTCTGGGTCTACCCCCACCGGCCTGGGGTGGTATTGTTCATGAGCATGTGCACTGACATACTTGATGTCAGTGCACATGCTCATGAACGTTTTGAGCCGGGACACGCTCCCACTGGTCTTTCAGTAAGACAATAATCCCAAACACACCGCCCCCGGCCAACGCAGCATTTCAAGTAGGGATGCACCGATCCGATACTGATATCGACGCTGATACCAGAAAAAATACTGGATCGGATATCTGCGTAGAGAGGCGCCGTGCTGCCGATCCATTTTTTCTTAAAAAAAATTATATATATTTTTTAATACATACCAGGTACCGCACAATGTCTTAAAATACTTTGTGCATAATGTACATATACGTATAAAATTAATTAAAAGTAATTTATCAGATCGCACGTACACGTCACTTCCTCGTGGCGCTCTACAACAACAACACAGCATGGAGCGCAGGAAAGAATCAGCGTTGTTCACGCGGCGGTAAACTAGCGAAATACAACACGACTAAGCACCACGAGAAACAGCATGGGGAGTTTTTGCATCAAAAGGAGATTACGTGAAAACAACGAGACACAGATGACACTGACGCAGCGTCACAAAAAGCTTTTCAGCAACAACCTGAAAGTGTTGGAGTTCATCAGTTTGGGCTCGCAGCCCCATAGACCATTTGGAACCCAGGTACATGCCGTCGCCAAATACATATCTGAAATCCAGTTAAAGACCTTATGACGGGTTTAAAAAAAAAAAAAATAGTGGATATCAAAATTGCATGACAATGTCAATTTGAAAGAGATTCCGGCAAAAAAAATCCTATATTTTATAAAAAGAACGTGTTTTTCATGAATTTAAGTTGTCTATGCTCTAACCTGTGTGTGACGTCATAGCGGGTTACGCCCATGCATTGAAAACCATGGATCTATGCCACAGGACTGCCTTTTCTCTCTTCTCTCCACTGATGCCCAACACAATACTGCCCTCTACAGGTGACAATTGCTCACTACACATAAATTGCCGTTTTGAGTGTGAAAAAGTGTCCAAGGTGGGAATTGAACCCAAGTATCTGGATTGGCAGTCCATCGACACAACCACTGGACTTTCTCAGTGACAACAAAATGACACATTCTAGTAGCTATCTCAGACTCGCTGTACACGACCTTGTCATCTTGAATATCCGCGAAAAAAGAACAAATACCAAATTGTAAACAACTTACAGCGTTGAAACGTACCCACTCTGACGTCACCAAGGGCTGTGAAGTTTTTTTTGTTTCTAAGGGCGTTGCTATGGGGTTATTTCGATTTGGGGGGATCAGACAAAAAAAACAACTGATTTTGAAACCTTTAGTAGTTCTCTTCTAATATAAAATGGTATTAAAACTGTTTCTAAATAAATCAAACCCGTCATAAGGTCTTTAAAGCTACGGTACTATTATTTATTTACATTTTCATGCAGCGTGTTTTGTTTGTTGTGTTTTTTTTATTCAAACACAGTTAATATAAGTACATTTATATTCAATAAATGTATAAGGTATAATACAGTGTTGGAATGTTTAATGTGAACATTGAGCAGCTCTTTATAGTTGCATTATTGCACATTTATGTTGAATCCATTTTTATCTGGAAAGTTTAGCGCTTTAGTTCATCCACTGCTTTTGCAGTTACTTGAACAAAGAGTTCAATTATTGAATACATTTTTGCATGATCATTTCCGGTATCGGTCAATGGGCTGGTCGGTCAATGGGCTGGTCGGTCAGTGGTATTAATGTGATCTTTTTTCCTGTAGGGGGTGACGATGGCACTGTTCGGTTCTGGGAGGTCTTGTCCGGTCGTTGTGTGAAGAAGGTGGAAGTGGGTGAAGCCATAAAGTGTGTTGCCTGGAACCCCAATCCGAACCTGAGCCTGGTCGCCCTGGCAACGTGAGGCCTTGTCGTCTGTGTTTGTTTCCATAGTTACATGTTTTTTTACAGTTGTTCCTCCAGAGCCTCACAGGTGCTGCTCCTAACTCCGCCCCTCGCCATGACGGACAAACAGGTCATCACGGCAACAGAGCGACTTTTATCTGAGGAGACGGAGCCAAACACGGGGGAGGGCCCTGTTACCTGGATCAACGCAGAGGGGGAGGAGCTTCTACAAGGCATCCGTGTTAAAATCCAACACCCCAAAGTAAGAAACTAGGGGTTCAGCTCTTCAGCTGACATCTACATTTGACAATGATAATCTCTGTCTCCATGGTAACACTAACCTCACCCTCTCTCAGGCCGTGTCCATGGTAACCTGGCACTCCAAAGGGGACTATGTTGCCGCGGTGATGCCAGATAACTCCTCCCACCTGCAGGTGCTCATTCACCAGGTGAGCAGGAGGCGGAGCCAGAACCCCTTCAGCCGAAACAAGGGATTGGTACAGAGCGTGGCCTTCCATCCAATCAGAGCCTACTTCCTGTTAGCCACGCAACGTAGCATTCGCATCTACAACCTGCTAAAGCAAGAGCTAACCAAGAAACTAACGGCTAACGCTAAGTGGATCAGCAGCATGGCGGTGCACCCAGGAGGTAAGACCAGGACTGAGAGACGGAGGGGGGGCAAGAGGAAGTTGGTGTTTGTCATCCTGATATTTATTTCCTGTTTAATCCTCCAGTTATCTATAAATCCGCACTATAGTGCAACAAACTCTGCTAGCCCCGCTCTGATCAGTAGTGCTTTATTGTTCCCAATAGGGTCGAGCCCTATGTTTGTCGCAAAACATCATGGAAACTCGTCCACTGCGTAGAACCGGGAGGACCAGAGGATGCCCAAAGATGGGAGAGTTCCGCTTATGTTTCCATGGTTGACCCATGCGCTACTGAAAACAAGCCATTGATTGGAGTAGGCTGCCATCTTGGATATTTTGGATTTTGATGTTTTTAGGTGGTAATAAACTGCGGATGTATATTTTTATGGGGCTGTTAAAATTGAAGCCCAAGTCCAGTATTGCCCCCAGACCTGATTTGAAGGTTTTAGGAGGTGACAGATTACTCTCTTTGTATCTGGGGGCCAAAGACAAAAAATTCGGTTTTGTCTGTGTTTAGCTGGAGGAAGTTGTTCTGCATCCACTCACATATCTGATGGATGCAGCGAAAGAGTGAGTCCACTGGTCCACTGCTGTCATTGAGATATAGATCTGAGTGTCGTCTGCATAGTTGTGATAGGACACATTGTTACTGTGTGTTAACTGACCTAACAGCAGCATTTAGAGATTGAACAGAAGAGTCCACGCCATAAGCCACTGTTTACGGCTTTTCTGAGTCAGCGGTAGAGGTCCGCACATTAAAAGCGGGTAGCCGCTTTATGCTGTTACTTACGGTAACATTGGAAAGAAGCTGCGGGATGAGCCGCCACAAATTCACTTTTAAACATGATTATATTTTTTAAACAAAAAGGCCTAAGGCCATGGCTAGAGGGGGGAATGATCCCCCCTCTGAAGGAAACCCTGTGAGGGCACTTATATGTTGAGGGAACTCACAACTCAAGTGCACTCAGAATTGGGATGGGCCCAAAGTGATCTCTAAAAACTGCAGCTACAGTGAAGAAAATAATTATTTTAACACCCTGCTATTTTGCAAGTTCTCCCACTTGGAAATCATGGAGGGGTCTGAAATTGTCATGGTAGGTGCATGTACTCTGTATGGGAGATAACCTAAAAAGAAAAATCCAGAAATCACAATGTGATTTTTATTTTATTTTATTCCTGATACAGCTTAAAATAAGTATTTGACAACCAACGTTAATATTTTGTAGAGTAGCCTTTGTTTTCAATTACAGAGGTCAAACGTTTCCTGTAGTTCACCAGGTTTCCAGACTGCAAGAGGGATTTTTCACTCCTCCATACAGATCTTCTCTAGATCTGTCGCTGAGTAACACGGACTTTCAGCTCCCTCCAAAGATTTTCTTTGATGCGTACCATCCCAAGATCATTCTTCTCCCTCCAAACATGTATAGTGGAATTATGACCAAAACTGTCAATTTTTGGTCTCATCTGACCACAAAACTTCTGCACTACTACAAAACTGACTCATCTGGATCATCCAAATGGTCATTGTCAAACTGAAGACATGTGCTGACTTAAGCAGGGGAACCTTCCGTGCCTTGCATGATTTCAAACCATGATTCCTCACCTTTCTTTGCATCAAGACCCCACGAAGTGACATCTTGCATGGGGCTCCACTCCGATTGAGATTGACCATCGTGTTTAGCTTCTTCCAATGTCTAATGATTGCTCCAACAGTGGACCTTTTTTCACCAAGCTGCTTGGCAATTTTGTCACTGGTGTCTTTAGACAGCTCTGCTTTTAGCCATGCTGAATGTTTGGGTCTTACTGATTGAATGGGGTGGACAGGTGTCTTTATGTAGCTAACGGCCTCACACGGGTGCATCTAATTCAGGATGATACAGTGGAGTGGAGGAGGACTTTTAAAAGCGGACTAACAGGTCTTTGAGGGTCATAAATCTAGCTGAAAGATGGGTGTTCAAATACTTATTTTCAGCTGTATCACGAGTAAATTGTTAGACAATCATAGGTTGTGATTTCTGGATTTTTCTTTTTAGGTTATCTCTCATACAGTGGACATCTACCATGGAAATTTCAGACCCCTCCTTGATTTCTAAGTGGGAGAACTAGCAGGGTGTTCAAATACTGATTTTCTTCACTGTATGTGTTGCTTCCATTAAAACTGCATTTCCTGTAATTTGTTCAAGCCTGATGTATGGGGAGGCTGTGGACTAACATATTGAACATTTCTGTCGTTTCTTTTGCACTGTTCCTGCGCTTGTCTTTGAATCTACACTTGTAGCTTATTATGTTTGTTGCATTCATCCTGCACCTGTAAATAGTTTGTTCTCAGATATTTATCACTTATTGTTGTATATCTAGTGTTTGGAGATAATAGGGGCAGGGGAAAGGGGGGAGGTTAAAGGAGGGATGGGCTAAGGTGGATGTTGTGGTTCAATCGGGAGGAGATTCCCTTGGAGGCTTTTGAGGTAAATATGTGGAAAAGTTTTGAAAGTTAGGACTCTAGATCGGGTTAGTATGAGTGTGAGAGGAATAGTCTTCATCGCTGATTTTGTTATCAGGGTGATGAGTGAGGTGGAGGTGGTTGAGGAAACCACAGTGCTGGCCTGTCTGCTGAAGCCTGGCACGAGGGTGGGGGCTTCAGATGATGAGAATGGTGGTGGTGCTTTAATTGCGATTTGTGGTATAGTTTTTTGCAATATTTCACTCATGTTATCATTAGCTTTGCCTTGTTCAGGCTTAACACCATATTTGTTCCAACAATTGTCTGTTGACTTGTGAAAATGTGATGGCCTCATCATGACTTAAATTTTCAAAGATCTGACCATTATGTCCATTTCCCTTCATGGGACTTGTTAAGCCCCATTTTTGATTCAAGCACAAACATCTGGTCTTGAAGTTTTTCCCCTGCTTGAGTGACTAACAGCTGTTTAAAAGTTGATTTTTCTGTCCTCCAGACATACCTAAAGTTCCTAAATGTTGTTGCTTGTATTAAAGAACGACTAAACACCAAATCAACTTTTTTTAACTCATAAACTGCATAAATGTTTATTGTAGTGCTCTCTACATATCCTGCTCATTTTTTTGAGATTTTAGTGCAGATTAGATAAATCTAACTTATGAGCCTAAAACGTCTGTGTGGCGCCTTCTCAAACCTTTTCGGTGGTACTACATTTGAATTTGGTCCTGGCCTCTCCATTGACTCTGAAATTCTGAGTGACGTCAGTTTGTATGTGTGACGTGCGTCTGTCTGGGTTTATATCACTGGCGCATTCAACTCACACGCCCCAGTAGTAGGTTAGAGTATTCTGGCGTCATCTAGTGGATTCAAATTAAATTAAATGAGTTGATTATCACAGCTGCTGAGATAAATCAATGGCTTAGGTTTAGGTGTGTAGCTCTACAATTGTTTTAGTGTGTAAACAAGGGTGGAATGAGACTTTCTGGTCTGTAAACTATTGCTTTAAGCAGCAATGATAACTGTTTTTTTTTTCGTGTGACTAGTGAGCTGTCATTCACAGCCCAGACCACGCCCAACTCTAAGCCCCCTTTCTTGTCCCCTGGTCCTCAAGGCAACGCCCTTTTAGAGAGAATGTTAATGTGGGCGGAGTAAGGCTGGTCACAGGTGTTTAGTCGCTGTAAAAGGAGTAATCAATGTTTTGTAAATAAATTATTAAAGGTGATCAAAAAGCGAGATTGTGACTGCACAGGAGCAGGAGTGGTGCGTGCGAGAGACTTCTGTCATAATATTCTGTGTTGTAACAGGAGATCATGTGATCTGCGGCAGCTACGACTGCAGACTGAGCTGGTTTGACCTGGATCTGAGCACCAAACCCTACAAGACCCTCAGGTACCAACAAACTGATAGTTGTTTAGCTGCGATTGAAGGGAGCTAATAAAGCTGTTTGAACAATACTGTACCATGTGACCGCAGACACCACAAACGCGCCGTCCGCGCTGCTGCCTTCAGCCACTCGTATCCCCTCTTTGCTTCAGCTTCAGACGATGGATCAGTGATTGTGTGTCACGGGACAGTGTTTAGGTAAGAACATTCCCCCTCACTGTAGCCACGGCCTCTCTTGGTCTCTCGCAGGTATCTTTGTTCTTTCTGCTTTTTCTGGTCACGGTCTATAACTGGTCTGTCTTGTCTCCAGTGATCTGCTTCAGAACCCGCTCCTGGTTCCGGTGAAGGTTCTTAAAGGTCATGTAATAACTCATGACCTTGGAGTCCTGGATGTGACCTTTCACCCCTCACAACCCTGGGTCTTCAGCTCTGGAGCCGATGGGACGGTGCGATTGTTCACATAGACCAGGACCAGGTCTGGACCTTAAGGATCCATCTGAACTCTGTCAGCAACTTCAGTGAAAATCAAAAATCATGCAGACTTATGCGGAGGTGTTTGTGGACCAGGTCTAGGCTCTCACTGGTTCCTGGAGTCCAGTGTAACAACTTTGTGTGTTGTTTTGTTCTCAAACCTGTTTTTTAAATAAATATGCTGCATTTGTGCCAGCCTGATGCCTTTCCTTAGACCCTTCTGCGTTGGCGAGGAACCTCTCAAACCCAGAGGGAAGTGAGAAACCTCAAGGATACCTATATAGAAAGTTCCAATCTCAGACTGACACTCTGTAGACCAGGACTGACGCTTCAGGTCTGTGTCCTGTCTCTCTGGTCTAAGTCTTGCGACTTCTTCACTTTCATAGATTCAGAAGGAAGTATGAGGACCCTGAGCAAAGACAGTAGGGATGGCGCTACATGTTCCTGATGTGTGTGGGTGGACGTAAAAACAACTCTACGTCTGAACAGGACATTCTGAATTTAAACTTTACACTTTTATTGAACAAATGAAATAAAACACTTGTTAAATTATGTACTATTCTTAACAAACTTTAAAAATATTTAAATTCAGTGTTTACAGAGAAACAACTTTGAATACTGTGTTTACAAAGAAGGGGCAGGGACTGTTGCTCAGAGGTCTGGCGTCTAACCCAGTAGCTCCTCCTCCAGGACATCCTCAAGTGATGTGATTTGATCCTGTGCAGAAGGGGGCGTGTACTGCACCATTTGTTTCCCTGGAGATGAGACTGAAGTTTAGATCATCAACCTGTTTCAGTTTAAGGCCTTGCAAGATGTGATTCTGACCTGTGGGGAAGCTGTTCACCTCTCTGGGCTCCGACAGCAGCTGCAGGAATTGACAGTTTTCAGGAACCAAAGGACTAGTAAAGCACTCTCAGTGACGTGTAGTGTGATTGAGGCACTGACTTAAACCCCAATCAGATGTACATATATATCATACAAATCAAGACCTACAGAGTGGCTTATTCAGTTTGGCTACAGCAGAATGTTTCATGCCTGCATTGTTTGCTCATAAAACGCTAAAGTATGTAAAAAGCACATTTCAAAGTGTGTTATGGGTCTTACCTTAAACCTGACCTGCACAAACCACTTCAGTTCAGACCAGATTCATGTTTTAAGTCCAGATAGTTTGAGCGCAGATATGAAATCCTCCATTTGGAAAAGTCCAATGAGTTTTAAAAAGTAAAACAAAACTGGTCTCTCCTCCACAAACTCTTGTTTTGCTAGCGGCAGCTGACTCTCGGGTGCATCCAATTTCTAAAATAAACCTTACCCTTCACCTCTCTTCCTTATCATTGGTAGCATTAAATTACCATGTGAATTTTAAATGATCTAAAAAATGTGTTGTACGTTAGCCAAACCTGTAGCTGCCCTTAGCAGAAGAACAAGAAAGGAGCTTTCTGATGAAATTGGTTGCAGTCTAATTCTGGGCTCACATGCGCCCCCCTGAGGCTAGCCTCAGTAGGTGATACTACAAGCCGTGGTTGAGCGCGATAAAGACTCATTTGTTGTCAAACACAATTTATGACCCATCCTCTCAACTGTAGACATGTTGATTGTAAATGAAGTATGTTTGAACTTTGTAAACCACGATAAACAGAAAACATTTCGATAGCAGCGCACGGCCCTCTCCCAGTGAGCTATGGGCTTTTACATATCTCAAGTGAGGCTCGCCTCACAGCGTGCCGCTCTGCCAAATATGCGTTTTCAAGGTGAAAAAAATAAATAAGGAAAAGTTACATTGAAATAATACATCAGCACAAATCACTTGATATAATGACCAAGTATTATCGTTTTAATTTTTTTCTGTCCATGATCTTAGGTCACCTGCCTCATCTGACTGCACGTCACTGACTACTGTAATACTACTCTATAACCTAAGTATTCTAATACTTTTTCAGGCCACTGTTTAGTAGTATCTGGAGCAATTGGAATTGATCATTTCTGCATAAAAGCACATTTCTTCTCAATCACAGAAAAAAAAATGCTTTAGCTAAAAACACAAATTTATAGGTTAATATTTGAGGAAAATATGCAAACAATGACAAGGGGGAGGACTTCTGACACAGTCCAGTATCTCACCATGAGTACATTATGTAACAGATTGTTGATGTGGACGTAGATACATCTAAACTGCAAATTTAAAAACAAAGGGGAAACTAACGCTGCACCTGTGGTTTGTAGCATAGTAACAATCCTACTATCCTTTGTTGCTATGAATATGGAACATGTGGTTCTTGTACATATGAAAAACATGCTAAGCCTAAAACAGGAATATACATCAAGAGATTTGCAACAATTTTTGAAGAAAAGTTTCATCACATCACCCGAAATGACTTCATTCGATAAGTTGATCTTGTTATTCAACATGGATACATTTCAATACTTTAGATTTCCTATATCAACCAATTACATTCACGTTGTTAACCCTGGTCTGTCCATGTCTTGACTTCAACCCCAGTTTGATGCTATTGCAGAACCTGAAGTTCGTGCTTCATGCCAGACACCCCAGGAATCAAACTGAACTGTGGCTGTTTTGAAAACAGGAGTGGTTAAAAATGGATCTTGATTAGTGCCTGAATGACCTGCTGCTACAAGAGCGTCTGTTTGAAGGGAAGCCAGCTGTTCAAAGTGATTGCTCAGTTACTTACTCGTTTGCATGTTCTCATTAAATATATACAGGAATGTAGAGATACTACAACTCTAACAAAAGTACTCAGATACTGCACTAGTACTATAATACAAGTGCTCAGATAACATACCGTGTCAAGTGAGTCCAGGTCGTAGTCAGGAGACTGAGAACTGAAGAACTGCAGAGAAATGAGTCAGAACCAGAGACGTCCGTGAGCCTGGGTTAGTGTGTGTATCACCATTATTATTTTGTTTCCATTACAGATGTATGAATGTCTGTGTGTGTGTATATATATGTATAAATATTGTATGTTCTCTCTGCATGCTAAGCACCCTGAGTTGCCTCTGAATAATAGGTGCTTTATAAATAAATTAGCATTGCCTTGTGTATTACTGCGTACCTCCAGCAGGGGGCTGGTGTCAAAAGAGAAGCTCTGTGAGTTCAGGACATTCTGCAGATTCTCCAAACTGAAGTCGATGGAGTCCACATGTTCCACAAGCTCTGACCTGAAACAGACCAGAGTCAGAAGCTAACGCTAGCAAAACGCTAAAGCTAGCATGTTGCTAATGCTAGTTACTTGTCAATGCAGGCGACTGTCTGACACGAGGGGGCGGGAATTGGTTTGTGCGGTGACTGGCTCCCTGTGACACTTGCTGTTGATTGGTTGGCGGGAGACTGGACAATGGGCTGTGGTTGGTCATCCGGAGGGACCATCAAAAGGAAGGGCGGGGCCTCAGCTTAGAGGAGGAGTCATTGATCAGACTTTAAGGCGTTAATTCAAACAAATATCAAGTTTGCCTTCACTTAGCCACACAAGTTAACAGCGCTGAATTATGACCCCTGTGTCAGGAGTCATGTGTGGGGAGCTGTAACGTGTGGGCAGACTCACACTACATCATTCTCATGCTTCTAAGCCGTTATTTGTTGTTTTCACCATGGAGACAGCTCTACACTCCTTACAATGTTCTCACCTTGTGTGGTTACTGTGCTCTGATTGGTGTTTTCAGTGGGCACAGCCTGTGAGGTAACTGTACTCTGATTGGCTGAGTCCAGGAGGATGGAGTGGATGAAGGTGGAGGTGGGTGATAGAGGGGTCTCCACAGGGTCACTGTGGAGACAAGAGACTGAGACCCCCAACATACACACCCAACCCCTCTGCTCATTCACCCCCCCAACCACTCTGGCAAAACACTCCAATCTTGTACCACATTGATAATGACCTGGGTTCATACCACTCGCTGATGTCATCTTGGAGGGGCGTGTCCACATCTGTGATGTCAGAAATGATTGGTCCAGAGCTCAGGCCAGGCTGTGGGGCAAAGAGAGAGTAAGAGGAGGAGTTACAAGCATTGTCGAGTACCACTCGCAGTGACATCACAGTGACAGTACCTGGACGCTGTATCCTCTGCTGTACTTGGGCAGAGAGTGACCAGAGCTCCCATCATCCAACATCAGAGGTCTGAAACACAACCAGGACTGAACCAGGGCTGGACCAGGGCTATACCTGGACCAGTGTTCCCTCTAAACTGCATGTGCGACACTCAAGCACACACAAACAGGGAGACTAATGAACAGGAGAGTCCTACTTAAGTCCCTCTCTTTACCCAAAGTACCTCCATCACTTTGCTGTGATTTTGTTGTTCGCACGTATCATTTCACTGATGTTAAGAGTAACTTTGTGGTTGGTTCAGTTCAGCACAAAGAGGGCTGTTGCTGAGGAAAGTTGGTTTTGTGGCAATGGGCCTCATTTATGAAACTTGCGTACGGCCAAATCAGGGTGTAAATGAGGCGTATGCAAAAAATTTACACTTTTCGGCATTTATCAATCAGGACGTTTGCGCACGGTACGCACAAAATATACACCGAGTCAGTAGGTGGTGTAAATTTTACACCCGCCAAAACACGCATGAAATTCAAGATTTGGACAACAATAAACATATTCCCAGTCTGGCAAAATTATAAACTGCAATTTCATGGAGCATCACATTTCGAAATTTGAATTTGCGCATAACACTCTGGAAACACACATTTCGAATAAATCACAGATCATGATGAGGACCCTCTTCTGTTTCTTCATTTTTAAATCTGAGTTGTATGTGTATTATTTTCATCTGTATGTTTAAAAAAAAAAGTGAAGCACTTTGTGATCCTGGTCTGTGAAAGGCGCTATACAAATGGGGTTGCAAACTTGAGAACAAAAAAATAAGGGACACCATTTGGGTGGATCGCGTTTTTTAGTCCTAATTTCAATCTACACAGTAATCTGAAATTTCATAATCACAGTTTTTAAAATGTAATTTATTGACTACATATAAAAAACAAATCCTTAGTCAAAAATGAAATTGAATAAACAGGTGAAACTCTTTGGCTGGAAAGAGACTTAATGCATGCTCATTAGTCATACAAAAATAAAGACAAATGCTGTAACATACATTATTTATGTGTGTTACAGTAAAGACCATTTACTGTAAAAGCAAATTAAAAAAAGAAAAACATTATCCATTTTTAAAAACTCACAAATTTTGAAATCAAAGTCTGTAGCAGTTAGATATGGTCACTATTTATAGAGTCTGAGAGTTTAGTGCGTGTACATTGCTTTGTTTGTTTACAAAGCTGGTCTGGACATTTGTTGACGGTCCCTACGCGCTTTTCTCTGCGCTTGCAGTGCATTGGATTCAATGGATTTCTCTGCATTAAAACAGCGCATTGGATTTGAAAATCAACGTAGAGATGATCATTTTAGCACAATTACTTTTGTTTAACAAAGTAGCTTTCGTGAGCTCTTGACCCCGTAAGTCTGAATCTGGGAATATGACGCTACTTTACCAAACTTCTGCCGTAATGATGCTGTGGGCACGGCCCACGCTGATGATTGTCAACATTAAACCCAAGGAGGTGATCAAGCCTACGCCCCTTTGACACTGATTGGCCGAAAGGTAGATGCTTAAACTGTGATTACTATGTGTGTGCTCTGAAAATACGGGACAAAGGCCATCCCGTATCCATTCAATAAGGGACGCACATAGTTTTTCTATAATACAGGACAATTCCGTATTTCAAGGGACGGTTGGCAACCCTATATACAAATACACTTGACTGACTTAATGTGTGACCCGCCCTGCACTGCGTAAATACGCATGGCTATTAGTTTTGCCTCATTCAAAGCAATGCATTTTTTAATTAGTTTAAGAGCAGCCTGAAGATGGCTCTTCAGGCAGTGGCACTTCAGCGGGAGCCACAGAAGTCCCATCACAAAACTCTTCAAATGTGGTGCGCGCCATTCAGACGTTTGAGTCAGAGTTTCTCTTTGACATTACGGACTCTTCCCAAAAGCGTACGCATCCTTTCTCTCCCACAGAGATCGCTCCATTGCATTCACAAGAAGATTCCGCAGACGCTTCACCCGGTTAATGATGAAAGCCACCACTGAGATATTAATATTTCTTCATTCATTCAGTCAATGATTCATTTATTCATTCACTTCAAAAGTTCAAGAGATGATTGCTGCAGACACTATAGGAAAAAACGCATATACACAATTTAGCGTATATTCCTTTTAAACAAAATTATAAAACAAAACTCAATATAAACTCAGTGCGTGTCACTAACAGGCCTTTTGAGGCTGCCAACTAGTCTTGCTGGCCGGCTTTCATGCTGACCTGTTGTAAAAATGGGGCATGAAACAGGCGGTTTCTGAATATTTCTCGGCGTGACTTTCATAAATGCGCTAGTTTTGAGCGCGGCATTTATCAACAACCGCAACTGCGTACGCTCAGATCTGGGCGGATCTCACATGTTGGGTCTTGCCCTTTTCTGCGCAAGTTTCATAAATGAGGGCCAATATGACTATCATCTTTAGATGATTAAAGGCCTATGTGTTTTGTTTTAAGATGCCAAAAGTTTTTTTTCACCATCTATAAAAGACTCCGAATTTGAGTCAGGATGCATCATGATCAGGAGAATATGGAACTGAATCATTGTTGATTGTTGATGAAATAACTTCAAGCTACCCTGTGTAATTTTTACAGCTGCAGGCTATAGGCTTAAAATGTAACTTTTGAGTGTCCATGAGAGAGGAGTGCTCTTCGTGTCAATGCGCCATCTTGAAATACAGTGGTGGATAAGGGACAAAAAGGATGCGAGAATCGCGCTTTCGCTTCACATGAGCCACTGATATCACCGTGCTTTCACAAGTTTGAAGAAGGAACCATGAGGGACCAGAGTTATATAAAAGAACGATCCAAACAACAACCTTTTAGAAAATTAATTATGCAAAAGTCCAGCGTCGTAGCAGCAAAGTGTCAACATCGCATGCCCCGAAAGACAGCGTTAACACAACAGGAGACACATCGTGTAGTTGGTACACAACAGACTCACACGTGAACAATACGTAACTTTTTTCACACTGACAATAATGAAAACGAGGCAGAATCGGCAACACAGTCTAAGGATGTTTTGACCCGATCCGAGCGCAGTCCAACTATTATGTCACAAGTTTAAACTAAACTGAGGACAGAGCCTCAAATAAAACACACCCAGAATCCCCACAAAACAATCACCAGAATACTTTATCAGCAGCGTGAGTGAATGTTCCGTTTTCTTACCGTGATGCAGATATGACGCTGTGGCTAACGCTAAAGCTAACATGAGCTTTTAGCCATGTCTTGCCGCGCCTCTGTATATCTCCTGCTTCTTTGATCATTGTTGTTTTAAGCTCCCACAGACGTTAAGTTTATAAAACTATATATTATAATAGATCCATGGTAAAACTCTTGTTTACATGTCAGTGCAGACAGTGCTCCTCAACTCAAAGGCTTCCGTAGTACCTTGGACTGCGATATAAGATCTCAACGCTAGATGCGTTATTACACAGTGTACCTTAAAAGAAATGGGACTGTAGCAGGTGTATATGGAAGTGAATAGTTTGACTCTTGGTCAGAGTGCTCCACGTGCCGCTTAGGGGGTTTGTGTTTTTGCTCAGACCCATGAAAAATAAGAGGGAACACTGACCAGGACTACAGTATGTTCGGTTGTCTCAGCACAGGACTCACAGTTTCCTCTTAACGCCCATGATGCGGTTGTTCTGGACCAGAGAAATCAGGAACTGGATCATCTGTAAGAATACCAACATGTCAAGATCACATGACCCCTGTGGATGGGGTCACATGGGTGGCAGTACCTTAGTGACAACTTTCTGCTGTTGATGGTGTTTCTGTCGCAGATTGGCCACCTCCCTCCAGAGGGCAGCGTTCTCTCTGTACATGCACACACAGACACACACAATTTCCAAGACATTAGAATCCTGAGCATCTTAACTCTTCTGCTTCAGACTTGTCTGACCGCTGTAAGGTCCAGTCTCCATGACCTCTGACTGTCCTTTAGAATAGGAAACTGGGGACGTTCCTTTTACAGCCTATAGCTTAAGTAACTGGTTCTCACTGCTTCAAGGTGGTGATCCTGGAATCGATAGTTTCTTGTTTTCCTTTCATCATCTGAACATCGCTCAGGATTCTAGTCACTTCATCAGAGGCTTTGATGTCGTCCTGGTGCCCAGAGAGAACCTGGCGCCCGGGTGGAACCTGTGGGACCCCATTATATTTATTCACGTAGTGACAGGGTGAAATAAACCAAAACATGTTACGCACACTGCAGTACCTCTGCAGTACTTTCACAGAACTCACCGCGGTCACCTTCCTCTTGATGTTCTGCAGCAGCTGTTCGTTTCCTCTGATGAAAAACTGATGCTGGAACTCAGTGTCGTCTTGTTCTGGCTTCACCAAACCTCCAGCCTCCAAGTGCACCACCTTCCGGAAGCCGTCTGCCAATCAGAGAAGAGTCTTACACTACAGCCCATCAAACAGTTGTTTTCAGTGCTTTTGCAGAATTCTCTGCACTCACAGTAATCTCCAGTGCTCACAATAGTCCTCTGTACTTACAGTAGCCCACAGTTCTACACAGTACTTACACATGTTAAGTTGCCTGATGAATGACGCCATGTTGTTGTGTTTGAAAAACTTTGGCAAAACCTCTTTGGAAAAACGGCCCTGGTCGAAAACATGAAAACTGGCTCCAGTCTGAGAACGACAGCAACAGTTTATCAAGACAACAACTTTATATGTATAGTTCCACATGTATGTGGGTATATCATGGGGTATATGTGCATATGTGTACATGTTCCTCATAATTATATGAAGTCTAGGTGTCACTTACAGGACTCCAACGGATCAGTGCATCAGTCTGTGGATCTTCCACCAGAGTCCACAGCTTCATGAGGAAAGCGGGGACATTACCGAGAACCGGGACAGAGACATTGGCCTGCTCTACTACCAAAGCAGTGGGGGGATCCATGTGTCAACAGAGGCAGAAGCGATCCCCACTGGTGTCTCCTGTCCCCAGAGGTTGAAGTTATCCCCACTGTAGTCTATCCCTGGGCAAAGCTATTCTTACGATAGTCTCCGGAGTCTTGTCCCCAATGGAACAGTTGTATTGTGTTTGTTGTTACTCTGAGCAGGTTAGCCTTGATGCTAACTCGAGTAGAGGGTTCGCCGTAGGTCGCTTGTCTTCGTTCTCAGGCAGGTGAACCAGGTGGACAGGGCGGTCTGGGTTGGCACAGAGTAAGGAGGTCTATGGTCACGGGGGATTAGTTCGGTAAAAGTTCTTGATTGTCCCGTGCAGCGCGACGGTAAGACTCCAGCGTAAGCGCCGAGCGACGTCATCACTCCGCGACAGTCCCATCTTCTTCTTCTAATTATTTCCGGCAGGCTGTGCGCTCCATCCTATATTTTTAAGCAGGCAGCGAGCCCACAGTGCCCCAGTCTTAGCCTCAAGATAATGACCTGTTCTCGTCTTAACACAAGGTTGACTCCTGAAATAATGTCTTCCTCTGTTTTATTGTTGTCATTCTCCCTGCCACTCGTGATCCGCCAGCTTCTTAAACACTTTTCCTAAAGGTACTCTAATGCCTATTGACTCTTTCTGAATAGACTGCTTAGCAGATTTATCAGCTATCTCATTTCCTAGAATGCCGCAGTGTCCTGGAACCCAAACAAAATGTACCCTTAATCCACCCAATTGTAGTATGGAGACATGACAGTACTTCCAGTACCAGGTCAGGGCGAGCTCCTTTTGATAGCTCCATAGTAAGAGCCTGCAATGCCACAGCAGAATCTGAATAGATACCCATTTCAAAGCCCACCAAATAGCAATAAGCTCAGCAGAGAACACGGATAGCCCATATTCCATCACTTATTCGACTGTTGAAATTAAAATCACAATTCATTACATGAACACCAAATCCTGCCCGTCTAGACTCTGGAATCTTTGAGCCATCTGTAAATACATGCACAGTCTCCATGTTTTCACTAATAAACTCCTCCACTTGTCTTTTGACTTGGACCTTCACCATCCCCAAAAAATCCAACTGCACTTCAGGTTCTGACCTCCTCCAGAAGGGAATGGATGGCCGCACAATTCTCTAAACCCTCCCTCTTCGCAATCTATTTTACCCTACACAAAAACATATTATTTTCTTTTCTTTTATCAAACTCCCAATGTTCATTCAATAGGCATTTTTCAGACGAATCATGCTTTAATCCAGCTAATCTTGCCCAATACTGAAGCCCCAGTTTTTGTCTCCTAATTCCAAGAGGAGTCTCTCACATTTCGACCAGCAGTGAGGGAATAGGTGTGGCCTAAAAGCACCACTGCAGATTTTTAAGGCTTTTGTTTGTACTCTTTCAAGTTTTTGTAAAAGCATTTTAGAGGCAGCCCCATACACAAAACAACCGTGATCACACAGTCCCATCCTTCTCCTTCAGCTTCTTGTTTGATCTTATTTACTTTATATTTTACGTTATTATAATGTGTACGATAATATGATAAACCCGACAGTTGCATTTTCTCACTAAAGCTCATTTTGAATGAACACAGAGGAGATCTTATTTTGAACTTTGCAGCCGTCTAGCCAGAAGACAAACTTAACTCTCTGCGTGTTGTGTATTCTGTTAATTTGTATAGTAAAAAATACCCGTTTTTTCCCCTTGACGCTCTTTGGTTACTATGGAGATTACATGAAGGCCGTAGTGCGCATGCGCAATGGCATGTGCGTTTCCGAGTCAAGATGGCGGCAGGAGCAGTCTTCAGCAGAAACTGGGCTCTGCTTAGTGGGCTCAGATACGGACGAAAGGTGCGAACGGGTCAAAACAAGAGTTTTAACCTGGGTCGACGGGATCTGGCAGTGTGGGTGCAGCAGGGTCTAAGGGTGATCAGTGACCGCCTTCAGAGCTCTAAACCTGGCAGAGAAGTCACACGAACTTTCACCCACTTTCACTGCTGAACTCTCCGGACAAAATAACGACTATTATGATAGACTGTTATTCTGCTGCAGGAGTCCTACACCCTAACAACTCTCCCAACAAAAGATCCATTGTATCTGTTTATTTGACAAGTACCCCAAGCCTTTTCTCATTTTAATGATGTTCATCAGAGCCAAAATATCCTGTTTTCAGCTCTTGTCCATGTTCTAGTTCCTGTTTTTGTGTTCCAGGTGCGCCTCTTCCACTCCTCCTCTCTCCTCCGTGATGCTCCTCCTCTTCCTCAGGCATCCTTCTTCCCCCCCTCAGAGGGCACCATGCTCCCTCCTCACTCCTTTCAGAACCGCGTGGCTTTCATCACTGGAGGAGGAACTGGTCTGGGCCGCGCCATGACCCACGGGCTGAGCGAGCTGGGGGCCACCTGTGTCATTGCCAGCCGGTATGACCTATGACCTAATCCAGGTTTTATCTGGTTGTAACTGATTCTAACTGGTTGCAGGAAACTGGACGTTCTGCAGAAGACTGCAGAGGAGATCACAGCACAAACAGGGAACAAAGTTTGTTTTATTTATGAAGTATATGACTCTGATGTGACTCTACTTGCCTCTACACCCCATAGGCGTCATTTGATAGGGAAAAGTGTAGGAGCTGTGATCGTCACTCCTAAATATGAGCCTTGCATCTTTTTTTTTTTCTGTCAAAAAAGTAGAGTAAACATGTTTGTGCTAATGGTATCGGCGGTTGATAGAAACTTTAACAATCCCTGTTGGAAAAATTCTGGTGTCCAGTAGGAGCAAAAACAAATAAATTGATCAATCTAACAATAATGATATTAAATTTAAGAAACAGCACTTCAGTTCATAGCAGCAGAGATGGTGTAGCCTCTGGGTGGAGCAGGACGGGTCAAAGTAGCAGTGGTGGTCAGCCGCTTGGTTTGGACCATTTTCTGTGCTCTGGTCCAAGTAAAATGCTGAATGCTTTGTTAGTTTCCACAAAATTAACAGCTTGGTTCGAGCCATACATCCTCTCTGCTTTGGTATGGATCAGTGTAAAACCATGAACACTGAGTGGGTCCTTTTAGAGTTACAGGCGCGCCTTTACTGAAGAGGTCTCACATGCATGATCCAGTAGTGCATTTTTAAGTGATTTTTTGATACAAATAGTGCAGCAAAAAAAATATGGACGAATGGTAAACTGTAATACATGACCTTGAGTGAGCAAGTGCTGTGGACCCACACATGCATTAGCCCCAGACAGTGCACCCTGATCTATCTCCTTCAGTCTCTACACCTCTCTATAGATATGGAGTGCGCAGCATATGCATCTCTGTACGCTCTGCAGGGTGATGCAAGCCTTCTCTGCTGCGGAGGTGCGCATGGCTCTGGTGTGACTCTAGTGTGGCTTGTTCTGCAGGTCTTCCCTTTGCAGTGTGATGTCAGAGACCCTCAAGCCGTAACTCAGTGTTTGGATCAAATGGAAAAACTCACTGGACTTCCACAGGTGAGACCCAGGTCTGGTCCAGGGGAGACCCAGAACCCGGTGCAGACCGAGACCCTTGTGTTCACAGCACTCTCAGATGAATGCAGAATGTAGTTCCTCTGGTGGACACCAGGTGTAGTTCCTCTGGTGGACACCAGGTGTGGTTCCCATGGTGGACACCAGGTTTAGTTCCTCTTGTGGACACCAGGTGGTGATCAACAATGCTGCGGGGAACTTTGTGAGTCCTTCTGAGCGCCTGAGTCCAAACGGCTGGAGGACCATTGTGGACATTGTTCTGAATGGCACGGCCTACGTCACCCTCGAGCTCGGGAAGAGACTGATCCAGCAGGGCAAAGGTGAGACCAATGGAGGAGGACTTCAGGAATTATTATTAGCAGTAGCATACATTTGCATCATCACCTGGTCTTACAGGAGCTGCCTTCGTTGCCATCACCACGATCTATGCGGAGTCTGGGTCTGGGTTTGTGGTTCCGTCAGCTTCAGCAAAAGCAGGAGTCGAGGCACTGTACAAGTAAGAAGTACTATTATAATTTTTGCTACTGCCATTTCTACTGCTGCTGCTACGACTGCTACTACTGGGGACAATGACACAGTACTCGCACAGGACTTTGTAGATAGGTGTCAGCGGAACCATCTCAACACAGAGGAGAGCAAGGAGATGGTGGTGCGTTTCCACAGACACAGTCACTCTCCCGCTCCAGCCCTTACAAGTACCTGGGTGTAGCTGTGTGAAGGAGAGGTTGTGGACATGGGCCATCCACCTGTTCTAATAATTCAATAGTCATTTTACTTGCTCAGGGTTTCTGCCTGATATTAATTTGAGGGGGTGGGCTGTGAGCGCTAAGGGCACGAGCCATCAGTGGGAAAGCCCCTCCCCACAACCTTTTTTTAATTTTTATTACAACCTCAAAAATGTTATCTCACATCTCCAGCTATGTTTTCACCTTAATCAAATCAATACAACTTACTGGCTTGGAATGTGTCACGGCCAACATACGTGTCCTAAATCAATCAAGTTGACTAGGTTATTTAGGGTTGCAGTGTCAAGTAATGAAAGCACCAGTCACATGAATCGGAACGCTGTAAAATGCAGGGTGCAAGTGGTGAGCGGGCTTTAATGCTAACGAGTTTAGCCCTGTGTTGTGTCTGTCCTGAGATCCTCAGGACACCTGTCGTATTGCAGGAGTATCTGTTTACGGACCTGCACCATGGATGTATTCTATTATTAACCAGTACTTTTATATCGGCAAATTGTCAGTCCTGGTTTAGCTCTTGTTTGGTTGTTTTTATGTCTTTGTCTTCTTCTTTCTCTGACCGGCTTGAGTCTCTGTGATCACTTTGCTGCTTTCTGATTGGTTGTCCCTAGTGCTGTCCAAAGATTACATACAGTGGCTTGCGAAAGTATTCGGCCCCCTTGAACCTTTCAACAATTCGCCACATTTCAGACTTCTGAATTTTTTGTCATGAATCGACAACAAGTGGGACACAATCGTGAAGTGGAACTAAATTTATTGGATAATTTAAACTTTTTTAACAAATAAAAAACTGAAAAGTGGGGCATGCAATATTATTCGGCCCCTTTACTTTCAGTGCAGCAAACTCACTCCAGAAGTTCAGTGAGGATCTTTGAATGATCCAATGTTGTCCTAAATGACTGATGATGATAAATAGAATGCACCTGTGTGTAATCAAGTCTCCGTATAAATGCACCTGCTCTTTGATAGTCTCAGGGTTCTGTTTAAAGCGCAGAGAGAACCATGAAGACAAAGGAACACACCAGGCAGGTCCGAGATACTGTTGTGGAGAAGTTTAAAGCCGGATTTGGATACAAAAAGATTTCCCAAGCTTTAAACATCTCAAGGAGCACTGTGCAAGCAATTATATTGAAATGGAAGGAGTATCAGACCACTGCAAATCTACCAAGACCTGGCCGTCCCTCCAAACTTTCATCTCAAACAAGGAGAAGACTGATCAGAGATGCAGCCAAGAGGCCCATGATCACTCTGGATGAACTGCAGATAACTACAGCTGAGGTGGGAGAGTCTGTCCATAGGACAACGATCAATCGTGCACTGCACCAATCTGGCCTTTATGGATGAGTGGCCATTTCTCAAAGATATCCATAAAAAGTCTCGTTCAAAGTTTGCCACAAGCCACCTGGGAGACACACCAAACATGTGGAAGAAGGTGCTCTGGTCAGATGAAACCAAGATCGAACTTTTTGGCCACAATGCAAAACGATATGTTTGGCGTAAAAGCAACACAGCTCATCACCCTGAACACACCATCCCCACTGTCAAACATGGTGGTGGCAGCATCATGGTTTGGGCCTGCTTTTCTTCAGCAGGGACAGGGAAGACGGCTAAAATTGATGGTAAGATGGATGGAGCTGTAACCCACTTTGGAATTAACATGAACGACTAGGTTCTTAAAGAGCTCAAATGTAAAGTGTTGGAACTATAGCCACAATGAAAGACAGACAATAGTTAAATGTAAATTTATTTAGTTAATTATGTCAAGAATTGTTACCACAAATGTAATGTAAAATAAAATACAAAATAAATAGGCGCCTTTAAAATAACCCAAAAATAAATCCTTAAAGTCTGTGAGTGCACTTAAAGTTTTGTTCAAGGTGGTCAGCTGACACGGTCCTACGCAGCCGATAGCTCATGCGGTCTGCAATGGGATCATCCAGTTTTGGCTCAGGTGGGGTGGCTCGCCATCTAGTGGTCTTCTTCAAAGATGTTTCCAAATCTCATTAAAAAGACCTGACCTGTATTAAAAAGACAGGCTAATAAATTTCTTGCTCCAGTCATGACAATTAATCTAATTCTAATTCAAAGGTACAACATATTTCTCATGTACAGTACATAGCAACAAAGAGATTTTCTGTATGCAAACATTTTCTAATTATTCATATACATAAACCATTAATAGGATTATTTCAACCCTTTATACAATAAACAATAGCATTTTAGTCACAGACAACATTTCTCACCGATTCACGCGCGTATGAGCCGGGACACAGTGACGTCACGGCTCTGGATGTGAGCGCTCGCGCAGATAACTGCCTCTGTCATCAATATGGACCGGTTAGAACATTGAGACAAACAGCCAACACATCCTCGATCAAGCAATTCTTTACCAATCCTCTCTCGTTCCTTTGCGGATCGGTGTCGGAATCTGCGCTCAGCTTGTCTTTCTCTCTTTTCTCTGCTCTAAAACAGTGAGGAGGTCCGTTAGTGTAGCGGCCGTTGGTCATTTGCGGACGTTAAAGTTGCGGTGGTCACTACAAAGTAACTCTTACCGATCAGTCAACTTTAACTCCAGGCCAGCAACAGGACTCTTCTTTTGGCTTGGATTGATGTCATTTTTCCTCTGATTTGCGCTTTTGAATTGTTGAAATGATGGAGCTGAGCTTTGCGTGTGTCTCGTTGCTTGACTCCAGTCAGAGAGGGGAAGCGGGGTCGCGTGCACCGTGGATCTGAACGTAACGTTTTGGCTGTTGCTACGCAACTTATATGCTGCACTACAGTGCATTGTGTTGGCACATATACAAATAAATAAATAAACAAAGTACACATTTTCATTTAGTACTTAAATATGTTAGCCATTCCTTTGTGGTTTACATTTAAATTAGGAATTTGGTTTTACACCTGGGTTACATCGCCAAATACAGGACCATTCTGGAAGAAAACCTGTTGGAGTCTGCAAAAGACCTGAGACTGGGACGGAGATTTATCTTCCAACAGGACAATGATCCAAAACATAAAGCCAAATCTACAATGGAATGGTTCACAAATAGACGTATCCAGGTGTTAGAATGGCCAAGTCAAAGTCCAGACCTGAATCCAATCGAGAATCTGTGGAAAGAGCTGAAGACTGCTGTTCACAAACGCTCTCCATCCAACCTCACTGAGCTCGAGCTGTTTTGCAAGGAAGAATGGGAAAGAACTCCAGTCTCTCAATGTGCAAAACTGATAGAGACATACCCCAAGCAACTTGCAGCTGTAATTGCAGCAAAAGGTGGCGCTACAAAGTATTATCGCAAGGGGGCCGAATAACATTGCACGCCCCACTTTTCAGTTTTTTATTTGTTAAAAAAGTTGAAATTATCCAATAAATGTTGTTCCACTTCACGATTGTGTCCCACTTGTTCTTGATTCTTGACAAAAAATTAAATTTTTATATCTTTATATTTGAAGCCTGAAATGTGGCGAAAGGTTCAAGGGGGCCGAATACTTTTGCAAGGTACTGTATTTTAATAGCAAATATTTGCACGGTTAATCACACATTTTTTATCTTTTTATCCCTCAAAATATCATTTTAATGCTCTTATCAACGTGGAAAAGTGAATCAACTTACAGAGTGCAATTGTTTTTTTTATTGAAAACATGTTATTTTTCGTGATTGATGAAAAATTTCATTCAATGCTGTCAAACAGATGCATAACATGTATGATTGGAAACAAAAAAGCCCATTCAATTTCTTTTTCTCAGGAATCAAAATGGGGTGATACAAAATAAAGTAGCAAAGTGCTAACAGTTTGTTCTTAGTTGCGCTATCCATATGTCATGACAAAATCGCGGCGGAGATGGAGAGTTTGCATCATCCGTGTGTTCGGCCATCAAGTGGTATTTCAACTTTTGAAACTAAACTTTCCATTCAGAAGTTGGTTAACATCCATTTTGGCATTTTGCACTAGTCAAAGCTGCACTAACTGACTTTGGGATTTTGAAGCCGCGGACTCGCTGGCCTCTCTCTTTCTGCTCCCCTCCCCGCACCCACGAAGCTATCGCCCCCCACACACACTCACTGTTGGGACGGAGCTAGTGTCTCCCAATATGGATAATACATGAATATGGATTTGCACGTGGATGGCGTGACCATAAAACGATAGAACCGGGAAGCGCGGAGGAATGGGACTTTCTTTTGGATGGCTGTTTCGCTAAGTAAGCAGTAACCGGTGATGAAGACACGAAGCTTCAGGTTAGCTCCTCGGCTTGTTGTGCTAACTCAGCCGTCTATGCTAACAGACCTGTAGATTTCTCACGAAAGTGGGGGCCAGTGGTCCGTTGTGATTGGTCACAATCTGCGACCCGAAACACATTCTCTTCCTTGTTTCATCAAAACTCGATCTAAAATATAATGTCACGCCAGCACAAATCTGCGCTAATTATTCTTCAAAGGACGTATATCCCAATGGACTACATGGACATGGATAGCATTTTCGTAATGAATACGAAAATAAAGTCAGTTAGTGCAGCTTTAAACCAGTAGTCTTTCACAGCGATCTAGCTGGCAAGACCAGGCAAAATACAAACCATTGTATTCAGTAGTAATAGCACACCGGAAGCACACAATATGTACAAAATAAGTAATGTTTCTTAGCTAGCTGTAAATGCTTCAATATCAAATCTTTCAACAGAAAAAATTTAAATCTAAATGTATGTATGTGTATGTATAAAAAAAAAAATTGTCCACTCACCTTTGGCCTTCCGCGGGCGGTTATCCCTCTCTAAGCTCGGGTCCTCTACCAGAGGCCTGGGAGCTTGAGGGTTCTGCGCAGTATCTTTGCTGTTCCTAGCACTGCACATTTCTGGACCGAGATGTCCGAGGTTGTTCCGGGGATCCGCTGTAACCACTCTTCTACATTCGGGGTCACTGCCCCGAGTGCACCGATCACCACGGGCACTACTGTCACCTTTACCCTCCAGGCCCTCTCCAGCTCCTCTCTGAGACCTTGGTATTTCTCAAGATTTTCATGTTCCTTTTTCCGGATGTTACCATCGCTTGGAATTGGCACGTCCACCACCGCGGCTGTCCTCTGCCCTTTGTCTACCACCACGATGTCAGGTTGGTTTGCCATTACCACTCGGTCGGTCTGTATCTGGAAGTCCCGCAGGATCTTCGCACACTCATTCTCCACCACCTTTGGAGGAGTTTCCCACTTAGACCTTGGGGTTTCCAGCCCATACTCTGCACAGATGTTTCTGTACACTATGCCAGCCACTTGGTTATGGCGTTCCATGTAGGCCTTCCCTGCCAGCATCTTGCACCCTGCAGTTATGTGTTGGATCGTCTCAGGTGCCTCTTTGCACAACCGACACCTTGGGTCTTGTCTGGTGTGGTATATCTGGGCCTCTATCGCTCTGGTGCTCAGGGCCTGTTCCTGTGCAGCCATGATGAGTGCCTCTGTGCTGTCCTGTAGGCCAGCCCTTTCTAGCCATTGGTAGGACTTCTTGAGATCAGCCACTTCTGTTATGCTCCGGTGGTACATGCCGTGTAGGGGCTTGTTCTCCCATGATGGGCTCTCCTCCAGCACCTCCTCATCTCGCCACTGCCTGAGACATTCACTGAGTACGTCATCAGTTTTGGCCTTCTCCATGATGTAGTTATGGAGTTTGGATGTTTCGTCCTGGACAGTGGCTCTTACACTCACTAGTCCTCGGCCTCCTTCTTTATGGCTTACGTACAGTCTCAGGATGCTGGATTTGGGATGGAACCCGCCATGCATGGTAAGGAGCTTTCGAGTTTTAACATCCGTGGTCTGAATCTCTTCCTTTGGCCACCTGATTATTCCTGCAGGGTATCTGATCACTGGCAGGGCCTAGCTGTTAATTGCCCGGGCCTTGTTCTTGCCATTGAGCCGGCTTCTTAGGACCTGCCTTACTCGCTGGAGGTATTTGGCAGTTGCCGCTTTCCTCGTCACCTGTTCGAGGTTGCCATTTGCCTGTGGTATACCGAGATACTTGTAACTGTCCTTAACGTCTGCTATTGTTCCCTCTGGGAGTGAGATCCCTTCTGTGTGGACTACCTTGCCTCTCCGAGTCACCATCCTGCTACATTTCTCGAGTCCGAATGACATCCCGATGTAATGGCTGTACATCCTGGTTGTTTGGATCAGAGAGTCGATGTCTCTCTCGCTTTTGGCGTACAGCTTGATGTCATCCATGTAGAGGAGGTGACTGATCTTTGCTCCGTTCCTGAGGCGGTATCCATAGCCAGTCTGGTCAATTACTTGGCTTAGAGGGTTGAGGCCTATGCAGAACAGTAGTGGGGACAGAGCATCTCCTTGGTAGATACCACATTTGATGGTCACTTGTGCGAGCGGCTTGCCATTTGCCTCAAGGGTGGTCTTCCACATTCCCATCGAGTTTGCAACGAAGTCCCTTAGAGCCCTGTTGATATTGTACAACTTCAAGCATTCCATGATCCATGTGTGTGGCATTGAGGTGTAGGCTTTCTGGTAATCAATCCAGACTGTGCACAGGTTGGTGTGTCGTGACCGGCAGTCTTGGGCGACTGTTCAGTCAACCAGGAGCTGGTGTTTGGCTCCTCTGGTGTCCCTACCAATGCCCTTCTGTGCTGTGCTCATGAATTGTTCCATATGCCCACTTATCTTAGCCGCAATGATGCCTGACATGAGCTTCCATGTTGTGGAGAGACAGTTTATTGGCCGGTAGTTGGAGGGGACTGCACCCTTGACAGGGTCCTTCATGATCAGGACCGTTCTCCCATATGTTCTTCCAGAACTGTTCAGTTTCCAGCCTCGGTGGGTCTGCTCCCCTGTTGTTACCCTGCCACTGAGCGTACACCTTCGCAGGTTGTGTTGCGAACAGCCTGTTCACCCTTCTGGCTTCATTCTCTTTAGTGTACCTCTGTAGGCGGCTGGCCAGGGCTTGGAGGGGGGGGGGGACATGAAGTGGGAGATGGGGGGGAGGGGTTAATAAAAAAGGCAATACAAGCAAACGGTATACAGTCATAGATATACCGAAAGTAAACAGAGAAACAGCATAGAGTATTTACATGAACAAATTTACAAAATATTTACAGATTGTTTATCATCATCCTAATGACACCATGATGTTTCTATACAGTCTATGGTCTATACCCACATTTGATGGCCGCATTTCCATCGCAGAAACTTTGGGGTAATTTTCCAGGGCCGTCCCCGTCGGTGCATGTCTCCACTGCAGGAACTTCCGAAAGAAGGGAAGTTGCAGGAGCTTTTACGGCGCCCAACGGAGTCCCTCCTCCATACTAAGTACTCCGTTGGGTCTTGAACAGCTCCTGGTGGTGCTTGAAGTCAACATGGCGCTGATTGGCTAAAGCTCGCGAAGGCTCTGACGCCAGCAGAAAGCTGCAAAACAACTGGCATTTTATAAATCCAGCAGCATTAGCCCAGCTGCATTAGCCTAGTAGACACCACTGGAAATGGCAAACAACAGCACAGCATTGATTGACGGGGTTTGAGGCATCGCAGCGAAAGGAAAAGATATATGGAGGCGACAGTATCTCAGTTGGTAGAGCATTGGCCTTTGAGCCAGAAGGTCGTGGGTTTCTCCATCAACTCCCACTGATATCTGCTGTCGTTGTGTCCTTGGCAAGACACTTAACTTCTGGGAACACCAGCCACAGTGGGGCGGCTACGGCTGTAAAGTGCCAAATTACCTTATATCAGCTTCATATCAGGTTCACCTCGAAGCACTGGGGATTCATGACACTCCAAAACAAACCGTGAAAAGTAAAAAAAAAACTGAAGCAGGACTATAAAAATCTCAAAGATCACAACAACCAGAGCGGTTACGACCGTAAAATAAACAAATGGGTTTGGCATAATGAGTTTCGCTTATACGGAAATCGAAACTCATGACGTCGCCGGGTGGTCCACCTCTGCAGTGTAGACACGGCCACTGAGAGAACAGAGGGAGAGGAAGTAGAAGTTCAACCCCGCTCTTTTTACCAGGAACTTCTGTGGTAGAAACGCGACAACTGTACAGTCTGACAGCCGCAGGAAGGAAAGACCTGCGGAACTTGCCCTTCACACAGCGCGGGGGTTAACAAGTCTGTCACTGAAACTGCTCTCCAGAGCAGACAGTGTCATGCAGAGGGTGACAGTCATGGTCATTTTCAAATTAACATACATGGTATGTATGTTAATTTGTTCAGGACCCTACTGTCTCCCATCTGCTGCACTGTGTCCAGGGAACAGCCCAGGACAGAGCTGGACTCCTGAGGATCTGTTCCAGCCTCTTCCTGTCCCTCTCTGTGATGCTGCTGCTCCAGCATACCACACCGTACAAGAGGCTGATGCCACCACAGTGTCATAGAAGGTCTTTAGGAGTGGCCCCTGCACTCCAAAAATCTGTGAGTCCAGTTAGGGGTTCAGATGAACTTGTGTTGTGTCTGAAATCCGCAGTGTAGAGTGTGAGCGTGTGGACAATCAGACATTAAGTCCCTGGTTCTCACTAACTGGGGTCTGTATGTGAGGTAGTCCAGGATTCACTGGGTCATAGTCTACTCCAGCTGTCTCCAGCTTGTCCCTGAGAAGCCGCGGCTGGATGGTGTTGAAGGCACTGGAGAAAATCAAAGAGGAGGATTCTCACAGCAGAGCCGGGCTTCCCCAGGTGGCACAGCGAGCGGTGCAGAAGGGTAATGGCGCCCTCCACTCCAATGCCTGACCGGTACGCAAATTGCAGCAGGTCCGTTGCTGGGCTCAAAGTGGAGTGGAGATGTCCTAGGACCAGTCTCCCCAGTGTCTTCATGAGACGAGATGTCAAAGCCACCGGCCTGAAGTCGCTGAGGTCTTGGGCACGGATACCACAAAGGAGGTTTCCAACCATCTGTAAATGTGAAACATGACTGCGGCTAACTACAGTGTGTACTCCTACTCGAACCCACGACCTTCAAGCCCAAAGGCCAATGCTCTACCAACTGAGCCACTGTCGCCCCTCCAGCGTTAATAATCCTATTATTTCATTAATATTATTATTACTGCTGCTACTGTTATAACTCTGACATCATTATTATGACATGTCGCAGGTCGCTGACGTCTGAATGGGGACGATACGGACTGAGGTTTAACATCATCCAACCAGGACCAATCAGGACCAAGGTAAGATGGTAGGACCAGGGTCTTGGTAGAGGGGTCGGCAACTCAAAAAGTTCAAAGAGCCATATTTGACCAGAAATACAAAAAACAAATCTGTCTGGAGCCGCATAAACGTAATTGCCTTGTATAAGGCTTATATGAAAGCAACACAGGCTGTGAGCTGTATTAGCCTACTATCAAAATGAGTAAGTATAGGCTACAAATACATAATATGCATTCATGATTATTATATGTATTTTCACTGTAGTGCAAGAGAATGACGCACCATGTGACTACTCTGCTATACGAAATATGCTTTAAGTTTAACTTTCCTTTTGTTGCATTCATGCAATTGCAGAAATACAGTAAATTAATCCGTTTTTTGGCTCAGTTCTCATACCTGCATTGCAGCACTGTCTGTTTATATCGATCACGTCACACGTCGTCACGGCTGGAGTTGGCTGGAGCTGGCTGGAGCTGAATGTCCCAAACGGTGTTTCGCACTTCTTTGTTCCACGTGTTGCAACAAAATTCAGCAGTAGAAGTTTGGAGATGAATCCGCTCCAGAATAACTGCGATCGCACTGTTTCTCTCCAAACTGGGGTCTGCAGCCAATTTTCCACATGACTCCTTTTGTTCTTCAATATATTCTCACAAAGCAAAAAGGAAGCAGTCCTTCCTCATTGACAATGAAAGCAAATGTTCCAGTCCATTCTTCCCTGAATTCCCGGTTCTTATCAACTCTTTCTCAATATAGCTTTGAGATTCATGTGGCGCATGCCGGTTTGTTTACAACAGCGGCCGCCCAGCGCGGGACCGCGTAACCGCGCGTCGCAGGATATGACGCAAATCTCAGTTGACAGAAATGTTTAAATTGAATATTTCTCATGCACATTTTTACTACATTGGAAAAGGTTAAGAATGTTGTCCCTCCTACAGAAACCACATTGAAACTAGAAATAAAACATACCCCTCCCACTCCATTTTCAGACATTTTTGAAAAGGCTCCAGGAGCCACTCGAGGGGCACTAAAGAGCCGCATGCGGCTCTGGAGCCGCGGGTTGCCGACCCCTGGACTAGGGTCTTGGTAGGACCAGGGTCTTGGTAGGACCAGGACGAATCGGAGCTATGGTAGGACCCCAGGGTCTTGGTTGGACCAGGACCAATTAAAGCCATGGTAGGACCAGGGTCTTAGTAGGACCAGGACCAATCGGAGCCATAGTAGGGGGGTTTATGGTAGGGGGCCAGGGCATGGATCTACAAATATATCGGGATAGAGTATTACTGGCTTATACCTGTCCCACCAATGGGCACAGGGGTCGCCCGTGATACTACAGACTAAATGTGGGCTACCCAGAAAAATGTCCCATAGAACTCAATTTAAACTATAAAACGGCTTGAACCTACAGCTTTCATAAAGGTCGGATTTTGTGTAGATCTTAATGTTCCTTGTCATCCTGAACTTTTTTTGTTATATCCTATGGTTTTCTATATATCTACACTTTAATGCAACAAATTCTGCTCATTTTCCTCTCGCTCTAGCACCGCTCTGATTAACGCCTTTTAAACAGCTGAATTGGTGACCTGTTTTATGTGTTTTATATTGCATTTCTGCTCTTTTACTGTATTTATTCTTAGATTGCGTGTCTGTGTTTTTGTGTGCCCCCACTGGTGCTCTGTCTGTAAATGAAGTTCCTCACGGATTAATAAAGTTATTGAATTGAATTGAACAGCCGCTGATTGGTCAAAACGCGGCCGAGCCCCTCTGTGCATGCATGAGAGCCACACACTCGAATTTGGCCCAAATATGGACGAGTTCTGCTAATCTTTTGGTTCCCATGGCTTTCCCATGTGCTACTGAGCACAAGCCATTGATTTGAATAGGGTGTCAAAAAACTCCAAAACTTTCATTTCAAACAAGGAGAAGACTGATCAGAGATGCAGCCAAGAGGCCCATGATCACTCTGGATGAACTGCAGATAACTACAGCTGAGGTGAGAGAGTCTGTCCATAGGACAACAATCAGTCGTGCACTGCACAAATCTGGCCTTTATGGAAGAGTGGCGAGAAGAAAGCCATTTCTCAAAGATATCCATAAAAAGTCTTGTTTAAAGTTTGCCACAAGCCACCTGGGAGACACACCAAACATGTGGAAGAAGGTGCTCTGGTCAGATGAAACCAAAATCGAACTTTATGGCCACAATGCAAAACGATATGTTTGGTGTAAAAGCAACACAGCTCATCACCCTGAACACACCATCCCCACTGTCAAACATGGTGGTGGCAGGATCATGGTTTGGGCCTGCTTTTCTTCAGCTGGGACAGGGAAGATGGCTAAAATTGATGGGAAGATGGATGGAGCCAAATACAAGACCATTCTGGAAGAAAACCTGTTGGAGTCTGCAAAAGACCTGAGACTGGGACGGAGATTTATCTTCCAACAGGACAATGATCCAAAACATAAAGCCAAATCTACAATGGAATGGTTCACAAATAGACGTATCCAGGTGTTAGAATGGCCAAGTCAAAGTCCAGACCTGAATCCAATCGAGAATTTGTGGAAAGAGCTGAAGACTGCTGTTCACAAACGCTCTCCATCCAACCTCACTGAGCTCGAGCTGTTATGGGCAAGAAATCCAGTCTCTCGATGTGCAACACTGATAGACATACCCCAAGCGACTTGCAGCTGTAATTGCAGCAAAAGGTGGCGCTACAAAGTATTAGCGCAAGGGGGCCGAATAATATTGCACGCCCTACATTTCAGTTTTTTATTTGTTAAAAAAGTTTAAATTATCCAATAAATTTCGTTCCACTTCACGATTGTGTCCCACTTGTTGTTGATTCTAGACAAAATTTTTTTTTTTAATATCTTTATATTTGAAGCCTGAAATGTGGCGAAATGTTGAAAGGTTCAAGGTTCAAATACTTTCGCAAGGAAAATGTTAGGGAATCACTTGTAAAAATGGATGTAATTTCCTTTGGTACAGTACATGTTTTTTCTCCAACAGGACACTCGCTGTTAAGATACATTTTGGAAACAATTGATGCCTTTAACAATAAACACAAAGCTTCAAGGTTGAGAAGTTTCAGACCCCCATGTTCATATTCATTGTACAAAATCTATCTTTTAATCTTTTCTGGTTTGCCATCCCAAATAAAATCAAAGACCTTTTGTTCGTAAACCTTAAAGAAAAGTTGGGAGGAAGCTGGTAATGATGAAAATGAATATATAAATTGAGGAATGATTAGGGAATTTATAATGGATATTTTACCATATAGGGTTAAAGGAACAATATGTAAAAATCTGGCCAAAAGTGGTACTGCAGTCACAGTCAATATTTTGTAGTCCTCTCCCACTCTCCCTGACTCAGGTTGCCAGATACACACCAAATCCAGCAGCAAACACAGGGAATTATTTCATCAGTTGTCTGTCTCCATTCACATTGCCATGAAGCATGCTAATGTTGAATGAATGTTTAATTTTTTTATTCTATTTGGACATTCGAGATAAAAAACACAAAACAAAATAAAAGCAATGTAATTATAGATTATCCAAAATAAATAAGCAATTGATGTCCAAAATAGGAGTGGGAAGAATGGATGTTGGAACGTATTTCTTCAGCGTATCAACATCAGGGTTTGCTCCAGAGGATATCACCTTTCCATTTTATTTATTCCCTTTTTTTAGACAAACATGTCTAAGTCCCACATCAAAAAGAGACTAACATTATTTTAATTGGGGTACATGTGGTCTCAAATTATTCTTTTTACAATTAAACTATAATCTATAAAAAAACATCTTGACCTTCGTCTTTTACCGTTTTTAGAGCAATCTGTCATAGAATGTGATAACATGCAATTAAATACAAAAAGACTCAACCTGGAATCAAACCTGGGTTCCTGCATCGTAAGCGCACAGGTTAAACCACTAGACCACCGATTCGCGCGGTCAAAATCACTCTGAAGAACGGAGTGAAACCGGTAAATTCTGCATCACACGTAAACTTTTATCAGCCGTCTCAATTGTTCAAAGGCGTTCCAATATAAACCCTCGTTTTAGTCTTTGTTTTGTCATTAATTATTTGAGAGTCATAACAAGACCTTTTTTAGTTCTGCGGCCACATGTTATTTTACCTCTGAGATTAGTGAGCCGCGCGGAGTTCTGGCAACCCGATCACGGACTTACATGACACTTCCTGATTGGCGAAACGGCGGAGGGTAGGACATCAAAATCAAAACAATAACAACTTTTACGGGTCGTAAAACTAACTTTGATAATCAAATATCTCGGCTGAACTACTGTTATCAGTTAAAGATGTATACGAAAAGAGCATGATTTAATAAAGCCTTTCGAAATATGGGGCCATTTAATGATGACTTGACATGCAAATATTACATACTGCTACTTTAAGGATTTTCCTTTCCATAAATGCATAATTTTATCCAGCTTTCTTTGTTTGTTATCATAGTTTATTGAACCTAGGACATCCAGATTTTCTGGGATCACAACACCGAGTATGTTAACAGGTCCATCTGTCCACATCACAGGTACTCTGCATTCCATTCTAAAGGTGTTCCTTTTAAGCTCCCGATTCTTAATATTTTACACTTATCATAGTTAAGCCTAAGCCCAGATTGATGTGAAAAGATGTCCAAGAGGTTTAGAAAGTTTTGTAGGCAATAAACATTTGGGTTAATAAAGAAGCTTGTATTGTCTGCATACACTTTCAATATTGCTATTCCAAAGCCCTTCTATTTCATTATTCAATCTAACTTTAATAGCCAATATTTCCATAGCAATAATAAATAAGTATGGTGAAAGAGGGCACCCTTGTTTTAGGCCTCTAAGCAGAGGTATAGTCCCAGAGATATATCCGTTATTGATAATTCTACAATTAGTTTTATTATAAAAGGTTTTGATCCAGTGTAGTAAAGAGCTGAACTTTTACAGATAGTCAAGGCTGATGTTGTCAAATGCCTTCTCCAGATCAGCCTCTTTTGTTTTCTGTATCATAACTTTTAATTATTTCTTGTAAGAATCTTGATTGGTCTTGGTGAAAAATGTTTGACAAAAAAGACTTGAGTCGTGTTGCCAAACATTTGGCCAGGATCTTGGCATCATAACATTGGAGTGTTATTGGCCTCCAGTTTTTTTAGATATTCTGGATCTTTATATTGACCATTTGCATCCTGTTTGAATAACAAGGAGATAAGACCTTCTGTTTGAGTGTTAGATAGAGAACCTGTTACAAATGAGTAGTTAAAACTAGAAATTAGTGGTTTCTTGACTTCACTAAAGAAAATCTGATAGATCTCAATAGGTATTCCGTCTAGTCCTGTGGCTTTTCCTGGATTAAAAGATTTAATAGCTGCCGTTAGCTCTTCCTCTGTAATAAAGCCTTCCCATGAATTACTTTCTTCACAAGTCAATATTCTTTCATAATTTTCTGGAAAATAAATTGTAGTTTCAAGTAAAGTGAAAAAATACTTTTAAAATAATTATCAATTTATTTCAATATTATAGCATGTGTTGCCAATACATTTCCATTTGGTTGTATGAGATTTTTTTTTGGAGATTTTTTTGTTTGTTTGTTTTTTTTGTTTGTTAAATTTCTCACCTTTTGCTATCATGAAAATGTAATCATCCAGATTGCTCTATTGCAATCATAACTTTTTAATTGTTTTTCAACTACTCTTGCTTCGCTCTCAGAATTCAGTTGCAGTCAGATTATCGCTACTGTCAGTAATCCTTTGCAAATCTTCAATTTCTTGTTTTAATACCTGTTCGGTCATTTTAAGTTGTTTTCTTTTCCACGAAGAGCATGCCATGGCATATCCCCGAAAACAACATTTAAAAGCTTCCCAAACTAACTACTATGGAAGCCCGTTTCCGCCATGTAAAAAAAAAAAAAAAAAAAGTCTACAGAAAGTCAAAATTTCGACTTTAAAAGTCAAAATGTTGACTTTAAAAGTCAAAATTACGAGTTTTCAACTGCGCATGTGCAGTTGAAAACTCGTATGTGTTGTTGTCTAGAACGGTCTCTGGTCATCCCTGTTATAGATCCATGACCATGGGTCATCCTCTACCTGCAGATTATGTGAAGATTTTGCCTACAGACAGTGACCACATCCATGAAGTAGCAGCAATAATGTTGTGGTAGTAATCGCGTTAAAATGCAAACGGTCTCTCCGTTTATGATTAGAATCCGCTTCAGAAGCCTCTATTTAGTTTATCCTAAACGGACTGTGGAAGATTAATAATAAAACACATGCGGCTGGTCAAAGTCATTGAGCATCAACTGGTGACGTCTGGTCAGAATCATTGCGATCGATGGATGCACCAGAAATGCACTGAATATTATTGTGACTGACAGAGAGACCGTTCGCGATTACTGGATAGTGAGGGAGGTCCGCAGACAGAGGCAGGAGAACCACAGTCACGGGCACTGACAATATTACCCTTTTGGAATTGCGATCAGTGCATTGAAGAGTATGTGACGTGTTTGCGTGAACGCGGGGGTGAGCTGATGGAGCGAGCGTGCGGTAAAGTTGTTGGCGTATGAGCAAGAACACAGAGACATATAGGGAATAAGTACCTTGTCTGATTATTTTATTGTGACAAAATAAAGCCCACGACTCTTTTAGCAACAAACCGGAGAAATAACTCCGCAGATAACAGTGAGGGTCTTTGAAAAGGGAGTTAAACCCATTATAGATGCATGAATATGTCGAAATAAGAAGTCGTTTGATTTAAATGTTGTATATATGTAAATTGAATTTAACATAAATAAATAAAAAGAGAGCTCCTCCCTGCGTCCTACGACCGCGGTTTGGGGCTTAAACAGGAAAGTTTTACAGAATCAATCAAACATTATTTCTGGCTACTTCAAGGATGCAGTGGTCACTGTAGGCAATATCTTCACATAATCTGCAGGTGAAGGATGTCCAGAGACCGTTCCAGACAACAACACATACGAGTTTTCAACTGCACATGCGCAGTTGAAAACTCGTAATTTTGACTTTTAAAAGTCGTAATTTTGAGTTTTAAACTCAAAATTTTGACTTTCTGTATGCTTTTTTTTTTTTTTTTTACATTGCGGAAACGGGCTTCCATAAACTACACCTGTAGTGGTGTTTGATTAAACTTCCAATATCCGGGCCCCCGTGTATTATCTTCAATAGCAAAGTTTAATCCGATACAGTTATGATCCGAACGCAATTTATCCTCTTAACTTTATGCAACAATGAAAAATATATCAAAAAATAGTCAATACGACTTGCTTGGTTTTGTCTTCTCCAGGTATACTGTACTAGTTCAGGAATTTTAAATCTAATGCATCCATAACACTTTGAATCGTTTGTAAAGATTGTGGATGATAATTGATTGAAAAGTTACCTTTTCGGTCCTTTTCTTTATCTAAGGCAACGTTAAAGTCCCCCACCATAATAATATCCCCTTGTTGTTCCTGCAGCTTATCACATATGTCTTCCAAAAAAGACAGTTCATCCTTATTTGGCCCATATATGTTCAAAATAAAAACGCACATATTTTGCTCTTGAATAATTATATTTAGTAATAACAAACATCCTTGTGAGTCTAAAATTCCATGGAGTTAAATCTAAAATTAAAATGTTTTTTTTTTTTTTAACTAAATCATCACATCTTTTGAATTTCTGTGACACATTTGATTTAAAATGAATAAAAAAACAGGCTAAATTACCACACACAAAAAATCAATAAATGCATACATCACTATGACGGACATATCACTGTAATGTTGCATTTTATTGAACTTAACAAAAGAAGACAACACGTGTCAACATGTCGGCATTGAATGTTTATACAGTGCCTTGCGAAAGTATTCGGCCCCCTTGAACCTTTCAACATTTTGCCACATTTCAGGCTTCAAACATAAAGATATAAAAATATTTTTTTTGTCAAGAATAAACAACAAGCGGGACAAAAGTGGAACGGAATTTATTGGATAATTTAAACTTTTTTAACAAATAAAAAACTGAAAAGTGGTGCGTGCAATATTATTCGGCCCCCTTGCGCTTATACTTTGTAGCGCCACCTTTTGCTGCAATTACAGCTGCAAGTCGCTTGGGGTATGTCTCTATCAGTTTTGCACATCGAGAGACTGGAATTCTTGCCCATTCTTCCTTGCAAAACAGCTTGAGCTCAGTGAGGTTGGATGGAGAGCGTTTGTGAACAGCAGTTGTCAGGGATGAAGCAGACAGACGGATCGTGGTGCGCCAAACTCTGGAAGTTTATTTAAGTTTCTCTCAAGTTCCAGTGGTTTCAATTGTTTCTTTCTCTCAGACAGAATGGAGTCAGTACACAGTTTATATAGTCATTGTCACGTCACACATGGAAAGACGTACGTGTCAAATCCAGAGACAGTCACATCATAGTCAAAATAATCAGAGTCCTTGTACAGTCCTGCACGTAGGCCATATTGCTATCTAATACTAACACAGTCTTCAGCTCTTTCCACAGATTCTCGATTGGATTCAGGTCTGGACTTTGACTTGGCCATTCTAACACCTGGATACGTCTATTTGTGAACCATTCCATTGTAGATTTGACTTTGTTTTGGATCATTGTCCTGTTGGAAGATAAATCTCCGTCCCAGTCTCAGGTCTTTTGCAGACTCCAACAGGTTTTCTTCCAGAATGGTCCTGTATTTGGCTCCATCCATCTTCCCATCAATTTTAGCCATCTTCCCTGTCCCTGCTGAAGAAAAGCAGGCCCAAACCATGATGCTGCCACCACCATGTTTGACAGTGGGGATGGTGTGTTCAGAATGATGAGCTGTGTTGCTTTTACACCAAACATATCGTTTTGCATTGTGGCCAAAAAGTTCGATTTTGGTTTCATCTGACCAGAGCACCTTCTTCCACATGTTTGGTGTGTCTCCCAGGTGGCTTGTGGCAAACTTTGAACCAGACTTTTTATGGATATCTTTGAGAAATGGCTTTCTTCTTGCCACTCTTCCATAAAGGCCAGATTTGTGCAGTGCACGACTGATTGTTGTCCTATGGACAGACTCTCCCACCTCAGCTGTATTTATCTGCAGTTCATCCAGAGTGATCATGGGCCTCTTGTCTGCATCTCTGATCAGTCTTCTCCTTGTTTGAGATGAAAGTTTGGAGGGACGGCCGGGTCTTGGTGGATTTTCAGTGGTCTTCCATTTCAATATGATTGCTTGCACAGTGCTCCTTGAGATGTTTAAAGCTTGGGAAATCTTTTTGTATCCAAATCCGGCTTTAAACTTCTCCACAACAATATCTCGGACCTGCCTGGTGTGTTCCTTTGTCTTCATAGTTCTCTCTGCGCTTTAAACAGAACCCTGAGACTATCAAGAGCAGGTGCATTTATACGGAGACTTGATTACACACAGGTGCATTCTATTTATCATCATCAGTCATTTAGGACAACATTGGATCATTCAAAGATCCTCACTGAACTTCTGGAGTGAGTTTGCTGCACTGAAAGTAAAGGGGCCGAATAATATTGCATGCCCCACTTTTCAGTTTTTTATTTGTTAAAGTTTAAATTCTCCAATAAATGTCGTTCCACTTCACGATTGTGTCCCACTTGTTGTTGATTCATGACAAAAAATTTAAATTTAATATCTTTATGTTTGAAGCCTGAAATGTGGCGAAATGTTGAAAGGTTGCGAATACTTTCGCAAGGCACTGTAAAGGGGCGTTCACACGGGACTCAACTTCAAAAGCGTCAGGTTTGCATTGAAAATGAATGGTGAAGCACGTCAAAAGCTTCAAAACACATGAGCTTTTGATGCGCGTAACGCTCGCGTCTCTTTCGGCATCAAACGTTGACGGCAAAGTTGGGCGTCAACCAATCAGACGAGGAGCAGCAGCTGCGGGTAGCTGCTGCTGATGCATGTTTTATTGTCATTATTATTAGCAATAATAGTAACGTTCTTAATAAGTAACAAAATCAATGTCCACATACTGTGAAGTAGCCTGGCCTTAGCCATCCGTACACTCCGCTCAATCATCCTTTCCCTTTATGTAACGTCTGGGTCTGGTCCCCATGTTAGCGAGTACAATCGGTTGAATTTCGACCGACAAATCAGCGTGCAGGGAGGCAGGTGTTGTGGTTAGTTGTGGGTGATGTCAAGAGTTTGCGTCGGAAGGGCAGGTTGTAGTTAGGCAATGGCGAAAAATGCGATAGTGAAGTAATCCGGTCTGGTTCTATCAATAAATTGAAGTCGGAGCAAGAGGAATGTTCAGCAAATGTAATTGCTGGCAAAAATTGTGGCGCTACTCCCCACGGGCTCCGTTAGCAGCAAAGGAGATGGCTAGGCTAAATGCTAACAACAGACTCGGGCGCATTACGGTAAACTCTGATCAAATCGTTTCAATCTGCAAAAGCAGTTAACCCTTCCCACCTGTAAACGGAGCTCAATGGAGCACCTCCAGACCTTAGTACGAAATGTAATTTGTATTATGGTGTGGTACGACCAGGCTACCTGTGAAGTAAAAGTAATTTATTTTATATAAGAACAAGCTGACGATGAGTCTGGCTCAGACACAGCAGACTGATAGACAGGCGCTCCGCAGGAATCGATTCGTGCTCCAGGTGGGCGAGGTGCGAGCTCCAGGCGGGTACTCAAACTGGGCGAGTGACATGGGGAAGTACCGCTGAAAGTGAAACTCATCCGTACGCAGCTCTTGTAGTAACTGATTAAATTCAGCAAACACTGCACCCTCTCAAGTCTGTGGTGAATCCAGAACACGTTTTGTTCTGCACTAACTGACGGGATTTTGAAGCAGCAGACTCGCTGGCCTCGCTCTTTCTCCTCCCCTCCCTGCACCCACGAAGCTATCGCCCCCGCTACCGCACACCCACTGTTGTTTACGGAGCTAGCGTCTCCCAATATGGATAAGTACATGGATTTGCACAAGGATGGCGCGACCATAGAACGATGGAACCGGGAATCGCGGAGGAACGGGATGGGTGTTTCGCTGAGTAAGCAGTAACCGGTGACGAAGACAAGGAAGCTTCAGGTTAGCCTCCGCCGCTTGTTGTGCTAACTCAGCTGTCTGTGCTAATGACGGACCTGTAGATTTCTCACGAAAGTGGGGGCTAGTGGTGCGCTGTGATTGGTCACAATCGAAACACATTCTCTTCCCTGTTTCATCAAAACTCGATCTAAAATGTAATGTCACGCCAGCACAAACCTGCGCTACTTTTTCTTCAAAAGGACGTATATCCCAATGCACTAGATGGACATGGAAAGCATTTTCGTAATGAATACAAAAATAGTCAGTTAGTGCAGCTTTATATAACAACTAGAGGCTCGCTGCACTCGGGAAATCCACCATTGTCTCTGGACTATACCGGCAGCAGATAAGCTCCTCCCACCCGGCGTCAGGCGCGTCAGAAGCTTCAAGCACCACAAAACCGTTTTGAAGCTTTTGGTCTGAACGCACCTTTAAGTCAGACTATTCGTAGGAACGCATTCCTGCATTTCTACCGTTTGAGCCTGGAGTGCTGTTGCGCTCTTCTTCCTTTTGAGGCTGGGAAAGCGGACACTTCTGTTTATCTTTTTTGACCAATTCTCTTCATTGATCAATTCTCTTTATCAATGAAATAAGTTGGGATAAACTGCAGATCTGAGAATTCCAACGTTATCTTGCTGAAAATACAGTTTCTGTGAAATGTGTGACTGCGGGCTGTACGTACTTGAACTGGATCCACATCCTCGGTTCTGACCTCGGGAGGCGCTTTGTTATGTCAGCTCATTGAACACACAGCCGTAACGGGGTCATGTACCGAGCACGAACCATAGACGTGCGGACAGGACCGTCCCCAGCTTGTTGCACATGCAGGTCTTCCCGTGTCTCCCCATGTCTCCCCCGTGATTCCTCCCGAAGCGCACCAAAGCTCACTGAATTAATGATCGGGTACCTACATTTTCGCTTGCATTGACAATGCATGTTATTTGTTGTATAATTGTATAATTCTACTGAAGGTGAGCTGATGGAGCGAGCGTGCGGTAAAGTTGTTGGCGTATGAGCAAGAACACAGAGACATATAGGGAATACCGAGTTGCTTTCAGTTGTATGCACAGATTTTGATAGTTTGGTTATTACAGGTGATTTTAATATTCATGTGGATAATGTTGATGACAGAAATGCAAATGAGTTGAGTTCTGTACTTGAATCCTTTGATCTCACTCAGCACGTAAGTGGCCCCACCCACAGCAAAGGGCACACTCTAGATCTGTTAGTTACAAAGGGGGTGAATATTTCAAATGTAAACGTGGTCGATGTTGCTCTTTCGGATCATTTCTGTGTTTTTTTTGACATGCGTTTCACTAACAAACCACCAGTGGACTCTGCAACTGTTCGAAGAAGGCGCATAAATGAAAATACGAGAACTATTTATGGGAATGATAAACTTTGAGAATGCATCGTATTCTACTGTAGATGAACTGTTTAACTCTGTCACCTCTAGTGTTTTGAATGTTCTGGATACCGTTGCCCCTGTGAAGGTTAAAATAGTGAAAAATAAGCAGAAGGCGCCGTGGGCTAAAGCAGACTCGGTCAGAGCACTGAAGAGAAAGTGCCGGAGGGCCGAGCGGAAGTGGCGCAAGTCCAACCTCCAGGTTGATTACGAGATCTTCAAAGATAAGTTGTGCGAGTTTAACCGGGTGCTACGTAGTACGAGAGAAAGGTATTTTTCTGAAATGATTGAAGGCTGCAGCAACAATTTGCGTGTTCTGTTCTCAACAGTTAATAGATTAACAAACCCCCCTGTTCAAATGCCATTAGAGCTTACTTCCAAACGTAAATGCAATGAGTTTGCTCATTTTTTCAATGACAAGGTTCAAGGCATCAAAAACGATATTGTCTCCAATCCACAGATAACCATCCAACAGCCAGAAAGGCTCTCTGAGCTAACTCACTTTGCACCTGTAAATGATAAAACTGTCCAAGAGATAATCTCCAGTTTGAGCTCCTCCACATGCAGCTTGGATGTACTACCCACTAGATTTCTAAAGTCTGTTCTGAGCAGTCTGTTACATTCACTCACACAGATAGTAAACATGTCCCTTCATTCTGGAATATTCCCAAAGGCCCTGAAAACTGCAGTCATCAGGCCCCTGCTAAAAAAGAGCAGTCTCGATGCTACGGTACTTAACAACTATCGTCCCATCTCAAATCTGCCATTTATGGGGAAAGTCCTTGAGAAAGTTGTCTACCTACAGCTTACTAGATTTCTTATAATCAACAACTCATTTGATATGTTTCAGTCCGGCTTTAGACCCCACCACAGCACTGAGACTGCTCTCGTTAAGGTTACAAACGATATCCGGCTGAACACTGACGCAGGCAAAGTCTCAATCTTAATCTTGTTAGATCTAAGTGCTGCCTTTGACACCGTCGACCATGAGATCCTCTTACAGAGATTAGAGGACTGGGTTGGAGTCGCTGGCACCGCCCTAAGTTGGTTTAGGTCTTACCTTGAGGACAGGAAGTACTTTGTGGAGATTGGAAACTGTGTCTCAGATCATATGGCCCTGACCTGTGGAGTACCACAGGGGTCGATCCTGGGACCTCTTCTGTTCAATCTCTACATGCTGCCGTTAGGTCAGTTAATACGCAGAAACGAAGTTTCCTATCATAACTATGCAGACGACACTCAGATCTATGTCTCACTGACTGCAGGAGAACATGGACCAGTGGACTCACTCCTTCACTGTATCCAACAGATCAGTGAGTGGATGCAAAACAACTTCCTTCAGCTAAACGCAGACAAAACTGAAATGATTGTCTTTGGTCCCCAGAAACAAAGAGAGAGCGTCATCTGTCACCTACAGTCTCTCTCCCTAAAACCTTCAAACAAGGTCAGAAATCTAGGGGTAATACTGGACTCAGACTTAAATTTTAATAGCCACATCAAATCAGTAACATCAGCAGCTTTTTACCATCTAAAAAACATTGCCAGGATCAAAAACATAGTGTCTAAAGCAGACTTGGAGATTCTTATCCATGCATTTGTCTCCAGTAGGTTAGACTACTGCAATGGCCTGCTCACAGGTCTGTCCAAACAGGCTGTAAAACAGCTGCAGTACATTCAAAATGCAGCAGCTCGAGTCCTGACTAGAACCAGGAAGTACGACCACATTAGTCCAGTTCTCAGGTCTCTGCACTGGCTTCCTGTGGCTCAGAGAATAGACTTTAAAACAGCTCTGCTTGTGTACAAGTCTCTCCATAGCCTCGCACCAAAATATATTAGTGACATGTTAGTCCCCATATGAACCAGCCCGGACTCTGAGGAGCACAGGGACTGGACTCCTGTTAGTGCCCAGAGTCAGAACTAAACATGGGGAGGCTGCTTTTCAGATTCATGCTGCTAAAATCTGGAACAGTCTTCCTGAAGATGTGAGACAGGCCTCCTCTCTGACAATGTTTAAAACCAGGTTAAAGACAGTTCTGTTTAACTGTGCATACAACTGAGGGATTTTATATTTCTATCTTTCTTTTTAATGTTCTGTGATAATTTATGATTTTAATGCTTTCTTGTTTTGTTCAGCACTTTGAATTGCCTTGTGTATGAATTGTGCTATATAAATAAACTTGCCTTGCCTTGCCAATAAGTACCTTGTCTGATTATTTTATTGTGACAAAATAAAGCCCACGACTCTTTTAGCAACAAACCGGAGAAATAACTCCGCAGATAACAGTGAGGGTCTTTGAAAAGGGAGTTAAACCCATTATAGATGCATGAATAAAACCCCGTACTCAACACGTAGAAAGCGCATCATTTCAGCCGTGGAAAGACTCGCTCTGTGTGGACCCCTCTCAGCGTCATCGTCTGGTCTACAGCAGATTGGATTGGAATGTCTCGATGGCTCATTTTCCTTTGATTTATTATAAAAACGTATTGCTCACATTATTTGTTACTATGTCGAAATAAGAAGTCGTTTGATTTAAATGTTGTATATATGTCAATTGAATTTAACATAAATAAATAAAAAGACAGCTCCTCCCTGCGTCCTACGACCGCGGTCTGGGGCTTAAACAGGAAAGTTTTACAGAATCAATCAAACAACATTATTTCTGGCTACTTCAAGGATGCAGTGGTCACTGTAGGCAATATCTTCACATAATCTGTGTCCAGAGACCGTTCCAGACAACAACACATAAGAGTTTTCAACTGCACATGCGCAGTTGAAAACTCGTAATTTTGACTTTTAAAGTCGAAATTTTGACTTTTAAAAGTCGTAATTTTGAGTTTTAAACTCAAAATTTTGACTTTCTGTGCTTTTTTTTTTTTACATGGCGGAAACGGGCTTCCATACCTTTGGATATTAGTTTGCCATGATGTATTTAACACGCCCGAGGGAGACGGTAGTATTTAGCCTAGCCATCTCCTTTGCCGTGGGGAGTAGCGCCACAATCTTTGCCAGCAATTACATTTGCTAAACATTCCTCTTGCTCCGGCTTCAGAAATGTTTACTTTACTTTATGCCATTGCAAATTTGGTGCAAACTCTTGATGTCACCGACATCTATCTACAACACCCGCTTCCCCCGCTCACTGGTTGGATGGATGGGATACAACCGGGATAACTGCAGCCAAAAGGACCAGACTCCGATGTACATGTACTGTAGCCTCACAGATCATGGACCAGGACCAGGCCCTTTGCTGGTACTCACGCTGATGCAGTCTCGGGTCTCTTCTGCAGGGGGCGTTCAGTCGTCTGGATCCAACCGGAGCTTTTGAGGAGTCGATGCTCGGGCGCATCCCGGCTGGCCGCCTTGGGACACCAGCAGAGATCAAGAACCTGGCTCTGTACATGTGCAGTGATTACGCCACCTGGATGTCTGGAGCGGTACTGACACAAATGAACATTGACTACGCCACTTGGTTGTCTGGGGTGGTTCTGACGCACAGAAATGCACACAGGTGTAATGTCCTTTGTCTCCTGCAGGTGGTGCGGTTGGACGGGGGCGAGTATGTGTCGATGGCCGGAGAGTTCAATGACCTTCGCAAGGTGATAACAAAACATGTTAACAGGAAAACACTAATGCTCGCCTGATAATTCTAATACCAGCCTGATTATGCCAGCCCTATTCAATTCATTTTTTTATAACCCTAATTCACAACAGTAGTTGTCTCGGAAGATTTTAAAATGTTGTCGTATGCTATGTTAAAATATACATAGGAGCTATTAGTCCATAGGAGCTATTAGTCCATAGGAGCTATTAGTCCAGAGGAGTGGGATGACCACTGTCCAGTAAAAAACTGTAAACAGCCTCCTAAGGCTAACACTTGATTGTTCATGCTCACACTAGTTTGTGTTCCCGCAGGTTACCTCAGAGCAGTGGGATCTGATAGAGTCGATGATACGAAAAACTAAAGGCTCCTAATCGAGAGCTCCGTAATATCATCTGTCCCAAATCAGAGAGCTCTGTAGTGGTGTCATCACTCCTGACCACCAGTGAGAACTCCGGGTGGCCATGGTCTCAGGTTGTGGGGGCAGTGTTTGTAAATATTCAAAATAAAAGCCTTAAAATAAAGTGTCTGCAAAATATGTGCGTGTTTTAAAAGAATTGTATGTGCGTAACAATATTTGTGTGTGTAAAAAATAAAAGTCTACGTTTTACACACATCTTTTGATACTGTCCTGCCTCGGAAGATTACAAGTTTAATTTGACATTTGTATCTATGTAACGGAACAATCTGTATGTAAATAACCATGTTGTGAGAAGAGAACGGATGAAAGCGCTACGCACAGTCTCTCCTTTCCATACAAATCTTTTGACAGTTCTGTTGTTAGTGTCTCTGGAGAGAACCACATTAGTTCTTCCCACTGTAACCCATGTAATGCCATGGTTACAATACAACACAATACAAATTATTCTTGTATAGCCCTAAATCAGAACAGCAGTCATCTCAGAGGACCTAACAAAACCATTGAACTCACCAACACAGATCAGAAAATCAACAGTTAAGACACAACAAATATAAAAAACATGTATTGGTCCGTAGGGAGAGAGCATTGTTCAAGAATGTTGATAAATGTCTATACATGTTGTAGAATGTCCTGGATCATCAGTCCTTCTTGTTAGACACTAACTGTCCAACAGACCCTCCTGTATGACCACATACCACATACTGACCACAGTCAAAATCCTAATAATGCACAGATATAGTGGGAAGGAGGAGAAGATAGTGCTCAAGTTACCATACGCAGCTTGACTGACAATCTTAGATTTTAGCCTTCCCTGAGTCTTACCTTCCTAACCATATGCTAAACTGAAGAGGACTGTTTTAAGCCTAGCCATGAATGTAAAGACCATGTCTGCAGCCACGGCTAGGCTAGCCCAGGCTACAGCACCAAAGAAAGTGTGTAATCTACGATGTATAGTTGAGGATATATAGGTGAGGTTCGAGTTGAAAGTTGAAAGATGCATCGGTTCACCGGACCAGGTCCCGTTCAAGCAGACTCCAAAACGAGACAAACAACCTAACCAGACAAACCTATGCATATGCAAATTAAGGATGAGTCTTTTAAGCCTGGTCTTGAATGTGGAGACTGCGTCTGCTTCCTTAAGGGCGGCACGGTGGATGAGTGGATAGCACTCTCGCTTCTCAGCAAGAAGGTCGGAACAGGGCCTTTCTGAGTGGAGTTTGCATGTTCTCCCCGTGTCTGCGTAGGTTTCCTCCGGGTACTGCGGTTTCCCCTACCACTAAAAACGTGTACAATTGGTCTAGCATGCGCCTCTTGTACTGGCACCCCCGCTCCCATCTCTGTGTGGTTGTAAACCGCTTTGAAAGGCGGTAAATAAATAAAGATTACTTACTTACATACTGGATGTGGCTGGGAAGCTGATTCCATAGTAAAAGAGCTTGGTAGCTATATGACTGACCATGTCACGTCCATGCCATGCAGTTAGTCAGTCAATGATTATTATAGTAATGTACAATTGGGTATAATGATGATTAATGCATAGTCATTTTTGTCATCAGTGGCATAGCCAGAAACTTTTTGAGGGGTGCACCTGCAAGGGAATTTTGTAGGAGGTACATAGATTGAAAAAATGTTTTATTTTGTTTTTGGATTTCTCACGAGGTAGGCCTAAGGCACGACGTTGGATGGCGATGTGGAAGGCCACGCCACAGACAACGTATTTTTCTAGCTTCTCCAAGGTGATGGGGGATGCAGTACACTGGAACCCGATAAGAGCCTTTATCTGTGCCTGGTGATGGTGGCTCCTCCAGGGGCTGGAATGGCTCATTCCATGGGCAAGAATGAGCTTCAAACCAGCTAAGTCCAGGTCTTTAGTCCTTAAAAAAGGATAAGTCTCCGACCAGTTCCATTTCACTGTTGGCGGGACAAGGATTCCTTCAGTGACAGAAAGACCTGTCAAGAGCCTGGGCAAGCTCTTCAATCGCTCCTCAAAGGATAGAGCAGCTTTGCAGCAAACAAAGACAGATCTGACATCTTGGCTCACAACCATCGACAAATCTGGTCTCCCAGGAAAATTCAAAGCATGGATGTACCAGCATGGAGTCCTGCCGAGATTACTCGGGCTCCCTATAATCTATGAGGTACCAAAAACAACAGTTGAGGTACTGGAGAAGACCATCAGCCAGTTTTTTAGAAAATGACTGGGTCTCCCTGAGTCCTTGAGCAGCATTGCCCTTTATGGTCAATCCACCATGCTGCACCTTCCTCTTATGGGACTGTCGGAGGACTTCAAAGTCACCTAAGCCAGAGAGGAAATGATGTACAGGGACTCTGCAGATGTCAAGGTCGCCTCAGCAGGGATTATCATCAAGCCTGGGAGAAAGTGGCAGGCACAAGACGCTGTGAGCAAATCCCAGGTTGCCCCAAAGAAGGCAATCACTTGAAAGCCAACATCCGCTCACACTCTTCAGGAGGACTCCTCTCCACTGCTCGTGACTGGCAGCTCCAAGTGGATCTGGGAAGGAAACTTATAGGCCAAACAAGGTCAGGTGCGCTCGGGGAACCAGGCCCCTTAATGAAAAAGTGGGCTACTGGAACAAGGTGAAAAGTGGTCGAGATCTGATAACAGGGCTCTGTTGTAATGGCTACTACTCGGAGTAACCCTGGCAAAGAGGTTACATGCAGAGATTGTGGAGGATGGTTACTTCGAAAAACCCACAGTCTACCAGTTGGAAACGAAAACAACCGTAGCTCAATGCTCCTAACATCCACAATCGGCAACTGCTATCACAGCTTGAGATCTGATGAGGTACAACACATGTATGATGCCCAATGGTGCTCAACAGTTACCCCCCCAGAGGTCAGAGGGGGTCCCCACCAACTGCAATTCCCCAACCGATTTGGGCACAAGCCAATGGAACCAATAACGCTGAACGGGCAGCGACTGACCTGAAGCTAAAATCATGGCTAAAATGGGCACAGGCAAAGGACACCGGTTACAGCGGATGTGTAAGTACGCACCTAAGGATCTCATTAGAAATACGTGAATGCAGCAGTGAGGGCAATACCTACAACCACCAAATCACTGAAACCAATGAGCTGATATACACTTTCAGACAGCAGTGATCCTAGAGTTGTTGGCTATAAGAGCAACCATGGGAGCCATGGACAATACCCACCATTGGGAAAAGGACGGATGGAGGCTGAGATCAAGGTGGCTCGGAGCGAAGTGAGTCACATTAACAGAGGCCCAGAGATGGTGCAATATGAAAAAGACAGTACCGAAGTACAGCCAGCATAACCATACCTGACAGCACTGTCGAACTGCCAAACAAATGCTCCAGCCCTGGCATGCCGCCTACAGAGGTACACTAAAGAGATTGAAGCCAGAAGGGTGAACAGGCTGTTCGCAACAACCTGCGAAGGTGTTCGCCTCTGGTGGCAGGGTAACAACAGGTGTAAAAACAGGGTAGCAACAGGGGAGCAGAACCACGAGGCTGGCAAAACTGAAACAGTTCTGGAAGATAATATGGGAGAAGGATGCAGACATAACAGCAGTGCACAATGGCTGGTGTCCCTGGAGAGGAGCACTGCCACCTCCCAGAACAGAACTCAGTTACCATCACAGAGGCTGGACATCCGGGAAAGAGTCTCATGTATGAAAAACTGGACAGCACCTTGGCCCTGATATGGGTCCATGCCTACTGGCTAAGGACACTCACCATCACTCATGAGCGCCTCGCAGCACAAATGGACCAGCTGCTGAGAGATGGGTCTCACCAGAAATGGCTAAACCGAAGGGCGGACTGGCCTGATCCAGCAGTCCCCTCAACTTACGGCCCAATAACGTTGTCTCTCCACAACATGGAAGCTCTGTCAGGTGCCCGCCCCCCCCCCCCCCCCCACCCCCCCCTGGCCCCCCCCCCCCCCCCCCCCCCCCGAAGCCCCCCCCCCGGGGCTTTCATTGCGGCTAAAGATAAGTGGGCATATGGAAACATTTCATGTGCACAGCACAGAAGGGCATTGGTAGGGACACCAGAGGAGCCAATCACAGCCTCCTGTAGAGACACCAGAGGAGCCAAAACAAGCTCCTGGTTGACAGAACAGAAAATGTAGCAGGATGGTGTCTCGGAGAGACAAGGTAGTCACACAGGAAAGGGATCTCTCTCCCAGAGGGAAACAATAGCAGACGTTGGAGGGAACAGTTACTAGTATCTCGGTATACCACAGGCAATGGCAACCTCGAACAGGCAAACGAGAAAAGCGGCAACTGCAAATTACTCCAGGAGTAAGGCAGGTCCTAAGAAGCCGGCTCAATGGCAAGAACAAGGCTCGGGCAAAATTAAACAGTCGCCCTGCCAGTGTCAGTACCTGCAGAATAATCAGGGGACCAAAGGAAGTGATTCAGACCACGGATGTTAAAACTCGAAGTCTCCTTACCAGCATTGCGGGGTTACATCCCAAATCCTGCACCTGAGGACTGTACGTAAGCGTAAAGAAGGAGGCCGAGGATAGTGAGTGTGAGTGCACTGTCCACAGACGAAAAATCCAAAATCCATAACTACATCATGGAGAGGCCAAATCGGATGTACGTACTCAGTGTATGTCTCAGGCAGTGGCGAGATGAAGGAGGTGCTGGAGGAGAGCCCATCATGGTGAGAAACAAGCCCTACTCGGCATGTACCACCGGAGCATAACAGAAGTGGCTGATCTCAAGGATGTCTACCAATGGCTAGAAAGGGCTGGGCCTTACAGACAGCAACAGCGGCTACTCATCATGGCTGCACAGGAACAGGCCACTGTGCACCAGAGCGATAGAGGCCCAGATATCCACTCAGACAAGACCCAAGGTGTCGGTAGTGAAAGAGGCACCTGAAGGGGTTGGGGAACCCCCCCCAACTCCAACAAACTGCGGGTGCAAGATGCTGGCAGGGCAGGCACCTACTGGAAACGCATAATCCAGTGGCTGCATAGTGTACAGAAACATCCTGTGCAGTGTATGGGCTGGGAAAACCCAAGGTCTAAGTGGTATACTCTCCAAAGGAAGTGGTGGGAAATTTGAGCAAAGATCCTGTGGGACTCTCCAGATACAGGACGACCGAATGGTAATGAACAACACGACATCGTGGTGGTGGACAAGGGCAGTGGAACAGCCGTGGTGGTGGTCAAAGGGCAGAGGGGACAGCCGTGGTGGACAAAGGGCTGAGACAGCCGTGGTGGTAGACAATGGGAGATGACAGCCGTGGTGTGGGACAAAGGGCAGAGACAAGCCGTGGTGGTGGACAAGGGCGAGGACAGCCGTGGTGGTGGACAAAGGGGCAGAGGACAGCCCGTGGTGCGTGACAAAAGGGCAGAGGAAAGCCGTGGTGGGTGGACAAAGGGCAGAGGACAGCGTGGTGGTGGGTCAAAAGGGCAGAGGACAGCCATGGTGGTGGACTCCGGGCTGGAGGACAGCCGTGGTGGTGGACAAAGGGTAGAGGACAACGCCGGGTGGTGGACAAAGGGTAGCGAGGACAAGCCGTGGTGGTGACAAATGGGCAGAGGACAGCCGTGGTGGTGGACAAAGGGCAGAGGACTGCCGTGGTGGTGGACGTGGCAATTCCAAGCGATAGGTAAGTAAGTAAGTAATATTTATTAATATATACCGCCTTTTCACTTACAGATCTTGAGTCTCATAGCGGTTTACAATTTGTTTAATTTGGGAATTTGTCTCTCCTCCACACAGGAGATGGGTAGGGCCAGTACTGGAGGCACTTGCCAGAACTATTGGACATATTTTTATTGGTAGGGGTAACCGGAGTACCCGGAGGAAACCTACGCAGACATGGGGAGAACATGCAAACTCCACTCAGGAAAGGCCCTGGTTCCGACCGGGATTGGAACCCAGGACCTTCTTGCTGAGAGGCGAGAGTGCTATCCACTCTGCCACCGTGCCGCCCGCCGCTTGAAAACGGGACTAGAAGGAAAGCTTTGTGCTATACGGGGAATGGGGAAGATAGTTCTCTCCTTCAATGCGGATGTCTGGGTAAGCTGGTATAAGGCCTGGTTTACTTCAAACACCCGCTTGTACCCTCAGGAAATGCAAATTTGAAACTTGAGATAGGGGTCTGCGGCAAACCTGCATCTTCATTTTCTTCACCCCACTGCTGTCTCCAGACGTGGAGTGTTTTAATAAACAAGACAAAATCCAGCAGAAGGAGCGGGGGTGGGGTTGGAAGGGGCGGGGGGGGGGGGGGCGCGCGGGTCTGGGGGGCGCGGCGGGGAGGAAACGACCATCCATTTCACCGCCGCCATTCTGTCCGAGAAAATGGAACTTGAAAATCTTGAGAAATTTACCAGGGTCTCAGAGAGAGGCTGGAGAGGCCCTGGAGGGTAAAGTGACAGTAGTGCCGTGGTGATCGGTGCACTCGGGGCAGTGACCCGAAGCTAGAAGAGGTTACTGTGGTTCCCTGGAACAACCTAGGACAATCTGGGTCCAGAAATGTGCAGTGCTTGGAACAGCAAAGATACTGCGCAGAACCCTCAGGCTCCCAGGCTCTGGGTAGAGGACCCGAGCTTAGAGAGGGATAACCGCCCGCGGAGGGCCAAAGGTTAATGGACAGTTTTATATGTATGTATAGATGTGGGTGATTCTGGCCTCCTCAACAAGGAAACAAACTGTACTTCCACGTTATATGTTGAACTTTTTGTCCACATGATGGCGTAGTGGAGCATGAATCACCTCGAGCCTTCGAACCATGGGCCGAGTAAAAGGCGGCAAAACCCTCAATGCATCATGGGGCTTCATATTTCCATCACTAGTATTTTGTCGGCGGTTGGCGACCAATTGTTTGTGCATTACCACCACCCTCTGTTCCGTAGGATGGGTCAGTAGGCTCACACTAGTAGCCTGTGGTACTGCACTAATAATAACTGCACTATATCTATATTCTGCTGTTTAACCCGGATTCCTTTAAAAACAACACTAATGCTCTCACATGTGCACTCCCTCCAGTACCCAAAACACTCTTTCAATTCAATTCCTTAACCTCCAGTTCCTTAGCCTCTGCTTCATTACCTCCCTGCACTCACTATATCCCCTGCAATGCAACAGCACATGCTCTACAGACTCCTGCTCTTCACATCCCTCACAGAGCCCTGTTTCATGCTTCCCAATAATACAATGTTTTGTTCAGCGCACAATGCCCCAATCTAAGCCTAGTCATGACAATGTCTTCCCTCCGATGGCCCCCCTGCCTTCTGCCATCGCTCACCTCTTTCTGTATGTGATAAAAGTGCCTTCCTGAGGTCCCTGTCTCCCAACGGTTTTGCAATTCCTGAGTTATCTGCTTCCACACCACACTTTTCGCTTCACTCTTGCTACTTTTCACACTCATCTCTACCCTAGTCTTATTCAGTGCACCCTTTGCCAGTCTGTCCACTATTTCATTACCTTGAATGCCATAATGTGCTGGTACCACAGAAACTGCCCCCTGTTCCCCTGCTGATGAATTCAAGTAACTTTCATAAGAATTTCATACAAAATATCCTGTCGACCCTGTGATTGATCAGACTGAACACTAGAAAGCACAGACGCTGAATCAGAACATATTAAAACCCTGCTCCCCACTTTAACGCCACTAATCTAGCAACCATCTCCACTGTGTAAACACTTTGATGTACTGTTTGTCTTTTAATTACCAATTCCTTTTCCTGGCACAGCTGCTCCGAATCCTGTAACCCCAGATTCTGGACTCTTTGACCCATCCGTAAAGATATGAATGTGACTTAAGTAGAGTTGAGATACGTGACAATCAAAAGCTGCAACCAGATCAACCCTCCCTTTTTCCTTCTTCTTCAAGTCCAGCAGGCACCAATCTACTCCTGGGCACGCCAACTTCCACGGGGGTATTTTTAGGGAACACTAAAGCAGAACTAATCTGAAGATCATAAACACCATAATTCTGAGCCAAACTGGTCCCCAACTTTCCCAAAATGATCTCTCTGGGGCTTACCATACTCCCAGTAATCCCGTCAGTGTCTGTTTTGTGGGATGGAACTCCCCATGGCTTCGTAGATGAATCCAGTAGTTCATCATTATCTGCTTCCTTCTCAGATCTAACGGTATCTCCCCCATGTATCACATCCAGCTTCTTCAATACAGACGGGGTTGCTGATCCGTACACCACACACCCATAATCAAACACTGACTTTATCAAGGCCTGATAGAGGCGTTTCAGTGCGGAGCAGCTGGCTCCCCAGTCTCTCTCTGCCAAACACCTCATAACATTTACAACCTTATTAGACTTCATTCATTTTCAACCCCTTTTTTAGCCCGATTCTGGGTCGGGGGTGGCAATCACCAGTCCCTCGCTGATCCTCTGCAGGTGGTGGGTCCACGGGAAGATGGCTGCTCCGTCAGCGGTGACACAGCCTTGGTCTTTCGGTTGCGTCACTCGGTCTCTCTGTGACAACCTTATTAGACTCCTCCTCAATCCTTAATATGCTCCTTCCATGTTAAACGAGAGTCCAGTACAACCGCTATAATAAATGTAGACGCTGCCGCTTTGCCCACTCATCTATGCGCCTTGCCGCGCGCTGTGCTGTCTACTGGTGCTGTCTGCTCTCTGCTGGTGCTGTCTGCTCTCTGCTGGTGCTGTCTGCTCTCTGCTGGTGCTGTCTGCTCTCTACTGGTGCTGTCTACTGGTGCTGTCTGCTCTCTGCTGGTGCTGTAGTCTGCTCTCTGCTGGGGCTGTCTGCTCTCTGCTGGTGCTGTCTGCTCTCTGCTGGTGCTGTCTGCTCTCTGCTGGTGCTGTCTGCTCTCTACTGGTGTTCTCTACTGGTGCTGCCTGCTCTCTGCTGGTGCTGTAGTCTGCTCTCTGCTGGGGCTGTCTGCTCTCTGCTGGTGCTGTAGTCTGCTCTCTACTGGTGCTGTCTGCTCTCTACTGGTGCTGTAGTCTGCTCTCTACTGGTGCTGTCTGCTCTCTGCTGGTGCTGTCTGCTCTCTGCTGGTGCTGTAGTCTGCTCTCTACTGGTGCTGTCTGCTCTCTACTGGTGCTGTAGTCTGCTCTCTACTGGTGCTGTAGTCTGCTCTCTACTGGTGCTGTCTGCTCTCTGCTGGTGCTGTAGTCTGCTCTCTACTGGTGCTGTAGTCTGCTCTCTACTGGTGCTGTCTGCTCTCTGCTGGTGCTGTAGTCTGCTCTCTGCTGGGGCTGCCTGCTCTCTGCTGGGGCTGCCCGCTCTCTGCTGGGGCTGTCTGCTCTCTACTGGTGCTGTCTGCTCTCTGCTGGTGCTGTCTGCTCTCTACTGGTGCTGTCTGCTCTCTGCTGGTGCTGTAGTCTGCTCTCTGCTGGTGCTGTCTGCTCTCTACTGGTGCTGTCTGCTCTCTGCTGGTGCTGTAGTCTGCTCTCTGCTGGGGCTGCCTGCTCTCTGCTGGGGCTGCCCGCTCTCTGCTGGGGCTGTCTGCTCTCTGCTGGGGCTGCCTGCTCTCTGCTGGGGCTGTCTGCTCTCTGCTGGGGCTGTCTGCTCTCTGCTGGGGCTGTCTGCTCTCTGCTGGGGCTGCCTGCTCTCTGCTGGTGCTGTCTGCTCTCTGCTGGGGCTGCCTGCTCTCTTCAAGTTAATTATGTTTTCCCAGGTACTAGACCTGGGTGGCGTTGCAGATTCTAAATTTGTCACTCTATAATTCTCCCACCGCTCTCGCTACATGTATAGGATATACTTTGTACTGCCATAGCTCTCTAAATATATGTGGATTAGTGCAAATAACAAAAGATAGTGCGAGGTTTAATATATAAGCTCTGTATGTTCATGAGGAGGCTACACCTTTTACTTCTTTATCCATTTAGGGCCGACCACTTGGAAACAAATACATTTGTAAAAACACATTGAAATTGTAAATATAGAAACACACAGTGAGACTATGACAAATACTGATTATATATTTATACATTTATATTTATGCATGTGTATAATGTACGCTCAGTGGCCAACACAACATGTACAAGTTTAATATCAGTCTGGATTATAACAGGTCGGAGTCTCAGGATGCTTCAATAGTTTTTATCTGCAGTTTAGTTCAGAATAATAATGTCCCACTCTGTCTCCTTCTTCATCACATGTCAGTTTGTGTCTCAGACTTGATGCAGTGTTAAAGGAACCATAAGATTTTCCTTTCAGACAAAAACATGTGTGTTTTTGTCTGAAAGGACCAGCACGGCTAGGGTAAGGGAGGTAACAAATAAAACCAAGATGTTAAAATGGTAAAGCAAGTATTTAATAACAGGGATGTAAATGATAAGGAGACATGAATCAAAAGGACACAAGACAGGACATAAGGGGGTAACTCAACGCTACCAAAAGAAAAGCTACACTAAACACTAATACACAGAACACTAAACACTAAACTGAAGTATCACAAAAACAAAACCTCAAAGTGACAAAAACAGACAAACCAAATCCAAACTATGCGGACCATAAGGACTGTCTTCACTGCCACCACTGTGACAATGAGAACATTATAGGACACATCTGCAAAGGATCTGATTATGGACATAGGTTCAGTATATACAGTGCCTTGCGAAAGTATTCGGCCCCCTTGAACCTTTCAACATTTCACCACATTTCAGGCTTCAAACATAAAGATATAAAACTTTTAATTTTATTGTCAGCAATCAACAAGTGGGACACAATCATGAAGCGTAACGAAATGTATTGGATAATTTAAACCTTTTTAACAAATAAAAAACTGAAAGTGGGGCGTGCAATATTATTCGGCCCCTTTACTTTCAGTGCAGCAAACTCAGTCCAGAAGTTCAGTGAGGATCTTTGAATGATCCAATGTTGTCCTAAATGACTGATGATGATAAATAGAATGCACCTGTGTGTAATCAAGTCTCCGTATAAATGCACCTGCTCTTTGATAGTCTCAGGGTTCTGTTTAAAGCACAGAGAGAACCATGAAGACAAAGGAACACACCAGGCAGGTCCGAGATACTGTTGTGGAGAAGTTTAAAGCTGGATTTGGATACAAAAAGATTTCCCAAGCTTTAAACATCTCAAGGAGCACTGTGCAAGCAATTATATTGAAATGGAAGGAGTATCAGACCACTGCAAATCTACCAAGACCCGGCCGTCCCTCCAAACTTTCATCTCAAACAAGGAGAAGACTGATCAGAGATGCAGCCAAGAGGCCCATGATCACTCTGGATGAACTGCAGATAACTACAGCTGAGGTGGGAGAGTCTGTCCATAGGACAACAATCAGTCGTGCACTGCACAAATCTGGCCTTTATGGAAGAGTGGCAAGAAGAAAGCCATTTCTCAAAGATATCCATAAAAAGTCTCGTTTAAAGTTTGCCACAAGCCACCTGGGAGACACACCAAACATGTGGAAGAAGGTGCTCTGGTCAGAATTCCAGTCTCTCGATGTGCAAAACTGATAGAGACATACCCCAAGCGACTTGCAGCTGTAATTGCAGCAAAAGGTGGCGCTACAAAGTATTAGCGCAAGGGGGCCGAATAATATTGCATGCCCCACTTTTCAGTTTATTCGTTCCACTTCACGATTGTGTCCCACTTGTTGATTCTGGACAACATTTTTATTTTTATATCTTTATGTTGAAATGTTCAAGGGGGCCGAATACTTTCACAAGGCACTGTAAATGATTATGGATATAGGTTCAGTATATAAATGGGTAACTCAGCGCGGATGTTTAGAATTCTTTGTTCAGTTTTCATGTCGTTCCAGAGCCTAATAGAGGCTTGAATCTGAGGCTCTGTGAAAACAAACAACTGAGCATGAGGCCGATGATTGACAGCCCTTGGCATCACTTGATTGGCTAACGTTGACGGCATCGTGGATTCTGAGCTATAGCTAAGACAGGGGTCGGGAACCCAAAATGTTCAAAGAGCCATAATTGACAAAAAAACTAAAAACAACATCTGTCTGGAGCCGCAAAAAAATAACAGCCTTGTATAAGGCTTTTATGAAGTTAACACAGGCTGCAAGATGTATTAGCTATATTAGCCTAATATCGAAATGACAAAGTAAAGGCTACAAATACATCATAATCATTCATTATTTTCACTGCAGCGTGTCGCAACACGGGACAACTCTGCTTTAGTTTAACTTCCATTTTTTTGCCTTCATGCAATTGTAGAAATACAGTAAATAAATCTGCTTTGGGCTCAGAGGTCACACACCTGCATGACTGTCTGCTCATATCCATCACGTCACAGGCTGAAGTTTGCTGGAGCTGAATTAAAATCCTTAATGGCCTTTTCTTTCACAGTCTTTGAGAAGGTTTTGAAGTCTGAAAATAGGTGCTCTGAATTTTTGATGAATGAATCCTTCACGTAATCACCGTTTACGTCGTTTTGCGCGTCATTGTTCCTCGTGTTGCAACAAAACTTTTCATTAAAAACATGAAGCAGTCCTTCCTCATTGACTGAAAGAAAATGTTCATTCTCATTCTTAGTCCAGTCTTGTTATCGAATCTTTCTCGTTTTAGCTTTGGGATCCATGTGCACAGTCTATGATGCACACATGCCAGTTTGTTTACAGCAGCGGCCGCATGGGGCGGGGCCGCGTGACCGCGCGTCATAGGATATGATGCACTACGTTGACAGAAATGTTGAAATTAGATATTACTTATACATATTTTTACAGCATTTAAAAACGTAAAGATTGTTTTTCCTTCTACAGAAACCACATTCAAACTAGAAATAAAATATAGCCCTCACACTCCATTTTCAGACATTTTTGAAAAGGCTCCAGGAGCCACTCCAGGAGCCACTCAAGAGCCGCGGGTTGCCGACCCCTGAGCTAAGAGAAGGGAGGGCGGGACTTTCCTGTAATATTAGAATTCATAAAATGACTTATTTTATATCAACATTCAAGCCCAGGAGGTCAATTTAAAACAATTCTTAACATTTGTAATTCATTTGGAGTTCCAGACTATTTTAGACTGAAGTGAGATCCTGCAGAGTCTGACTCTGGGGTCACATGATGCAGCCTCAGCTCTGTCTCCTTCACTTTGTTCCACATGCTGCGTCTTCACACCTGCTTCTCACAGGTTTTAATGTGTTTACGAAGAGAAGACCTACGTGGAAAAGACTTTCCACAATTTTCACAGACAAATGGTTTCTCTCCAGTGTGGATCCTCCGATGATTTTTGAGAGTATCCTCATGTCTAAAACTCTGATCACAAACATCACAGCTAAAGGGTTTTTCTCCAGTGTGGATCCTCTCATGTCTTTTGTAGTTTGAAAAGCAACTGAACTTCTTCCCACAGTCTCCACAGATGAATGGTTTTTCTCCAGTGTGGATTTTGTAGTGACGAGTGAGGTGAGATAATAGTGTAAAAGTCTTTTCACACTGGTCACATTGGTGAAGTCCCTCTCCTGTGTGGACACGCTGATGTAGTGAGAGCCGGTATTTGGTCCTAAATGTTTTTTCACACTGGTCACACTCAAATGGTTTCTCTCCTGTGTGGATCATCTGATGATATTTGAGATCATTCTTCTGTCTAAAACTCTGTTCACAAACATCACAGCTGAAGGGTTTTTCTCCAGTGTGGATTCTGCTGTGGCACTTGAGATATACTGCCTGAGAAAAACTGTGTCCACACTGGTCACACACGTACGGCTTCTCTCCGGTGTGGCTCCGGTGGTGAACTGTGCGCTCTGATGGAGTTTTAAAAGTTTTACTGCAGAAGTCACAGACAAATGGATTTTCTCCAGTGTGGATCCTCTCATGTCTTTTGTAGTTTGAAAACAGAGTAAACCTCTTCCCACAGTCTCCACAGACGAATGGTTTTTCTCCAGTGTGGATTCTCTCATGTCTTTTGTAGCTTGAAAACTGAGTAAACTCTTTCCCACAGTCTCCACAGACGAATGGCTTTTCTCCTGTGTGGATTCTGTAGTGACGAGTGAGGTGAGATAAATGTGTAAAAGTCTTTTCAACACTGGTCACATTGGTGAAGTCTCTCTCCTGTGTGGACACGCTGATGTAGTGAGAGCAGGTATTTGGTCCTAAATGTTTTTTCACACTGGTCACACTCAAATGGTTTCTCTCCTGTGTGGATCATCTGATGATTTTTGAGATCATTCTTCTGTCTAAAACCCTGTTCACAAACATCACAGCTGAAGGGTTTCTCTCCAGTGTGGATTCTCTCATGTCTTTTGTAGTTTGAAAAGCAACTGAACTTCTTCCCACAGTCTCCACAGATGAATGGTTTTTCTCCAGTGTGGATTCTCTCATGTGTTTTGTAGTTTGAAAACTGAGTAAACTCTTTCCCACAGTCTCCACAGATGAATGGTTTTTCTCCTGTGTGGATTTTGTAGTGACGAGTGAGGTGAGATAATAGTGTAAAAGTCTTTTCACACTGGTCACATTGGTGAGGTCTCTCTCCTGTGTGGATCATCTGATGATATTTGAGACCACCCTCTTCTCTAAAACTCTGTTCACAAACATCACAGCTGAAGGGCTTCTCTCCAGTGTGGATTCTGCTGTGGACCTTGAGACCTTCTTTTGTAGTAAAACCTGTTCCACACAGATCACACTCGTATGGTTTTTCTCCAGTGTGGATTCTGTAGTGGACCTTGAGATGTTCCTTTATAGTAAAACCTGTTCCACACAGGTCACACTTGTATGGTTTTTCTCCAGTGTGGATTCTGTAGTGGATCTTTAGTCCGGAAGCAAAGCTGTAGGTCTTTCCACACTGATCACAGGTGAACCCCATTCTGCAGATCTACAAAAAACACAACAAAGACATCATTAGAACATATTTTGACATTGATGGTGGTAGAAGTGAGAAATGAAATGGTTCTCTTAAAATCAACATCAAACATTGCACTCTGCAAATAAAGCCATGTGGTTGTAGAGAACATTACATACATCATTATTTAAGTGTTTATATTTAATACTAGACCTAACTGTGTTTAGAATTAGTCCTTGTTTTATCAGCTCCACAGTTTATTAAAAAGGTAATTAGGGAGAAGTTTTCAATAATCAATATGTGATGCGATCTGGGAAAACCCATCACACAAAACCATCTTAAAGCTGCACTAACTAACTTTATTTCTGTATTCATTACGACAGTGCGATCCATGTCCATGCAGTGCATTGGGATAAACGTCCTTTTGAAGAAAAAGTAGCGCAGATTTGTGCTGGCGTGACATATTTTAGATTGAGTTTTGATGAAACAAGGAACCAATCACAGCGGACCACTAGCCCCCACTTTCGTGAGAAATCTGAAGGTCCGTTAGCATAGACGGCTGAGTTAGCACAACAAGCGGCGGAGCTAAACCTGAAACTTTCTCGTCTTCGTCACCGGTTACTGCTTACACAGCGAGACAGCCATCCAAAAAAAAGTCCCGTTCCTCCGCGCTTCCCGGTTCTATTGTTCTATGGTCACGCCATCCACGTGAAAATCCATATCCATGTATTATCCATATTGGAAGATGCTAGCTCCGTCCCAACAGTGGGTGTGTGTGTGGGGGGGGGGCGATAGCTTCGTGGGTGCGGGGAGGGAGCAGGAAGAGCGAGGCCAGCGGGTCCCCGGCTTCAAAATCCCAAAGTCAGTTAGTGCAGCTTTAAAGCTGCTTTCAATCCCTTTTCCTTTTTTTCATAGCATGTCTGTAACAAAAGTTATTATCTGAAGCCGGCTTATCAACACGGTTTTATGAAACAGAATTCTGAGAAAAACCGGTTTAAAGAAAGACATTCTAAATAGAATCACCACAATCAAATATAACATGTTAAATTTGAATGACTCTGTTATGACACACACTTATTTTAGTCACTATGTTGTAAAAGATAAATGTTTATGCGTGTCTATGGTCCTGTTCACCGGTCTATGGTGCAGTCAGGCCCGTCCCAAGGTGGTGCAAGGCCCTGTGCCAACTCGAAACGCGAGGCCCTGCCTTGACACTTTTTTCCCAGATCTGAGGAAAGTTTCCTGTTATAATCTTTGACATGAATTTAGAACCACCTCATCAGCCGTGTGTCCTCGCTCAAATGCAGCGTCAGGCGCACACACGCACACACACACACACACACACAGGGTCTTGTCTATGGTGCCGTCAGTGTCTATTGCCACTTTTCTAGTGTCAGTGAGTTACGGCATGGTTCAGTTCGCGTGCTTTTCCATAAAAAAAAGTGCCTCCTTGTATCTCCTCAGCGTTGCCAGACCACGTAACTTGTAATATTAGTTCGTACATGGAGTTATTTTAATTTCCGTGATAGCAGGGGAATGACCTCCGAGTGGACTCGGTTCTGCAGGGGACTTAACCCCTGCAGAACTGGCTCCTACAACATTTTCAGGACACCGAGTGACCGACTAATAGGGATGTAAAAAACTATGCATTTTCATGACCGACCACCGAGCCTCATTAACCGGTTGAAACCGGTTAACCGCGTAGTTTAAAATATTCCACGTTCTTTGAAATAGCAGCCATTTCGAGCCGCGTACTTTTCATAAGTTTATCTATGCGTTCTACTAGATCAGAGCTGAGACAGCGGCGCCAAAACCCGCAACAGCTTCGGCACCTTTGCGCACAGAGAACTGCTTTTTTAATCTTCCCATTCTGTGCTGCGGGTTAAAGCATTTTTAAGCAAAAGACTGCTCGTTCACATGGTCAGAGCAGCGAGTTACACGCCGCGTCTCGCAGGTCTCCGCTAAAGTTTAAAAGTGATGTGTGTGGATCTGATCTAATGACAAGGACCAGCAGCACAAACATGGTTCATGTGTTTGGCTGGGGCCGCGTATTTGCGAGGATTCTTTGGGCTGCGAGACACAGAGGTGCGCGACAGCCCGGTATGTGTGTGTACAATACATGTATGTGTGTAAATATAAGCTCCAATGTAGTTCTGACCTGCACTAGTGTGGAACTTTGGCTGTGTGTGTGTGTGTGTGTGTGTGTGTGTGTGTGTGTGGCGTGCGCCATGAAAGTCGCCCGTAGTCTACTAATGCATTGGCGCACACAGCTAGATACGGACCCGCTCGTCACATCGTACAAATAGGGCTTCTTAATAGCCTTATTAAGAGACCTCCCCTCTCCGCATTTTCTTATTTTTAACCGGTTAACGCTGTGACGGTCAACCACCGGTTAAACGGTCACCGATTTACATCCCTACCGACTAACGGCAAGTATTTCATAGAAAATTCAGCACAGTGGTTATTGAAAAACAAAGGAATGACTCGGACACTGAACATGTGACTTCAATGGTGCTGACCTGCTGTGCTCTGTACAACCCACAAAACCACGGACATACCTGTAGCAACAGCAGCCTGTGTAGCAGTGGTTGCAGAGGAGGGCTATCCGATGCATAACTTGTCCACCTAAACTTTTATTTTGACCAAAAATAAAACCTTTGTATTTACCAAATCTCTCCATCATTGTTCATAAATGTATCACGGTTATACGGATTTACTGACAAATATAATGTATGTAGTAAAAGTACATAAGTATATGGTAGAAACCGTAACTTGTCCGTTAATACAGTCTACGGTCCGTGAGGATACGGCCTGGCTATAGCTAATGCTAGCGCTAGCTCGAGACTGGATTGCTCGGAGACGCAGCTCTAACTCACTAACCCTGGATTTCTATAGCTGTACTACAATTTAACGCACATGTGTCAAAGTCAAGGCCCGTGGGCCAAATCCGGCCCTCTGATGTATTTGACTTTGACATGCCTGATTTAACGCATCGCTACCCTCGGAGAAGGATCTAGGGTTTAGACTCGCCATATGGCGACCCAAGCAGTACAGGACTGAGGGAGAGAGAGAAGCAGCCGTAGGGATAGCAAGTTAGCGGCTAGGCTAGGCTAGGCTAGGCTAGGCCGGACTCTAGTCCAGTGCAGCAGACTCCGAGACCAGACAAACAACCGATACCCAAACCTCAGCTACAGTAATATATGAATGAAACAGTCTTTGGATACAATCACCGTTTTATTAAAAACAAAAGTAAAGTGCAAAACCAACAGTTTACAAAGTCAAAAGTACGTATGTCTGAGACCAGATGAGAATACTCCGGTCACTCATTACTCGTTGGTAATCTCCACACTTATGGAAAGGGATTCTCATACAAATATACACACAACAACTTAAATACAAGCACAAAACATAATGACAACACGTGAATACTGCAGATAAGAGATAAAGCACAGTAGCACAGGGAGGACGTTAGCTTAGCTGCTATCGATAGCTAAATGAAGCTAATTGTAGCTAGCTCACTGTGTACAACAGACAATCGAACATTTGCACAGTAAATACATTTCAGTGAGAGCTTTAACAGGATTCGTAGCCAACCAGTTATTTCCAGGATTACCACAGACTAGTCACAAATCCAGAGCTGGTGATCTCCTGAAAACTGTTGAGCCTCGAGCTGCCTTTGAATTCTTTCTTTGGCCTGAAGAGAGGAACGTGTGGACCTCTTCCACCGACCAGGACCAGGACTTTTGACGCTTTCTGTGTGATTCCATTTCTCTGGAGTGAGGAGGACGTAATGAAGCCGAAGCAGAGCCGAGCAGAGCAGCCTGTTTTAAAGATGGCGGTTGAGTTGTTTTTCCCAAAGGGTCAGAGGTCGCTTCCAGTGACGACACTCATTGACCAATCAGTGTGAGGCAGTGGGCCGACGTCACGTCATGGTATCGGTACGGCGCACATGGAACCACAGTCGAGGTGTTGCAAAAAAGTAATGCAAACTCCAGGACTATCACAAATGGAAATGCAAAATAAGCGCGCTGTACCGTACCGAAACGAACCGAACTGACACTGTGGAAAAGCGGCATATGGTCCCGTTTGCGTGTCTATGGTCCTGTCCGCATATGGTCCCGTTCGCGTGTCTATGGTCCTGTCCGCATATGGTCCCGTTCGCGTGTCTATGGTCCCGTTCGCGTGTCTATGGTCCCGTTCGCGTGTCTATGGTCCCGTTCGCGTGTCTATGGTCCCGTTCGCGTGTCTATGGTCCCGTCCGCGTGTCTATGGTCCTGTCCGAATATGGTCCCGTTCGCGTGGCTATGGTCCCGTTCGCGTGTCTATGGTCCTGTCCGAATATGGTCCCGTTCGCGTGTCTATGGTCCTGTCCGAATATGGTCCCGTTCGCGTGTCTATGGTCCTGTCCGCCTATGGTCGGTCCCGTCCGCCTATGGTCGGTCCCGTCCGCCTATGGTCGGTCCCGTCCGCCTATGGTCGGTCCCGTCCGCCTATGGTCGGTCCCGTCCGCCTATGGTCGGTCCCGTCCGCCTATGGTCGGTCCCGTCCGCCTATGGTCGGTCCCGTCCGCGTGTCTACGGTCCCGTCCGCGTGTCTACGGTCCCGTCCGCGTGTCTACGGTCCCGTCCGCGTGTCTACGGTCCCGTCCGCGTGTCTACGGTCCCGTCCGCGTGTCTACGGTCCCGTCCGCGTGTCTACGGTCCCGTCCGCGTGTCTACGGTCCCGTCCGCGTGTCTACGGTCCCGTCCGCGTGTCTACGGTCCCGTCCGCGTGTCTACGGTCCCGTCCGCGTGTCTACGGTCCCGTCCGCGTGTCTACGGTCCCGTCCGCGTGTCTACGGTCCCGTCCGCGTGTCTACGGTCCCGTCCGCGTGTCTACGGTCCCGTCCGCGTGTCTACGGTCCCGTCCGCGTGTCTACGGTCCCGTCCGCGTGTCTACGGTCCCGTCCGCGTGTCTACGGTCCCGTCCGCGTGTCTACGGTCCCGTCCGCGTGTCTACGGTCCCGTCCGCGTGTCTACGGTCCCGTCCGCGTGTCTACGGTCCCGTCCGCGTGTCTACGGTCCCGTCCGCGTGTCTACGGTCCCGTCCGCGTGTCTACGGTCCCGTCCGCGTGTCTACGGTCCCGTCCGCGTGTCTACGGTCCCGTCCGCGTGTCTACGGTCCCGTCCGCGTGTCTACGGTCCCGTCCGCGTGTCTACGGTCCCGTCCGCGTGTCTACGGTCCCGTCCGCGTGTCTACGGTCCCGTCCGCGTGTCTACGGTCCCGTCCGCGTGTCTACGGTCCCGTCCGCGTGTCTATGGTCCCGTCCGCGTGTCTATGGTCCTGTCCGCATATGGGCCCGTTCGCGTGTCTATGGTCCTGTCCGCATATGGTCCCGTTCGCGTGTCTATGGTCCTGTTCGCGTGTCTATGGTCCTGTCCGCATATGGTCCCGTTCGCGTGTCTATGGTCCTGTTCGCGTGTCTATGGTCCTGTCCGCATATGGTCCCGTTCGCGTGTGTATGGTCCTGTCCGCATATGGTCCCGTTCGCGTGTCTATGGTCCTGTCCGCATATGGTCCCGTTCGCGTGTCTATGGTCCTGTCCGCATATGGTCCCGTTCGCGTGTCTATGGTCCTGTCCGCATATGGTCCCGTTCGCGTGTCTATGGTCCTGTCCGCATATGGTCCCCGCTCGGAGCCCCTTTCACAAAGCGGCTGCAGCTGCTCCCGGGGTCAGAGCGCTGGATGTAACATAAAAAAAAAAAAGAAAGAAAAGTACTGCCTTTAGCATATTGTTAGAATGATGAGTTTGAAGCAACTGTGGTGAATGACAAAGTGTCATGAAATATCCAAAGTGTGTGAAAATAATGGATTTACATTATTAAAGAAAGACAGGAGAGGACCAGGACAACACTAGGAGAAAGACAGGAGAGGACCAGGACAACACTAGGAGAAAGACAGGAGAGGACCAGGACAACACTAGGAGAAAGACAGGAGAGGACCAGGACAACACTAGGAGAAAGACAGGAGAGGACCAGGACAACACTAGGAGAAAGACAGGAGAGGACCAGGACAACACTAGGAGAAAGACAGGAGAGGACCAGGACAACACTAGGAGAAAGACAGGAGAGGACCAGGACAACACTAGGAGAAAGACAGGAGAGGACCAGGACAACACTAGGAGAAAGACAGGAGAGGACCAGGACAACACTAGGAGAAAGACAGGAGAGGACCAGGACAACACTAGGAGAAAGACAGGAGAGGACCAGGACAACACTAGGAGAAAGACAGGAGAGGACCAGGACAACACTAGGAGAAGGACAGGAGAGGACCAGGACAACACTAGGAGAAAGACAGGAGAGGACCAGGACAACACTAGGAGAAAGACAGGAGAGGACCAGGACAACACTGAGAAAGACAGGAGAGGACCAGGACAACACTAGGAGAAAGACAGGAGAGGACCAGGACAACACTAGGAGAAAGACAGGAGAGGACCAGGACAACACTAGGAGAAGGACAGGAGAGGACCAGGACAACACTAGGAGAAGGACAGGAGAGGACCAGGACAACACTAGGAGAAAGACAGGAGAGGACCAGGACAACACTAGGAGAAAGACAGGAGAGGACCAGGACAACACTAGGAGAAAGACAGGAGAGGACCAGGACAACACTAGGAGAAAGACAGGAGAGGACCGGGACAACACTAGGAGAAGGACAGGAGAGGACCAGGACAACACTAGGAGAAGAACAGGAGAGGACCAGGACAACACTAGGAGAAAGACAGGAGAGGACCAGGACAACACTAGGAGAAAGACAGGAGAGGACCAGGACAACACTAGGAGAAAGACAGGAGAGGACCAGGACAACACTAGGAGAAAGACAGGAGAGGACCAGGACAACACTAGGAGAAAGACAGGAGAGGACCAGGACAACACTAGGAGAAAGACAGGAGAGGACCAGGACAACACTAGGAGAAAGACAGGAGAGGACCAGGACAACACTAGGAGAAAGACAGGAGAGGACAAGGACAACACTAGGAGAAAGACAGGAGAGGACAAGGACAACACTAGGAGAAAGACAGGAGAGGACGAGGACAACACTAGGAGAAAGACAGGAGAGGACCAGGACAACACTAGGAGAAAGACAGGAGAGGACCAGGACAACACTAGGAGAAGCAGTGTTTCCCACAGATTTGAAAGCAATGTGTGGGGGCTGGGGATGGGGGTGGGATTTTGACATTTTCATCTCAAAAGGCTATAACTTAAAGCTGCACTAACTGACTTTGGGATTTTGAAGCCGGGGACCCGCTGGCCTCGCTCTTCCTGCTCCCTCCCCGCACCCACGAAGCTATCGCCCCCCACACACACACCCACTGTTGGGACGGAGTTAGCGTATCCCAATATGGATAATACACGAATATGGATTTGCACGTGGATGGCGTGACCATAGAACGATAGAACCGGGAAGTGCGGAGGAACGGGACTTTCTTTTGGATGGCTGTGTCGCTGTGTAAGCAGTAACCGGTGACGAAGACACACAAAGCTTCAGGTTAGCTCCGCCGCTTGTTGTGCTAACTCAGCCGTCTATGCTAACGGACCTGTAGATTTCTCACAAAAGTGGGGGCTAGTGGTCCGCTGTGATTGGTCACAATCCGCGACCCGAAACACATTCTCTTCCTTGATTCATCAAAACTCGATCTAAAATATAATGTCACGCCAGCACTAATCTGCGCTACTTTTTCTTCAAAATGATGTATATCCCAATGCACTACATGGACATGGATAGCATTTTCGTAATGAATACAAAAATAAAGTCAGTTAGTGCAGCTTTAAAAGTGATTAGAGATAAAGACTTTCTGGAAATAAGAAAAATATTAAGGATGGCCAAAATGTTATGTAGGGAATAAGTGTACCCATCTAATTAGCATCTTATGACGTCATATGGCGTTGGAAATTGTGGATTTTAGAATTTTCATAAATGTTTGTATTTTTTTTACTGACAGATATATAAATCTCTTGGACATGAACACAGAAAGAGAACTCATTCTGTAACATGCTAAATGTTCAGAGAAATAGTAAAAAATGTCTGCTCTGGCGCGTGCCTGAGTGTAACCGCAACTCTCCGGCTGGTGTCTCTCCCCTGCTCTCTCTCTGGTCTCCCCCGCTCTCTCTCTCTCGTCTAACAAACACCAGAAAAAAGCTTCTCCAACACGTTACTGTCCCGGTGATGGCGGGAGGCACAATAATACATCTGTGGGAGGCACTATTTGCGGAGATTTTAGCGGAGACTTTAGGGGGGGCTGGAGTCGCGGCGTGGTGCCCCAACACGACTTCTAGGCTTGTTCTCCGCAAATCTAACCAGTCCCAATGACAGCCCTGACCCTGAGAAACAGTGTTTCCACTGACTGTCCAAAGTTAGTGCGGTACAACACTTGCACGCTGCCCTCGCTTCGCCATGGTTTCCACACTGGTTCAACGCGGTCTTGCTCGAATATTTTGAATAAACCATGGCGTGGAGGGTTAATAACAAAACGCAATCTGTGGTGGTCGGTTTTGAATCTGTGGCGCACCGCCACAGATTAGCCTATGTATGGGAAACACTGAGAAGGACAGGAGAGGACCAGGACAACACTAGGAGAAAGACAGGAGAGGACCAGGACAACACTAGGAGAAAGACAGGAGAGGACCAGGACAACACTAGGAGAAAGACAGGAGAGGACCAGGATAACCCTAGGAGAAAGACAGGAGAGGACCAGGACAACACTAGGAGAAAGACAGGAGAGGACCAGGATAACCCTAGGAGAAAGACAGGAGAGGACCAGGACAACACTAGGAGAAAGACAGGAGAGGACCAGGATAACACTAGGAGAAAGACAGGAGAGGACCAGGACAACACTAGGAGAAAGACGGGAGAGGACCAGGACAACACTAGGAGAAAGACAGGAGAGGACCAGGATAACACTAGGAGAAAGACAGGAGAGGACCGGGACAACACTAGGAGAAAGACAGGAGAGGACCAGGATAACCCTAGGAGAAAGACAGGAGAGGACTTTTTTCCCAGTTTTGATGAGTGTAGCAGCTCCATTTGAACAATAGCTAGCTACTACAGGCAAGAATTTGGGAAAAATATGGTTTTCCCCTTCATAGCAACAAAAATGAAATTGGAAAAATTCATAAAAAATCAACAAAGACTTTTTCCCAGTTATGATGGGTGTAGTAGCTCCCATTCAATGATAGCTAGCTACTACAGCCAAAGTTTTGGGAAAAATATTGTTTTCCCCTTCACAGTAACGAAAAATGAAATTGGAAAAATGCACTAAAAATCAACAAAGACTTTTTTCCCAGTTTTGATGGGTGTAGTAGCTCCATTTGAGCAATAGCTAGCTACTACAGCAAACTTTTGGGAAAAATATGGTTTCCCCTTCACAGTAACGAAAATGAAATTGGAAAAATTTACTAAAAATCAACAAAGATTTTTCCCAGTTTTGATGGGTGTAGTAGCTCCATTTGAACAATAGCTAGCTACTCGAGGCAAGAATTTGGGAAAAATATGGTTTTCCCCTTCACAGCAACAAAAAGGAAATTGGAAAAATTTACTAAAAATCAACAGATTTTTCCCCAGTTTTGATGGGTGTAGTAGCTCCAATTGAACAGCTAGTTATTTACAGGCAACATTTGGCAAGAATAGCCAGTGGGGCAAAAAAGTATTCAGTCAGCCACCGATTGTGCAAGTTCTCCACTTAAAATAATGAAAAAGGTCTGTCATTTTCATCATAGGTACATTTAAACTGTGAGAGACATAATGTGAAAAAAAAAAATCCAGGAATTGACATTTTTTAAAAATGTATTTGTAAATTATGGTGGAAAGTAGGTATTTGGTCAATAACAAAAATTCAACTCAATACCTTGTAATAAACCTTTGTTGGCAATAACAGAGGTCAAACGATTACTATAGGTCTTTACCAGGTTTGCACACACAGTAGCTGGTATTTTGGCCCAACTCCCTCCACAGATTTTCAATGGGGTTGAGGTCTGGAGACTGGTTAGGCCACTCCAGTACTTTCAAATGCTTCTTACGGAGCCACTCCTTCGTTGCCCGGGTGGTGTGTTTAGGATCATTGTCATGCTGGAAGACCCAGCCTCGTTTCATCTTCAAAGCTCTCACTGATGGAAGGAGGTTTTGGCTCAAAATCTCACAATACATGGCCCCATTCATTATTTCCTTAACACGGATCAGTTTCGTGTCCCCTTAGCAGAAAAACAGCCCCAAAGCATGACGTTTCCACCCCCATGCTTCACAGTAGGTATGGTGTTCTTGGGATACAACTCAGTATTGTTCTTCCTCCAAACACGACGAGTTGAGTTTATACCAAACAGTTCTACTTTGGTTTCATCTGACCACATGACATTCTCCCAATCCTCTGCTGTATCATCCATGTGCTCTCTGGCAAACTTCAGACGGGCCTGAAAATTCACTGGCTTCAGCAGGGGGACACGTCTGGCACTGCAGGATTTCCCTGTCGTCGTAGTGTGTTACTGATGGTAACCTTTGTTACTTTGGTCCCAGCTCTCTGCAGGTCATCACCAGGCCCCCCGTGTGGTTCTGGGATTTTTGATCACCGTTCTCATGATCATTTTGACCCCACGGGATGAGATCTTGCGTGGAGCCCCAGATTGAGGGAGATTATCAGTGGTCTTGTATGTCTACCATTTTCTGATAATTGCTCCCACAGTTGATTTGTTCACACCAAACTGCTTACCTATTGTGGATTCACTCCTCCCAGTTCGGTGCAGGTCTACAATTCTTTTCCTGGTGTCCTTCGACAGCTCTTTGGTCTTGGCCATAGTGGAGTTTGGAGTCTGACTGTTTGAGGCTGTGGACAGGTGTCTTTTATACAGATAACGGGTTCTGTACGAGATAACAGGTGCCATTACTACAGGTAAAGAGAGCTTCTTAAAGAAGAAGTTACAGGTCTGTGAGAGCCAGAGAGCTTCCTTGTTTGAAGTGTTAGCTACTGTTCAATTGGAGCTACTACAACCATCAAAACCCTGAAAAGTGTCTTTGTTGATTTTTAGTTAATTTTTCAGAGATAAGATAAGATAAGATATGCTTTATTTATCTCACAAGGAGAAATTTACATGTTTGGCATGGATAGAAACACTCAGATTGTGCAAAAGGAGGAAATGTGCAAACATGTTACATGCAGGATATATATGTACAATAAAAGTGGCAATTTAAAGTGGCAGTCAGATATAGTGTCAATAGTAGTAGTGCAGGTTTTTTTTTTTCAGTCTTATACAGGTGACTTAAAGTGACTTATTTACAGTCTGACAGCAGTGGGGATAAAGGCCCTGCGGTAGCGCTCCTTCCTACACTGAGGGTGTCTCAGTCTTCCACTGAAGGAGCTCCTCAGCTCCTCTACAGTCCTGTGCAGTGGGTGGGAGGTGTTGTCCATGATGGAGGTGACTTTGACTAGACCCTCCTGTCCCTCACCTCCTCCACAGAGTCCAGGGAGCAGCCCAGAGTGGAGCTGGTCCTCCTGACCAGCTTGTTCAGTCTGTTTCTGTCCTGCTCTGTGCTACCCGTGGCAGTCAGATATAGTGTCAATAGTAGTAGTGCAGGTTTTTTTTTTTCAGTCTTATACAGGTGACTTAAAGTGACTTATTGTACAGTCTGACAGCGGTGGGGATAAAGGCCCTGCGGTAGCGCTCCTTCCTACACTGAGGGTGTCTCAGTCTTCCACTGAAGGAGCTCCTCAGCTCCTCTACAGTCCTGTGCAGTGGGTGGGAGGTGTTGTCCATGATGGAGGTGACTTTGACTAGACCCTCCTGTCCCTCACCTCCTCCACAGAGTCCAGGGAGCAGCCCAGAGTGGAGCTGGTCCTCCTGACCAGCTTGTTCAGTCTGTTTCTGTCCTGCTCTGTGCTACCCGGGGCCCAGCACACGGCAGCGTAGTAAATGGCAGATGCTACCACAGAGTCATAAAAGGTCCTAAGCAGAGGCCTGCTCACTCCGAAGGACCTCAGCCTCCTCAGAAGAAAGAGGCGACTTTGGCCCTTCTTGTGCAGGGCGTTTTTATTATGGGACCAGTCCAGTTTATTGTTAATGTGAACACCCAGGTACTTGAAGCTGTCCACCAGCTCAATGTCCTCCCCCTGGATGTTCAGAGGCGTGTGGGAAAGTGGTTTCCTCCTGAAATCGATCACCATCTCCTTGGTCTTACTGGTGTTCAAGCACAAGTGGTTGCGCTCACACCAGTCGACAAAGTCTGTGATAACCTACCGATATTCCAGATCGTTCCCCTCAGACACACAGGCCACGATGGCGGAGTCGTCGGAGAACTTCTGCAGTGCCCTGAGGGGCCCCAGTGCTGCAGACTACCACCTCAGACTCACAGCTGCGCAGCCGCATGTACTGTGGTCGGTCCGAGAGGTAGTTGATGGTCCATGCAGTGAGGCTACTGTCCACTCCCGCGTCCTCCATCTTCCCCTGCAGCAGTGCCGGTCTGATGGTGTTGAAAGCGCTGGAGAAGTCGAAGAACATGACCCTCACAGCGCTCCCGGCGGGCTACAGGTGGGAGAGCGTCCGCTGCAGGAAGTAGATGACGGCGTCCTCTACTCCGATGTTGGGCCTGTAGGCGAACTGCAGCGGGTCCAGGGTGGGGCTGACCACGGAGCGGAGATGGGTGAGGATGAGCCGCTCCATGGTCTTCATCAGGTGGGAGGTCAGTGCGACTGGTCTGTAGTGAGCCGGTTCCTTGGCTTGCGGTGTTTTAGGAACCGGGATCACACAGGAGGGCTTCCACAGGACAGGGACCTTCTCCAGGCTGAGGCTCAGGTTGTACATGTAGCTGAGGACCCCAGAGAGCTGGTCTGCACAGGTCCTCAGCAGCCTGGGACTGATCCCGTCCGGTCCTGCGGATTTCCACTGCTTCAGTCGCTGGAGCTGACTCTTCACCGGGTCCGGTGTGATGGAGAGGGGGGAAGACTGGGGTGTATTGTCAGAGGTGGGGGGCGGGGATGTGGGGGCAGAAGGGCCCAGGGCAGCCAAAGGCAGTGTCCACTGGGCGGTGTCCACTGGGCTGGGGACGTGTGAAGAGGTGGGGGCGGGAGGGGGGGCAGATGGAGAGGGGGGAGAATCAAACCGGTTGAAGAATTGGTTAAATTCATCTGTCCCGCTGGCCCTTTGTCCACAGAAAGAGATGTTCTTTAGGCCTCTCCTCACGTCACGGGCGTTTCCCTGGGCCAGCTTCTGCTCCAGCTTTTTCCCATATTCCCTCTTGGCCCTCCTGATCCTCCACTGGAGCTTGTGCTGGATCCTCTTCTGCTACTCTTTGTCCTCTGAGATGAAAGCCCTTTTCTTGAGGTTCAGGAGGGCTTTAAGCTCAGAGGTCATCCATGGGTGGTTGTTAGAAAAACACCGTACCTTCTTAGTTGGTACAGTGTTATTCACACAGAAGAGGATATAGTCTGTAATACAGTGTGTCAGGCCAATATCATTATTCCTACTGTGAAGGGGAAAAGCATATTTTTCCCAAATTCTTGCCTGTAGTAGCTAGCTATTGTTCATTGGGAGCTACTACACCCATCAAAACTGGGGAAAATATCTTTGTTGATTTTTAGTAAATTTTTCCAATTTCATTTTTGTTGCTGTGAAGGGGAAAACAATATTTTTCCCAGAAGTTTGGCTGTAGTAGCTAGCTATCATTGAATGGGAGCTACTACACCCATCAAAACTGGGAAAAAATTCTTTGTTGATTTTTAGTGAATTTTTCCAATTTCATTTTTGTTACTGTAAAGGGGAAAACCATATTTTTCCCAAATTCTTGCCTGTAGTAGCTAGCTATTGTTCAAATAGAGCTACTACACCCATCAAAACTGGGAAAAAAGTCTTTGTTGATTTTTAGTATTTTTTTCCAATTTCATTTTCGTTACTGTGAAGGGGAAAACAATATTTTCCCCAAATTCTTGCCTGTAGTAGCTAGCTATTGTTCATTGGGAGCTACTACACCCATCAAAACTGGGGAAAATATCTTTGTTGATTTTTAGTATTTTTTTCCAATTTCATTTTCGTTACTGTGAAGGGGAAAACAATATTTTTCCCAAATTCTTGCCTGTAGTAGCTAGCTATTGTTCATTGGGAGCTACTACACCCATCAAAACTGGGAAATCTGTCTTTGTTGATTTTTAGTCTTTATTAGTCGTTTTGACCTCTTGCAATTTGCAGACGGTCCCTTGCGAATATCAGGCGAATATCAAACGTTCGGCCAACTTCACTTCGGTATGAGGAAAAACAAATAGCCGTGCGTAATTACGCAGTGCAGGGCCTGCCACAGATTTACAAAGCAATAGATGAAAGTCACACATCCCTGTCGCGTAAGTTAGTGAGAAAAGTGTATTTGTATAGCGCCTTTCACAGACCAGGATCACAAAGCGCTTCACATTTAAAAAACATACAGATGAGAGTAATACACATACAAGTCAGATTTTAAAACTAAGAAAGAGAAGAAGGCCCTCATCATGAACTGTGATTTATTCGAAGTTTGCGTCGTTGCGGTGGCAACGTCATTGACACCCGCGTGAATAACAATAATAACATATTCCCTTCAATATCACCCAGCCTGGCCCAAAGGAAGCACTGTACAGTAGCTCCTGGGATCTTAACACCTCTAACAATCGAGGAGCCAATTACCAGTGCATCAGCGGCTCTGCTGGTGCTCAAGCTTCCCCTACCACTACAATAAATAGTTCAGGTGAGTAAGTTAGTGAGTGTCCCTGTCCCAGCCGCAGTCTGTCCAGGTCTGTCCATGTCTGGCGCGGTATGTCACGTGCCCATAGACCGTACACAGTGTGGGTGCAGCTCCACGGGGGGGCGCTGTCCTCTAACCTTCTGAGCCCAGCGCGTGTCGTGAACACTGCCGTAAAGCGCGGCAGAGTGGGTTTGCAGTTTGTTGTGGTTCGTAATTTCTTTGATTTCTCCGATTTCTTTGTGATTTGAAAATCCGTGAGTCCGTGTCTGCGCAAGTGTCCAGGACCCGCGGCTATTTGTTTGGCAGGTTAGCTGGTAAGTTCTTTCTAAGTTCTCTGATAGAATAAATATGGACGAGTTCAGTGTGCAAAGTTGTTTTGTGGTCAACGTAGGAGAAATAACTAAAAACTCTATTTAATATTTTTGTTATAATTTAGACAAAAGGTAAGTAGTTAAAGCTGGGGTACGTAACTTTAGTGCCATAAATAACATGTCCTTTGTCCAGCTGAAAGAGTCTTGTTAAGGTAAAATGACATCAGATCTGACCACAACGTCTTCATCTCATCTTGTGTAAGAAAGAGCCATACTGATAAGCTGAGTGAGAGTGGTCCTCTTTTTCCCCCCGTTATTTGTGTGAGAAAGCTGATCTAAAGATTTGACAGAGGCCAACAATACATGATGTGAAAACTAGTGCTGGAAACAAATATTTTAGAGCAGGAACTAGAGACATAGGTTGTGTTGTGGTTTGAAATGTACATATCCCAGCTTTAAAGTTATTGACCCCTGCTTTAATGTTACATAACCCAGCTTTAATCGTGTGTACCTCAGCTTTATAATATGATTGCATTGGACAAATCTGGATTTGCAGACCTTTGATACAGCTCTATGATGGAAGAAGGACCAGAGGCCGGACCAGAGGCCGGACCAGAGGCCGGACCAGAGGCCGGACCAGAGGCCGGACCAGAGGCCGGACCAGAGGCCGGACCAGAGGCCGGACCAGAGGCCGGGTCGAGAATGAGGCGGCGTGAGGAAGAGACGCACATGGCAAAGCAGGTCAGTGACTTTTTATTGCGACTGTAAAGTGCTTAACTCTTGACTTTTCCCACATTAGAATTGGCCCCGTTTAGACAGAGACGCTGCAACAGTAAAATATTAGAGTTGGGTATAAGTTTAGCCTCCCGTTTACATGGAGACTGTGCTTCAGGGGGGTGAGAACGTAAGCGTTGAGAACCAGCCTACAGACTGGAACAGCTCAGGCCCGGTTTATACTGAGACGCTGCGCAGACGTTGCCAGGCTATCAACAGAAACGGCCAGGCTCCTAATGCAAATTTCACAGCGTTCATTCAAGGATCAAAAACGATGTAGTTCTAGCGCCCGGACAGTAGTGGGCAGAGGAACTTTACAACACACACACGTGACCCCCAGCCCCATGCCCAGCCCCCACCGGCAGTATACTCCCTTCCTCTGCCAGACGCACCAACATCATTCTGCGTTTTAACAGCAGCTGTGAACATGGAAACTGACCTAGAGCTTTGCGTGGTCTCGTTTGGACAAACGAAGGAGTACAATCCTTCTCTGTGCAGCCCTCGAAGCCCACGAAGCAAGTTAGTGTACCCGCCGCCATTGTTGTTTACGTTTGTTCTCCGCTACTGCGCATGTCCAAATTTACGTGCAGGGAGCAGCGGGGAGGTGGGGGTCAGCTCAAGAATTCCCACCTTTTTCTTCACGCAGGTGTGAAAAAGATCCCCGCTGAGCAGCGTATCTGAGCTGTCCCACTCTGCAGGCTGGATCTGAACACTTACGTTTTCACTCCCCTGGAACACAGTCTCCGTATGAACGGTTGGTAGCAACCGACATCCAACTATAGCGTTTTACTGCCACATTGTCTTCGTGTAAACGGCCCCTCAGATAGGCTGTTCAGCTGGGGGCTGTTTCACACCCGCGTGAAGAAAAAGGTGGGAATTCTCTGCCTGCTATGACCCCCACTTCCACACACGTACATTTGAAGTATGCGCAGTAGCTGAGAACAAACGTAAACAACAATGGCGGTGGGTACACTTAGGTGCGCTACACTGAGGAGAATTCTACTCCTTCGTAGTTTCAGTTTCCATTTTTGCAGCTGCTGTTAAATGCCAGAGTGATGTTGGTGCATTTTTCACAACTTTTCAGTGGCCTAAGGAGCAAGTTGTGAGGATGTGAATATACTGCTGGGGGGGCTGGGGGGCTTGAGTGTTCTGTTGTAAAGTTCTACTGCTCACTACTGGCTGGGCGCAAGAACTACTGTACTGTATTATGTATTATTTTCATTCCATTCCATTTTCTTCCGCTTCATCCGTTGCCGGGTCGCGGGGGCAGCAGTCTAAGCAGAGACGTCCAGACATAGTCCCTCCAGCGTGTCCTGGGTCTTCCCCGGGGTCTCCTCCCGGTGGGACGTGCCCAGAACACCTCCATGGGGAGGCGTCCGGGAGGCATACGGAACAGATACCCTAACCATCTCAACTGGTACTTATCAAGGTGGAGAAGCAGCGACTCTACTAGTAGCTCCTCCCCGTGTGACTGAGTTCCTCACCCTATCTCTAAGGGAGAGCCCAGCCACTCTGCGGAGAAAGCTCCTTTCGACCCCTTGTATCCGCGATCTTGTTCCTGGTTCGTTGGAGCCAACAGGGCAACAGTGTCCGCAAACAGCAGAGATCCTGTGGTCCCCGATCTGGACACCCTCCGGCCCCTGGCTACGCCTAGAAATTCTGTCCATAAACACAGTGAACAGAACCGGTGACAAAGGGCAGCCTTTGGCGGAGGCCAACATGCACCGGGAACAGGTCTGACTTACTGCCGGCAATGCCAACGCAGCTCTGGCTCCGGTCATACAGGGAACGTACACCCCGGGGAACACAGTCGATTGCCTTCCCCAAATCCACAAAGCACAGGTGGACAGGTTGGGCAGACTCCCATGAACCCTCGAGTATCCGATGGAGAGTATAGAGCTGGTCCAGTGTTCCGCGACCGGGACGCAAACCACACTGTTCGTCCTGAATCCGAGATTTGACCATCGGTCGTAGTCTCCTCTCCTGTACCTTGGAGTAAACCTTACTGGGGAGGCTGAGGAGTGTGATCGCATGATAATTGGAACACACCCTCCGGTCCCCCTTCTTGTAGGGAGGGACCACCACCCCGGTCTGCAGCTCTATTGGCACCGCCCCCGATCGCCACGCGATGTTGCAGAGACGGGTCAGCCAGGACAGTCCTACAACATCCAGAGACTTTAGATAGTCAGGACGGATCTCATCCACTCCCGGGGCCTTGCCACCAAGGAGGCTGCCAACCACCAAGGAGGCTACCAACCACCTTGGTGACCTCAGCCAGGGAGATGGAAGTATCCGCCCCAACATGCTCAGCCTCTGGGACGGAGGACATGACGGGGGAATTGAGGAGAACCTCGAAGTATTCCTTCCACCGCCCGACAATATCCCCAGTCGAGTTCAGCAGCTCTCCACACCGTACACGGTGTTGGCAAAGAACTGCTTCCCCCTCCTGAGGCGCCGGATGGTTTGCCAGAATCTCTTCGAGGCCGACTGGTAGTCATGCTCCATGGACTCTCCGAACTCCTCCCAGTCCCGGGTTTTTGCCTCTACAACAGCCCGGGCCGTGGCACGCTTGGCCAGCCGGTACTGGACAGCTGCCCCAGGAGTCCCACGAACCATCATGGCTCGATAGGACTCCTTCCTCAGCCTGACGACATCCCTTACTGCCGGTGTCCACCACCAAGGTCGGGGGTTGCCGCCAGGACCAGCACCAGAGACCTTGTTCCACAGCTACGAGCTGCCGCATCAGCAACAGAGGAAGAGGACATGGTCCACTCGGACTCAATATTCCCCTCCTCCGCCGGGACCTGGGAGAAGCCCTCCCGGTGTGAGTTGAAAGTCCGTCTGAACGTCAGCGAGACGTTCCCAGCAGACCCTTGCAACACGCTTGGGTCTGCCAGGTCTGACCGACTTCTTCCCCTGCCAGCAGATCCAACACACGACCAGGTGGTGATCGGGTGACAGCTCCGCCCCTCTTCACCCGAGTGTCCGAGACACGCGGCCGAAAGTCAGATGATACAACAACAATGTTGATCACCCTTGTGCTCAAACATGGTGTTCGTGATGGACAAACTGTGACTAGCACAAAAGTCCAACTACTAGGCCCGTAAGCCGTCACAAAAGTTAGAGACTTGTCCCCACCTGGAGCCGGAGGGATGCGACCCTCTCATTCACCGGGGAGAACTTCAACACGTTGTGGAGAATCAAGCACACAGAGACGGGATCAAGGCGCACCCGAGCTTGGATGTTTATTCTCAGTGGCTTTTTCAGACAGAACATATTTAGGATATGGTTTATATAGTCAATGTTTACGTCACACATACATCATACATGGATAAGCATTCGTGTCATATCAAGAGAACAATCAGAACATAACAAGACAACGAAGAGATCCCCCACGAGCGTGGGCTCCTTCCCCCCCATTGAGGTGACGTTCCACGTCCTAAGAGCCAAATGTTGGGTGTGCGGGCTGGGTCGCCGAGGTCTCCGCCTTTGACTGCTGCCCAGTCCATGCTGCACCGTGCCACCACGGACCCTTCTGCGGGTGGTGGGTCCACAGCAGGGCCTGTCCACGTCGCCCTTTCGGGCTGAGCCTGGCCGGGCACCGTTGGCTAAGGCCCGGCCACCAGGCGCTCGCTTTCCAAGGTGGGGCCCCGGCAGCGGCATTCCGGGTGACGTCACTGTTCTCATTGTAGTGCTGTCTATGGTTGGCTTCGGACTGCGCTTCGTCTGACTGTTCACCTGAGACCTGTCTGCCATGGGAGACGGCCCAGACAACATTGGGCCTCATTCACGAATAACTTCGTAAGAATCTTCTTAAATTTCTTCTCAAGTCGTTCTTAAGTAGATTTCTAAGAAGACCCTACGTGGGATTCATCAACGCACTTGTAAGCCGCTGAATTGTTCGCAGCTGTTCTCTCAGATTGATGAATGCCATCTCCTCGTAAGTAGAGCGCACGTGCCCGGTGCTTCATTAGCATAGGTACTTAGCATAGGTAACCGCCCATTCATGCCCATAAAAGGGACTGCAGGGCCGTGGGCAGAGGAAACAGCAACAGGCCTAAAGCAACGAGATACACGGAGCAAAAGAGTCACCCTTTTTTCTTTTGCCAGACTGAGAATAAAGTTATAAAATGTTGACTTAAAAGTCGAAATATTATGAGAATAAAGTCGAACTAGCAAAATTATGAGATTAATCTAAAAATATGATGAAATTAATCTCAAAATGTTATGAGATTAAGTTAAAAATATATTATGTATTAATTTAAAAATGAATCTCAAAATGTTTTGAGATTAATCTCAAAATATTTTGGACCCTGGGAGGAGATCCAGCGCGGACCAGCATTGAGACCAATGCAGACCCGAGGAGAGACTGGAGTGACCAGCACACAGAAACCAGCGCGGACAGGAGAGACCGCATAGACAGAGAGACCTGACTGGAGAGACCGGTGCGCAGAGACCGGTGCGGACCAAAGAGAGACCGCATAGTCCAGACTGGAGAGACCAGCGCGGACCCGTATGGATCCAGGAGCGTGCAGCATGGACCCGTATGGAGAGACCAGTGCAGACCCATCTAGATCCATGGGAGAGACCAGCGCGGACCCCGCAACCTCCTGCAGCAGCAGTATACGCCATTGTTCTGTGGCCCGTGGATAAAGAAATGCCCCCTATAAATAGGATGGGGTCACTAATACACGGCAAGATTTCCAATGTAATGCGTTGGCACATTTCATTTCAAAATGAATTAAAAAATAGGCTACATTACCATTAACAATTAAATAGATAAATCAATACATCAATATGACAGACATACTGTATCACTGTAATGTTGTGTTTTATTGAACTTCGTAACACCAGCTTGCGAACATGTCGGCACTGAATGTGCGTAAGAGTGCTCCTGAGGACTCGTAGGATTTGTACGTAGCCAAGAGAAATTCTGGTTACGAGAAAATTTCATGAATGCCACAATCTTCGTAAAATCTTCGTAAGTAGGATTTACGCACAAATTTGTTCTTAAGTACGGTTCGTGAATGAGGCCCATTGCTCCCAGGATCATCCGAGTACTCCACCACCACATTAAGGTGGCAGTCCAGGGCGAATACATTGTTTTCATGCGCTATCTATGAGATTTCATAACACTTTTAAGCAACTTTTGTTAAAGTTAAACTCATCATTCTATCAATGTGCAGAAGCCAGTACTTTTCCCTTGTTGTGTCTATCTGAAGGCCAAGCTACATGGCACCGTGGAAGCTGCTGATTGGAGGTCTCCATGCCTCCGCTCTGTATAATACACTTGCATTCTGTTGTTTCTGTGATCGTGTGTTTTGCTCGTGCTGTCTCTATCATCGACAATAAAACATGTCTTCTGTCTGAATTTAAGACACGATCCCAGACTTGGCACATCCTCTTCAGGTGGTGGAAGGATGCGGGCCTTGTCTGTAACATCTAGAGAACAGAGGACTACTTTTTTTTTTTTTACACAAAAAGTGTTTTTTTTTAAGCCAAAACTGAGAAACCTCAAGAGAATGCATCTGGACCAGCACATGGACAATCTGCACAGCCCCTGACTCCACTCAGGCTGTGAGCTGCTGAGACATGGACAATACCATTGTCCTCTTTTGCATGGACACCATTTGGAACAATTGGATTCAACAATTTGGACATGATTTGGAACAATTGGATTTCTGAATTTGGACGTAATCTGGACTGAATTGGATTGCTGAATCTGGACACTAAAGCTGAAACGTGTGATTGAAAGACACGTCACAGAAGAATTCATGGCTCGACACAAATGCAGCCTGAAGAAACCAACACGGAGAAGTGGGAGAGACTGTTTTCAGAGCATTATCTGGAACCATCGACTGATGAAGTTTGGTATTTTACTGAAGATTGTTGACAAGTTTTATGAAAGATCTGAACATGTTTTATGAGTTTTATGAGTTTTTGAAGTATTCAGAGTTCTGAGTTTTTTGAAGTACCGAGTGAAGTACAGAGTTTTTGAAGTATTGAGTTATGATGTTATGTTGCTGTTTATCGATCCTGATGGTCACACGTGAATGTATGACCAGAGGGGAGAATGTGAGATTTCATAACACTTTTAAGCAACTTTTGTTAAAGTTAAACTCATCATTCTATCAATGTGCAGAAGCCAGTACTTTTCCCTTGTTGTGTCTATCTGAAGGCCAAGCTACAAGCACACCGTGGAAGCTGCTGATTGGAGGTCTCCATGCCTCCGCTCTGTATAATACACTTGCATTCTGTTGTTTCTGTGATCGTGTGTTTTGCTCGTGCTGTCTCTACCATCGACAATAAAACTTGTCTTCTGTCTGAATTAAAGACGCAATCCCAGACTATGTCATCTTCTTCATATCTACACGCTGCGTTTCTGTTAATTACTTTGCAACGTCTGCACAGTGTCTCCATATAAACTTAGTCTGTTGTGTGTGTATGAATTGTTGTTGCCGATGGCACATACTGGTTGCCTCGCGTCTGTCAGTCTGGCTCTAATCATGTGACCTGTGTTCAGTCATGTGACCGCAGTGTGGCGGTGGCCGATCACTACAACCGTCTGCAGGAGGTCGGTCTTCAGGCTCGATCCCAGAGCCCCATCTTCTACATGAGGAACTTCAACAACTGGGTCAAGAGCGTCCTCATTGGTGAGTCATCAGGAGCTTGTGTCTGTGTGGATCTGTCAGCAGGAGCTTGTGTCTCTGCAGAGCTGTCATCGGGAGCTAGTGTCTCTGTAAAGCTGGAGCTAGTGTCTCTGTAAAGCTGGAGCTAGTGTCTCTGTAGAGCTGTTATCAGGAGTTAGTGTCTCTATAAAGCTGTTATCAGAGCTGTCATCAGGAGCTAGTGTCTCTGTAGAGCTGTCATCAGGAGCTAGTGTCTCTGTAGAGCTGTCATCAGGAGCTAGTGTCTCTGTAGAGCTGTTATCAGGAGCTAGTGTCTCTGTAGAGCTGTCATCAGGAGCTAGTGTCTCTGTAGAGCTGTCATCAGGAGCTAGTGTCTCTGTAGAGCTGTTATCAGGAGCTAGTGTGTCTGTAGTGCTGTCATCAGGAGCTAGTGTCTGTTTTCACGACGTTTTGTCCTTAATCCAAAGAACTTTTTTAAGGATTGAAATCTTAAATTCAATTTAAACCACACCCATAAATTTATCATTTATGGGTGTGGTTAGACACACGCTAATCCTGAGGCTAACTCATAAACACATCTAAGGTCTGTTAAGATGTGGAAGGGAGCAGGTCTAACAACCCTGCTATGGCTAACGATCCTAACTCATTAGCATGTCACAGACCTATTGTCTGCTGTGAGTGCTCTAGTGGAGTGCAGGTTTAACCACTCCTAACTCATTAGCACGTCACTGACCTTATCTATTGTTATGGCATTGTTTTTAGGATGTCGTCATAGATGCGAGGCAAAACAAATCTTAATCCGCCTTCTCTGTTAAGAGATGGTTTGTTTTTCCTCACAAAAATGGCTTCTTTCACCCCTCTCTATAAACCAATTTTGTCTCAAACCAGAATTTTAACCTCTGTGTTGTTCACGGTGTGGTTGGTGGCCTTGAGGTGGAGATGTACAGCCAGTTGTGGCTCACTAGTTTTGTCTACGATGTTGGTAATGTCGTTTCTGTAGTTTGTTTAATTTTTCCAATATAGTGGTCAGTGCACTCCTCTTTACTACATTTAATTGAATACACCACATTGCTCTGTTTGTGTCTGGGTGTTTTGTCTTTGGGATGCACCAATTTCGGTCTTAACGTGTTGAAAGGTTTGAAATACACAGGGATTTTGTGTTGCCTAAAGATTCTTTATAGTTTCTCTGAAACTCCAGCCAAGAGCACTAATTAGAAAAGCTAAGGCCACATTCTTTCTTAATTTAATTAAGGAAGCAAAAGGAAATAGTAAAGTTTTATGGAGAAATATTGATAAGCTTTTGGGCAAACGCCGTACTTATTGTGATATGCAACTAAAAGTAAATGGTGAGATTCAAAATGATAGTGCTTTTTTGGCAATGCATTTTAATGACTATTTTATTAATTCAGTTCAAAAACTGGTGCAATCATTCGTAGCACCATGTTTTTATAATCAACCTCAAGTCGATGAGGAAAAACTATAAACCAGTCAATAAGTAACAGTACATTTCCGGCTGCGTTGAAACCTGGCATTGTCACACCTGTGTACAAGTCGGGGACAAACAGGAGGTCAGCAACTACCGCCCCATTAGCATCCTACCCACTATCTCCAAAGTCTTTGAAAAGGTAGTAGCAGAGCAGCTTATTGAACACTTTGACAGCCATTGCTTCTTAAACCCTCTACAATTTGGTTTTAGAAGCAAATACTCCACAGAAGCCGCCTGCTGTTACTTCACTGAAGAGATTAGATCTAGTCTTGATCAAGGAGGAGTGGTGGGGCGGTGTTTCTCAACCTCCGAAAAGCTTTTGACAGTCAGTCATGACATCCTCCTGAACAAACTCACTAATTTCCACCTAGGGCTGGGCGATATGACTGAAAACTATATCACAATATAAGTAATTCATATCGGTCGATAACGATATATATTGATTGTTTTTTATTTATTTTCTAAAACGTAAATAAATACATTTGTCGTGTCGGCTAACACATATTAGCAGCCTTGTTTACAGTCACGGGGGAATGAGGCTGGAGCCAAATGTTCACAAGCAGTCTCCCCCACTTTAGTCCTGGTTTAATCCTCGTTTAGTCCTGGTTTAGCACCTGTTTTCGAGTGTCCTGTGTCCCCGTGGCGGCTCCAGAAAGTTAATCTCTTGCTTTTGCCGAATGCATCAAGTCTCTGCCTCTCCCGCGCCGCACATGCTGTTCCTCGCAGGACATGTTTAACCATTGACACGGCACTGAGACACGATCTTTAGATCCAGGGCTATTATAATAGATCCATGATCCATGGACGCTACGCATGGTGCGGTTGTTTTTTTTTCATTCCCAGAAAGTTTTGCGGTTTGTAGTCGGCTGTGATAGGTCGAGAAGTCTCTGCCTACATCTAGAATGCCGCGCGCTTCTGACTCGGCTTCACTTCCTGTGTTTCGTTCCTGTTTTTTCGAACGGAGTGAAGTTAAACTAAACTATCGAAAGTTCTATCGACCCTGTTTTCTATTGATATCGAACACGTGTCTATCGCGATATATATCGTTATCGTTTTATCGCCCAGCCCTATTTCCACCTCTCTAACCAGACAATAAACTGGCTGAAGTCATACCTCAGTGGCAGACAGCAGAGTGTGAGAGTGAACAACACCCTCTCTCCACTAAAAAACTACACCATGAGAGTGCCGCAGGGCTCCATTTTGGGGCCTCTGCTTTTTAACATTTATATAAATGACCTCCCCTCTGTCTGCACTGCAAATGTCATCATGTATGCTGACGACACAGTGTTGTTTGTTCATGGCAAAAACGAAAGTGATGTAGCCACAAAATTAAGAAATGAAATGCAAAATGTTGCTGACTGGCTATGTCAAAACTGTCTGACATTAAACACAGACAAAACCGGTTGTTGTCCAAATATTTTTATTAATGGCAGTAAAATTAAAAATGTTGATGTATTCTCATATTTAGGAGTGACCCTGGATCGAAACCTGACCTTCAAACATCATGTTAAGAAACTCCGTAACACTCTTAAGTTTAATTTGGCCAACTTCAGATACATTCGGGGGTCACTCACCACTGAGGCGTCCCATCTGTATCTGAACTCCATGATCCTGTCACATTGTGTATACTGTGTCTCGAGCTGGTCTCAGGGCTGTAAAACCACTCTGGGACCTCATTGCGTGTACTACATTTAAAACATTGTCTTGGCTGACTAAGAAATGGCTTCTGAAAAAGCAAGTTTGCACGAGCGAGCGAGTGAGTGAGTGAGTGGTAATATTCTAGTAGAAGTTGGGGAACTTTATTTATTGTTATTAAACTTAATGGTTTGTGAATTATGTTATTTAAAGCCTGTAAATGTAAGACATGGTCATGTATACATGTACATTGTAATCAGTTTAAATGAACATAACACCAGCCTGCCCAGGGACTACAGGTGGAAATTAGCATCTTTGCTATAACCTGGTAAATGCATCTCTCCTTTTGTGTTAATGCTTAACTGTACACTGTCCCTGTTCAAATTAAGTACATACAATACAATACAACACATAAGGTAAGGACACTCCTCTCCTCCTACCTTCTTCCGTTTGTTGGACTGTTTCTCTGGCCGTTCTTGTCCTTTGGTCTATAGTAAAGGACCACTAGGGGAAGCCACATCTGGAAAGTGCTCACTGAAAATGTTTGGTTTCTCTGTTCTTTCCCTCAGAGCTTGTGGGGACCTGGTGGGCTCGGTGTTGGAGCGTTCTAATGACCCCGAGTTTGTGTTATTGCGGATGATTTGAATCAAAGGCCAGGTACTGGTCAGTTTGAGTGGACTTTCTGAAGACCTGTGTCCGTTGTAATTGTCCGTTCTAGAAAGGCAAGTTCACTCTACTTTGCATCCTCACGAGTGAATTTTATAAAAGGGTCCACAGAGTTAATGCGTTCTGAAAATGGTTCCACTTCCTGTTTTTTTAACTTAACCCATGTATCGTCTACATATAAACCAATGGCTTGGCGCTGTCCCTTGGTAAGAGGCCAGGGCTTGTGTCTCCAGTCTGCAGATTGGCCACTGCATCGCTCAGCCATGAATCTGTCTAAAGAAAGTGCCTCTAAATTGGAAATATGTGGTGTTAAGACACATTTCAAGTATTTCACAGATGTGGTCAGGTGTTAGTTTTGTTCTGTCCCCTAGTGTGCTGTCGTTCTGGAGGCTTTCTCTTACAGCCTCCACCGCCTCTGTAGAAGGGACTGACGTGAAAAGGGATGTCACATGATACGAAACCATTCTCATCAGTGTCAAACTGGAGATGTTTGATTTTATTTACAAATTCTTTTATGTTATGTACATGATAATAGGTGTTACCCACTAAAGGAGCTAGAATGGTTTTGAGGTGTTAAGCCAAATTGTAGGTGATTAAGTCTATGCAAGAGACATTAGGCCGAAGTGGAATGTTTTGTTTGTGTATTTTTGGGAGCCCATAAATACTGGGAATAGCGTAGCCTGGCCTTAGCCATCCGTACACTCCGTTCAATCACTGCGTGTAACGTCTGGGTCTGGTCCCTGTGTTAGCAATTACAATTGGTTGAATTTGGACCGACCATTCAGAGAGCGCGGAAGGCAGATGTTGTATTTAGTTGTGGATGACGTCAAGAGTTTCCACCCCGCTCCTTTTACCAGGAACTCCTGCTGTGAAACGCGGCTGTTAAGACAGAAATTGGTGCATCCCAAAGACAAAACATCCAGACACAAACAGAGAAATGTGGTGTACACAATTAAATGTAGTAAAGAGGAGTGCACTGACCACTGAATTGGAGAAACTAGGCAAACTCTACAGAACGACTTTACCAACATCGTAGAGAAAACTTTAATGGGCCACAAGCGGCTCTACATCTCCACTTCAAGGCCACCAACCACACTGTAATCGACACAGAGGCTAAAATTCTGGCTCTGGACAAAAATTGGTATGAGAGAGGGGTGAAAGAAACCATTTTTGTGAGGAAACACAAACCTTCTCTTAACAGAGGAGGCGGGTTAAGATTTGTTTTGCCTGGCATCTATGACGATGACCTAAAAACAATGCCATAACAATAGATAAGGTCAGTGACGTGCTAATGAGTTAGGAGTGGTGAGACCTAGGGATGTAAATCGGTGACCGTTTAACCGGTGGTTGACCGTCACGACGTTAACCGGTAAATGCTGTCGGTTAAAAAAAAAGAAAAGGGGGAGAGGGGAGGTCTTTTAATAACGCTATTTGAAGCCCTATTTGCACAGTGTGAAGGAGCGGGTCTGTCTCTAGCTGTGTGCTCCAATGTATCAGTAAACTCCGGGCCGACTTTCATGCTGCACGCGCCACATATGCACGCACACATGCACACGCGCGTGCACACACACACATTTCCCCCCCTCCATTGATACGTAACATCCACACCCATCATCTCTCCCTACTAGTCCGCCAAAGTTGCTCACTAGTGCGGGTTAGAACTACATTAGAGCTTACATTTACACACACATACACGCATACATTTACACACACTGTCAGGAATGAACCAGACAGAGACGGATCGTGGTGCGCCAAACTCTGGAAGTTTAAGTTTCTCTCAAGTTCCAGTGGTTTCCATTGTTTCTTTCTCCCAGACAGAATGGAGTCAGTACACAGTTTATATAGTCATTGTCACGTCACACATCGAAAGACATACATGTCACACAGAGACAGTCACATCATAGTCATAATAATCAGAGTCCTTGTAGAGTCCTGCACGTAGGCCATATTGCTATCTAATACTAACAACACATACACACATACATACATGTACAGACATACCGATCTGTCGCGCTCCTCTGTGTTACAGTTCCCAAAGGATCCTCGCAAATACGCGGCTCCAGTCAAACCACATGGACCATGTTTGTGCTGCTGGTCCTTGTCAGCTCCACACACATCACTTGTATTTAAACTTTAGAGGAGACCTACGAGACGCGTCAGTCGTTGCTCTGACCATGTGGACGAGCCGTTGTTTGCTGCTAAAAAGCTTTAACCCAGCACAGAAGAATGGGAAGATTAAAAAAGCAGTTCTCTGTGCGCAAAGGTGCTGACGCTGTTTCGGGTTTTGGCTCCGCTGTCTCTGCTCTGACCCAGTGGAAAGTATAGCTGCACTCATGAAAAGTTCGCGGCTCGGAATGGCTGTTATTTCAAAGAAGTGGAATATTTTAAACTACGCGGTTTACCGGTTTCAACCGGTTAATGAGGCTCGGTGGTCGGTCATGAAAATTCGTAGTTTTTTACATCCCTAGTGAGACCTGTACTCCACTCGAGCAATTGCAGCAGACAAGAGGTCTGTGACATGCTAATGAGTTAGGATTGTTAGCCATAGCAGGGTTGTTAGACCTGCTCCCTACCACAGACCTTAGATGTGTTTATGAGTTAGCTTTAGGATTAGGGTGGGTTTAACCACACGCATAAATCTCCAACACGTGGTCTGAGATTTCATTCCCTTGAAAAAGCTCTTTGAATTAAGGACAACGGGAAAATCTGCTAAGAAGTACATATTATGGGTGAGAAACCTTCCTTTACTTTGACTAATCCCTGTACAACTGAGAGCTTACACAAACTTATCAGGAGCTAATGTCTCTGAAGAGCTGTCATCAGGAGATAAACTTTTGTTTTCAGGTGAGATCCTGGACCAGCTCCGGAGGTCCAGTCCTGGTCCGGTCCGAGTCCTGGACTTGGGATGTGGTAAAGGAGGAGACTTACTGAAGTGGAGACGAGGAAACATCAGCCACCTGGTGTGCACAGGTGAGACCCTGACCCTGTGTCCCTCAGACCCTGACCCTGTGTCCCTCAGACCCTGACCCTGTGTCCCTCAGACTCTGACCCTGTATCCCTCAGACTCTGACCCTGTGTCCCTCAGACTCTGACCCTGTGTCTCTCAGACTCTGACCCTGTGTCTCTCAGACTCTGACCCTGGGTCCCACTGTCTCTGTCTCTCAGACTCTGACCCCTGTCCTTGTGTCCCTCAAAGTCTGACCCCTGTCCCTATGTGCCTCAGACTTTGTCCCTGTGTACCTCAGACTCTGACCCTGTGTCCCTCAGACATTGCTGACGTGTCCGTGGATCAGTGCAGAATCAGATTTGAGGAAATGAAACGAAAAAGTCACAACAACGACATTTTCTCTGCAGAGTTCATCACTGCAGACGCAACAAAGGTACAATATATCTACTACAGGAACAATATACATTACAGGCACAATACTGGATATACTGCAGGTACTAGTACAATTTATACTACAGGTAGAAGTACAATGTCTACTACAGGTAGAAGTACAATGTCTGCTGCAAGAACAAGCATGTAGTGGTCCATAACTTTCTTCAACTCAATACCTCCAAATTTGAAGTCCTCCTCATAAACCCACCCCCATCAATATCCCACATCCAAACCCACCACGGCCCCCTATCCTCAAACATCACTCCCTCCGCCCGTAACCTGTCATTTTTGATTCTCACCTCACCTTCTGCTCCCACCTAAAAAAAAACACCCAATCTTGTTTCTTCCACCTCCGCACCATCTCAAAAATTAAAAACATTCTCACTCCTCTTGATCTCCATAAAGTAGTCAACGCCCTCATCTTCTCCCGCCTCGACTGCTGCAACTCCCTCCTCTCCGGTCTCGACTACAAAATCCTCTCCCGCCTCCAACTGATTCAGAGTGCAGCAGCCAGACTTCTCTCTGGTTTTAACAGAAGGGAGCACATCACCCCTGTTTTAGCATCTCTCCACTGGCTCCCTGTGCATTTCAGAATACATTTTAGGATTTTAGTGATCACTTTTAAAGCTGGTTTAAGTCTGGCACCCAGCTATATTTGTGAACTTTTAACCCCCTCCTCGGCTTTGGAACAACCTGCCCAAGGAGATAAGGCAAGCACCATCAGCATTCTCTTTTAAATCACTTTTATCGAACAGCTTTTAATCGTCTTCTTTAAACTTCTCATGTTGTATTTTACTGTCTACTTTGTCTTTGTTTTGTCTTTCTTCTTGTGCTTCCTCTGTCTGATTTGTCTTCCTGTATCTTTTATTCTAATTATTTTGACTTTGTATTGTTATGACTGTTTTATTGTTTATTATGCTGACAGTGCAGCGCTTTGTAAACATTGTTTTTGAAAAGTGCTATACAAATAAAAATATATTAAGTACAATATATACTACAGGTACTAGTACTACAGTGGTACAACTTCAGACCCTGTTCGACCTTGTCAGTTTGTGATCTTATTTTGAAGGATGTTTTAAAGCTAGTGCTCTTATTTTGAAGGAGCAGCTGGCGCCCCGTCTGGCTGATCCCGCCCTGACCTTTGACCTCTGCAGTTGTCAATTTGTAGTTCATTACTCGTTTGAGTCTCGACTCAAAGCTGAAACTATGTTAAAGAACGCAACAGAAAAACTGAGGCCTGGAGGCTTCTTCATCGGGACCACCCCAGATGCCTATGAGCTGATGTGAGTGCTGCTGCTGCTGATGCTGATGCTACTACACCTTTGCTCGGTTGGTAAACAGGTCCCTGATGTAACCTGCTGTACTCCTCTCTCTCCACAGGAGGCGTGCTTCTCAGTCCGCAGACCTCAGCTTTGGAAACAATGTGTTCCGGGTTCAGTTTAAATCCAAACCTCCGTTTGCTTTGTTTGGAGCAGAGTATCACTTCCACCTGGAGGGGGTGGTCGACGTGCCCGAGTTCATGGTGTACTTCCCGCTCATGACCAGGTAAAGGCTCAACAGGTACTACAGGCTCTACCGCAGTGTTTTTCAACCACTGAGCCGCGGCACACTAGTGTGCCATTTGATATTGTCTGGTGTGCCGTGAGAAATTCGCCTACTTTGTCTAAAAATAAATGCATCCACCGTTGGCGAGTGCTGACTTATTTTGAACTGCGGAGTAAGCACGTAATACTTTTTTCATATCAGTAGGTGGCAGCAGATAGCTAAGTACTTTGAAACGTAAGAATTGGATGCGACCAACAATTGTAACAGGTAGCGGGGAGCATTTGGTCGCCCGTGAGAAGTGAAAGTGATTGAGACGATTTTGAAAAGGAATTTCTGAGCAGGATTCACATCCTACGTTCTGACCCTGGGGCAGCTGTGGCTGCGTTGTAGTGACAGCCGCTTTGACAACAGCTCAGCGAACGCACATCCATAACGTGGTACTAAGTGCGGACCATAGACACGTGGACAGAACCATGGACGTGCAGACAGAACCATGGACTCGTGGACAGCTGAGAGTGGATTTGTTATGCTTTTTTCCACACAGTAAAGGCCTGTTTCCACGGGCCCGACTCTACCCACTCTGCTCTACTCGACTTAACTCTCCCTGGTTTGCGGGCGTTTCCACCGGCTTTTTTGTTGTTGTAACAGCTTAGCCCTGGTACGACCCGGGCCGAGTAGATACAAAAACAGTCTGACGTCGGCGAACCTCAATTCTGATTGGTCAGAAACGCTGTCAATCACTCTTCAGCTAGTGCGTCAGCTGTTGTGAAAAAACATAACAAACAACACGTTTCCTCAAGTTTCCAGCTGAAAACTATATAGAAATCCGTACGGAAAACAATTCCTTGGTCGCTGGATGCGGTCAACAGATTGAGGAGATGACACCATGAGCTCGATGGTTCCACTAGAAATGAGAACGTGTTTGCGGAGGAAGCGCTAAAAATGGAGAAGAATGGATATTCACAGACATCATCACAGCACGGAGAGAAGTTAAGAAGCTTAAAAGTGACTACCTTGAAATGAAAGATCCCAACAGCAAAAGTTTTGGAGGTGGTTTGACCAAATGGATTATAATTACGGACATCAGCTAAAACCAGCTAACACGCTACCACCAGCTACACCGGGAGAGAAGCCTCACTCTACTTTTTGCCAGCTCCAGATGTTGAGTGTGAGAGAAATGTTGAGTGCCTTCAATCAAATGCAAAAGTATCATGTCTTGTACTGAACGTGTGTTTGTGGTTCTAAAGTCTTAAAACAGCTTAAGTGGTGTTGATGTTATGTGTCATACAGAGTACATATTTTTACATTTTTGTACTAGAGGTGCTACAAGTACAGAGATAATAGATGTACAAGTACAGAGGTACTATAAAGCCTAGTGTATACTCGCGCGGAGCTTACGGAGGTGACGTGACGTCACAATTGCGCAACGCGTTGGTCACCGCAAGGCCCTTACGTTGCCTGCCGCGCAGCATCGACATTTTCTAACTACGTAAGGGTCACCGCAAGGAAGCTCCGCTGTGATTGGTCCATGTGTGTGTGTATTGGAAGGAAGCACGGAGCGGCTGCAGCAGGGACAATGGACGAGGCACTATGGAGCAGACTGCTTTGTGCTTCGAAGGAAAAGCAGTTTGGGCTCAAAGCCTGATATACAGGAGACTGTGGACTATCTAACATATATATAACTTATAAACTGTGCAGTTGTTTGTTTTGCACTGTTTGTTTTGTCTTTGTTTGAATCGTAGCTGCGTTTGTTGCTTTCCTCCTGCACTCGTAAATCGTTCATGTTTGTCTCAGATATTTACCACTATTATCGTTTTGCTGTTTGTGCTGAAAACTATTTAATAATAACTATATTTCCAACAAGAACTGTGTCTTTATTCACAGCATCACAGTTGAAATGACTAATAATGAATCCATAAAACTATCACATAAACCTGCAGTAGAAACACATGTAATGAGCTCAAACAGCTTTGTTTGCTATTGTTGTTCTGAAGAGGACAAAGTAGCAGCGTAAATGAGACCGCTCCTGTGTGATCGCCCTCATGTGGTTTGTTGTGGGATTACAACATTCTCCTCAAAACTCCGTAAGGGGAACGCGCCAGTATAACATCAATTGTGCTTACGTAGGTCCACCGCAACCGCTAACGTAAGCCACGCCGCGCAAGTATACACTAGGCTTTAGTACTAAAGGTAGTCCAAGTACTATTTATTTTATTTTGTTTTTGTATTGCTCTTAACCTCTTAAACTCCTACATCTGTTTTGGCTCGTGTACAAAAGTTTGGCATACCTAAATGTCTTTGCTGATTTAAAAACACATCTTACATCTCACATGCTTGTGTGATGCATCATTTTAAAGCTAGGCCCTTCTAGTTTATGTAAATATACACTGAAATAATGTATGTCATTCCTATTTCACTCTGCATCCAAACCTGTTTTTTTTAGTCTCGCCTAAAAAATTCTATGTATAAATGCCCAAAAAAGCCTACTTCATTGGAAGAAGAAAATGTTCAACGCCAATTTGTTCATTGTATTGTTGACAACAACTGTGTAAAGTTTCAGACTTCTAAGTTTTATAGTTTTTATGCAGTTTCTCTTTTTTATCAAGTAGTGCCATTCGGAACCAATTTGGCAAAGTTTGTGCCAAATTGTGCCAAACTGCTTTACTAACATTTCACCATCATAAAAAGCATATTTTTTAGTTTTGGTACTTATAAGTTACAAATCTGTGTGATTTTCTTTTAAATTTTTTCAAAATTATTTTTTTAGTAGTGTAAATGCATATAAAATATGCGCAGCAGTACTAACAGCGTCTTTACGCACGCTTTTACTGTGAAAATGAAAAGGGTTCCTACAAGTCCCACCCATCAAAAGAAAGCCCTTTTTATTGGCTACTTAGACACGTCAATCATGCTAATCAACAACATGGCAAAAAGGGACCCTCTGCAAGTGGATGCAGTTCGTCTTTTTCACAAGGGTCCTGCGGACTGAAACCTGCTCCTATCTCTTCATGGAACCTCTCTTTTTGAAGCTAAGGACTCAAGGAACACGTGGATATGTTTGTGGGGCTAAACAAAACTTGGTGAAATGTGAAAGAGAAGCCTGAAGCCCGTTTTTTTTTTTTAAACAGAAAAATGCACATTTTTGGATTATTTCTGAAGAATGGATTATACTTTGGGAAATACAAGTGGATATTCTTTTTCAATGAAGACTTACGGAGAGAAAGAGACTAAGCAAGGATGGGTAAAGTCTAATTTGTTTGAGCAGCAGAAGACAAAAGGTAAGAAACTTACACAAACACGATTTATTTCGTGCCCATATTATGCGTTATATCTTTTTAATGCAAAGTCTGATATCGTTTACACTTATATATAAATATAGCTGAGAAAATAAGCTTTAAAATGACATGTATACATAGTTCCCACATGACGTCACTACATACGGGGATTTGCCGACCCGGCGCCATTTGAGTTGGCATTCTGTGGGCAAAACAATAGAAAAAGAAGCTGAAACGTGTTAATGTCGTGATAAAGTTGAAAATGGTCATCTCCTGCTGGGTCAATGGATGTTCAAATCGTGCCGGAGGTTCTGTTAAACTTGGATTTTACAGTATACCCATCATTAGACTCCATGAATGTGAGAAGACTAAGCTTTTGTCAGAACTACGACGGAGGTTATGGCTTGCGAAGATAAACAGGCAAGAAACTCCCTCAAAACACGCAAGAATATGCTCGGAGCACTTTGTGTCAGGTGCGTATCGTATCTCATAATGTGTTGACAGACGTAATTTACTCAGTACTAACTTGTGTATGCTGATAGCTGGTAACTTGAGAGTTTCATTATTTAGCGTTAGATTACTTTATTATGAGGAGGATCGGTGTCGCGTCCGAGGCTCTCGAGGGCAACGTAAATGTATTAAATAGATAATAATAGTTCTATGGTGGGCTAAAACAATGTTCACAAACAGCATTGCTTCTGTAAAAAGATCTGTGTCATAAAATAAACTGCTCTTTACACCTGGAAAAATCAGTTGCCCACCATTCACCAAAACATACGGTCAAAAACGCGGAAATAAACAATAACAGCAATCCAGAGTGTCCGTGTGGCATTAGCATTAATTAAATTAATTGTTAATATAATTAAAATAATTAAATGGAGCTCCAACTGGTATTAAATCTAAAGTTTTTGAGAAATGTTTGCATTGCTTGTTAATTTTTGCTGCATAATTTGATCAAATATGTAAAACATGTCCGTAGCACGTTAAACTGTGGTGCCATTGTATTAATATACAATTATTTGCTCAAAAGTTGCCCTTTTTTCCAATTTGCGTTTGAATATCTACATTTATTCTCATTCTTCTGTTTAATGGAATGCACAAACACAGCAGCGTGCCATCAAAGATGGCGTCTCCGAGGAGGTCATGTGACATTCATTGGTCTGTGGGAACTATGTATAGCTTGTGGCTTATGAAGTTCAAAATACTATTGTATATTTTTTCTCGTTTGCTTGCGAACTTAAGAGTAGAAGTCGTCTCTGAGGATTTGTCAAAGTTGTTGATTCACCGACAACAGATCAGAGAATCTGTGATGCAGCTGCCACATCAGTTATCATTTATTCCTCCTCTGTGTGAGCAGTCTTAGGTGCAGTGGGGTTCAGCTACAGCTCTGGTCCAGGCCCGATTATAGCTGTAGTCCAGTTTTTTTGTAATCAAAAGTTTATTGGATTGTACTTTTCATATTACATGTGATATATTTTCAGAACTTTCAAGCACAATCAGCTTTTTTATTTTATTTTGGAAAGTAGATCTAAAGTATCACGTTGGGTGGGATGCGTCTAAAATCTGGTCCAACACACTCTTAGCATCTAGAAATCCCAATCACCAGTTAGTGCAGTACAAATGTATACATTGGTCCATCTGCATCCAAGAATACTACATTGGATGAAGCTAAAAGACGATCCTTATTGTGAGTACTACTCTCACAATAACATGGGAACTTTCCTCCACATTATTTGGCAATGTTGAGCAGTTTTGGAAGAATATCTCCATTTGTCAAAATGATCATGAGAACGGTGATCAAAAATCCCAGAACCATGACCTGCAGAGAGCTGGGACCAAAGTAACAAAGGTTACCATCAGTAACACACTACGACGACAGGGAATCAAATCCTGCAGTGCCAGACGTGTCCCCCTGCTGAAGCCAGTGCATGTCCAGGCCCGTCTGTTTGGAATAAACTTAGGGATTTAAAAAACTATGAATTTTCATGACCGACCACCGAGCCTCATTAACCGGTTGAAACCGGTTAACCCCGTAGTTTAAAATAGTCCACGTTCTTTGAAATAACAGCCATTTCGAGCCGCGTACTTTCCATAAGAGCAGCTGAGCGTTCTAATGGATCAGAGCCGAGACAGCGGCGCCAAAACCCGCAACAGCTTCGGCACCTTTGCGCACAGAGAACTGCTTTTTTAATCTTCCCATTCTTCTGTGCTGCAGGTTAAAACCAAAACCTTTTAGCAGCAAACAACGGCTCGTTCACATGGTCAGAGCAGCGAGTGACACGCCGCGTCTCGCAGGTCTTCGCTAAAGTTTAAGTGCAAGTGATGTGTGTGGAGCTGATCTAATGCCAAGGACCATAAACACAAACATGTTCCATGTGGTTTGACTGGAGCCGCGTATTTGCGCGGATCCTTTGGGCTCCGTGACACAGAGGTGCGGGAAACGTCATGCTTTGGGGCTGTTTTTCTGCTAAGGGGACAGGACGACTGATCCGTGTTAAGGAAAGAATGAATGGGGCCATGTATCGTAAGATTTTGAGCCAAAACCTCCTTCCATCAGTGAGAGCTTTGAAGATGAAACGTGGCTGGGTCTTCCAGCATGACAATGATCCCAAACACACGGCCCGGGCAACGAAGGAGTGGCTCCGTAAGAAGCATTTGAAAGTCCTGGAGTGGCCTAGCCAGTCTCCAGACCTCAACCCCATTGAAAATCTGTGGAGGGAGTTGAAGTCCGTGTTCACTGCTCTCGAGAAGATCTGCAGGATCTGCTCTGAGGAATGGGCCAAAATACCAGCTACTGTGTGTGCAAACCTGGTAAAGACCTATAGTAATTGTTTGACCTCTGTTATTGCCAACAAAGGTTATATTACCAAGTATTGAGTTGAATTTTTGTTATTGACCAAATACTTATTTTCCACCATAATATACAAATAAATTCTTTAAAAATCCTACAATGTGAATTCCTGGATTTTTTTTTCACATTCTGTCTCTCACAGTTGAGCGTACCTATGATGAAAATTACAGACCTCTGTCATTATTTTAAGTGGGAGAACTTGCACAATCGGTGGCTGACTAAATACTTTTTTGCCCTACTGTATGTCTTAATAGGTGTGTAATATCTGAATCTGTATATGTATGTGCATACATTCTTACTTGTGTAAGCATGTATAGATTTACACATGCATGTTTTCATAATTTGTTGCAGCTATTTTATTATTGCCAAAATAATATATAAAACTGTAACTTATGTGTTTATCCATTGACTAGCGTGCGTGCGTGTTTGTGTGTGTTGGAGGGGGGGCCCAAAGCGAGGTGGGGATGGTAATGGGGGGTAAGAGAAAATGGAAAAAAACTGTGCTCTTGTTTTGAAGGATGCTGGAGAAGCTCGGCATGCGTCTTGTTTTGAAAAGCCGCTTCAGTGAGTTTTTCCAGGAGAAAGTGAAGGATGAGCGTCACAGCAGTCTTCTGCAGAAGATGAGTGCGCTAGAGGCAGGTTACCACAGCAACACATCCCATAATCACCAGGGTAACACTAACCAGTGACCTCTGAATCCTTAGCCATTTCCTGCCGCAGACGGTAACCAGGCAACAAGCGGCAACGGAGAATACAGTCATGTGACAGAGGGGATGCGACCTGTGGTGAGTAACCCCTCTGGAACCTCCTGTGTGACCTCTGTGGGACCCCTGTGTGACCTCTGTGACCTCTGTTTCAGGGCACACTCAGTCGCTCTCAGTGGGACGCAGCCAGTGAGTATTTAAAGACCCCCACCCCCGTACAGAGAGCCCCTCGTAAAGGAGCAATATGTAAAAATCTGGCCAAAAGTGGTACTGCAGTCACTGTCAATATTTTGTAGTCCTCTCCCACTCTCCCTGACTCAGGTTGCCAGATTCACACCAAATCCAGCAGCAAACACAGGGAATTATTTTATCAGTTATTTGTCTGTCTCCATTCACATTGCCATGATAGCCGTGCTAGTGTTGAATGAATGTTTTTATTTTTTATTTTTATTTGAACATTTGAGATGAGGAGAAAAAAATAAAAGCAATGTAATTATACATTGATTATGCAAAATAAATAAGCAGTTGATGTCCAAAATAGGAGTGGGAAGAGTGGATGTTGGAACATATTTCTTCAGCGTATCAACATCAGGGTTTCCTCCACAGGATACAACCCTTAGATTTTTTTTTTATTCCCTATTTTTTAGACATACATGTATACAAGTACAAAAATAGACTAGAATTATTTTTGATTGGGTACATGTGGTCTCAAATTATTCTTATTTCAATTAAGCTTTACTCTGCAAATAACGGCTTGTTTTTACCTTTAACCGATTTAGAACAAATCATATGTTGTTTAATCCAAACATATCTCACCCGGAATCGAACCTTGTCCAGTGGGGCGCCAGCGCTATGACTTAACCATTAGGCCACCTTTACATATAACATATTGTGGACTCCAGGCAGGTTCTTGAACTGTTAATGAAGAACGCACCCAACGCAGCAAGTTCTGCATCAGGGAAAGTTTGTATCCGCCTTCAATTGTCTCAAGTTTTCAAAGGCGTCCCGATATAAATCCTCGTTTTAGTCTTTGTTTTGTCATTAATGATTTGAGAATCATAACAAGACCTTTTCTAGTTCTGCGGCCACATGTTATTTTAACTAGCCGCGGGGAGTTGTGGCAACCCAGACTATCTGACTTCAGGCTGAGACCTGATTTCCTGAGAACTGACCTAACCCGAGCTGTCTGTTGCAGGTTTGTACCTCGTCTATGTATTCCAGAAGATGGACCCCGCCCCCTGACCAGAGAGGCCCTGCTCCTGACCACAATGACCCCGCCCCCGACCAGAGAGACCATGCCCCTGACCAGAGTGACCCTGTCCCTGACCACATTGACCCCGCCTCCTGATCTTTGATGTCTGCAGTTTTGTAAATAAAAACAAAACCATCATGTGTATCCAATTTTTCCTTGTAGTCAGAGACTGGAAATTAAAGAGGACAGGCCGTTAAGGGGCGGGGGGGGGGCGTGGGTTCAGAGGAGAAAGTTTGTTGTGGGAGGGCGGGACAGTGTGTGGGGGAGGAGTTTCAGAGGGGGACAGTCTGTGGGGAAGACTGGCCGAGACACTAGACCCTTTCAGACTGTGCCTTTGAAACATGTAAATGTGACCTTATTGTGTTTCATCCTGAAACAGAACGTCAGGGAAAGAAGCAGCTCTGGTTTCTGCCCCCCCCCCCTCCCCTACCTCGGAACCTCTCTCAGACTGAGAGGCTTTTGTGCAGGACCCCCCCCCCCCCCCCCCATGACCCCGCCCTGTGTGACAAGTGGACCTCCCCTCTGTGACGAGAGGACTCCCTCTCTCCATGGTTACTGTGGCAACACCTTTGAACACTTCTATGCATTTCAGCCACTGGCCGTCCTCAGGGTGCCTTTAAAAGAGACAGTGTGTAATCTGTTCTTTGTCTCTAATAAAGTCATTACAATCACACGGTTCAAGAATTTTCCTCCTGTGACACATGATGCTCTTAAACACTGAATACTGATGCAATCCACCTGCTAGAGTTTAGGTATACACTGTTACGGTGACTTATTTATTTGGCTGGATTCATTTGACGCAGATAGATACTTTATTGATCCCGGTAGGAGAAATTCAGGTGTCAAATAGCAAAAAAGAAAACAAAAAAACCAACAATAATTGATCATTTAAAAAAGCTAACAATAGTAATAATAAGCAAGAGCCCTTCAGGTCACAGCAGCAGAGATGGAGTAGCCACTTGGTTCTGACCATTTTCTCTGCTCTAGTCCAAAGTAAAAGGCTGAATGTTTCATTCGCATTTTTCAAAAAGGTAGCCTTCCCAATCCAGTAGATTTTTGGCTGATCCACTTGGTTTGGACCATGAATCCTCTCTGCGCCGGTCCGGACCAGTGCAAAACCATGAACACTGTACTGCAGCAAAATCTCAGGTAGAAAAAAGAAAGGAAAATTAAAGCCGCAAGCGGCGTCGAACGGCCCTCGCCGCACAACGCAACCGCGGTGGCGCTGCCGCGCCATTTTCCTACCGCCCTGATGGGAGCGACAGTGATTGTGTGTGTCTTTGAAAAGGTAAACCTCATTCTCCCCATGTAATACTTGACTCCGTCTGTAGGGGGCGCTAATGTTGCAATTTCGTCTTTTACACTTTCAGTTTACCCAAACCCAAGAGGTGAACAATCAATTCAAATGTTTGTGCAAATCGGACTTTGTATGTGCAAATGGTGACATTTATGTTGTAAAATAGCGCCCCCTACAATTAAAATTTTTTTGGGTTACACCAAAGAACACCAAAATAATATATTTTATGCCTGACAAAAACTTGTGGCAAAGTTTGGTGAGTTTTCGTGTTTGTAAATTGGGTCAAATATGATGTCAAACAACAGAAAACCCAAATACCTTTATCCCTATGAAAACCTTTACTCAGCCTGTAGGGGGCGCTATTTGGCAAATGTCATTGTTCACACTGTCATGTGACCTAGGCCCAGCAGTTGAACAACCAAGTCAAGTTTAGTGCAAATCAGAGTTTGTAAATGTGCTCCTGTTTACACATCCAATCTGTGAGTGTGTCCATACTGTCTCCATTGGATAACATGGGAACTTCAAACCTCTCTATGAAAATAACCACATTTTGGAAGTCTGTCACGCTCAGACCATTTGACTAATTCAAATTCTATATTAAACTATTGATGGTCCATGTGTTGAGACGATGTGGAGCGAATTTCAGCCAAATTAGTGAAACGGCCGCGGCTGGTTTGATGTTTGAGCGAGGTGTTCTTTTCAGAGATATAATGATTTTCCCATAGACACAGACAGGGGAGTGTTGGTCGTCGCCACGCCAACAGGGTAAAAAATAATCATGTTGTCATCGACTTTTTGAATCCAGATGACAAAACAGAATTATGTGCAAAATTTCAAACATTTTGAAAAAACTAAATTTTATTAGGCCCATGTAAAACTTTGACATAGTCTGTAGGGGGCGCTAATGAGCCAATTTCAATATTTTTACTTTCAAATGAAGCTGAACAATGGATAAAAAATTTGTGCAAATCCGGCTTTGTTTGTGCAAACGGGAGCAAATTTACTTGTGTCAAAAATTGAAGAAAAAAGGTCACATTTTGCCGCTCCGATGCTCGGACAATGTTTAACTGATCCAAATTCTGTATTCAATAATTGATGGTACATGTGTTTAGACCATGTGGAGCGATTTTGAGACAAATCGGTGAAACGGCCGAGGAGGAGATGTTTTCCATTTCCCATTGAAATTAATGAGCTCCCTGTTTGTCAGGGGGCGGAGCCATAATAACTTTTTTTTTCATGTCTTGACCTGAGGAACATGTGTACCGAATTTCGTGGCTCTACGACAAACTTGACATCCGACCCCCTCCCATAGGCGCAATGTAAACTGACTTTTGTAGGGGGCGCTGTTCTGGCATTTTTTTAGTCCCATAAAAATAAACACAAAAAAAAAAAAATTTTCGCCGGTTCTGAATTTTGGGCAAAATTTCACAACTTTTCATCAATGTTCAGGGGGTCAAATTAAGGTTCAAAGAGCAGAAGAAAAAAGAAAGAAAGAAAGAAATTAAAGCCGCAAGCGGGATCTAACGGCCCTCGCCGCACCGCGCAAAGGAGGTCTCTCTCTTGACAGTTACAACGAGTAATGGCATTACTCGTTGGAAAAGCAATAGGCCCTCACCCCAGTTGGGGCTCGGGCCCAATAACAATTGTTTCAGAGTTACTTAGGACTTAATACCGTTTCCAGCGCATTGAATAGGAAACAAAATTTCTACATGGAAACAAATTGTATAAAGTCTATCTTGTCTAATACTTATGACCTGTTATCTGGGGACACATATATGTATACATGTGACTGTTATCTGCGGACACACACTTGTGTACATGTGTCCTGCTATCTGAGGATACGTACAGTGCCTTGCGAAAGTATTCGGCCCCCTTGAACCTTTCAACATTTCGCCACATTTCAGGCTTCAAACATAAAGATATAAAATTTAAATGTTTTGTCATGAATCAACAACAAGTGGGACACAATCGTGAAGTGGAATGAAATTTATTGGATAATTTAAACTTTTTTAACAAATAAAAAAACTGAAAAGTGGGGCGTGCAATATTATTCGGCCCCTTTACTTTCAGTGCAGCAAACTCAGTCCAGAAGTTCAGTGAGGATCTTTGAATGATCCAATGTTGTCCTAAATGACTGATGATGATAAATAGAATGCACCTGTGTGTAATCAAGTCTCCGTATAAATGCACCTGCTCTTTTACTTTCGCAAGACCTTCTATGACTCTGTGGTGGCATCAGCCATCTTGTACGGTGTGGTCTGCTAGAACAGCAGCATCACAGAGAGGGACAGGAAGAAGCTGGACAAGGTCATCAGGAAGTCCAGCTCAGTCCTGGGCTGTTCCCCGGACACAGTGCAGCAGGTGGGGGACAGGAGGGTCCTGAGCAAACTAACATCTATGCTGGACCATGACTGTCCCCCCTGCAGGACACTCTCTGCTCTGGAGAGCAGTTTCAGTGACAGACTAATTTACCCTCGCTGTGTGAAGGAGAGGTTCCGTAGGTCTTTCCTTCCTGCTGCTGTCAGACTGTACAATAAGTACTGCTGAGCCTGTAAATTTCATTCATCTGTAACTAAGTAAATTCTTAAATCATGTGCAATGTGCAATACTGCAACTTCAGGATGTCACAGAACAATGTCACTTTACCTCATGTCACTTTACTTATATACTTTTTATCCTGCACTATTTAACTGTACAGTATATAACTGCACTACTACATATATCTTTTGACATGGTATTGAAGCATTTCAGCATCTACAGCTAGTTATGTTAGCTAAGAAACATAGCTACGACTTATTTGTATATATTGTGTGTGCTCCCTGTGTGTTCTTACTACTGTCCTATATGTGCGATGCAACATCGAAATTTCCCCACTGTGGGACAAATAAAGGAATTCTTATCTTATCTTATCTTTGATAGTCTCAGGGTTCTGTTTAAAGCGCAGAGAGAACCATGAAGACAAAGGAACACACACCAGGCAGGTCCGAGAGACTGTTGTGGAGACCCATAGATTATAAATCTCCAACGCGCGGTCTGAGAATTCATTCCCTAAAGAAGTCCTTAGGATTGAGGACGAAACGTCGGGAAAAGAAGACTGATCAGAGATGCAGCCAAGAGGCCCATGATCACTCTGGATAAACTGCAGATAAATACAGCTGAGGTGGGAGAGTCTGTCCATAGGACTACAATCAGTCGTGCACTGCACAAATCTGGCCTTTATGGAAGAGTGGCAAGAAGAAAGCCATTTCTCAAAGATATCCATAAAAAGTCTTGTTTAAAGTTTGCCACAAGCCACCTGGGAGACACATCAAACATGTGGAAGAAGGTGCTCTGGTCAGATGAAACCAAAATCGAACTTTTTGGCCACAATGCAAAACGATATGTTTGGCGTAAAAGCAACACAGCTCATCACCCTGAACACACCATCCCCACTGTCAAACATGGTGGTGGCAGCATCATGGTTTGGGCCTGCTTTTCTTCAGCAGGGACAGGGAAGATGGCTAAATTGATGGGAAGATGGATGGAGCCAAATACAGGACCATTCTGGAAGAAAACCTGTTGGAGTCTGCAAAAGACCTGAGACTGGGACGGAGATTTATCTTCCAACAGGACAATGATCCAAAACATAAAGCCAAATCTACAATGGAATGGTTCACAAATAGACGTATCCAGGTGTTAGAATGGCCAAGTCAAAGTCCAGACCTGGATCCAATCGAGAATCTGTGGAAAGAGCTGAAGACTGCTGTTTACAAACGCTCTCCATCCAACCTCACTGAGCTCGAGCTGTTTTGCAAGGAAGAATGGGCAAGAATTCCAGTCTCTCGATGTGCAAAACTGATAGAGACATACCCCAAGCGACTTGCAGCTGTAATTGCAGCAAAATGTGGCGCTACAAAGTATTAGCGCAAGGGGGCCGAATAATATTGCACGCCCCACTTTTCAGTTTTTTATTTGTTAAAAAAGTTTAAATTATCCAATAAATTTTGTTCCATTTCACGAGTGTGTCCCACTTGTTGATTCTTGACAATTTTTTTAATTTTTATATCTTTATGTTTGAAGCTTGAAATGTGGCGAAATGTTGAAAGGTTCAATACTTTCGCAAGGCACTGTATCAATGGTAAATTAATACTGTTAGTAAGTTAGACTTTTACACCATCATTAGAGCTTGCTCAGCACCAATTTATCACACATATTTAAGACACATATTTAACATGAGCACTCCACACACACCTCCTCCAGCTCGTCTGGGGGGACCCCAAGGCGTTCCCAGGCCAGCTGACAGACTTAGTCCCTCCAGCATGTCCTGGGTCTTCCCCGGGGGCCTCCTCCCCAGGGAGGCGTCACATAATAGTCATATTTACTTGCTTTTATTAATTACCACGCTAGTCATTTTTTAATTTACTATTATAAATATTATATGGATAAATGATGATAATGACAACGTTAGGATTAGTAACGGCTGTGATACTGAAAGACGTATAAGGAATAAAGGAAACAATATTAATATAAACATATTTGACATACACTGTACAAATCAAGTGCATGTTATTGTAAATGTCACTGTTGCATAACTGTAAATATACCTCGGAATAATCTAAGCTGTAGCAACCACATCATTTAAGTTAAGTTAATTCAGAAGGATAAATAGAGGGTGAGAATTTAAAAGTCTTAACTTCTTCCCAATCCTTTTTGAGCTGGATTGTTGTTAATAAAACAAAACTGTATATTTGTACTTTTTCTATTCTGTTGTTGTTTTGTTTGTTGTTGTCCTTTTTTCTTGTTTGCCATGGCTTGAAATGAAGTATTCATTCATTCATACTGAATGTGTGAAAATGTAGGTCCACTTGCACAGTATTAACACATTAATAGTTATATTTACTTGCTTTTATTAATTACCATGCTGGTCATTTTTTTTCTTTCAACTTTTACCATTTCTACCTTCTTTCGTGTAACAAGGGTAAAATGGATCAGCTGTGATCGCTGAACAGCCAATAAGAAGCTGGTCACATGATTGACTTTCAAATATACCACAAACATGATTCCTGCACGACTCAATCTGCAGCGTTTCACTGATGCACTGTCATCCAGTGTATAGAATATTTCTCCTGCCTCCACCGTCCACCATTTTGTCCTCTTAAGGAGCTTTTAAATTGCTAAAAGTCCACCTCTCCACTCTTAAGAGATCTCACCTTATGAGCACTCTTTAGAGCTAGGATTCTTTAGGAATAGCTTTTTTCTTAACTAGGATCTACTCCTCACTTTTAGGGGAATTTCTAAGAGTAGGTCAAGATTCTAAGAAAATTCTTAGAATTTGGCCACTAGGAGCACCTTTTAGCTCTAAGAATCTTTAGGAATACGGCCCCTGTTATTTGGGGACACACATATGTGTACATGGGATCCTCTGTACTCCTTCCCCTTACCCTAATCTAAGCATACTCTAACACTCGAAACAGAGACGCTGTGAAGCAATTAAAAAAACGACCCCACTCTGGATTTGAAGTGCAATGCATCTACACGCTGTGGTTCTAGCGCCCGACTAGTAGTGGGCAGTAGAACTTTACAACACGACATGCGCCATCCCCACCAGTGTAACCACCTCCTCTACAACCTCTCCTTCAGGCCGCCGCAAAGACGGTAAAGAATGCACCAACATAATTCTGAATATAACAGTAGCATAAAAAATGGAAACTGCAATTACAGCTTTGCATGGTTTCTTTTGGATGAGTAAAGTGCTTAAAGCTCACATAGCATTAGTTGATCTTAGTTAATGTGGACATACTGCGCATGTCCACACGTATGTGGTACGTGGTGAGGTCTTTGCAGCAATGGAGAATTCACATCTTTTTCTTCACACAGCTGTGATACAGCCCCCCGACTTGCAGCGTATCTGTTTTGTTCCACTCTGAAGGCCATTTCTCAACCCATACGTTTTCACCCTGAAACACTGTCGCTGTGTGAACAAAAGACCAATCCAATAGCCAACTCTTATGGTTTTACTGTGGCAGTGTCTCTGTGTAAAAGGTGCCTAATCCTCTGACCCGAAATAGTTGATTATTAGTGATATCAGATCCTCCGCTGTGAAGCATCTTTGAGTCTCCAGAAATTATACTATTTTATACTATATATATATACTATATACTAAATTCTCCCAGAGCCAGCTAGGGGGCGCTGATCTTGAATAGGTTTGATTAATAATATCAGCATTAGATAGCTATTTGGCCTATGTGCAGGACAAGCGCAAGACACTACGCAGACTCTGATTGTGTATCCATGTTATGACTATGATATGCTCTGGGTGTCTCTGAATTGACACGTATTTCTTTTGATGTGTCACGTAACAATTACTATAAAACCATGTCTTGACTTTTGCTCTGTCTGAATCAACTGCCATTTTTGTCTGATTCTCAACAGTAATCCTTTATGAATCCCTCCAAACAGGAATAAACTCTGGAAAGTCCAAAACAAAGTGAACTCCAGAGAGCGGGTCAGCGGCTTTAATGAGTCTGCATTTCTTTCGTTCCAATGATTCCTTTAGGTCACCTGAGACCACTGTGTCTGGGACCTGGTTCAGACCTGGTCCAGACCGGTTTCAGTCCTGGCTCAGACATGTTTCGGCCTTATTCAGATCTTTTTTAGACCCGGTTTAACCAGGTTCAGCCCTGGACCTGTTTAGATCAGACTATAGCCTGGTTAAAGATGGACAATGCTAACCCGCTAGCTTAATTAAGCCCAATAACAAAGCAAAGTGCTCATGGTGAAATCCAACTCGCTCTGTTGACTTACATGTAAAAGTAAACTCCTTTAGCTCAGTAACCCTTTGTGTCACACTAACCTGAGGACAAACCCTAAGGCCTAAGCCTAAAGGGCTCGACACACGGGAGGCGACAAATGAGAGCGATCAGCGAAACTCAACGCTGTCGCTCAGATAACATGACAGACGGGGCGCGATGCGGCTTGACGACAGCGTCGAAAAGTTGAGCCGATTTCAACTTTCTGGGATCGCGTCGCTGACCTGCGCGTGCACGATACATGCACGAGCAGGAGGATTTCACACGCACGTTTTTCGCCCGTCGCTGAGCAGGAGGCTCGCTAGCGATTGACGCTATGTCGCGCACGTCCCATTGAAATGAATGGAGGCGATGCGATGTCGCCTCCCGTGTGTCTAGCCCATAACCCTGACCCTTGTTCCGAGGTATAACCCTTAGTTCACATTGAAGGGTATGGGATGGAGGGTTCAGAGGGTTCTGAGGGATTGGAGGTTTGTGTTCTGTCTGTGGAATTTGGGGCCTCCCCAGGGGGCAGGGGCGAGGGGGGGATGTCCTGTCTCTTCTTCAGACTTTCTCTCCTCATTTGTCCCATTCACTGTACATTAGAATCCATTAGAAACCTGAGCCTCACACACACACACATACACACAAGTAAGCGAACACACGCGCACACACACACAGGTGACATTTGGGTAGTGTATAAAGGCTTTTACACACGGTCAGTGCGGCTCAGTCCACTTCAGAATCCCTGTGTCTGCGCCATTGCCCTGTGCCACTTGTGCTACCAGTACTACCTGTGCTACCAGTGCTACCAGTACTACCTGTGCTACCAGTGCTATCTGTGCTGTCTGTGCCACCCAGAGACCGCCACACTATGAGGACCAGGTGAGATCCTTTTCAATGTGTTTCCTTATGTGTAGAATAACCTACATTACCCAGGTGTAAAAGGTGGTTAGGCTTTGATGAGTGTTTGGTAAGGTGATGGGTGAAGGTTGGGTGAAGGTTTACAGCTATGGAACTGACTAAAGCTCTAGTCCAAAGATGAAGCTCAGAACGCCTTTTCAACCTCCTTATTGGAACTCTTAAAGGACAACTCACCCTCAAATCCACTTTTTTTTTGCTGATAAACGATTTAAATGAGTGTCCAATAGTGTTGTCTACATATCCTGGTCATAATTTTGTCACTTTGGTGCAAATTAGTTGAAAGTTAAACTTTCTGCCTAAAACCGTCTGTGAGGCGCCATCTGCTGGCGACCTGTATTACTACATTTAAATTTTGAATCTGGCGCCAACACTGGCGCGGCAGCAAGACCTGACGTCTGAAGCAAGACCTGACGTCTGAAGCAAGACCTGACGTCAGCAGCCCCCCGCCCAGAGCAATGTAAACGGCCCAGTCTTGTTCACGCCCCCTTTAGTCCTCCAGGCTACGCCCATTTAGAGGAAGATTTGAACAGGAAATGTGAGTGACGTAAGCTCCGAGGAGCGGGGGTGAGAACCACTTTAAGTGTATGACTCATAGCCAATCACAAGCGAGGGGCGGGCCTTAGCTAGGCTAAGGCCAATCGGGAAACATGATTGGTCAGTTATTAATGTACATGTGATTTTTGAAGACATTTTTTAAATAAAATCAAGATCATGTAATATTTAGATTAGAGTAGAATGAAACATCAATTTATTTGTGCATCACAGCAGGATCAAACAGTTTGAACACAGGAAATACAATAATAGCAAGTCTAAAGCAGACTTGAAGATTCTTATCCATGCATTTGTCTCCAGTAGGTTAGACTACTGCAATGGCCTGCTCACAGGTCTGTCCAAACAGGCTGTAAAACAGCTGCAGTACATTCAAAATGCAGCAGCTCGAGTCCTGACTAGAACCAGGAAGTACGACCACATTAGTCCAGTCCTCAGATCTCTGCACTAGCTTCCTGTGGCTCAGAGAATAGACTTTAAAACAGCTCTGCTTGTGTACAAGTCTCTCCATGGCCTCGCACCAAAATATATTAGTGACATGTTAGTCCCATATGAACCAGCCCGGACTCTGAGGAGCACAGGGACTGGACTCCTGTTAGTGTCCAGAGTCAGAACTAAACATGGGGAGGCTGCTTTTCAGATTCATGCTGCTAAAATCTGGAACAATCTTCCTGAAGATGTGAGACAGGCCTCCTCTCTGACAATGTTTAAAACCAAGTTAAAAACGGTGCTGTTTAGCTGTGCATACAACTGAGGGATTTTATATTTTTATCTTTCGTTTTAATGTTCTGTGATTATTTATGATTTTAATGCTATCTTGTTCAGCACTTTGAGTTGCCTTGTGTATGAATTGTGCTATACAAATAAACTTGCCTTGCCTTGCCTTGCCTTGCCTTGCCTTGCCTAATAACAAACACAAAGTAGCCATTGGTCCGTAGGGAGTAGGAGGACCACTGTCCAGAAATGTTAATACATGTGCAGAAATGTCCCAGATCACTGTCCTTAAACCCTTCCTGCATCAACAAGGAACCACTAAAGGGGTAAAGAATGTGAGAAACCTCTGGGAGGCTCACATCAGCAATGCTGCCCCTCGCTTGTGATTGGCTATGAGTCATACACTTAAAGTGGTTCTCACCCCCGCTCCTCGGAGCTTACGTCACTCACATTTCCTGTTCAAATCTTCCTCTAAATGGGCGTAGCCTGGAGGACTAAAGGGGGCGTGAACAAGACTGGGCCGTTTACATTGCTCTGGGCGGGGGGCTGCTGACGTCAGGTCTTGCTTCAGACGTCAGGTCTTGCTTCAGACGTCAGGTCTTGCTTCAGACGTCAGGTCTTGCTGCCGCGCCAGTGTTGGCGCCAGATTCAAAATTCAAATGTAGTAATACAGGTCGCCAGCAGATGGCGCCTCACAGACTGTTTTAGGCAGAAAGTTTAACTTTCAACTAATTTGCACCAAAGTGACAAAATTATGACCAGGATATGTAGGCACCTCCTCCTTCTGCAGAAGCTCAGCTCCTCCTGCCGGCGGGAAACTGTAGAAAATCCCTCATGATTCAATTTCATAATCAGATTAGTTATCTTTACTGCCATTATAAGTAGGGTGGGGCTAATGGTGTTCAGTAGGGATGCACCAATATGAACATTTTGGCAGATATCGATATCTGATATAAATTTTTCAGTTATGGCCAAAAAACTATATTTGCCGATATTGATATGTGTTTATTTTAAATTCTGAGATGATAAAAGTTTGTACATACTGAATTTCTTCCTCTATTTTCAGAAAGTGCTTTAAATTAGTTAGAATGGGGGATGTGGGATGTGTGTGTTTTCCCGTATCGCCCATTCATTTGTGGCTTAGTTTCTAAGCCACAAAAGTAATAGTTTTTACTCTTATTTTGAATAAAAACTATTTTAATACAGCATTTGTAGTAGTTATAGAAAGAGTAATGAATTAAAATACAGGAAAAATGTACAAGAATAAATAGTCACCAGTAATAATTTACAGTACATTAAAAACTAGATAAATATAGTCCAAAATAGTACTCAAAGTTCTAGATTTCATGCTATAATTATATTTTTGTGTTTCATAAAGATGATTTATAGTTTTGTAATCGAATATCCATTAGCAAGCCTGAACATGGATTGAGAGGTTGGTTTTGCCTGCACCTGCCGAATGGGGAACTTTGAACTGTTTTCCTTCATTGTTATAAACTCCTGCAAGAGAGAAACGCATTTAACCTCTTTACACCCACCGGCGCGCCGTTTTTATTTTTAAAATGTTCTGCTGGCAATAGCAGATGCATTTTGAAAACCAAACCCCAAAAGCTGTATATCATTTTAAAGCTTATTTTCTTATCTACATTGATACACAAGTGTAAACTACATCAGACTTTGCATTCAAAAGATATAACACATAATGTGGGTTCAAAATAAATCACTTTCTAAAAAGTTTTTTACATTTGGGCTTGTGCTGCATAAATAAATCTGCTCTCCTCAAAGCTTGCAATACATCATTCTCTCTGGAACAATCCATAGGAAAAAATATCCACTTGTATTTCCCAAAGTATAATCCATTCTGCAGAAATAATCCAAAAATGTGCATTTATCTTTAGCGAAAAAAACGAAAAAAAAAGAGCACAGATGTTGCTCTTTAACTTTTAACGGACGTTTAGCTTTGTTTTTCACCAAAACAACTGGTATCCACGTGTTCAGCTACTCTCTATCTTTCAAATGAGACTATACCCGAAGAGCTTGGAGCATTTTTGGGTCCGCAACAGCTCCCGTGAGTACAGCTAGCGCTGCTGGAGGTGCAGTGGTTGTTATACAGGGAGAAGAGGGTGGGAAAAAGAACACAGCCCTGTGGAGCTCCTGTGTTTGTAATCCAAGTGTCCGAGACATTCTTCCCCAGACGCTTTCACTGCTTCCTGTCCGTCAGGAAGTCTGTAACCCACCTGCAGATGAAGTTGGGAGAGCTTGTCCTGGAGCAGGGATGGCAGGATGGTGTTGAGGGCAGAGCTGACCTCCATAAACAGGACCCTGGTGTAGGTTCCTCATGAGTCCAGATGCTGCTGGATGAAGTCTAGGGTTGTGGAGTTACTGTCTTTTGTACTGATTGAGTTTTTTCAAGATTATTCAATGGTCACATGGGGGTCATCATGATCAAAACTGGTGTCAATTGAATTATTGATCATTGTCATTGAGCAGTGTTAAATGTTCAGATTTGAAAACAATCAAACAGACCAAAATATAATCTTGTCTTTCTGCCCATTTTCTTCCCCTGAATCCATTTCTGGGCCGTGGTGTGGCAGTCAGAGCTGCACCCAGTACACATAGCACCAGCCCCTTACTGATCCTCCTGCAGGTGGTGAGTCCACAGGAGCCTTGATTATTCAGCGGTGGCTTCAGGCAAAGTGGGGTTAAGTGTCTTACCCAAGGACACAACAACAGCAGACATCAGTGGAAGTCCCACGACCTTTAGGCCCAAAGGCCAATGCTCTACCAACTGAGCCACTGTCACCCCTTTTGTGAATAAATCTATTTATGCATTTATACTAACATCTTTACCTACCTTCAGATTTTTATTTATTATAATAAAAAAGATAAAACACTTTAGTCAACACTTAAGTGTTGTTTTATTAATTTTTTTTTTCATATTTTACAATGAAATACCCATTCTTAAAGGTCTATAGGAGGTGTATAGTATGTTCTCAGATTTTTCGGAAAGAACCTATAAAAATGTGTCCCGCATTATCACCAGAATGATTGACAATTAGGAGGACAATAAGTTATCAAGCAGAGCTGGACGGGGACCAAAAAACGGCGCAGGCATTTTTTGCCACTTGTTCACAGTAACGGTACGGCACGGCACGGTACGGCACGGCGCGGTTATTTTGCATTTCCACTAGGGTCAGGCTTGGGGATTGGGGGTACTTTTTTCGTATCACCTTGACCGTGGTTCCAAGTGGGCCTAAGCGATACTTTGACGTGACGTCAACCGACTGCCTTACACTGATTGGTCAACGAGTGTCGTCACTGGAAGCGACGTCCGACCCTTTGGTAAAAACAACTCAACCCCGCCATCTTTAAAACCGGCTGCTCTGCCATGGATCTATATTAGGCTATAACACGTCCTCCTCACTCCAGGGAAATGGAATCGCACAGAAAGCCCCAAAAGGCCCTGGTTGGTCGACGAGGTCCACACGTTACTCTCTCAAGGCCGAAGAAAGAAATCAAAGGCAGCTCGACGGAACACGGCACAAGGAACAAGGTTTTCAGGGAGATCGCCCAGCTCTTGATTTATGACTAGTCTGTGGTAATCCTGGACTAACTGGTTAGCTACGTATCCCGTTGGCCCAAAGCTCTCACTGAAATGTATTTACTGTATAAAAGTTGGATTGTCTGTTGTACACAGTGAGCTAACTACATTTAGCTATCGATAGCAAGCTCATAAGCTAAAACGTCCTTCCTGTGCTACTGTACTGTATTTTGCTCTTTCATGTGTTGCCATTCTGTTTTGTGCTTGTACTTAAGTTGTCATGTGTATATTTATTTGTTTGAGAATCCCTTCCCACAAGAGAGGAGATTACCAACGAGCAATGAGTGACCGAAGTTCTTAACTTTCTCCTCATCTGGACCTGGTCCCAAGAGACATATGTACTTTGGACTTTATAAACTGTTGGTTTTGCACTTTACTTTTGTTTTTAATAAATCTTTGATTGTATCAGGATCAGCAGAAAAGGGGTTCAAAAGCAAAAGTTACGATTTCCTACCACATACTTTTACTTCTATTTACATTACATGCATTATATTTGTAAATCCGTATTTATTTATTTATTCTAAAGGATAACCCCTTGAGATGAACCATGGTTTTCACACAGATTGTGCAGAGCACAGCAGGTCAGCACCATTGACTTCACATGTTCATTGTCTGAGTCATTCCTTTAAGACTGCCGAAAGAATTTAACAAGCACTCGCGCTGTGCTGAATTTTCTATTTTCAGGCCCGGTGTCCTGAAAAGGTTTTAGGGGCCAGTTCTGCAGAGGGTAAGCAGTCCCCTAGGAGGTAATTACCAGCTATCACCGATATTAAAATAGATTCATGCACCGCACCAATGTTACTGGTTACACGTCGCGCGTAAATGACATGGTCTGACATGAAGAGGTACTACTTTTAATGGAAAAGCACCCGCACACGTCCGCGCCGCGCTGTGCCGTACCGTACCGTATCGTTACTGTGGAAAAGCGCCATTTGCCTCCTTGACGGCCCAGCCAATTCTTTGTTCATGTATTTTTTTTTTTGTTTTTTTTTACAGTTATTTTTACAGCATGCGGAAGCACATGCTGTAGAGGCTCAGGATATATGCCGTTTCAACAATTATAATTTACATTGAGATGAATAAACATTAAGCATAGCAAACATAGCACCATATTGTTTGTTACGAGGATGAGAATAAGATAAGAATTCCTTTATTCGTCCCACAGTGGGGAAATTTTGATGTTGCATCGCACATACAGGACAGTAGTAAGAGCACACAGGGATCACACACAATATATACAAATAAGTAGTAATTTGTATATATTGGGAATGGGATGCTTCAAAAAAGTCTGAAATGTATCATGTTAGCCAATGGCTGTCATTAAATCTGTTTGATTAGTTCACAACATTTTACTATTGGCACAACCAACATGAACTGTTTATGCAAGAGGAAAATTTACGTACCACAGCTTTAAATTAGCGAGTTTAGTTGCGCTTTGGGAAGAGACACAAGGAAGACGCAGACTGTTTCTTGCAGCGCTGTATTTATTGCGTGCAGTGGCGTTCCAAGGGTACCCAAGAGTCCATGGGGGCCCCGATACCGACCATATAACCATATAAAAAGGTTTATATTACAGTAGGTATAAATATATATTTAATAATAAGGTAAAATGCAATATCTATTACTTGTTTACATTAATATAAATTAAATGTAGATAATTTATTATTTTTAAGAATAAATGGACAGGCCTGGGGCCTATCCGTGTACTTTTGCGTTCAATACATTTTCTATTTATAAAGGAAAATGGAAAAAAGGCTATTTTGCACTTTCAGGCACTCAGCAATATACAAAAATGACCATTTTGGCTTTTTTCATTTCTTATAAGACATTTAACAAATAATAACCGGATTTGGGAACTGGAAAATACAATAATTAACCTTTATTATTTTGTATTTAATAGATTTCGGCGTCAATCGATTACCCGGAAGTGAAACTAGTTTTTTTTTACTTCAGCCCTATTTGCACTGGATTAGTATTACCTGTGGACCCCTGGTAATGTGTGATAATCGCGGAGGAGGTGTGAGATCTTGCAGTGCATTCACACGGGATAAATGTCTATAAATTACTATATTTTCTCTGACATCTCACCGCTCTCTCCGCTTCACGCAGTTCATAAAGACTGGCGTCTGACCACAGCAGCCAGCCAGAGAGACCATGAAGACTGCTCTACAGTCATGGATTAATAAATCTACACGATGCTGTCTGTAATGTTTAACAATAATGTTTAACAATACTACCCATGAAGGCACCACATACTCTGCTGACAAACCCGTTATTATTATAGATCCATGAAACAAACGTGCGAGCCGACAAGCAACACGTCTGTACTGTACTATGACAGAGTGCAAAGTGAACGTACAAATGCAATCTGATCATTTTATGTCAGTGAACACATTACACTGTTCTCTACACTTCTCCATAGACCTCACAGAGACAGCAGCAGCCGCGACTCTGCAGCTGTGTACACAGCCGATACACACTCTTCTGCACACTGACAAAAACAACGCAGAAAGTTGAGAAAGCGGTATTAGGAATCACAATCACTGACATGCAGATTCGCAGGATAAGTATTATAACAGGACGTCTGTGTTTGGACAATACAGGAGGTCATTTGCCGCAAATTACAGACATGGCGCATTCGCACGGGATTTATGTCCTCCGTTATTATCACTAATTACCAGCCCACTACAGTCTCTGGGTCCCGGGGTGAAGGAAACAAATTCGTTTTACTTCCGGGTAATCGATTGACGCCGAAATGTATTAAAAGCACAATAAAAAATTCATTATTGCATTTTATAGTTCCCAAATCTGGTTATTACAATATACATGTCTTATAAGAAATTAAAAAAGCCAAAATAGTCATTTTGGTATATTGCCGTGTGCCTGAAAGTGCAAAATAGCCTTTTTTCAATTTTCAATTTTCCTTCAAAAATAGAAAATGTATTGAACGCAAAAGTACACGGACCAAAAAACATTTTCTATTTTTGAAGGGAAATGGAAAATCAAAAAAGATCTATTTTGCACTTTCAGGCACACAGCAATATACTAAAAGGATGGATGTAAAGTCATATTTATAATAACCAGATTTGGAAACTAGAAAATGCAATAATTAACCTTTTTTAATATACGTTTCGGAGTCAATCGATTATCCAGAAGTGAAACAAGTTTGTTTACGTCAGCCCTGTGTACCCCATGGATCTACAATAATAACGGTGTACCCCTGGTGATTTATGATAATCACGGAGGATGTCTCAGATCTTAGTCCCGTGCGAATGCGCCATGTCTGTTATTTGTATAGTACTAATTCTGCCGCAAATGATCTCCTGTATTTGTCCAAACACAGACGTCCTGTGATAATACTAATCCTGTGCGAATCTGCATGTCAGTGATTGTGATTGCTATTGCCGCTTTCGTTTTACTTTCTGCATTGTTTTTGTCAATCAGTGGAGGAGTCGCGTATTGCGGCTGTGTACACAGCTGCGTAGTCACGGCTGCTGGTGTCTCTGTGAGGTCTATGGAGAAGTGTAGAGGACAGTGTAATGTGTTCACTGACACAACATGATCAGACCGATGGGTTGTGTTAGTACGTTTACTTTGCTGAAGTTAACAAACTTGTTTCACTTCCGGGTAATCGATTGACACCAAAATACATAATAAAAAAGGTTCATTATTGCATTTTCTAGTTCCCAAATCCGGTTATTGTAATATACATGTCTTATAAGCAATGAAAAATGGTAAATTTTGTATATTTCCATGTGCCTGAAAGTGCAAAATAGCCTTTTTTGATTTTCCAGGATGAAGGATGGAGTGTGAGATTGACAGGTGGATCAGAGTAGCGTGCGCAGTGATGCGGCCGCTGTATCGGACCGTTGTGGTAAAGAGGGAGCTGAGCCGAAAGGCAAAGCTCTCGATCTTCGTTCCCTCCCTCACCTATGGTCATGAGCTTTGGGTAATGACCGAAAGAACGAGATCGTGGATACAATCGGTCGAAATGAGCTTCCTCCGCTGAGTGGCTGGGCGCTCCCTTAGAGATAGGGTGAGGAGCTCAGTCACACGGGAGGAGCTCGGAGTAGTAGTTGACGTGGCTCAGGCATCTGTTCCGGATGCCTCCTGGACGCCTCCCTGGGAGGTGTCCCGGGCACGTCCCACTGGGAGGAGGCCCCGGGGAAAACCCAGGACATGCTGGAGGGACTATGTCTCTCAGCTGGCCTGGGAACGCCTTGGGGTCCCCCGGACGAGCTGGAGGAAATGTGTGTGGATAGGGGAGTTTGGGCGTCTCTGCTTAGACTGCTGCCTTAGTTATACCAAAAAATTGTTTTATTTGTAAAAACCCTATTCGTGCCAGAAGGTGCATATCAGTGGGGCGAAAAAATATTTTGTCAGAAGTTCTTCCACTTGAAAACATGAGGGAGGCCTGCGATTATCATCACAGGTATACATCAACAATGAGAGACAGAATGAGAAAATCATTTATATGCAAAATATGACCTGTAACTCCGTCTACACTCTAAGGGCACGGTCACATAGGTTTATACAAACAAACTAGGCCAATTAGCCCGGATTGTCACCACAGGTGTGTGAAAACGGCCCGCGGTCACATGAACGTGTATTGGCAAACATGCCAGAGTAACTAAGCTGTAGTACAACACTCGGTCCAGCTGGTGGCGCTAATACTAACTCCAGCGACGACCATGTTGTCCTGGTTGAGTTTCCGTTTCTCTTCCTGTTTATGCTCTGCTACTGTAGCTAAAAGCTCAGTAAGGATCGCGTTGTTTAGGGAAAGACACATCTCACACTTGTCCACATTGTACTGATGCAAAGTGCAGCAGTTCAGTGGGTAACATGTGTGTGTGTTTGTGTACGCCGCGGACACGAGTGCACACACACACACTCTCTTTAGTAACGAGCGTAAGAGCGCTGAGAAATGAATGAAGGAGAATGAAAGAATGAAAAGTGTGGCATACGAGCAGAGCGACCGGTGCCATGCTGGATGCAAGTGTGTGTTGGTGTGTTGACCGATCCTTGAATGTCTGAAGTATTATTGCAATCACTGTGAGAGCAAGGGTCAGAACAGGAAACGTTTCCCTTTGGCCCTGCAGCGACACACCCCCCTGCGCCCCTCGACCACGGTCCAGGGCTTATGTGAAAGGTTTAACACAAGCGGAGAATGCGAAAGTGCAGGGAGAGTGTTTGAAAATGCCCGTCACAGCGGAAGACGTAATGTAACGCACAATATCAAGTCCCCATCCCACCTCATCCCCCACTCCCCACCACTCCCCACGACCTGCCATCTGGGCTTTACAAAGTCTTCAAACGAGCCAGAGCACGATTGCAGCAATCGCACCTAAGCCCACTTGCCGCGGTCACATGGAACCTAAAGCCCGGATCAAATCGCGAAGTGGGCCCTGCCCACTTAAACCGGGCTTTAGGCTACGCATGTGACCGCAGCCTAAATGGGTCTTTGTTTGGTTTAGATGGGTCTGAACCAGATAAAACTGGTCTGAACTAGATTAAACTGGTCTAAACTAGATAAAACTGGTCTGAATTGGATTCAACTGGTCTGAAGCAGATCACCTGGTGGAGCTGGTCACAGGTTGATGGCTCATAGTTGCTTCACCTGTAACAGACACAAACAGTTGAAGTTTAAAACTATAGAGTCTGTGATCCAGAAGAGGATTGGGAAAATGTCATATGGGCAGATGAAACCAAAATAGAATCTTTTGGTAAAAACTTAACTTGTTGTGTTTGGAGGAGAAAGAATGCTAAGTTGCATCTAAAGAACACCGTACTGTGAAGTAAGGGGGTGGAAACATCATGCTTTGGGGCTGGTTTTTTACAAAGGGACCAGAACGACTGATCTGTGTAAGGGAAAGAATGAACGGGGCCATGTATCGTGAGATTATGAATTAAAATCTCCTTCCATCAGCAAGCGCATTCAAGATGAAACGTGGCTGGGTTTTTCAGCATGACAAACACACCACCCGGGCAACGAAGTGCTTCTTACTTTGCAAGAAGCATTTCAAGGTCGTGGAGTGGACTAGCCAATCTCCAGATCTGAACCCCATAGAAAATCTTTGGAGCGAGTGGAAAGTCTGTGTTGCTCAGTGACAGCCCCAAAACATCACCGATCTAGAGGAGTCCTGCATGGAGGAATGGGCCAAAATACCATAAACAGTGTGTGAAAACCTTGTGAAGACTTACAGAAAACGTTTGAGCTCTGTCATTTCCAACAAAGGGTATATAATAAAGTATTGAGATGAACTTTTGTTATTGACCAAATTTTCGTTTTTTGAATGAGTACTTTCATTTTGTGGAGATGGGTGTGTCTGCCATAAATTGTATCATTTTGTCTCATAAATTGTTGTTGCTGTTTTCAAGCATGTAAGATACCAGACATGTTTGAGGTGACACCAAAGTTAAACTAAATAGTGTTATAATCACTTTTCCGCCTGGTGCGTCCTTTTTCACAAACACCTCAGTTTTTTGTCTAAAGCTGTGTTCACACCGGACTCATCTTCGACTTCAGAAGCGTCAGGTTTTCATTCAAAATGAATGAATGTGCGCTTCAGGTGGCGCCAAGAGGCCAGGCATCACTTGGTGCGCGTCAAAAGACATGAGCGCTACGCGCGCCAGATGATGCGCGAAACGCTCGCGTCTTTTTTGGCCTTTCAGCTGAGCATTTAGAGCTTCACGCCGGGGCGTCAACCAATCAAGAGACGAGGAGGAGAACCAGCGGCAGCAGCGGGTCTGTCATGGAAAGAAGTCATGTAGTTGCTACTTTGTTTTCATTATTGTTTTTATTAGCAATATTATTTGTATGAGTAGTAACGTTCTTAATAAGCAAGTAACAGAATCAATGTGCTTCACATGCTGTGAAGTAAAAGTAATTTATTTAATATAAGAACAAGCTGACGCTGAGTCTGGCTCAGACACAGAGCAGACTGCTGGAGAGCAGACAGATGGACAGGCGCTCCTCCACGGGAATCGAGTGCCTGTAGTTGGTGTCCAGGCGGGCGATACGAGCTCCAGGCAGGCGATGCCTGACCCGATGTGGCCGATGCAAGCTCCAGGTGGCGATGCGAGCTCCGATGCAGGTGAGCAGGTCGTCAAACTGGGCAAGTGACATGCGGAAGTACTGCTGAAAGCGAAACTCATCCGGACACAGCTCCTGGAGTAAATGGTGAAACTCAGCAAACACTGCAGCCTCTCAAGTCTGTGGAGAACCCCGAACACGTTTTGTAGAAGCTACAACGACGTTGTTTGGCTTTATACAACAGCTAAAGGCAGCTGCTCTCTAGAAATCTGCCATTGTCTCTGGACTATTCCAGCAACAGAGAAGCTCCTCCCAAAGGGCGTCAGCCGGCAGGAGCGTCAAGCACCAAAATTACAAAAATAAATCAGCGTCAAACAAGGCTCATCACGGGCGTTTTGAAGCTTTTGGTGTGAACACAGCTTAATGGTGCTTTCAGACCGGATCATGCGTTGCGTCGGGTTTCAATGCAAAGTCTATGGTGGCGCGCGTTCGACCGTCACAACGCACGGACCTCTCGGCACGCACGAACGGACTGTTCAATAATGACGCACAGACTTGGCGGGAAAGTAAAAAGGGAGGAGCAGGAGCGAAAAACAACGCCCACAGGAGATGGATTCTGCTCATCCTTTCCTTGGGACCGGGGACATTAGCGGACTGAGCGAGCAGACTGAAAATACTCATAAACAGCCAAAACAGGACCCACACCAGGCTTCACCAGAACTCAAACCAGGGTTGACAATGGGGGACTCTGTGCTTGTGAAAATATGCGTTGTCATGCTCCCTGACCTTATGCAACTGCTTCGAGTGTGTTTGCCGATGCGGAAATTCTGTTTAATAATTTAAGTTGTCTACCAACAGCTAAATAGATTTCTTATAATCAACAACTCATTTGATATGTTTCAGTCCGGCTTTAGACCCCACCACAGCACTGAGACTGCTCTCGTTAAGGTTACAAACGATATCCGGCTGAACACTGACGCAGGCAAAGTCTCAATCCTAATCCTGTTAGATCTGAAACAAAGCGAGAGCGTCATCTGTCATCTACAGTCTCTCTCCCTAAAACCTTCAAACAAGGTCAGAAATCTAGGGGTAAT